>OZ018336.1:13435666-14635666 GCA_963969495.1 Ceratothoa steindachneri | reverse complement strand
TGAGCGTTATGTCATGCTCGAAATTAATATCACACCTAGGGGGTTCGATAATCACGTCCTCAAACTTAATTTGAATAAGCCGCAGCTGGCTAATTTGATCGTAAGTGAGCCGCTTATTGATATTCAAGCAGTCGGGTGGTGAATTGGTGGGCCGGGCAAGGCAGGTATTGGATAATCCCTCTTCTTTTTTGACGCAGACGACCTGTATAATGTTCAGGGCGTCTGTTGTATAGTCGGCCTCCAAAGCTGTCTATTCGTCAATGGTAACAATGTTTTGTTACACGCGCGACGGTGATTTTTCTTCAATTACTTGACGTCAAATAGCTTCTACCCTATGCGGGTCTTAATTAAATAATCCACAGGTCCTCGTGCTTCAAGAATTTGGAAGGGGCCTTTCCATTGGTTTAGAAGTTTGTTGTTCTCGGTAGGAAGTAGCAACAGAACCTCATAACTGGACTTAAACTTCCTCTCCCTCGAGTTAACATAAAAGTACGTTCTGGACTTTTCCAAATTAAGGTCAGCAGTTTGGTATGCAATCTCGGCTCACTTTTCTAGTCTTCGTCGAAGATCCAAAAAATACCCGTAGGAAGATTGAATTTCCCTATCCAACATGGCTTTCGAGAACAACTTCTTGAAGGTGCTAATGGGAGCTAGCACGTTAGGTCCCTAGATTAATTCGAAGGAGGGCGAATCTGAGAGTACGTTGGGAAATATCATTGTATGCAAATAGTGCCACGGGCAAGAAGCGATACCACTCACAGGGCTGCTGGGCACACAGATACTTTAATATCGATTTCAAGATCGCATTCAATTTTTTGCAAATTCTGTTTGCGCAGAGCGCATAGGGCGTAAGGAAGTGGTAAAGAGTTGTTTTGTCAGCAACAGTTTCCCGGTATATTCAATTAATTCAGATGTGAATTGCCTACCTCTGTCAGATAATACTTCCTTTGGTATGCCTACCCTAAATAAAAGAGAAATTAAGGCTTAGGCATATGTAACACTGTCAATTCCTTTTAGGGTTGCAACGTCTAAGAATCGCGTGGCACAGACTACAAGGGTAAGGACATAATTATGCCCTTCACTGGAAGGAGGACGTATGAGGCCAATAAGGTCTATGGCCACTCGGCAAAAGGGTTCAGCTATGATCGGTCCCTTCTGAAGGTGGTCAGGTTTAATACGCACTTTGCCGTGGTTTTCTGGCAGATGTTACCTGATTGGCAGTATTCAGAAAGGTCAACTGCAGCACCAGGCCATTAGAAACACCGTAAAATCCTCTGAGCAGTCTTATTGTGGCTAAAGTAGACAGAAGACACACTATCGTGGGCAATTTCTAGGACCAGGGGGTTAACTCCATCCAAGCAAGCGCGATATAACAAGCTGAGGCTCCGAGATTTTTCCTTCAATGGAAGGAGATTTGGAAACTCCTTCTGTCTTACAGTGAATTCTACGCTCATAATGCCGCTGAAATCCGAATCTCAGGGAGGTGAAGGGTAGCGGGCGTCTGGAAATCATTCTTTGTTTGGGCTCTCGTGATAAGAGGCTGGCCCACTGGGTTAGATGGGACTTGGGGGCAATGTCATACCAAAACGTAGCAGAATTGGATAGGAGCTAAAACGACTTCATCCTATCCATTAACGGTTCCGTTCACAAACATCCTGTAGAGCTCTTGTCGAAGAGGAAATTAACGCGCTGCCCTGGGACACTGGGAGACGAGATTAGAGCTGGGTGTTCTAGGCACGATGAAGGGGGAGCGGGAGCAGCATTCACTCGGTGTACTTGGTGAATGGGATTACTACGTAGTTGAGAATTTTGTGGACATTTCGGGCTGACGTGACCTTCGGCACCGCACGTGAAACTGACAATTGGTCTACGGGGAAAGGATGATGCTGAGGGATTGGAAATGAGGGAGATTAACATCACAGTGATCCGAGGGAAGGAAACTTTTGGACTTAAAGGAGCCCGTAACATTGACCAATTTGGGGCATTTCTTAGGAGAGATCCGTGAGTTATTAATTTTATTCTTAAGGGATGAAGGGGGAGGCTTTTTATTTTCCCTGGTATATAGGTTGTGACTCGCCGCATAAATATCTGTCTCTTCTATGCACTCTTTGAAGGACTTCCGCCGACCATTCTCTACAAAAGAGCGGTATCTGGTGCTAGCAAGGCCAACACATAAACCGTTAGGACAAAACCTACCAAGGACTTATAATCATGGGGGATTTTTGATGCCTCTAGCCAGAAATTGATTTTACTAAAAAGAGTATACCCAAAATGACGAAAAGTCATATTTAGTTGGATGCAGGTGTGACGAAATTTGGCGCAGTAGAAATCAGTTGTCATATTATACGCTATGAGAAGTTCGGACTTGAGGGTGGAGTAATCCCCACTGGCATCTGAGGGAATGGAAACACTAGATGTCCCGGAGCTGATAACTAAGAAGGGGAAGGAATTTGGCGACACCGTGTGTCTCGATCTCCCAGTGATTGACTTTAATATATTTCTTAAAGTGAGAGTGAAAAGATCTGAAGTATTCTCCTTATTTGGAAGTGGAAAATTTAATGCAAGCGGATTGAGAGGCCTGTGCACGGGAATTGACTGAAAAGGATTCGAGCCGATTGCAATTTAACTCCAATTCATATTGACGATTTCTCTCGCGCTCTTCGCTCTCTGTAATCTCCTTTTGTTCCGCTCTCACTTGTTCTTCTTGCTCTCTTCTATAAGATCTATTATTTCTCTTCCCTTCCTATACATAGGTGACTAAGTCTTTTCCTCTTATTTCGAAGGATTCTCTTTAAAGTTTGAATCTCTCGAAGATGATATTTTGTTGGAAACACGGGTGTAAGTTGCTGGAAAGAAAGGATTTAATGGACCATCGGCACAGGACGGAGAAGAGGCTAGAGTCACAAACTCCTCGCACTAGACGGAATACGCTTGTTTAAACGAGGAAGCTTTGCTAGCTAAATACCCATACTAATACAATACACAAATAAGCCCAAATTGAAAAAAAAGGAGCCTTTGTGAGGTAAGAAGGGCTCGGACTCTTTTAATCCATTGAGGATTAAAGTGACCACGGAAGATGCTCTGTCTCCTACCAAAATTATCCTAATAAAGGTTCTCGGTCCAGACACACACAACACACTAAGAGATAAATAAATATGGTCGAGTTGTTCCCTGGTCTTTTATATGCAACTCAAACAGTACTCAGCTTTGGAAATTACAAAGATCTCTCTAAAAACCTTTTAAAGACCCTGACACACCTGATCAACAGATTTTACTATGATGTATATATATATATATATATATATATATGATAAATAACACCCACAAGGAAAAATGAAAAACGATTCCGAGCGCTTTTGTCTTTATTGTATAAAAGACATCTTCATGGAATAGATTTCTTAAATAGAAAGGAATACCCTAACTAGGGGGTACAAATTCTTTAAACACTCTAATTTGTGATTTAATATAATTAGATATGATTGGATCTAGGCTTAACAATCCAGGGCTAATATTAAAATTTGGAAAAGTATTAAAAGAGAACAACATTAATAAGGTACTCTTCGAGGAAATTTAGGATAGCGTGTACGGGAATTTTGTAAAGTAGGAACATACATCGAAACTAACCAAGCTAAAATTATCAGGGTAAGGAAGATCATTAAGGTTTCATAATGAGATCGAGATTATTAACGATGTGAAAACTAGAAACGGTCCACACCAAGGAATTTAGGAGAGAAGCTAACCATTTAGATAAGGTATAAGAAACACACTCAACAGAGCTAATAATGGGCTGGATATGATTTTCCGGCTTATGGGTTAGCTTCTCTCCTAAGTCTTTTGGTGGTGACGGTTTCTAGTTCTCACATCGTATACTAATTCTATATGCAATGTTTAATTTATTGGCAATCTTCATGCGCTACTCACGCTGAGCGAATATTCACAACCATAACAATAATCCCTTGGTGATTTATACAGCATCTACTATTCATGATCTAACACAATGAAGACAGTTAAAAGAATAATCAAAGAGCAAGTGCTACAAAGCACGCAAATAACGGCCACTCAAACGACACTGAGAATTCCCTAGAATAAATCAACTGGTATTTAGGGATTTCACATAATACAGCACCATCTGTTAATATAGTAAATAATAATTATACTCGTCAATTGGTTTATTGGGATGGCAAAAAATATATAGTTTATAATTTTCTTTATTAATATAGTTTATATTACATTACAAAAAAATTTAGTAAAAAAATGCAAATAATATTTAATTTATAATAATACCCATGGACATAACTCAGTTGGTACGGTAACTAGAGCGTTCCCCAGGGGGCTATATGAAGCAGGCGGAATTATTTTGTGCTATCTAATAACCGCACCAACTGTTAATATTTTCCATTGTTGTCAAAAAAGTGTTTAAGATAGATACCCAATAAATTATGTTTAATTCCTCGATTTCTCCTCAAAAAAGCAAGAGATCTTAAACTATAGGGTTGCTATTTCAAATGAATTTTTCGGGGCTCGCTAGAAATGGCAAACTGATACTTGATCTTCCCTGGTGCTAACTATGGTTTCCCCAGGCGGCTAGAAGAAGCGGTCGGTATCATTTTGTGCTATCTATTAACCGCACCATATATATATATATATATATATATATATATATATTTATATATATATATATATATATATATATATTAAAGCCACACATTAGACCCTTGCTTACTGTCTCAGCGTGCTTGGTTCGATTCCCCCTTCTGCAAGGATTATTTCGCAATTAGAAAATTCATTTTTCCGAAAACAAAATTTCCGTTTATTTTTTCTTTCCATACGATTTATTGATATATTTCCCCTATTCCTCACGTGATGTGCAGAAATACCGTTTATTTATAGGATTTGTTTATTACGCAAAACAATCGGCACTACAAGTTTTAAATTCTTCAATTTTACTTTAAACGAATTGGACAATAAATTACAACATGTAGAACATTATAAATATATACGTTGTTTATTTATTCATTAGATTGTTGTCAAAGTTTTGCAACTAAGATATAAATTATAATATTTTCGATGAAATGAATGATTTTTCCGTTATATTTCTGAAATTTTGATGTGCCGCTTAAGTAACATAATAATTTATATGATGCATATATTTCTTTTTTCGACATTGTTACTGATAATTTTAATTAAATTTTGAAATTTTAGGTAAATAATTAACAAAATCTAAAACAAAAATTTGATGGATCAACAACGACTGTTCTTTATTTTCATAAATTTATTTCCATATTCACCTAAAATGATCTACGCACCAAATTAACTTAGAGAATCACTGTATCATTTTAGAGTCTAAATTTGTGGGAAAGTGTTTACAACTTCCTACATGGTATCTATCAGCCATCCTATTGACAAAAATTAAAAGTATGAGCTCCTTTTGAACATGCTATTTGCAGTCTGCCAATTTTGGGGGGATAACATAGAAACACCATTGATCTTATCAGCCTTGAAATTTCAGGGCCGACAACTGGTCTACCATAATGTCATAGAGGGCATACCAAAATTACATATCCTATATTACATTTCTCTTAATATACACATCTTTAAATTACGAAAATTGTTCAAATTCTCTCTAGATAACTCTCTAGGAGACAAACCTGACAAATAATAGGCAAACAGGTGGATGAGATAACTTAAATCACCTAAGATTCGCACATGATATTGTACTTATAGACGCTAAAGGAAAATAAATTCATACACTGAATAAAGTAATTAACCTACGAAAGACAAATGTCTGCACAAACCAACTAGAGGTAAGTATAATTGAAATTACAATTAATAATGAACAAATGAAATGGTAAAATATATGACTATATATATTTCTAGGTCAAAATTTATGAAATTCACCATGAAATTATCACGAAACATAAAGAAGAATTACTCTGGTCTGGAAGGTATTTGGAAAGGCAGATATCATCTTCAAAGGCAAATTAATAATCCAAAAGACTCCCAATTATGACCTATTGATCCGAAACTCCAAAGTGACCTAAACACATGTTAGAACAGCATGAATAAATCAACGTATTGTGATGTAAAGACTTTGTCATGTCAGAAAATTAGCCACTTGGATACATAGATAAAGCAAACTTCGAGAAGCTATGAGAAACCTGAAGTTGAGGAGGGCAGGTCATGGGGCATGATTTCCATAAATATTACCGATTTGATTCCACCTGATAAAGACAGGAAAATATCACAAATAATAAATGCAGTTATCTTTAGAAATTTTACCAAATGACACAAAGACCTGAAATAATGCTCAGGTTGATAAATGGATGTCCAAAACTTTAGGACGGGCGGTGGTAGAGAAAGAGAGCGCTGCAATAAATGAATAATTGAAAGTTCAAGGAGCGATAGTATAAGGACAAAACATCTTGATCAAGAATACTTAGAAGAAATATGCCTGATACAAATTAAATCTATAATACAATTACACCGTTTTTACTAACAGGGATCCATTACAAGTTTCTTAAAGCTTAATAACTACGCTTAATTTGTTACTAAGCTTGGTGGTCAGGAAAATGCTTTGGCACCACATATGATATGCAAGGCATGCACCGAGTATCTGAATCATTGGACCAAGAGCCAGGAGAGTTGGCTGAAGTTTGGAATTCACATGCTTTGGAGACAGCCGACAAAACATGGCACTGCCTGATACTTAAACGCTATTGATTTGACTTGGATCAACAGAAAGAAATAAAGCATTCTCAAATATCCTGATATTCTGTAACTCCTTTAACACATTTCAATAAAATTCCAGTAATTGTCTTCGGAGAACTTCCTGACATTTGAGACAAACATTCCTCAAGTGTTGAAGAAAATGACAGAAAAAACCACGGTTTTTTGATGATGATGCTCAAAATCCTATATCCTAAAATGATCTAAAATATCGAGTTCGCGATATCAAAGTGTCAGAGTTTTCTGCCAAACTGTTGTCATCCAGAATGAAGGAAAAAATTGCCCCTCTGACAGTACTCGAATCTCCTTTTAACACAACAGTCATCAAGAGTAACTACTTTTTTCTCTAAAAAGAAGGACTTGCTGTAATCTACATATATTGCGTAGCCTTATGTAGTGGTTGTAGAGCAAATATCCTAATATATAACCCTCTGGTGGACAGAGACAGGTTATTTTTCCACCGCTGCACAACAAACTCGGTTTGATCAAACATTTCACCAAAGCTCACTAACATGGATTGTAGCTGCTTCACTTTCCTCTGTCACACATTTACAGGATTGACCATGAAGAAGTTGAAAGCTAGCATCTTTAATACTGCCTAACTCAGTTAGCTCAATGGAGATCCAGAGTTTGAAAACTCAATGAATGAATTGGAACTGGATCCGTGAAAAGCTTTTCTTCTAGTCGTGAATAGGTTTCTTCGGAACAAAAAAGCCAGGAACTACAAATAACTTGTCACGAATATGCTAGTTACCATCTAATACCTTGGATGCAGCATGATTATTGATAAAATTTTATAATAAAATAGAAATTAAGTTTAAAAACAGAATATGAAAAAGAAGTTATTCAAATATATATTGAAAATTATATATTTAGAAAAACTATAGAAATAGTAGAAAGTAATAAATATATTTCAGAAGAATTTGACGCGTTAGGATAGTTATTGTTTACCTAAGGTCCTAAGGTCTGCAAGCGAAACGCATGCTCCTCTTTATCTATTTGTTTGATCATACATTTGAGTTGAAGAGACGTTAAATTTAATTTGATATTTCAATCTTGATGGGTCCAAGTGGACCCCAGATTTCAGCATGTGTTATTCGAATCAAAAAAGTAAAAAGTAAAATACCAATTTTTTAAGAAGTATGAGAAGAAACAGCTGAAAAATTTACGATAAAATACTCTTGTCATATGATAAAAATAATAGAAACGAATCAGTCGTCTATGCTAAAAATTTTACGAAAATGTTTAATCAGAACTTTCCAGTTTTCTATTGGAAGAATTATATTCATAGCACTTTTCTTGTTGGCATCGAATTTAATTTTAGGGCAGATCATCTACATTTGAGGAATATAATTAGTGATTTTGTCCCACTCTTCGGGATATTAGTTTATATGTTTGACAGACAATCCTTTCGTCTTGATTTGTTTTCATATGTTAAAATTTTATTTAGTAGATCTGATTGTGATGAAGTTTAGTATTCTACTCATTTTCTTCCGTATCCCATTTTTTCTTCTTATTCTATCTTTAAATTCTCTATTTCATAATTCTGTCCAAAATCACGATTTCTTTCTCTACCTAGTGAATATAGATTTTATGTAATACACAAGGTTCCCTTGTTTCTTCAATAGATTAATCAATTCCATTGCATGATTTTGGTTGTGGTTAGATTGAATGATTTTGCGTCACATTAAACCTAATAGAAAGCAAGATAATTCTCCAGATAAATAACTCTAACGCAATCAAAGGCACTTTATTATAATTAGGTAATTTAAAAAAAAAAAGTAAATGCTAGAAAATGTATATCTAAAAAATACACTAGTCTATCGACAATATACAATATATATCAAGGGGAGCAAATTTCTTATTATGATATGACAAAAAATAGAGTGGCATTCATCTTGTCATTGATATCTTGTTTTGAACCAGCAAAGGACTGGGTTAGGTGGTAGTTTAGATAGGCTAGAACTTTTTTTTAAAGTTTAGGTTAATTTTCGAGAGTGCTTTTTTTCCGCCCGAAAGAAACCAAATAAGACGTTATTCTTGTCCTACGCCATGCCAGAACTAATAATATTTGCTAACTTTGATGGTTGTCAAATAACAGTTCTTGCATTCTCCCGTGAATATTATGGTCAGTTTTAAGGTTTAATTAATTTTTTTCAATAGCACGGCCAAATTAGAAAAGATTGCATTGTGTATGGTGAAGGAATAGGGACTAATTAGATCTAACAAACGTATGTTTAAATGAAAGAGATGTGAAGAATCGAAAACAATAGAAAGAAAGAAATGTAACTAGCTGCTATCAATTTTTCAAAACACTTTTTTATTTTCTTCAGCGGGTTAGACATTGAAAAGGTTTTGACCATGTCCACATTTAAGATTTCAATGGATTTTCAGATGAAATTAAGCACAACTAACTTCATGTCAACAATACGCCTAGCAATGATTGGGCTAGTTTTTTGAGGGAAGTTACAGTTAAGTGATGTATCTGCATGAGAGACCCAATTAGGGGCGCTGATACAATTGTTGAGATCACCGAGAACAAATTTGGTTGCCCGACTTCCAATGTAGGACGTCTCGTTTAAGGACAATGGTTATTTGGGGAAATATCTTGGTAGAGGAGAGAATTTTTTATAATTACTGTGGAAAGCTGCAAGCGTGAAACGCTGCTTACAGTCATCAAACAAATGAGTTTGCCTGAAAGGGCAATTTTTCTGATTGAAGAAAAGCCAACAGTTCTCTTTATGGTGAGGGATTTATTCACATGACAGTTAATTCTTCAATAAATTTTGTGGATCAGGAAACATTGGCTCGCAATAATAATATTGAACTGCTGTGACGTACAACATAATATCCGCCCCTTATTATATATGCAGGGAAATATATGTTGTAGGATATTTAGACAAAACTATGTTTATGCTGCATTTTAAAAACCAGAACATGCGATTCCAATATTTTTTCAATGACTCGGCAAGGCTTTACAATAAAAACAGACTGTTTGAATAATGTGGTATCCCTAACATTCCATATCGCTGTTAAATTTTCATTATCGTTCGTATTTTTTTCGAGCAGTAAGATGTCATATTGCGCAAAAAGTAGATTTATGTTTTGGATAATACTGTAATTAATTAGTAGTAACTAGAAAACTAGTCTTTTCGTACCAAACAAAATAGGAACATTGTAGCAGAATTAGGTCAAATGGCGACCACGTTCCCTTCTGTACCCACGTGGATCCTAAGATCACCGCATGGAGCTGTGAAAGCATGGCTGAACCTGGGCAAGGAGGCGGCCGACGCCGTTATCACATGCCCTAGCTGTATTTGCCTAGAGACCGATGTCATCGTCTCGCATGGCCATCTCTCTATAAGCATTCTGGCTTTCCGCTCGAAGATTGAAATCCTTGGACAATCCAACCGACGTTATCACGATTCCCCCGTTCCCCTGAAGGAGACGCCGACTTTCCCTCAAATTCACGCGCGCGTCTCTAGCCACCTGACCAGGCGCTTATATAACGCTTCGACTGAGTTTAGAGAACAGCACTGTTAGACTTCCACCTACTCAGGCGAACGAGTTGAAGGACGTTCCCGCCCTCAGCTGTGATTTTGATTCAAGTTGAAGGCTAAATCGATCCGTGAACTCTGCCATAGTCACTCGGCAAGTATTCCCATACGTCAACTCTGCCATAGTCAATCGTCAAGTATCGACATCAGTGAACTCTGCCTTAGTTAGTCGGCAAGTCCCTGACAAGGATTCCAAACTCTGAAGGCTCTACAAGTGCTCCCCCGTCTGAAGAAAAAGGTAACTTGACTTCTTCCGTCTCATTCATCGTACCCCAACTGGCCCATTTTCGGCAACGAGCACGTAAGATAATCGTAAGCATTGCCGCCTGCAGATTGATCTTGAATCAGGCTTAATCAATTGCTCCATTATTTGTTTGAACGCCCTTGTTTAAAATCCTCATTTGAAAAAACAAACTGAATATAACCTCTTTAATCCCTTAAAGAACCTCCTTGTATCTTGTATGGACCTTTAACACCATCTGCGCGACCATTCCCTTTAAACCAAAGTTTGTGTAAATATAGATATTATTTTGTTTTTAGTAAAGATAATATATTTTCGTCATTGTCTTTCTTTTGCAACATTAACGCGTACCAGCTACTTTTAATCTTTGGCTAACTTTCCCTCGGAAATATTTGTTTAAAAAGACCCAGCAAAGTTAATAATAAACCATCTCCACTGGATCCATAACAATTTCCCCTTTCACTAACAGGCTTCAACCAACTTCGGCCCCAAGCCCCAAAGTACCTACGCATATATATATATATATATATATATATATATAAAGAAAGAGAGAGAGAGTCTGACCATTCCACGACCAACATACAATTCAGATAATCTGTAGAATAAATTTAATGCAATTTCAAAAATAAAACCATTCGGAATTGTTAGTCTTTAGAAATGTCGAATGCGGCAAAAACTCATTTCGCCATAGCACCAATTTCTTTCTTTGAAATACCATACTTTCGCCGAGTGTTATGTGCTGAGTGACAATTAAGTTTGCTGTATTGTGTTGTGTTGAAAATAACACCGGTTTTAAGTAAAGTCTATTTCTTTTATTATCAAATGAACTTTGATCTAAAGTAAAAAAATATATTAAAGTTTAATACCTATATATATATATATATATATATATATATATATATATATATATATATATATATATATATATATAGCTGCAAAGACTTGAAAGGGCGTTACTGGCTCAATTCTTGATGATGACTGCCTTCACCTGCTCATGGAAAACTGGCTGATTAAGTCTTATGGCCTCTTTCAGGTCCTTTGAGATATTTTCTAATGAATTCTTAGCCGGAGACTGAGGTGGCCAATTCATTAATGTGTCATTGATGACTGTTTCTGAGATGAAAGCAAATTTTGTGTAGGAAAAAAAGAAAAGGAGCCAACATTAAGGGAAATTTTTAAAGTTTAATGCTGGTATACTAATGATTATGAGATAAGGGGACAGCAGTAAGCGATGGTCCGCTACAAATGGAGGAAAGAAACAAGTTTAGATAAGAAATTGATATTAATACGACTAATAATACTAAGATTGCTCGAATCATGTTTGTTTTTTGAGAAAATAGATATATTTCGTTGCGAAAAGAGTGTAGAGATATTCTGTGTTAATATTAAAAAGGTGGAGGCAGAGAGATAAGTTATTAAAGGTTTAGAGATTTTGGACTCGTTTTTTAGGTATTTTTAGTAAGTAAAGTCAAGCATAGAAATTATCATACCGGCTTTGCCAATAAACCGAGATGCAGCAACCTTTAGGTTTAAACACAAGGAAAACAATTTTAACACTTAACCAAAGGAACAAATTAAGAAACGTCTCAGTTATGTATTTTTTACAATAAAAGTTATAGGAGCTCACCTCAGTTTTCTATGAAATCCAATAATACTCTCTTGACTCTCTTAAGTTGGTTCACTTTAAGATCCACTCGCAAAAAACGATTGGGCAGGAAATCTGTTGTATTTGGCGAAGGTGAGAATGGTAAGGAAGGTTACTTATTTCTTTGGACTACTTTAGTACTCACTTATCAAAATATACCTTTTAGTTGTTCTTTGCTCTCCATAAAGGAAGGTTCAGTTCCACTTAGCGATATATTTACAATAAAGTTAGATTAATAAATGAGGCACACATCTTTCTTTTAAATGAAATTTCCCAATGAAGCTTTATCATTCCACACCTTAAATTTTTACTATTGCTTATCACTGTGCGTCTTCCAGCTATAAAAAAGTGATTATTCCTATTGGCTAAACATTTCAGAACCATCTCTTATGTTACGCTACGAATCTTGAGAGTGAAAATTTCCTAGTTGTGAGGGTGATGTTTATTTTTAAATACATTTATACAGCTTTAAACTCTCAATGGTAGAAAAGTTGTTCTCTGATGAAAAATAGAAACATAAATGAAATTAAAAAAGAATAAAAAATGACATGCAAGATTGGCACTTAGAAATTTAACTCAAAGGATTGTTCATAAGTTCTTACGTTTGATTAATATTAATTAATTGTAGGAGGAATGTGCTTCAAAATATTCAACACTCTTGCCTTGAATACGTTATTGGTAGGATATTTTTGATACTCGTATATCAATTATTTACCTATCCATTTTGTTATTACTAATTTCCCTTTGGGTGTCATTATTTACATTTTATTTACTTTTTTATTATCTACGGTTAAAAGTTGAAAGCAAGCTATTTTATTTTTCCTAGTTATATTAAAATGGGCTATATCATGTGGATACAAATGCAAATTGATAGATATTCTTGATATATGGGACACTTTCTATTACGAGCCCAAAATTTTCAGAGATTTAGTGGAAGCAAATGCAGGAGCTTAAATGAAGTATTAACAATAAAGGTAATAATAATTGTCAGAGAGAGAGAGCGAGAAAAGACGGGCGCGGTCGCTCCTTTCAAGGAGAAAGAGAGAGAGAAAGAGTGAAGAAACACCTGAGCGATCTTTTTAATCCACGCTAACGAAGGTGCAAAATCGCGAAAGCCGTGATGAGTTGAAGGCTCGATTTCGAGGAAGGCTGTGATGTGCTCAAGAACACGTAAGTTCCCACCAGGGATTATCCCGCGATGGCGTGAGTCAGGCAAAGTTCATCGCGCCTGGTGAAGTGTCTATCAACTGGAATCCTCCAACTTCAGGCGCGGGGAAAAGCGCCTCCGACTCACTCTTATAAAACGCCCATGCTAGACTTGGAGGCCAGTAAACGCCTGTGTCCGCGAATATTTACGATTTTCCGGTAACCGTAGTTCTGAGTAAACCCTTGCAGAACCCGTCAAGCTCCGTGTATTATCCTAGAACTCTCGATTCGTTGTTCTAAATCCGAAGGCCCAGATTTGAGTTCATCTCCTTTAATAGTCGTTCGTCAAGAGACTATTATTTTGAACACTGCGCCGTCCTTAAAAAGGCAGGATTACTCCTTCCGATCAAATCTACGAGGTAACCGAAACACGCAACTGTTCTGTTCAAGCTCCCACCCCCCTTTTAACCTTCCGTCATTTGGCTTCGCGTGCGCTCAAAGTTCTTTGAGTGTCCCATTTGTCAATTCTCTGTTTGTGTGTATGGTGGTCGACACCGCTCAAATCACTCTTTGAAGCCAAGACGAGTGTTTATCACTTATGTTGATATACCTTACATAAAACGACCTTTAATTTTGTAAATATATGATTTTCATAGTAGTAAAGTATATTTTTGTACTTCGTTTCTATTACCCCAGAGCCTTCCAAGATAGCTGAGGGTTGGACAACCTAAACTGCACTCTGATCTTTATTTATAATTTCATCAACGCTCATAGTGAACTAATCCGTTCATAGGCATCTCTCTCGAGGTGAGGAATTCGGAGAAGGTTGAAATCCAACCTCAACCTACGACAATACTTTCTAGATTTCTTTTATTATTTTTTCATTTTATTTCTGGTCACTAAATATAAAACTAAATTATCAGTGATCATCTCTAATCTTCGTTTTTGCGGCAAAAAGAGGAGAAGAAGAGAGGCAAAGGGATGAACAAAAATAGCAAAATAAACCCATGTTAAAGTGACATAAATTCAAAATTTAGAGAGCAAAGGAGAACGAGGAGAGAGAGTGTGCGTTAGTGACCTAGATTGTTAGAAGGATTAAAAATGGAGAGTGCAAGAATTAGTTACAAAGAGATAGAAAGTTTGAGAGAGGGAGTTAGAGAGAAAGGGAGAGAGAGGCAGTCAAATATTTTTCACATTTCTTTCCTTTTTAATCACTTAAAACTGCTTCCTTCCTTGCTTTTTAAAATAATTTATATATGTTCTTGTTTACGGACATACAAAGCATTTCAGTATTTAAGTGGAAAATAGTTGACTTGATTTCTTTTCTTGCTACTTCTCTTCTTTTGCATTAGACTTTCTATCTTACTTCTATCTTCCTTCTAATCTAAGAGTTCCCTTTGGTATTACACAGTTTTCCATATTATATTCACTTATACCTCCTGTAATTGAATTCGGTTTTCCTTATTTTGTATCTTATTCATGATGATTCTAGTCATCTCCAACAAGTTGCTCCATATCTAAGCCTTGAAGTGCCTTTAATCCCTCCGTAATTTGTCCCTGAAGGTCTGTATTATGGCATCGCTGACTCAGGTTTTCTCTCGTTAACAAAAATTTTCTTTAATGATTTGGAGATTTAGCCTGAAATAATTATTTACCAATCATTCTATTTATGTTTCTTTCTGCTCACGATTTGTTTTACAAATAATGAAAACCTTTCATTTGGTTCTGATATTTACTTCCTATTCTTCTCTGAGATAATTCTGTCAAATATTCCCACTCAAAGCTATTTACAGGAAAGCTTGAGTTTCCTGGTCTTGGGCTATTCAAGAACAGGCCAAGGCAGAATATTGAGTGCCTAAAGATATATATTTATATAATATAAATATTTATTTTCTACAAGTTACTACAATATAATATTTAACCTATGTAAGATTGATATTCTATTCAAAATAAATATGAGAGATCTTAGGAGGACAAATGACTAGGACAGGAGGGCCTAACTGACGAGGAGGAAGTCGAACGGAACGTCAACAAAACTCAATATAAACTTTTATTGACCATCAAAGGTGTAGAAAAATCTATCCGAAGAAACATATTTAAAAAGATCGAGGTTTCAAAGATAGATTTCGGGCATCTGAATTTTTATTATATATTGCTTTGAGAGTTTGAATGTCCTACTTAAATGGCTTAGGTGATACGATGCTATATACATTGAAATAAAATATATAAATACAGATATACCAAGACACACTTACAAAGTAAGAGTATCTTAGTATGTGACTATTTGGAATATTTTTCCCGTTGCTCCCAGGTCTGAGAGAGCATAGCAGCGCTGATACTTGAACAGAAGGGTGATGCTCATTGCTTCTCTGAAGAGTAGGTATTGAGCTATTTCTTCGTGTTCGTCTTGCTTTGCATGACGAAAATATATTATATACTTATTGCTGCACGTTTATGGTGGGTGGTTTCTGAATGGTGATTGTTGCAGCCTCGGTTATTAGAAGGCGGCCGTAATTCTTTTCTTTATGAATTATATTCGTGTTCCCCATCAATTCTCGTATGGTAGATATACTGTCTTCGGCATGTACGAAGTGCTTATGTATGGCGCCATGGTTTTAGTATTCCATTAGACGCTTCCTTACTGTGGTAGTGGTGTTTCCGATTTAGTCCTTAATGTGAAATTTGCACATCTCCTCTTGACACGAAAAATTATAAACAATATCAGAACACATTTCCTAGGACACTTCGGGGCGGTGCTGTTCTTCATAACCATAGATACTAACAAATTTGGTTCACTATAGATCCTAAGCTGGATCTTTTTGGTTGAACGCCCTTGGAGAAGTACCTTGATTTATGATCCCTCGTAGGATTTCACATTCTTCCTTATGGCCTGCTCCTTAGTTGAGCCGGTTATGAATCAAGTAACAAGCTATATTTTCTCATCTGGCAATATAACTTTGTTACCAAATTCACTTCTCCAGTTCAACTTTCTCTCTGGCAAACTTTAAAGGGAACTCCATATGCTTTTTATTAAATAGTGTAGTTTTGCTGGAATGTAAATAATGCAGATATTTACAATGAAGCTCTCCTCTAAATGTTATTTTACTCACTTTAATCAATGAGAAAACTGGATCGTTTCTAGGTCGTTCATAGTAATCATTACATTATACTTAAATTTCCACGCATTTAGGAAGAGCAGTGGTTTTGGGCAAGATGGAGGTGATTCCATCTGATCGTTTCGAAATATAGCACAAATTACTTCGACTCGCTCGATAACATCTCTTTATTCTTCCTTTCCTGGATACTTATCAATGGATGACAATGATAATATTTGGTAATTTCCATTAATTTTGTTGTAAAAACAAAGAATATCTCTCTTATTATTCATCTGATAATTATATGTTTACTGAGATTCCGGTCAGTTCTTCTCTATGATCCATTTTTCTAGTGTCATAGAAACGGTGCAGAAACCTACCAAATTCTCCTATCTCACTTTTCGACTATAAACTTTTAAGATGTTTTAAATTAATATAAAAAAGAGAAGCGACTTTCCAGATAATTCTGGAATATGTAATAATTAAATCTCATCCATCGCATCCTTTAAGTGACCTAAAAAAATAATAAGAAACTGGTTCTATATTGAAGATAAAGAAATAAACATCTATATCAATTCAGTTAAATATGTCAATTAAATAGCACGCAAATAAAAATTTCCTCCAGATATAAACTTCAAATGTTTCAACTTAGCTCCAAATTATTTTTATCACATCTGATTGCTCGAAGACTGTATGAGGCCATTGTTAATTCAAACTATAAAAACGTATTGAAAATTAGACGATTTTTAATTCTATTTTAGTTACGCCTTAGGAAAGGGTTTATTGAATTGAACTTTTGTTACTCTTCTCATCCTATGGTTCTCATATTCCAGCAAACTGCTTAATTCTTTTTTGTGCATTCGTTTCCGCCGTTACAGTTAACTTGTTTGTTATTCCTCGTTATTTAATAAAAAATTTTATACAGTTGACGTTTACCCATTCATTTGAAGTTCTTGAAAGTTAAAGTCACTTCATTCATGAGTGAGTTATAATCCTTATCTAGTTGCTCTATTTTTGGGGGGTCAAATTTTTTTATCTTTACCTCTTCTTGTACGTATGTGTAGTTACGATTGTAACAATATCACACGAAGTGCCGTCACAAAGCAGACATATATTAATTTATATATGAAGGCATTTTCATATTTAGATTTACTGCTTTGGATTTAGATTTACTGCTTTGTAAGTAGAAAATCATTTAAAGGTATTTTTGGAATATACAATTTTCCATTGCTTCGATAAATATTCAAATATACTTCAAGTTTAGATTGATATTAAAATCTCAAATAACCCCTCAAATGGAACAAAAAATATTTTCCAATCACCAAGAAATGAAGAATAATTGTAATTGTTGCCAGTCATGTACTGTTCTGGCATTGTCACATCAGAACTGTTAGAGTAAGGAGGTGTTTCACAGATGCTCCTAACCTCTAATCTCTAACTGACAATCTTTTGTGATTAAGTAGCACTGTGGTGACTTTTTTGTTTCATCGAATTTCCGTTGCTCTGGCAATTGAGGAGAGAACAGATTGTTATGATTTTCTTCAAGGCACTCAGTAGTCATCTATTTTTGCTATGTCACAGTTTGTTGTTGCCTTGTCTTCTCTCAGTGTTATAACCCAGCTGCTTATTTTAGTTTCTGTAATCATTAATGGTTATTAGGTTAGTTTTGCCCTTCATTGTTTTTCTTTAGCTGCCATTCATCATTTTGTGCATAATGCTCAGACTATCCCGTGAGAAAACGTGAGTCTAAAAATATTCCTTTATTGTGTTTAACTAAAACCTATCTAGGCTTCAAAATGGCAGCAAAGAATTTAGCAAATATGAGCAAAAGATTCAATTGTTTAGGTGATGTTGTAGCGTGGGTCAAAAAAGTAAGACTAGTTGCAAAGTTACATAAAATATCTAATGGGGCTAGTTTTCTTCTGTGTACTTGGAAGGTAATGATTGGCATTGCATGTGGATATCTTTGCTGATGAACACAAGGATAAAGATGAAATTGAAAAAAAAATATTTCTGAATATAAAGATGGAATGTTTGTGGTATATGGTAAATTGGTTCACAAACGGTGGCGTAGAGAACAAATAGATACTTATCTTACTCTTATTAAAACGCTACCAAAGATAGCTGGTTTTAAGTCAACTGCACTGTATCAAATTATTAAACTGACTTTTGTTAAGGGAATGCCAGAACGTGTAGCTATTGAGCTACAATAACTCGATGGTAATGCTGATATGGTTTTGCCTGAGATAATAGCTAGAACTGGAATTATGACCTCTAATATGTGTACCACTGTAAAAATTGCCTCTGTTTTAAGGACCTTTGATAATTCAGTAGTACAGGCAATGTGAATGCCACCAGTATAAATAGAGAGGATATAATATTAGAAATAGTCATAATAAAATCAAATGGGTGGTATACATGTAGGTGATGAATTGAAATTTAGTACACTGCATTGTGGTGTAAGTGTTGAAACTACACAAACAGAACCGGAAATTTTATTGCATTCAGAAGAGACTATCCTGGATAAGGATTTTAAAGCACATTTTAATGTCACCAATTAGACGGTTGAGTGTATTTTCTGCCAAAATGAAGAGCCTGTATTAAAAAAGAATTTTTTTCTGAAAAAAATTGCAAGGCAGAAAAAGGAAGAGTTTAAAAAAGAAATAGCCCATTGGATTAGAGAAGGCATCTTAGTCTGTTAGAAGTAGGAGTTTGGGAAGTGGCATCTTGCCCACATGGCAGTGGAACAGCCAACAAAGAACAAGAGAAGACTAGAAAGAATTAAATAACTATACTATGTGCCATACAGGGGATGATGTGATTGATGTGTGTAATGAAAGACTGAGAGAATGGAGACAGGTAGATGTAGAGGTCGTTCTTATGGATTTAAAATCATCATAAGGTATCTTTAATTTGAGATGGAGGAAAAAGTGTTGAAAAATCAGCTTTGAAAGTACAAGGTGCAAGTTATTGTCTCGTAACACTTGGTTTGGGGTTAAATTGTGCCCCACTAGTTATGTTAAAAAAATTTTAAGTGTTAAAAAATATCTGAGGAATTGCAAAGAACTACCAGTTCCTATATTGATGACATACTGCTAAAGGTGTCAAATTTATCTACATTTGACCTCTAGGAGCATTTGAATTACTTTAGTTTTATTACCAAACAACCCGTAAAGTTATACGGTACAGCAGTCGTTGAGTTAAGGATAAACTTTTGTCCACATGTCAACATGAACTTTTCTCGTGGGTAATGAAGTACCAAATGTTCCTGAGTACTTTAACCAGAAGAGAATTGTTTTCTGTAAGCAAATAAATGGTGGGGCATATCCAGTTTCTAACTCATTGAAAGTTTGTTATGGTTCTATTAAAAAAGGTGCGCACGGTGCTAGGTCGCAGGACTATCTTAGTGATAGACCTCTAAGTATGATTAAAGGAGTAATAGATAAAGTGAAGATAAATGATCCTGTAAAAGGACAGTGGTATGTGCTAAAAGATGGATTCCCGATGCTATGATGCGATGCATGCAGTATTGCAATTGGGGCATTACTTGAGCTAAAGGGAGTTGGGGGTGAGGTTGCTACGCGGTTGAGGACAAAGGATGATTCTGAGCATATTAATGTTGCAGATTTGAATGCAAATTTGAATTGGGGCAAATTTAAATTGCGCTGAATTGGGGCTATAAGAATTTTGCATTGGCCATTGATTCCCAAACCGTCTAAAATTGGCTAACTGGTATTCAGAGTAAAGAGAATATAATAAGTAATAAGGGGGCAGCCGATCTTTTTAGAAAATGCAGACCGGCAACACTGAAAGCAATTGTGGAGGAATTTGGATAGAAGTTAAGTGTCGAGCTGTTAGCCTCGTAAAAGAATAAGGCAGATATTTTGATCAGTGTTCAAAGAAGTGGTTATTAAAGACTGATGGAACAAATAGTCATGTTTATCATCCCTGTACTACTGCTTCTAGCTTGAAAGAAGCTAATGATATGCATCATATGGCATTAAATGATCATTTCTATAAGTGAAAATTGAAAAAGTTTAGATATTGATGTAACTTATTTTACAATTGTTGGTTATGGTCCAGGACGGTTTGTCTTGTTAGGAAAACTAAAATTAGAAACTGTTGAGTATATTACGACTATTTCGAACGAAATATATTCGGAAAAAAGAACGGTTTAAGAAATATTGTTGGATAATGCTACCGCATTTAAATCGAATGAATGTGAACAATTGCGTGGAAAGTGCAATATAATGGAATTTTATTGTTACCAGTTTATAGGCAAGAGGAAAATGGCATAATAAAGTGCAATCATTGAACTATAAAATCCATTACAGAGGAGTCGGTCTTCTGGTTAAATATAGCGCCGCGAACACGACAGGATAAAATACTGTTTCCAATAAATCAGTATTCAAGTATGAGTAGAGACACCCAAGAGTGAAAGCTGTTGTGGCACAAAACTGCACTCTTCTGAGGTTATGATTGCGGAGGGGTTTGTGTGAAGCCTCCAATGGCGAGCTATACTCCACTTCGGAGGAGAAGTGAAATGACTGATATTAACTCCTCTAACAACATTTCTGTAGAGAGTGTGTCAAGATATATTCTTGATGTCAAGAAAATTATACTTCAGCCAGAGGAGAAAGAACGTAAAACTTCAACTCGCGAAGTTCATGTAGTTGATGGCAATAAGGGGATTGTTGATGGAGTGCACGATCATGTTGATACCCCCAGGTACCCCTCATGAAAATAGCAGCCTCGTAATTGTGTGATTGTCATATGTTTCTGTTCTTTATATTTTATTTGTTTTTCGCTTTACTTTGTGTTTTTTTTGCGTATTTTAGTTGTGTTTTAAGTTTCCTTTATTTGTAATGGGTGATGTAGGAGGTTAGAAGAAGTAACAAGGAGAGAGAGTACCCTAGGAGACCTTACGGTCCATTTTAAAGAGGGTACCTTTGGACTTGCAATCCAGCGGGCAAATGGCTGCTCAATTGTGTTGCGTCCCTAAACGCCCACTTTTCAAGACTTTGTCTAGTCTTGACTTGAACTGGTCAACAGATTCACTGTTCAAAAATTCCACTGGAAGTGAGTTTCACTTTCTGCAGATACTGTAGGTGAAAAGAATTCCACACAGATTGCGGTTGTAACACTTCAGTTCAAGTTTGAAGCCGTGATTGCGCGTTCTGTTCTCACTCAATGTGAAAATATCCCGGTAGTCAACATTTTTGAACCCTCGAAGTATTTTGAAAACTTCAATGAGCTGACCACGCAGTCTACGGGTTTCCAGCGAGAACAGATCTAATTCCCTTAGTCTATCCTCATAACTTTTATGTCTGATAGAGGGAATCAGTTTGGTTGCCTTAGCTTGTACGCGTTCCAACCTTGCGATGGCCTTTTGAAACGAAGGAGTCCAAAATTGTACGGCATACTCCAGGTGCGGCCGAACGAGGGAGTTGTACAGACAAAGTACTATCTCCTTGTTACGGTATCAAAACTGGCGCTTTAGGGAGCTTAACATCATTTAGGCTTTCTTCTCTGCCTTGATGCACTGTTTCGAGAACTTGAGGTTGCTAGTGATAGTTACACCCAAGTCCTTCTCAGTGTCACTCGATTCAAGAGCAGTGCCCTTAAGGATATACTGAGATTGTGGGTTTTGTTGCCGATATGCATTACTTTGCATTTCCCCACGTTGAAAGGCATTTGCCACGTGTCCGACCACTCCCCAATCTTCCCAAGATCTTCCTGCAGGCGGGCAGTATTTCTATCCTTTGCAACGTTCATATCAAGCTTGGTATCGTTGGCAAATTTGGAAATCTTGGCAACCATGTCACCGTCCATGTAGTTGACCTAGATGATGAATAGTAGTGGTCCAAGGACAGAACCTTGAGCCACCCCGCTAGTAACGGGCACCCACTCAGAAGCCTGTCCATTTATCACCACCCGTTTCTGTCTGCCACTTAGCCAGTTCTCGATCCAGCCGGCTACTTTTCCCTCTTGTTGATCTTCAGATCATGAGGGGGTGTAATGGCACCCAGTCATCGACTGTGCTGGCATTCTCGCATGAGGCTTTGTAGAGTAAGGATGCATTCCTGACCCCAAATCTCTAACTAAACTCTTTATTCATTAGGTCGGACAGTGGTGACGGTTTTTAGTAAGTTTGCATTTTCTTTGTTCTGGCAATGGGGGGAGAGACCAGATTGTTAGGATTTTCATCAGGTCAGTCAGTAGTGGTCTATTGTTGCTGTGTCGCCTGTTAGTGCTATCAGCTGGCAGCCTATATTAGGTTGCGAACTGATTAATGGGTGTTGTTGGTATTGTCCTTCAATGTTTAAGTTTAGCTGCATTTTGCTAAGAATATCCCGTAAGAAAAGGTAAGTCTAAAAATATTCCTTTCTTTTATTTTACTGCAATTATTTATTTTATTAATTAATTTAGATTTATGCCTCGATAACGCATTTGATTTAAAACTATTCATTTATCCTATTCTGACGAAAAAGAAACACCTAAACTCTAACTGCTCACATTTGCATTCTGTTCCCTTAAATGATTTTCAAAATCATTTCTCTTAATTTAACATTAGTGACAATTTGATTGATTATCCTCGAGTTGAATATTGCTCGCAAAGTTTAGGACTGAACGCTTAAGATCTCGTAACGAAGCACTCAACTTGTGAGCTTGCACCAAATATTTTGTATATATTATTTCACTAAATTTCCTAAAGGTTTTTAAATTTCCTTTTAAACTTTCCGTTCTTTATTAAAGATTTGAGATTGCTCAGTTTTTTTTACCTAGTAAGATTATAAGAAAAGCAATATATTGGTTCAAGTTTTATTTTCTACCTACCTTCGGGGATACATAGCAAATATATTGGCTAAGGTCATTATGATAAGACTAAACTTAAATATAATACTAAAAAACGTTGAATTGTCATGGAGTCCATGATGAAAAAGATAACCAAATTCTTTTCAAGTGTTTGTTATAGGCAGCTTAGAAGATGGTTTTATTCAAGAATGGTACTATTAAAATAGGAATAATAATCCTAATAATGACAAGATGTTTTGGAGAGATCAATTTATTTGGTCTATTCGCTTCGTGGATGACTTTATAGTTTGCTAGTAGTTTTCAAAGTTAATTAAATTGAACCATTTTTTTCAAAAAAATCCTTTTTAAACAGGTGTTGGAAAATTCTCCTCATGCAAATATTATGCCATCTGTCACAACCTATAATACTTCTGACACCCTCTGTCGTAATACCTCCCTAAATTATAAAAAATATAGTAAAATTCAGTCATGTATTTGAATAAACATTTCACATGAATCATTCCATTAAATTAGCCATTAGTACAAAATTATTTGAAAACGTACACTTCAACCTTAAAAATAAAATAGCATAGTGCATAATAGGTATAAACTAAGAGAAAGAGAGCACTTTTACAATAAGTATTACAAAAAAACTTACCTCTCAATACTCAGATTACCAATCTAATATTAAAACATCAAAACATGAAAAAAGATAAAGCGCAACACGATATCATCATATAGTTGTGGAATCCTATTGAAACCGCCTTACACTCAACCTTACTCGTAAAGATAATACAAGCGATCAGGGCATTGAGTCATATTACAAAAAATATGGCCAGGTCTAGTATAACTACGGAATGAATAAAAGGGGCATGAATGTTTTGGTTAATATTTAACTATAATTTATTCCAACGTAATTCTCGCCTACGCTCGGCCAGCAATCAAAGCATACAGGCCTTACCTTATGCGACGTCTCCTCTTAGTAGAATAATAATTTACCCAGGCCGATGCTTAAATATTCATACTGAGCCCCGAAAGTTACAGAGACGCCTGAAGGGGAATTTTGCTTTATCTAGATAGAGAGGCACTGGAAGTGAATTTAAAACTTTACGCCATCTCAGAGAACCTCTCATTGTTACGGGTAGGCTCGCTACAGGCCGTGTTATCGAACGGAAGTGACCTCAAAAGAAGCCAAGCGCAGGTTCTTTCCGTCTTAAGCGTCTCTCTCTCTCAGACACTTATATCAAATATTCTCAACTACAAAATCTAACCTGTTTACTTCAAACCAGTTTTGAATGCATACACATTACCTTCCTCCTTATACAATTAAACATTCTACTGTAAAACGATCATATGAGCTGCATAACTAAAATGATTAGTAGGAGAAATTCCTATTAATGAATGGTACATAAACACAATCAGCTGAAAATTATGAAGAATAATCTGTGCAATTTTCATCAAAATTAAAAGAGTATTTAAATAAAAATACAGATTTTGTTCTTTTCTTTACGAGGCTTATAAAGTATTGAGGTAAAAGAAGAGGGAAGGACAGTAAGCATTT
This sequence comes from Ceratothoa steindachneri, assembly GCA_963969495.1. Taxonomy (NCBI): domain Eukaryota; kingdom Metazoa; phylum Arthropoda; class Malacostraca; order Isopoda; family Cymothoidae; genus Ceratothoa; species Ceratothoa steindachneri. The sequence continues at coordinate 14,610,900 of OZ018336.1, read as the reverse complement.
CTCAAGTAAGGCAAGGACTTACGTAACAGGCCAATGATAAAAAAGAGCTCATCTCGGAGCCCAGCAGGATAAGGAACTAAAATGAGACTGCCCAAGAGGTAGACATAATTAATAATGTGTGAGGTCAAAACTCTCTTATTAAGATTAATAAGCTCGAAGTTATCAATTCTTCACAACGATTTAATTAAAATCAACCAAATCTGTTTAGACTAGGCCCTATTTAACGCCACAGGATTTTACGGACTCTTCTACCAAATAAAACAAGCTAAATTCAAAAGTCAATTTTTCTTATTCAAGCAAGCTTGAAAACATCAATGCTAGGTTTCGAACGTATAACTAATGATCACATTTTTGCAAAATCTAGGAGTAAATATCAAGAAATACCATGGTCCGATAGAACGTTAATGACAACGTGGAACAAACGAAAGAGGGCAAAGCGTAAAATCGACCTTTGACTTGCCAAATATGTTTATTGACGAAGAGAATTACGAAGAGGTCACAGGATTTAGGTTCATATAGTCAAGAAAAGGCTAATAAAGTTGAAACTAAATCGATTAGTCAGATTGCCTGGTATTTGAAATCCATGCTAGGTTTTAAATTATTTGGCGTAGTGAAGCTTAATTAAATCAAAATGTACGGACTATAATAGATGAATTGAGATTTTTAAGATACCATTCAACTAGGAGAAATAATAGTCATAAATTGATCATTATTGATACCTAGATTGAGATCTTCAAGAGGAACTTAAGTTATTTTTAAGAAGCGTTGGAGAATGAACATTCCTCTCTCTGAAGGCCGATTTGGTACCGGAGGTTGGGGAAATTATGGAATGGATTCAAATCTGGCGAATTACCGGGTCAAGGGCTCAAAGATTCGAAGCTATTTTCAGCAAAGAACTTTGGTATTGCTTTTCTTTTGAAAAATGTACACATCATCAAAAATACAACTTTCCTAAACAAATTGGTCCTGACCTCTAAGGAAAAGGTGCTGATGAAGTAGGTTTTAGTGCTATTTTGATTATTGAGCAAAAATTGAAGTGCTCTATTTATCTTAGATGAGAATCAGCCCTAGACACGCAGTCTCCGGATGCCTTACCTTGGGCACAACACAGAACTAGTGAAAGTGGTCATCTTTGCTTCATTTAATTAGGAACATTCCAGAAGCTCCTAAAAGCAGAAAAGAATTTCATACGAGAATATCACTTTTCCCCAGTCAACTGTCTATTGCCCTTATTTCCTACAAAAGTGCAGATCCGTAAGGTTCTTCCAGGCAAGATGAGACTATTCGCAAACCTTATCTATCCTGAGAGCTATATCGAAAGGTTGATAAAGAGAAACCTTGCATGCTGTTTCTGGTGGTGATTGAGCAAAATAGAGCAATATCAGTAAATATATCATCACAAATGTTTTCTTACATACCCAAACAAAGGGACTTAGTCCTGAATAAAAGGGATATCATTGTAAATATTGCCTGTGCTAATTAATCACTTGACTGTATTTAATAATAAAATGAGATTGCAGTATAAATTATTATATATTTATTCTGAAAAATATATAATAAAGTGAAACGTTTGTTAAGTTCTATTAATTTTCTTATTTGAAAAATATTGTAGTCTTATAACAATTAGACATGACTTTAGTATAGGTTGCAATGAACAAGGAGAGGGAAGCACTATCCGGCTCACTATCACGAACGCAATCATCGACATATCGTCTCTGCTCGTTTTTTTCTGATGGTTTGATCTCCGAATAGATTCAGAAAATTATAAGGCATTCCATCCATGTGGTAGAAATGAGGCATTGACTTATGAGCAATATATTATAGTCGATGATTACCGTAACGATTTTATATCCATAAAAAATACTTAAGTTCTTTTTATATACGCCCAGATTAAAAGATCTCCATGGTAGCCCATAGCCTTCCTCATCTTATACACAAGATGCATGCATGTTTTACATAACTCATTTGGATACTATTTGTGCAAAATTGGTGAATTTGACTCATTTAAATAATTCGTACTAAATTTTGCGCAAGCTAAATCACTTAAACATACTGATTCTATTGATAAAAAATACACTTTAATTGAAAATATATTACCTGGCTTTTAAAAAGTTCTAAATTTTTTTTATACAAATGGAGGACTTTTCTAGTTGTACAAAAATTCTTGTTTAAAAATAATTACTCATCATTTCTTGCTGATTTGTATTGCCTTTCTGCTGCTAGTTTCTCTTCAATCAAACTTGGAAGCAGTAAGGAATGATGGCACGGTATAGAAGCTTTTCTATGCAAAACCTAATGAGATTACATTGAAAGAGGTTCTGCAATGGGCTGGAAGGTGGATGACTCATATAATAAGCAATGCGAAGTGAAATTAGTTGTACTACCAGACTTTCCAATGCTGAATGCAATATTTGGAGTGAGACTTTTGGTAAAAAAACATTAATTTTGCTTCTAACTACATTATTATCTACTTCTGCTATTTCCTTAGTTTTCAGGTCTCTGGGAGCGATAATAGACCAAAGCTTACATAGTTTTCATACTTTGAAACAGTACCAGAATGCAACTTTGAATCCACTCATAATAATATTCGGTTTGTTAGGATTTAAACAGAATGGAGATAATGAACGTACTCCTCCCATATAACACCAACATACTCATTACCTAAACTACTACTCATATTCTTATCTTTACCTAGATTCGGATAGACAAGCATTAATAAGAATCATCTAACAGAATTCAAAATGCAATGGACCCAGAAAGGTTTCGAGTTTGTGCTTAAAAGTTTACACAGAAGTTGCAGAAACAACCTCTTTAGGCAATGAGTTCCATAAGTTAAGGGTTCGAAGTGAGGAGAAACGAGCTTGAAAATTAATATTGTAAGGAAAGACAAATATTTCTTACTATGACCCATAGTTCGATTAAGACTTCTGCAGTTAAATAGTAAGCCAAATGAGTGCAATGACCATTTAGAATCTTGCAAACAATTATTATTGAAAACACCATTTGCCTTTAGAAAGACCTCTCTAATATAAAGGTAGAATTTGAGACCTGCATCTACCAAAATACCAAGGTCCTTAAAGTAGGATTTAGAAAGTCCCAGGATTTAATTCTACTGTAAGAAACACAAGCACAATCATTATTAAGCTTACTAAGATCAACATGAGGGAGAACCAAATACAATTTATTATCGGAGCAAGGAGGATTAATTTGCCGATCAGAAAGGCATAGATATAATTGATATAGATTAGGTAAAGAACAAAACCCACCACAGAACCCTGTTGAATCATACTAGTAGCATCAACTGATTTGCTGGAAGAACCTTGGACTACTACCTTCAAAATTCTGCCCAGTAAAAAATCAATGAACCATCCAAACAATGGGTTACAAAGGCCGAGTTGAGAAAGTTGATGATAAACTATCTATGATTAACATCAAAAGCTTCACTAGTGTCAAAACTAAATAAAATCAATCATTAATGCAAGATCCACATTTTTGCTAATATAGTCATAAGTCAGTAGGAATTGATCAGACACATAGTTTGGCACGGAAGCCAAATTGGAAACGGGAAACAAAGAGTTAGTCTCTAAATAATCAAACAATTTAGAATCGATGACCCTTTCCAACGTTTATCTACAATTGGACGTCATACTAATAGGCCTATAGTTGGAATGATTGGGGTGAATACCACTCTAGAATAAAGAGATCATAAGAGCAACCTTCCACATTGAAGGAACAGTTATTGAAGAAAGGGTTTTACTTAAAAGAAGAAACAAGGGATAACATAAAACTGTAGCCGAGTTTTTCAAAACAATAGGAGGAATATTGTCAGGGCAACAGTTTGATCAATTTGTTAACATTTTTAAAGCATTTTGCACTCAATAACCGTAAGATCATCAAACGGTAACTTAGAAATAGAATACTGATGAGGAAAAGGATTTAAGGTCACTTTCCTCACAAAAACATGAAAAATAGTAAACCATATGGTTATCCAACGAGCTGCTGTCATACACCAATCAACCATCAATGATTAAAAGCCTCACACCGGGCTTTTCTTCAATTTTGTTCTGTAAATAACTATGGAGTCTTTTAGAATCCTTATGCCGAGCTTTTTATTTTGTGTAGTGAGAAACCAAGCTAATAACACCCTGTTTAAAGTGAATATTAAGTTTGTGGAAGTCAAGCTAGGCTTGCACTGTTAGAGGAGAATTTCGACCGAAACGGCTCTACAAAGTCTTATACCTACTACAGGCAGTAAACCTTTGCCTAGAAATGGCCAGTGATAACTTCCTATTCCAAGATTGCTTAAATCCCTTTGCCTGTTTACAGGGTAAAAAATAGAAAATAGCGGTCGAAAAAATGGACAAAATATTTGTATAAATCTGTTCAATTTCAGAACCATGAAATACCTCATCTCAGTTTAACATAAAGAGTATAATCAGTCATTAAAGAGTACTTAGCCCGAAAGCATGCAAAATGTTTAGATGGAGGAAAAGAATTTACTGTATAGAAACAACCTAACACCTACATAATCACTGTCGGAAAGAGGATCCAAACATGACATTTCAGAGTTCTTATCATTGCTGGAAGTAAAAACTAGATCAATAACGTTAGTATAACGAATTTGAAGTGTGAAAACTAACATACTAGGTAAAACTAAGAGAGTAAAAAAGATGAAAAAAAGAGCGGGAGTAGAGAGAATGCGCAACAGGTAGTAGGCCACACCAGTCAATTTCAGGGAGGTTGAAGCAACCCATTATGATTAAATGTTTACTGAAGAGAAAGATTATTAGAATGAAAGTAACATAGCATTTACCTACAATAAATAGCGAGGTGGTATATATACCAACAGAATGTAAACTTTAAAGCTTGATAAAAGGACACAACATGTTTAAGGGTGGATATTAAATATCCGTCCAACTTAGAGAAATTATTGGCATACAACTCAACTCTATGCTTAGGCAGGTTGGTGGAAAGATCATTTTTGTAAAAAGCCTATCATGGAACATTGACACCTTAAGAGCAAGTAGCAGAAGTTAGTTAGGTGTCAGTGACCCCAACAATCCCCAAACCGAAATTAGAACAACGACTAGAAACAAAGTTATCTTTATTAACTAAATAATTTTAATTAAATACCCAAAATAAACCAGAAAGGAATAAGAGAAAACTACATTCCTGCTTGAAAATTTGCCACCTGAGAATACTCGAGGAGAAAATTGGGTGAGGTGCTACATTGGCCGAATAGAAAACAGAAGAGGCTGAAGACACAGAAGCTGGATGGGTACTTGAACCTGATGCAAAAATAGCACTATTAACACTCTTACGCATTAAAGACGTCCTCCCCTCCTTCATATCCTGTATCTGCTTGTAAGTGAGTTCCCATTTAAGTATACTGAGGAGAATCTTAAACCTGAAAACATTTTTGAGTCTGAAAAAGCAGGACACAATGGTTACCATCGGCAATTTTAGCACGAAATCAATTGCCAGATATATGGATGACATCAGTAGCCAATATATTAGGATGTGATGGCACAAGAAAGAAGTTACTTCTTTAAAATCACTGGCAAAGTTTGAAGGAGACAACCCCCTAACAATAATACTTTGCCTTCTTTTGTCTCTCTCATAAAACTCTGTAGTTTTCTCTTTGACGGCCAGAAATGCTTCTGCTTTGGAACCAGAAGATCAAGTGCCTGTGGCTACAGTAGCCCGGAAATCCCGCACCTCAACAGCCAAGCCCGCAAGCTGGGCCCATAGGACACCGGTTACCTTGGGCAGACAAGGTAGCAACCTCAGCACTTAACTCAACCACAGTCATTTCAATCTTGGTCATAGTATCGCTGAGTGACCTTACTAAGTCCCCACAACAACCCAGGGTATAGCGCAGGGCAGCAGTCTTACACTGGAGTCATGTAAAATGTAAATTCTTTTCTCTATGCTGTAAAATATCCTTAACCAGCACATTGTTGTTGATCTTACGGATAGGATCATTCTGACATGGCTGCGAATTATCATCTTGTTACCATCTGAATAATTATTGATCGTAATCCCCAAAATTAATTTGGTCATTTACCGATTCATTATTTTCTTACTCCTTTTTAAAGCCTCTTCCTATGGAAAATTTCCGCCTCATTAGCATGCAGATATACAATTGAAAGTATTCATGAATGAACCTCTCGCTTGGAGAGGTTAAATATAACACTCAATTCAACATTCACTTTTTGATTTTAGAATACCGCTACAAATGTTTAATTGCAGCTATAGGTTTGGTAAAGTTGTTAAACAATTGATATTTTTCCTTGTTAATAAATAATTTGTTTTCATTTTAACATCTAGTTTCAAGTAAATTTTCCGCTAACTTTAGCGAAACAACCATTTACATATAGCGCTTGCTTACATTTCACATTCTCCACGTTTTTTCATCTATATACCAGTACATGTATTAAAAGTTAATAAAAATATATGGTCAAGTACTCGCTTACAAATAACTATCATGTTTCACTTTAAGTGAATCCTTTGGCAGTTGCATTTAAATCAATAAATAAGGAGAAGGGACTAAACTCGTATTGGAGTTTTTACCCTAAATTTCCACCAAAACTCAGTTTTAATTTAAGATACCAACTTGCAAATTGTTCACAGCAAAATAATTAATCTAACAATTATTATTACATGGTCACTAAACAACAAACTACGTGAATGTAATAATTTTTATGAGTCTATAAACGAGCTATAATTTTAATTTTTTATAGAGACGGGATGAAGAACATATACTCCGACCAGTGAGAATATAGCTCTTTGCAATAATCAGAGATAGAAGGCTTCCCCTCCCCCCTGACTTCCCCAGTTCGGCGTTGATCACTCTAAATTCGTCTGCCCTATATACTGCCAAAATTAGAACAATAGAAAGATCATTAAGTGGGCATCGCGACTTTGTGCTATTGAACCTTATCGCGACCCAAGGCAATTAAGGAAATCTGTTGGCGATGAATCTCTCTCCCCGTCTAGATAATTTCAGGAGTTCAGAATTTTCATGCAAATTGTGTTTGAAGCCGACGTCCAGTACGTTAGATATAACGTCTTCGTTAGTCGAGAGGAAATCGAATACATTCTCGTCTAGAGAAGAATTAAGTGATTGTCGAAGAGCTAAGGAAGAGCTAGTCATCACTCAGTGTTTTTCGTGGAAAAAGTTAGGCGCTCTTCAACCCTTCTCACCATGCCTTCGCATTTTAAGGATCAGAAAAGCCATACCAGAAGACCCTCCTTTTGCCTCTTAAGGATAAGATTCCCCCAATCAACTTCAGTTCCCCGAGGAAGAATTGAGCGTCCCATGAGACCCCCACAAGTTCAAGGTCAAACTTAGCTACCTGGTCCTACTCGCCGTACATCAAGGTAAAAATGAATTTAACCCCCGCTTCGTCACGCTCCTCCCACCTCTACCGCGTCAAACTTCAAAGATCCACTCTGCTCTAAAACTTACATAATTGTAAAATCATTACTTATTTAATTATCCCTCGGTTCAAACTTATTTGATAGTGTTAATCGTCTTAGCAGTGTACCGTCAATATTTAATTGCATTTCCATTTAACTTGCCCTATATGTATATATAATCTTTAGTCTCATTAAAGTATATTTTTGTAGCCGTGTTTGAATATTCCTTGTCCTAACAACTGTGTATGTAAAGTACTCTTAGAACCATCCCTAGATGGAGCCTTAAGTTTGGTCTGCCAGGAGGTCTGTGTGCCTATTACGGCGTACACTGGTCATACCAGGACAAGCTGTGGATTCAACCATTTGCTAAACAGTAATTGAAAAATGCCTAAACTAGTAATCCACCTTATGAAGGCTTTCTGCAAAAGGATAATGCGAGGCCACATTCATTGGTGTTAATCCCCAAAAGATAAATTCCTTAGGGTGCGATGTTCTACTAGCACTTATTTAGGTCACTTTAAAACTTTACCAGTAGTAAAAACAATCAGTAGCATTCTAAAAACTATTAAGGTACATTTGCTCACTCTTAGCATATGAAATTATATTTTTCTATTTTCCAATATTTAATTTTTGGATGTCTAATATCCAAACTAAAAAACTGTCGCTAACTTGCTCGAGCAAGCATAATGCTAAAACATATGAAAAATAATAGCTCAAATTACAAAGATAAATAAATTATTAAAATTTTCCAAATAACAATTATTAAAATATTTTAAGGTTATTTGACTTACAACCACACTATGGGAAAAAAATTCTCACCTTATATGAATAAGTTAGCATAGACGACTAACGATCACTATTTCTAAGTACTAAATCTAGCAAGTACGAAAATAAGAACACTTGATAGTAGTATTGTACCTATTCAAAAGTTAAGATCTAAATTATGATTGATTCCTTCAAATCGCTAACTTTTCTCTCCCTCTAAAGATGCAAACAATTCTATCTAAAATAACTTCTTTTGATACCTAGGAAGCTTTTAGATTGCAATTGTGTTCGCTTACAATTTGTAACTCTGGTTGGGTAAATTATGATGCAAAATTAGAAAACTTTTTGGGCTTTTTATTGATTACATTCAAATGTCAATATAACATTGGAAGGGGAAGGGGATGATAATAAGAGAAGACACCAATACTAAAAAAAGTTGCGAGTTTGCTGTAGTCAAGAATCACCGAACAGCAGTCAGAAAGGAAAGTTTCGGAAATATATTTAGAGGGGATAAGAGGAGTGTGATAGACCGATGGTTAAACACCTGTGCGAGGTGTATTTGATGGAGTGTATTTGAGGTAATTGACTGAAAAGGCTGAATGGTCGGCAAGGCAGTGAGGGCTCCGGCTAATCAACGAGGTTGCTGGTAGACTAGGGTGAAGGTGGCTTGCGGGCATGAATCATCGAAACGACACGCGACGCTGCTACTTAAGTGTATATAGGTGTAGGTATAGAGTAGTTGAGGGCTTTTAGGTACCTATTTGCCTCCTCAAGTAGCGTGTTGGATATTATGTATGTCGTTTAGTGTTAACCTTCTCGTAAACATGGGAGAGCGACAAGCGCGCTTCAAAGCAGAGTTATGAAAACATTTCCTGCTCCTCTACCATGTGAGGATTGCGACAGTAAGTGTAATTGAAGCTAATGGGATTAGTGGTTTGACGAGTGTCTCGTATAAGTGTGGCTAAGATTGAATCTCCTCAGCATGTTGTTTTTGTGCTTGGCTTTGGAGTGTACGTTGTTTTGGAGTGTGTGAAAGTATGTTTATCAAATGTTGCCCCAAGTAATTTTGTTACTGGTTCGTATCTCAGTCTTGTGAGGGCAGAGTAATTTGGATAAGGGTGTGTTCGTATATTTATATGTTGTGCATGTATTTATCAAACGCACCGTGTAGTGTCACCTACCTATGTCTTTTAGGGATTAGTGGTTATGAGCCACTTATCCTCGTATTGTGTTCCTGTTGAGTATGCGTTGTGCCCGGTACGCGAAAGTTTATGGGTGCTGCTTGGAAACGAGGATAGTCTCATCATTCTCGTAAGCTAGTGACTGTGCGTCGTTTTCATTTGGCGTCCAGTGTGGGTCCGACGGGCTGCCATAGAGAACTCCACCGCACGGTGTATTTGGTCGTGATATTGTGTTATTGTATCGTATGTAGCACTTTCTGCCTGTAAGTTAGTGCAAAAGAAGCCTTCCGGTGCAGAGAGGTAGCTCCGTGTTATTGGCCTGTTTCCACTGAAGACCCTCATGCCACACTTTATTAAAGGCTTTCTCGACGAACTTACTAGTACTAGTTTTTATTTAGTTCTTGTTGTGCTTTCTGTATGATGTCGTGAACGATGGCGACCAACGTGTGGTTGGAGCGGCCTCCCCTAAAGCTGTATTGAGCTTCGGGAGAACCATTCTTCTTCCTCCCAAAAATTCCGGAAATGGGTGTTAACCATGCCTTCAAGTATTTTTCCTAAGTACTCAAAGAGAGGAAGAGGTGTGTAGTTATTAGGTTGTTTGCGTTCTTTATGTTGTTTGTGCACTCGGATAATGAGCGAGGCCTCGAATACTTTCGGGAAGTATCCAGAGACTAGAGAGGCGTTATATAGGTGTGTTGATGTTAGATAGATCGTCTTGGCAGGTGTTGTATGATTGCGGCTAGGAGGCCAGGGAGCCAGGGGCTCGTTTTGGTGTCGTTGTTATGTAGCGTTTTTTCTCCTCGATGGGGATTGGAGTGATGAATTGTGTTGTATTGTCTAGCAACTATATCTCGATCAAGGGGAACTGTTCCAGCTCGTTGGCATGGAAGCGACACTACTCCCGGACTTCATGAAAGTGCTTTTGTGAGTGTGTTTTGGGTTGACTATATGTGGGAACTGAATGCCTCGAAGATGTAATTTGTGTACTTGAGCGTGAGGTTGTAAATTTGTAATTTTATGAGCTTTGGGGGGGTCCATGCCTAACTTTTTCATGGCAGGCCGACAGAAAAAGGAGGAGTCAGCACAACCAGCATCCTTTGCAACGTGAATGAACTCGCACTGTAGGTGAGTCTTTGTGTGGGGAAGAGAAAGTTAAGTGTTTATGAGTGGGTATGTTTGAGTTGGCGTGTTCGTGTTATGGCTTGATTCAATGGTGTCTATAAGTGCCTTCTAGTGGTTGACTAGTTATTAGGAAATGGGCTCCTCAAGTTAGAGATGCGTGGTGTGTGTATGGCTATGTGGTTTCTGAACTCCCCCAATTTATGATCGTGTAATCAAATATTGGCGGTGTACGAATTACTGAAATAGAAGTAAAAGGTAGGAGACAGATGGGATGTATTTGGATTATAGGTGGGCGCCTAGGGCTGTATGAATCTGGTATCTTGATGCCTGATCAATCCGAAGGACAACGTCCAGAGACGAAGTCCCGAAACACGAGTCATGAAACGTATGGAAAGACACGTCTACGTGCTCGCAATGCAACCGTCGCAAGTCATAGACCAGATACTTTCACTCATTGTTTGTTGTGGTTGAGAATAGTGTATTATGGTGTAAATTTAGGTCCCACAAGAAGAAAAGGGAAATATTTTAGTTTATTAGCCTTCGGAGTGTGAAATCTATAAATAGATTTAGGCGAGCTTGTTTTAGGCCTGTGGCAACTAGGATTGAGCCAGTGTGTCTATTTTGCCGGCAAAGAAACAATTTTCTCTTGTTTCTATGATTTTATCGTATATAGGGCGTTATACTAGGATGGCCAATCCTAGATAAGGCTAATGTGGACTTAAGTATATGTAGTAGCTTACAAAGCAAAACCTAGTGTTTGGGGGTATAAACCGTCTGAGTTGAGGATAATCATGTGTGGGGGTTGTGTGTTTAGTATCCAGTTAGATACGGGGTAGCGTATACCGTACCAACCCAGTACATTTAATTTTACCAGGTTTAGGCTACTCCTCACAGTGCGTGTCCGGGCAGGATGGAAGGGGGCGCCGTAATGCCTTTCACGCTCTGTATGTTTGATGGTGGGCTTTTCTAGGAAGGTGAGGATATTCTTTTGTGAAGTGGTAAGGTTAGATGGTGGTGCGGTCTTCGGGGTCTGAACATGGGATAGGTCTGTTCTTTTGAAGGATGCGGAGGAGGGAGTCAGATTGTGTTAGGTGTAGTGTCAAATAGGTGTGGAAATTGTGTCTTTGTGTGTATAGATGGAAAATATGTGTTTGCGTGTGTTCTTGCGAATTGTGCTTATGTGCGTGGGGCGGGAGCGGTGGACGCATGTATTGTAAGGTATCCGGGGCTCCTTAAACGGCAACTAACGACCTCGTGAGGGCAGGTTGGGGTGGAACTTCTTTAAGAGGGCTGCCGCTCACTTATCCACAAACCTCCTTACCCGAAGCCTGCAATTATGTCTTTCTAAGTGAAAGTCATAGTTGAAACGAAGTTATCTTACTGGGGGTAAAGGGGTGCTGACGGATATGCCTCTGCTCCTCACGGTTCCTTTGCATTGCCTTTTAAGGCAATAGATTTTTCCTGACTGGCTTCCGCTTTGTTTTGCTTCTGATTCCACGACAAGATGAGAAGCAAACTGAGCGTTCGAGTTCACGGTCACCTCTGAACTTTTCATGGTCGGAACTTTAAAGGAAATTTTTACATGGCCACATTTGAATGATCCTCATATATTGCCCCAAGATTGCCTTTATAACTCATAAATTCAGTCTGACTCAAGATAATATCACGCACTTAACGTTTGAATAACAGAATTGGCAATAAGGAATCAACTACCTTGAAAATTGGAAAGGTATTGCTACTTATTATTTACACATTATCCTCTTAGAAATTCTAACTGTGCAGACGCACGTTATAAATTTTAATTAGGAAAAAACAATTGAGATAAGACTAATAAATGAATTCAATCTGAGCAAATTTCAGGGAAAAAATCCCAATCCATTGCATAGAGAAATTGAACACCAAAGCTTTTCCAAGATACATTGCAAAAGTCACATAAGAGAAACTTCCCTTTGATTTGAATAGTTACATTCAAAGAATCGCTACATTTTCCTCTATTCTAAACAAAGTATTCTTAATAATATTACATTTCACTTTTACTTAACCTGCTTAAAGATTATACCATTGCAAAACCAAAACAAACACCGTTAAATTAGATATACCATTTTGTGAGCAACAACCACAACTAAGAGTCCTAATATAACATATGGTGAAAACTATAAAAATGGGTGGTAGTCTTTCAAAGATCGTTACACATATCATGATTTTTACTTTATGAATGACCTGATTTGATGGGAGGTATAATGAACTGGTTAATTGTCAGTTTGTGTAATTGGTAATAATCGTAGGCGTTTGTAAAGAATAAATATATTTCTGAAAAGTGTTATGTTTATTTAAGTTTTTACGTAAAATATCACCTTAATATTTAATACCAGTATAAATAGTTACAATTGGTAATAGATTCCACGTTGAGGCACTCGGGTAGGAAGTCACAGTGATTACATCTTTAGACATGCAAGAAAAATTCTTTTAAGTTGTTGATAACATTTGAAATGGTAATTAATGCTATCATTTTCGTTTACAGAGCCTGAAACGGTCATTATCGGAGGACCTGATGTTTATATTAATACTGGAAGTCGCTTATCTCTTACGTGCAGTGTGAAATATAGTCCTGAGCCACCAGCTTTCATCTTCTGGTATCACAACGACAAGGTTAGTAGCCATCGCTTTCCCCCAAATCAGATACTTGCATAGAACAAAACAATGAAACAATGAGCTCGATTTAATGTAATACAGATAATAAAGTTCTATCTATTCATATTTACATATAAATGTATGTACACCCATAACCACATCCATATGTATATATATATATATATATATATGCAACTAAAAAGCTATTTTTGGCAGACAAAGTCGTCCTCAAAGCGCTCTTCTCACATACACGAGAACGCCTATTTTAAGTGTTACCTTCTCGTGTATGTGAGAAGAGCTCCTTCCGAGGGCTTTGAGGAAGATTGTTTCTGGCAAAAAAAGCCTTTTAACCGCATAATTAATTGTGGTACTGCAATAATCTTTCTTAATATATATATATATATATATATATATATATATATATATATATATATATATATATGTATATATATATGCTAGATAAACAAAGAGAAAGAGAGAGAAATGAGAGTTAAGTGCTTTAGAGCTTGTTTGCTAAAAAATAAATCAATGTTGCCATTTTTTACACAGTTTAAGAGTAATGACTTTTCAACAATTCTTCATAAATATACCACTTTAATAATAATTCCAAACTATCAACACGAAGATTCTATCAGTTTATGAATTTTAAGTTCCAATAAAAGCAAGTTTAAGATTGTGAAGTGGATAGACTGTCTGTTTTGAGCCTTAATATAAAATCTGATTGAAATCGGTGTATAAGTTTTAAGGAGATAGGCCTGTATATTTGCACACTGCAATGGTGAGCTATGGTTAGGTGTTTATACTTCCAAACTAGGAGGTGGAATTATAAGTACTCGAATAAATTGATGAGTCAGGCTTTGTGATGTGACGAAACGAAAAATTTGAATCAATGCGTGTCTGATGAATGCCGTTAGGGCATCTAAAAGGAAATGTTTATGCTTTTTGCATTAACTCTAATTTGCAGGACGCGTTTTTCCCAGATTATTTCTCCGGATACAAAAATCATATTGCTAACGGGAATAAGAGTTCAGAGGGATTTACTCATTCTATGGGTCGAAAGTAATGATATATATATATATATATATATATATATAAATTAATCTAATACAGTTAAAGAATATTAAAAATAATTAGGTTATGTATGTAGGTAAATCAAAAATTAGAAAATAACTCAGGAATTTAAAAGTCAAGAGAATCAAATTCTCAATCTAATATAACACTATTGAAACGAAAAAAAACTCACAAAAAACAAAAGTAAATAATTACAGTATAATATTGCTTACCGATAATTCAGGAATTTAAAAAGCAAGATAATCAAATTATTAATCTATTTTTCATCTCTATTGACACGAAAAAAAAGCAAAAACACAAAAGTAAAAAATTACAGTATAATATTGCTTACCGATGAAGTTCAGGAGAAATCACAAAGTGAAGAAATTATAAAGGATGTGTCCTTACCTTCACCGTGAAATTGAAGATTAGACTGGTCAGCAGCAACTCATATGACTATATATATATATATATATATATATATATATATATATATATATATATATATATATATATATATATATATATATATATAGATAGATATTAGGGTAGGTAAAAAAAAATAATATAAGTTTGAAATTTCTTAGGGCACTCATGAATTATTGTGAGGAATAACAAGGAAAAAATGCACGAAAAGTTTCATGTAAATCTTATAAGATTTAGGTGTCGCACAGGGTAGTTGATTTTTCGAGACCATACAAGTGTTCATTTCTTAAGCTTATTTATTCACATCAACAATAAATGCCATAGAAACGAAACTATTTGCTCTGAAGTAAGGTAAATAACTATTCTAAGAACATTTCACGATACAGCATTATATATGGGAAAAATATTACTCTAATAATATACAAGGAACACTTAGCAACAGTGATAGGAATGGCACATTTCCTGGACCTTGTTCAAAATAAAACTGAAAATGCCTGAAAAATCGACTGTTATGAATTGTATATTCTTCTGTAAGATCAGTTAGGGTTCATGTTCAGCCTTCAGTGGCGCTCGACAGCTTGCAGGAGAGCTTGTCGATTGCTCTCCTCATTGGTGAGGATCTGGGAATAATCAGTGAACAGTTTGATCGCCCGTCTGCTCCATCACTGGTCTCCTTTCCCTAGTTGTACGCCTCATTTTTCTTCCAACTAAGCACAGGAAATTGGAGAAACGAGGCATCCAACTTCAGTGCTGTGAAGGATAAAAGTGACTGCTTGGTAACAAGGTCACTCAAAGTCACCGAAGAAGGATCTTGGGGCGCTGTCGTCCATCGCTTCTTGTCGAGGTCCTTGTCAATGGCCAGCTACTCCACCATCTTGGTCTTCTTCTCGAACGTGACTTTGTCGCTAAACAAGTCAAGGCCCATAAGGTTCATCCCCAAGTACCAAGAGTGCTGCTTGAAGGTCTTCACCGTGGCCTCCGAGATCTTTGAGTTGAGGTTTCTGTAGTTGTGAAGATCCTGCAAAAGAGTGAGATCGTTGAAAGGAGCGTATGCGGCCAAGCTAGCCACGAACCAGGCACAAGCGAAGATTATGATGATGGACACACTCATCTCCTGGAGGTTACGTAGTTCACTCGGCATGAGTTTGAACTTATCCTTGAACATCGTGATCTTGAGTGTGTAGATCACCTTCGTCATCCATCTCGCGTAGTGGTGAGCTCCTGGCTTTCGGAAGGTGGTGGGAACCTCCCCGTTAATGGCCTTTACCGTTAGTTTCGCAAACTCTTTATAATTGTCTTTTTTCGTTTAGACCACCTTGACAAGGACCTCAAGGGTCATCCTTTTCCATTCGTCATTGTCAGCAAACCGAGGGTCGTTGATGATCGTAGAATTGGCATGTGGAACCGTTTGAATAGTTGAACGTCTGGACCGGACTTAGCGTCGCTGAAGGTGGCTTTCTAGGCTGAGGCCAAGATGAACTCCATAACGTGGTGGTGGCATGCCAAGTTCAACACCAGAAGACCCAACTTCTGTTCGAGGAGTGAGCAACAACCAACATGGCGTCTGTGTTTGAAGCGGTGGTGTCGAAGCAGAGCCCCCCAACTCTATCTTCGAACATCCAGTGTCTGATGGTATCCTCGACTTTGCTGGCTATTGCTCCTCTGGTACCGGATGGCAAGGCATGGATAGCCAGGAGCTTGTCTCCTTCGAGGGACGGACTGGTGACACCAAGGGCCAAGCGATTGAAATGACCTTGACTTTCTGATCCGGGCAAAAGAGTCCCGTCCTAATGAAGGATGAGATCCTCGTCGTGCTCCTGTACTTGGTTTTGATAACCCTTGACGGCTGCTTTTGCTGTCTACTTCCGCAAAACTTTCGGGTGTGGTCGAATGGACGAGGTGGACGGACTTAGCATTTCTTGGTCTGCAGTGTTGTCAGAGAAGACGTTGTGGGCTCCGCGAGGGGTCAACTTTACCCTGTCAGCCAGCCGCTGCTGCAAGCTCTTTCGTGATCTTGAGCCTTCCAGATGAGAAGCAGAAGCAGGGCGCTTTCCCAAGCAGGAGAGTTGGTGGCGGAGTAAGAAGTTGATGAAGAAGCGTTGGTGGAACTTCTAGTCGCCAACTCAACCGTCTTTCCCTTCTCCGAAGTCTCCGCTAACTCGTTCTGCTTCCTTCTTTTCTCAGCAGTCAACCTCTTATGTTTCCTAGACTCTTTTGCCACGCTCTCCTTGTCAAGAGTACTCATGACCATTTCCCTCTGGTCTCTTTGGTGGTCGAAAAAGTTCTTATCTTCCTGGTTGAGGTGGATCATGGAAGAAGAAGTTGCAGGGGCTGCTCTTATAAAGATCAACTAATCTTTGGATGAAGGTTTGCTAGACTTCTCTAGATTTATTTTCTCAAGCAATATTTCCATTAAACTTTTCTATGTATAGTTATGGTTCCCTGCTACGTTTTCTGAAAGAGAACACCCATTTTCCTTCTAATGATAACTATCATAAAATTGTATAATTGTTACCAAAAAGAATGAAAAAGAAAAGATAAAAGGTAAGAAATGATGCCAGATCATTGAAAAGAAATTTGCTTTTAAGTATCATCGAAAAACATAAAGAATTAGCGTTCAGTAAAGACAAGTTTTAAAGTGCATTGTGAGTAAGCTCATAATAAAGAAAGCGAAGGAGGTGAATATATCAATATAAACAATTATAACGCAAAGGTAACTATTGGATAGTTATGATTACCTGTTTTATGAGGACAGTCTTTTTCGAGGCAGATAAAGATAGTATTCTATATCAAATAACATTTTCAATATAACATATAATATTTTCCCACCATCTACTGTCCACATTCGTATCTTTTTTGTTTGGCTTTACGAAGCCACAGACAAGCGATGAACAATAAATCGATGAAACACATGATAGACACAGCTGAAAAATACAAGAAACCACAAAGAAAGAAAAACGACAAAATCTCAGAACCAAACCTGAAATCAAGTAAAGAAGCGCAAACATCTTTACGCAACAAACACCAAATAAACTATTTAATTTACAGAGGTAAAAAACTTGTGTAAATAAATCAAAGAGCTGATTTAATAAAGTATAATACAAGTATTCTTCAAGACATTATGAATAAAAAGAGGTATAGAATGGCTAATAAGAGACTTCTAAAAGAAAATTTCACATACCTAGTACCTATGAAAAAAGATGAAAGTGCAATCATCCAATATGATGAAACAATAATTAAATGAGCTAATGAGTACTATGAAAAGTTTTAATCAAGTAAAAACACCATATATATAGCAACCAACCATCAACACATAATAATGTTCCGGCCTTTCTCAAAATCAGAAATTGAAACCAATAACAGGAAGAACCACAAAAGCAAAAGGACAGGCATCCCTTGGAGTTGCTGAAAGATTATAGAGATGTCATTCGGAACAAACTAGCATGCCTCATCACTGAATGACCTAAACTATAAGCCATTCATTCTTCCCTTTCTTGTCAATAAACTCTTTACAATAGTTCCTACTAACAGATTGCAAAACAGCTAGATACCTAAAACCGACAGAGAAAATGGCTTTAGAAAAGGTTTCTCAACAATTGATCACATATTAGGTATCAGCCAGATCAATGAGAAAAGTTCAGAGTACAATATAACACTATTTTTGGAATTTTCAAACTACCATAAATAAAACAAGGTTATAAGGAATTAAAAAATTGTTAGATACTATTACCCTTAACACTTTGCCTGTCCTGTGCATCAAATGTGATGCGTAAAACGTCAGCCTCATACGCTTGGGCATTATATGTGATGCACAGTTCCAGTATTACTTGAAGCCATATTTTTTAGTGATCGTGTGGAAACTAAGTCTTTTCCTTATTAGAGCCTGTGATTTATACTATAATTACACTATTTGTGCATCTATATGGATGCACACAGCGTTTGAAAGAAATTCAATGTGATTGAAAGGTTGAATTCGAAAACATTTAGTTTAGATTATTTATTATGTAAATGAAAGCATTTTCCTACAATATAGCGTATATATAATTTTTATTCTTATTTTGTTATGAAATGAAAGCTTATCTAATAAAAAAAGTTATGCAGAAAATTTCTTCAAAATTTATCCAAAACAAGCCAAAAAAATTCTTGCAAATACCTTATATAAATAATGTTGAAAAATTAGTTATTCTATGTTACTGTGTGCTTCTCATTGAAGCAAGGTGAGCAAAAAGGTCGTTTACATTGTACACATTCAGTAGACACTTGGTTGGCTTTTGCTACGGCTTACTTACGATCAGCTGCTTCTCGAAGTTTCTCTTAACAGCCATGACATAATTTACGGTAACTTTTCCACTACCATCTACTCTTTGAATTGTCTTCATTCTATGTTCAACTCTCAGAAGTTTGGTAACACTGCTTTTCTCTCTTAAACCTAACAAGCCACTGCCTACAGACTTTGTGAATAATGAAAGCTGAACAATGTTTGTACAATAAAACTTATTGAGAAGAACTCAACTATTCAATACAGCGATGCTTATACATTCCATCAGCGCCTTCCTGTACCAATTCACACTTTTTCTAGCAGGGCTATAGTATGATATCATTTGATCTGAAAGATCAATTCCACTTTTCACTCTGTTATAATCCCCTTATTACTATTGGTTTTAACACAACATTACTTTGACGTGTTCTTTTACCTATTTCCCTTTGATTAACCCCAAGAAAAGTTAATATCATAAAGACTTCTCTTTTATCCTGAAACCTCATTATTCTAATTCCAATTTCATTCATAGCTCCTTTTATTTCTCTCTGTTTCAGTTTTGCACATTTTATTGCATTCGGTATTCCAATTCTATTTCGTCTCATAGTTCCACAGTACTCTATATTTCTATTCTTCAGATATTTAGCTAACTGAATGCTGCTGTACCAGTTCTCAACAACTAAAACCCTTCCCTCATTTAGCAAATCCTTTGCCAGTTCAACAACTACAGAACCAGAATGATTCAAACTAGGTAATATATTTGTAGATCCTTGTCCACAATATACTGAGGAATTCTAAGCGTACCCGCTTATCTTACATAGCTTGAACAGTTTTATCCCACATTAATGCGCTTTATTTAGGATGTACTGTCTGAAGGCAAGTCTGCCTCAATGTGAAATCATAGTTTCATCAACAGATGTCTTCTCCTGGAATGTAAATTTCCTGAATGTTTGAAATAAGCAACTTCATGAAATCTGATATTTTGTGTAACCTATTATGTTTAGCCTGGCATGTCTCATTGTTTGAGAAATGCCAGTTTTTTTGGATCAGTGAAAATCTATTATAGCTCATATTAATGTTATGAAATAAAGAATAAAAAAAGACTTCATCGGTTTTCAAATAATGTTCTATCTTTGGAAATTGTAAGAGACTGGTAATTATAAGTACACCGTACACCTAAAAAGTTTTCATTTCTTTTCTTGTTACATCTTGCCATCTGTTTATTCGTGAATGCCGACGAATCTGGTGGGAAGCTACATATTGAGAAGCATATCTGTTAGTTTCGACTACCATCATATCAATTATGTGGTCATCAAAGAACTGTCTGAACACTTGGATTGGATTCACAATCCCATCTTGAGGAGGAATAATACATTTTTTTAGGCCGGAACTAACAGAAAAACTAATTCTGTCTATCTCTGCAAAAGTAAAATCCCAACTTGCTGCATTACCTCGCGCTGATGTTGTACCTGGCACTACTGGGGCATTATTTGGCACCGCCGCTATTCCTGCCTGATGCTGAGTCGCACGCCTTCTTTAGGCAGACCTGTTTTGTTGTGAATCTTCTTCAGAGGATTCTAAGCTATAGGTATCTGAAGATAAATTATCCGTTGAAGTTACATAAACATCCTTGCTGTCCTCACTCAAACCTTGGAAGTCACTTACGGTATCCGATTCTCTATTACTTGTATCGACTGATTTCTTTCTTTTATAAAAATTATTGGGATCCATTTAGGGCTATATTTTTAACAGTTTATGTAATTATTTATATTTATATATACTTTATATTTATCATTTATATTGAGCTTATATATTTATTTATATACTAGTTTATACTAGAAAAGTTAGAAAGAAATAAAAATTTAGCAAAAAATCCTTCATAGAAGTCATTTTATATAAAATGATTATGTGCATCATATATGATAAACAGGACGTTTGACTAATAAATAATAATCAATACGCCCAGTAAATCACATGTGATGCACGCTTGTCTATTGCATCAATGCCATCCTAAGTACTCTATAGTATTACCATACATCATATTTTATAACTCATTACCCATTTTTAAAATACCGCCAAAGCGTAGCGGTAATAGCAGAAATATAAGATTGGGACATGCAAAGGGTCAACAAACTGCAAGGACATACGAGTAGAAGGTCTTCATCATTTATCTAAAACTTTTTCGAGGCGAAGAACCGGGAAAAGATCTACAATAGTCGTTTTTTATTAAAGTTCAAACTCCAACTCATACAAAGGGATTCTTGAAATTTCCTTTTTTAAAGAAATTGATGGTTCCTGAGTTATTTTCTAATATATATATATATATATATATATACATACATATATATATATATATATATATATATATATATATATATATATATATATATATATATATATATATATATATATGCCATTGTTTTACACCTCTTAATTGCTTAACTTTTTAATTCTTTGAAATATTTTCCTTTAATGAGCTAAATATTATCTTTAAGGTGACTTGTTAAATTCTGCTTTTCTCTCCCAAACCTCCTTTTCTTTAGTTGAGTCCCTTTTTTGAAAATTGTATTTTTGCTGTAAATTTGGTCTGGAAAACTTTGATCTCTGGAAATTCGGTCTTGAAATTTAAAGAGTTAATATCCTAAATACTTCTAAAAAATAAACTCATAAATGGAAGAACACTAAATAAATGATAAAGGTTAAATAATAACTCAAAACTAAAGGAGTAGGAAGAATTAAAACACAGTACTTGAAAAAAATAAGAAAATTCCGTCTTGAAAAATTAGGTCTTATACAAAACTCAAAGAATAAACTTGTTATTGAAGATTATAAGAAATGGCTTTTAGAAATGCTATATTTGTTATCTTAATCGTAAGATTGTAAAATTTTTAATAACTTCTCATACTTCCTTTTCTTTTGAGGATTATCTTCGAATGTGAATAATTTTCGTTTGTGTGAATTCTTCTTCCTTTCGAAAAGCATCAATCAGCTTTCAAGTATTTGGATTCTTGCTTGTAACCGATGCGCTCAAAGCAGGGGAAAGCCTTCTAAAGAATTGTTTGTTCTGGGCAATGTATTGATCACTCAATGGCGGACACTCCAGAAATCAATTGTATACAAAGACTCTTCTCGCCTACCCCATTTTCCTCTTTTTGGCCTAATGTAGGTCAATTCAAAATAACTTACAAATTCTAATGGCACTAAATAATCCTTGCATAAATTTTCATAGTCACAAATAAGATCTTCAGGTGGTAAAAATGCCGAAGCATAGAACATTTTTATCTTAGTCGAAGAGTTGCCATCAGTAATAAATTGGACCTTAAATGCCAGTTGACTTATTTTTTTATAAACTTTCTGACTTAAATGGAATTACCAGCCCACGCTGTTGGCACCAGTAAAGTTACAACTGTAACTAATTCGAAGTCCCGTTTTAAAATCAATCATTGCTTCTTGTGGGTCATATTTGGTACCAATTTTTTCAGTTCAATAAAAAATTGTCATACGTTGCTTCAGTTTTGTCAGACTAAAAGCAATGGCACGAGGAAATAATTTACCGTTCCAAACAGCATGAATAGTGAACAACTGATACAATATAGATGGAGCTGATTTAAATTTGCCATCCATTCCTAAATGAGATGCATTCTTCAAATCACTAAGGCCCTCATTAGAGGCAAAAATTAGGATTCTCTTTTCGTTATTAGAACCAGTATCACATTGCAAGAACAATGTCTCTCTCTGAAAGCTATTGAAAGTATCTGGTATCTCAAATCCTGTACGAGACAGAGGCAAAGGAGGTGCACCAAAAGATTTATTGCACCAATTAATTATATTTCTTGAAACTGTTTGTAAATTTGGCCATTTATACACAACGTCATATTCTCCAACACGAACTTACTGTTTCTAAAATAAGATGTCTAGTGATTAATGCAGAGCCATTATTCACTTTGGTTTTTAATTCTGAAATGGCGATTCTTGCTCCTATTATATTTTGATCAGTTTCATGTTCAGGATTATTGAGATTTTTTATAATTCCAGGATCACCAGATTTGTACTGTGTATGCACGCGAGAATGACACTTATTATGCATCTCACAATGCCAAAGTTTCTTTTCCTATCAACACTAAGTATATATAAATCATAAATATAATTCAGTTCTTTAATTAACTAGTCTTTATTCTTCTCACTTTTAAAATACTTATCAGCGATAATATGGGTAATGTTGAACTGATACGACACTTCTCTTCAAGAAGTAGCTTGATAATGACCTAACGATCGTATGCTGAACACTCTAAATACCATTCTTACTTGTTTCGAATGATTAACGCAATTTAAAAATAAATACATGGGAATTGGATTAATGTGGACTGACCTAGCCAGAAGATTACTACGCTGAAGTAAAATAAATGAGAAACGGAAGTTTGGAATTAAATACATTCCACGGTATATTTGATTGATCCAAAGTATTTTAAGAGAAGACCGAATTTTCTGAGACCGAAGTTTCCGAGAACAAATTTTCAAGACCAAACTTTCCGCGACTAAACTTTCCAAGACCGAATTTTGTGATCATCATTTTTTTTCTTTTATTGGATGCATAGTTCAGCAATAAATAATAAATAAATCCTTAGCAATTCAAGGGTATAAAATGGCAGATAATATTTCAAAAGCATACAAAGTTTTGTTGATAAAAATGCAAGCAATATTTTCCTTCATATTAGAGAATCTTCAAAATAATATGACTGGATCTTTCAATCGAGTTTTTCTGAAAGGTTTATGGTTCTGCCCTTCACTTTAACTGGCCTTACCTCATAGAAGCAGTAACCTTTTTGAAGATTACGTTACTTTGGTAGAAACTATATACTTCAGCTAGCTAATTTAATGGTACACAATGGATAGACGTGTCTCCGTGTTCAATTTAACGTCTAAGCTCAAATCTTAAGAATATAAAAGTAACTTAAATCAGTTTTAAATTACTAAATATACTGGCATGGTAATTATAAATGCTTCATAATTATGTTGCGGAGACATGGGAAGTCGAACCATTAAAGGAGTTAAAGTTAGTATACTTAATGAATTTTATTCTTTCTGTGAACTTATTTCCAAATTTTTTAAAACTAACTCACAGCCATTGCTTTCATTTTGATACCTAAAATGTATTTCCCGATATAACCTTTGTAGTCATATATTGTTTTCTGCCATCTGTTCGCAACACTTTCTGAATTGAACAATTGTTTAAAATACTTTCTCTTCTTAACTTAACTTCATATATTCTTTAATAATATTTTTCTGGGCCAACGGTTTTACAACGTGTCCGGTGTTTTATAATTTTAACATTAACGTGCGACACACCAGACTTAAACTGCTCTACGAAAAATAGTTACATGTACCAATAAAATTCCTTTACTAATTCCTTTTCAAACTTCAAGAAATTCAGTGAATGTGATTTAATGACAAGTAAATGTGCCCCCCAGGGTATCGGAATATCACATTAATTGCTTTTGTTTATTAACATTCTCTGTAACTCTTTCTTTATCTTCTCTATCTAACATGAAATGAATCGAGTGAACGTTTGCGATATATGGCAAAACCCGAAAAATGCCATAAAAATCGGTATTTATATTGAAACTGGGTATGGACTCTTGTAGTTTCCAAGAACTTCTCTTGTGCAACAGTAAATCTGAAGTAAATTACAGACCCTATTGGATAGTAGTGTTTAGTAAAATACAATACTTTGCATATTACTTCTATATTCAGGAAGCGTTAAAGGAAAGAAGTGATGTTTATATAATCGAATAAACAAAATACAATCGCAGGTGGAAATTAACCGAATAGATGTAGGCAAAGTTTTATGGATAATCGAGAAATCTGGACATTAGGTAAGAGAAAGTCAGGAATAGTGAGTCAAAAAGGAAAGAAGGGCAGGCTAACAGAGATAGACAGAATGATAATCCCAGATGACTGCAAGATAGGGTTCTAAAAGTAACTAACCCACTAGTAGCGTAATGAAACCAGAGAGAGGAGGCAGCAAAATTTAACACCATATGTATTTTATAATAAACTCTGCAAAGAAGGGTCCAAACTAAATCGAAATAACCCAACCAGTGTCATAATAGATACTATCAATGAAACTATGTGATGATGAAATCTAGTGATAAAATGGTTGTGTGACCTTAAATGGCCTTTAGAGATTTAGAAAGGCTTGTCTTTGATCTTATCGGAGATAACATAGCAATAAATTGTACCAAAAAGAAGAGATTAAAGATATGGCAAGACTTTAATTGGCTATGTGTATAGTTACTTATAGGCTTGAGCTTTCGATGTCCATAGCTAACAGTCAATCCAACGTTTGAGTTGAATTAGCATAAGAGCAGCTTAGATAATTTTGTTCCCACGCTTGGCCGTAATCAGAACCGCCACTTAGATCTACAAACTCAATTCCTTAAGTACTTGTTTGCAATTTTATTAATATTTATACTGAACCGATCTGAAGGAGATCAAACAGAAGAACAAACGAAAATCACCTAAATAAATAAAACAATGCAGGAAAAATAAAATGCTTACTAAGGCGCCAAAGTAAATCCTGCCCTCATTGAAACCCAAATATGGTCCTATGATTCACTAAAGAAATAACATCCAGGAGGTTTGCCTTTTCCGAATAATGGATTAGTCAAAATCAGGAGTGTAAACGCCAGCCCCAAGTTCAAGTGCTAAAAGCTAGCGACCCACCTCTTCACGGGATCAGAAAATGTAGCGCAACTTACTTACACCTTAATGACATATTTCAGGGGAATGTACGAACCAAAAATCTGTAGTACCAAGCAAGCATATCAGTGAGGTTTATAGGAGTACTCCTTCAATTGTCACTGATACTAGCAATTGTGTCTGTTTAGCTACAATATAATAGTATTTTATATCACGAAAGACTTTAGCTCCAGCAATTACATTGGTAGGGGTAGAAGGTAGAATCGAGCTTCGATTCAGGCCTGCATTCATCTTTCATGGTTGGTTACTTTTCGCTAGATTCTGTTAAGATTTTTCAGTCGTTTTTTTCTCACGTTAACGTCAAAGAATAGTATGAGCTCACACCACAGCTCATCGCCGAAAGTACTACAGTCCGCTCTAAGAAAAAAAGACTTAAAAAATACATCAAGAAATTTAGAGAAACAATGATGATATTAATAGGAGATCCTGTATAAATCTAAAGGTAAATAAACTTAAAAATAAATCTTTAAATTTTTTGGTCTAAAAATGAGGTTGTGTAGGAACTTTTTTCTAACCTAATACAAGGGAAAACCTCAAAGGTAAACAAATGAAGCCTTATACTTCTAAATTGCAACTAATACCGAAAGATCTGGTATGAAAAGTCAAGAAACAAACCAACATTTTAAGGCAACATCATCCATAACTAAATCAAACCACCATTAAACAGTGGAGAATAAATCCACGGTTATAATTCTGAGGTTGATCCAATAACTATCATGTAACAAAAATTTTCAAGATTGGCAAACACTACAACGGCATAATCTAGCCATTTATTCTCTTAATGTTCTCCATCGATTACACTAATAAATCTCTCTCGCTAAGAAGAACCCGTTTTATCGTATTGCTTGGAAAATCTCTTTAAGAATATTAAATTTAGCAGATTTAAGTCACCCACCTTCTCCGAGGGCTCGTTTTAGTGCTCTATGAATAAATTTTCCTATTGTGTTTTTATCTTTGTATTTTTAATGCTATAATTTTATCTTCCATTCTGTTTACCTTTTATTCTGTAAAACTATATATCATTATTTTCTTCGCTGAAAAGCTCTTATTCAATCGAACTAAGATTATTGTTAATAATTTTTTAATCGATGAATATAATTATTCAGGAGCCAAAGTAAATAATACTATATATATAATCAACGAAAATAATACTTCAATTCCGTTAAGTGGAATGTGAGTTTCGTGCAAGTTAAATCAAATCGTGTTATATCGCTGTAATTGTGAAATTAAATATACTAATATATACCATTTGAAGTTTATACACAATTATTTGCATTTTTCCATAGAATTTTCGATAACAATAATTTCACAAGAGCAGAGAGGTAATCTCAAGCCATTTTTCAATTCAATATTAGTACACTGGGCTGTATCCCCCCAAAATTCCTTTCAAAAAAGACGTCATGACCATTTCCCATTAGAGTTTTTCTTGCTAAATCCATAAATCATACTAATTTTTTCAGGGAGGTTCCATTTCTTTGTAATAGCAGACACTAAATTATTCAGGTTTATCGTGCAGAAATGCGTCTGAGCCAAGTCTATAAAATTCCTGTAAATTTATATAGGTAAGTAAAGGCAAACAGAGGTTGAAAGGCCATTTTATTTTATTAAGAAGAAACAAAATCAAGATAAATGTACGTTACACACATACAGACATGTACATATCTGCTTAAGAAAATCACCCTTGTATTTGAATGTTGAGGCCAGCTATTCTCCCTCAAGGGAACGCGTTCGAAACTTTCTCTTGTGTGCTGGTGTATCAGTATAAGTTGACCATCTTCTTTGAAGTGACCAACAGAAACAAGTCATCAACCTCACGCTTCAATTGACTTGATAGCGGTGCTCCATTTTGGATATATCTTGATGGATCCTCTCTCCCTGTTCCTCACCTAAGTTATCCAAGTTGGCAGGAAATTAGTCAAGATGGCTATGGAGTCAATGCATTTTTATGCACATCCATACGCTAGCCGTCTCATATGCTTGAAGCATGTTCCCAATTCTTTCCTTGTAGTCATCGGCTTTTGTGTTCCTCAAGAAGCCTGTTACAACTGACTTAAAACTATTCCAAGCACTTCTTTCATGAGGTGTTAATGCTTCAGTAAAGCTGGTATCTGAAAAAGCTCACGAATCTGTGGTCCAACAAATATGCCGGCTTTCATTTTAGCATAACTTACAGAAAAGAATTTGTTGGACAGGTACTTATACCCTTCTCCATCTTTCGGAAGTGCTTTTACAAAGTTTTTCATCAATCCCAGCTTTATTTGAAGTGGAGGTAGAAGCACTCTCCCCGCTGGTAAAAGTGGTAGAGCTTTGACGTTATTTCGTCCAGGTACAAATTTTGTCCGTTGTGGCCGTTGCACTTGTCGGTAGTGTACGGAAACTGCACTGCTTTCCCACAAGCATAAAAAGCATGGATGTATTGTGTAGCCTTTTTGCAGCTCTATCAAAATGATTAGGACTTTCAGGTCACCACAAAGAAGCCAGTTGTGATCCTGATATTGTATGTTGTTAAGAAGAAGTGACATGGTAACGTAGGTTTCTTTTAGGGTGACGGAATGCGCAATGGGCAATGATGCTACTTTTTTCCATTAAAAAGTAGCACAGCTTTCAGACTCCTTGTAGAGGAGTCGATAAAGAGCCTTTCTTCTTTAGGATGGTATTCCTTGCACATTTGTCCCACAAAACCTGAAACATCATGGCAATACACCATGTCATCTGTCCTAGTAAAGTACCGCACAAATTACTACGCTCGATGCCTATACCATGCAAAGTGTGTGATGCTTCCCAAAAGATTTTTCTTTCCTAACTTTGATCCTAACAATTGTGCAAATTCTTTTGACAGCCCAAGATCTTGAACAAGGTCATCTTGCTCACGGTCACTACTTAATGAGTTACTAAAACTGCTACGGTGCACATTCTCAGGACATATTGGTACTGGGACGTCATCACTGTGTGGTACAGGTGGCATAGCTGATGGAATGTTTGGATATTTAATGTGTTTCATGCTTTTACATTCCTCACCAGCGGTTTCACCATACAAAAATAGCATCATCATAGTAATTTTTCGGTTTCCGCCAAACCATTGTTATACCAAATGGCATTGACTTACATTTCCCTTTAATCAAATGGCTGAACCCAGAAATTCAGTTCACACACGGAAAGCTAAAAGTCCATGGCTTGCCCTGATCTCTTAGTTCAATGGCAAAGTAGGCACGATACAGACGTTTTACTGGAGATGTGATAGTGCGCTTCTGTTTTGAGGGTTTGTACTTTCCGCTTATGTAGCAGAACGAGTGTTGATGGTGCATGCAAGTCTGCGGCATCCTGTAGTTTATCTGCAACAAAATAAATAAACATAAGAAAAAGCCACTGATTACACGCGGACATTACACAGTAATAATTCATACATAGCTGCCTATAGACCTAGTTCTATAACACATGCAGTGCAACACAAAAACTAGAACCTCAGGAGCAAAACGAATACTACCACAGTGTTCAACACGCAAAATTGGTCGGGAAAATAATATTGTCATTTATGTTGCATTTTTGATGCAGTCCAGTGTAATTGCCGAAAGGGCGAAAGATTGCTTCTCAACTGAGGATAAGTACTGGATCCATTGTTACTATCTTGAACGATCACCTCAACCTTTTCAAGATTTCTGACAGATAAATCCCAAGAAGAAGAACCGGATAATGACTTCAACGGAGATGTTGAACCTCATGAGAGTGGATCTGGAGGGATCCATGGCCAGACTCGTAATCCAGGATGAAACGTGTGTTCCTCATTTCAATCCGAAAACCAAAGCCGAATCTAAGCAATTGAAACATCCCTCCTTTGCAAAGCCACGAAAATTAGAGGTCATGAAGTTATCCCGGCAGGTCATAGTGACAATGTTCTGGGACCCTGAAGGGATTCACTTCGTGGATTTTTTGGATCATGACCGCAATATTAACGGACCAAAATATGCAGATATATTGGGAAAGCTTTGGGTGGCTTTCCTACAGAAACACCGAGTAAATGTTAGCCAAGGAGTTCTTCTCTAACAGGACACGACACCGGCACACAACAGCATGGTGGTCATGAACAAATTGGTGTCGGCCCAATCAGACTTGCCTTCTTTCACCACAAATGAAGAAGCAGCTGCGTGGTATCTATTTCGCTGCTAACGTGGAGACTAAGGAGAAGATCATGGAGGTGTTCAACCCATTATTCTTCCGGGAGGGATTTTAACAATTGACGAGGAGACTAGCGAATTGTATCAATGTCAAAGGCGAGTACATCGAAAAAAATAAATAAAAGTAGTTGAGTAAACATTTGCTCTATTTTTGCTCCATCAGGTTACGCTGTGAACTTATTGAACACTTTAAATTGACATTTCTCTTTGTCACATATTCACGGTTTGACATTGTAAAAACCCAACCGCTGTTGTGGACCTGCGTCAGAAGCAGAGAAGTGTCATTGAATTTCTCCATGTATAAGAAGTTGAACCAATCAACATTTATCAACGTTTGGTTAACGTTTACAAAGACGAAGCAGTTGATGTCAACACGTTTAGAAAAGGGTTACATTAATTCCAGAGTAGCGACACAGATGTGAGTGACAAACGGCTTTTCGGACGCCCGCTGCCACTACGGAAAATGAAACTCGCCTCGATCAGCTCATCCGCGCTAATCGGTGGATGAGGGTGAATGAGATGCTCGTAGAGTTAGAAGTAACTGTTGGTGCATTAGAAACGATGTTTTCATTCCTGGGATACGGCAAAGTAGATGTACAGCTATTATGGCAGATAGGAAAGTATCCTTCTTTTGAAAATATTCTATGTATCTTTTGCAATGCGTGGTCGTAGAGTAAGTGGCGAAACAAGCTACGTGCTGCTGACAAGCGCTGGATGGCCTCGAATAACTTCGATTTGAACTATATGCATCTGCGAAGTGTATCCATCACATTATTTATCTTTAGACAATCATCATGCAATGTAAGACTTTTTACGGAAGTATTAAAGAGAGTTTCTGCATTTTGAGGCTGCAAATCTTAAAAGGTTTTATTTAAGAAAGATAAAACTATTTTTACTATGCAAAAAAAGATCCACAAAGTGTAAATAACGAACAAACTTTCTTGGACCCTTCATATATATATTCTTCTATTTCTATTACCTGAGCAAAATATCAATTTATTAAAAAAGCATTAATGATGACAGTAGAAAAAAGTAACATTAATATTATGTAACATGAAACATATTTTTTAAACAGTTGGTGAGTTACGATCGG
The DNA here is from genome assembly GCA_963969495.1 of Ceratothoa steindachneri. Lineage (NCBI taxonomy): Eukaryota > Metazoa > Arthropoda > Malacostraca > Isopoda > Cymothoidae > Ceratothoa > Ceratothoa steindachneri. The sequence goes on along the minus strand of OZ018336.1, from coordinate 14,580,021 downwards.
ACTCGTGGAGGCGTCCATGTGCAGACAGAAAAAGGACACGTGAGTACGTCTCGCCTGCTCGTCCAATACGCCAAGCCCCACCACTCTGGCGTCTACACCTGCGCTCCAGCAAATTCAAATGCCAAGATGGTTACAGTGCACGTCTTAGCCGGTAAGTATGAAAGAGAATTCATTTGAATTAATTAGAAGATAGTTTGACACTTAGAGAGAACTTTACGATTATGAAATAACGTTGTCAGTCGACCACTCACCTACAACTAAGAATAATCCACATGATATTTAAAGGACCTCAAAGAAATAGTTTTCATTTTTCTAAGTCCATGTTTCTATTTTACTTTATCAGCATGCTCACTGTTTATTTCGTTCGTGTTGAGGAGTAGAATTGGGAAAAGAATAAATTAATCAATGAAATATGACAGAACGAATCCTTTATAGGTTTAGTGTTATGAAATCCTCAGTAGTGGATTTAAATATTATTTATTATTGTAATCATTATAGACTTTTACCGAGCAATAAAATTTTTATTGCAACAAAATTCCCTACGAAAAATACAAAAATTCAACCTCACAATTCAGAATTAGTATATCTCCTAAATAAATACCTTGATTGCGTGGTAAGGTTCCAACCTTAATATCCCTAAATATTTTATTCTTTTCTTTTCTTTCTTTCTTTGGCAAAAATTCATACTCAACTCTCACTTCTGCAGTTTCCTGACTTCTTATTTCAATGATGAAACACCTGGTTCAATGAACGAACCCATTTCAACTAATGTGGCCTTTGCGACGTATAATTTTATTTGGAGTTTGCCTCCTCCAACAACGGAACGTTTGTTTGTGGGAAAAGTGGAGGAATATTGTCCAGAAGTTTAAATCTATCAACTTCTCTTGTTTCAGTAAATTATAGAAAATTTCAGTGCTCAAACTTTTTCCAATATTAAAAGGAAGAGTATAGTTGAGTTTTTAATTATTTTTAATGTATAAGAATGTTTGGTAATAAAAAAAAGAGTTTAAATATTTGGTTACGCTCCCATTCGTTGAATAATTACTGATGTTTCCTGGCAGAATATATATCAGTAATATTAAATCATAATTTTCTTGTTTCAATTTCTAAATTTTCGATATAATAATCAATTAACAAAAATAAAAAAATATTTTGGTAATATAATATCTAAAATCGCTTTTTGATATGAATAAATGAATTTAACTTAATTTTCCTTCTTTATGTTGAGGTAAGAGAGACGATGAATATCAATGATAACACTATTTAACAAAATTTCACTCTTTTCTTTTTGCTAGGTTAAAAGTTTTTTTACCTATTGTTCGTAACTAAAGTAAATAATACAAAAATCGTATTTGTTCCTAAATTTGCCCATTTGGAAAAAAATGCTAAAAATAATATATTATTAATTTCGAAAAAATAAAAATATATAAAAAGGGTTGTAGGCTTTACTTTTAAAAAAAACATGGTTTCTAAACTGTAATGGAAGGTTAAAGAATAATATTTGTTTTAAGTAAACCTTCCAAAACTTTCTGGATTTAATGAAGTTTCAAGAATGTTCGAAAACTTGTGTGAGCACACCCTTGGTAACTTGTTGAACCTTCGGAAATATTATGGAATATTATTTTAGATATGTTTATTCGGGATTCACATATCTGCCAGCATTTCACCTCTAGCTACCATATTAAATATATCCAAAAGAGTGGCACAAATAAGCTGCAAATATTCTCAAGTTGCATTCGTTATATCTACTCACAGTTCACCAAAACAAGAGCGAAAAATTGATGACGCAGGATCAATGGAAAGCTTACAAACCATTAGCATTTTAGTTGTGGCCCAAGAAAAAGTCCAAGCAGATTATTTTGCACTGCAACACTACAATAAAACCTCGAACGAAAAAATATTGTTTGCTGTAATGAGTAAAATATTAAATGTTACAAGGGATTAAGATATTATGTTTGGTGGCAATCAAATACAGAAAGAATTAATATATTTTTACTTTCATAGGATTGTATAGAAAGGGTAAAATAGCCATGAAATTTGCCAGTCTCTGGATTTGGCGTGAACCAACAGACCACTCAAGTAACTATTATTTCTGCCGGATGCATCCTTCCAAAATTCGAAGTGGCAAAGGTGCTGAAAATAAAGCCTTTTTGCATTGTTACTCCGAGGGTGAAACCTAATTAGGACAGCTCACATTACCAAATAATATGATGATTAAATTAAAAGATCATATTCATTAATTCATAAACGATAAACAACCGAGAATAAAGCGACAATTGAGAATCTAAAATGATAAGTGAATATTTACATTACAGTGTCAGAGACATGTTTAGTCAAAGGAACTCATACTAACCAAACTAAGAAGAACTCAATGATCTAGTCAAATATCTTGGCTTGTCAAAGTCAAATTCTGAGCTTTATATTTCCATGCTCAAAGTGTAGGATTTTCCATGGTGGTAATGAAGTTGTTCTATTTAACAATATTAATAGAGCGTAGTGCTTTAATTTTGATCAACTGCGTTGTTTAAATGTTAATTTTACATGTGGTGTTGCGACGGAACGCTGATAAAGCAGCCTGCTATATAGTTTATTTTCTAACTAGGATATGGAAACTTCTTCATAATTTGGGTATGGATGGACTTTCGATGTTAAGTTCTCTCTGGGACGATTGGTTTTTGAAAATATCAGCAATTTGTGGTTTGCTACACACTTACTGCAATTGCTCCACTCGATAGACCATCTTGGTGGTGCAACTTTAATATCAGCTCTTGTACAATGAGTGGTGTTAAATATTTGTTAAGCATGTTTCTATTACGTCAGCTTGTAAGCGATTGAAATATCCAACATGAGATTGAACAGAAGATATTATATATTTAAACAATTCCTGTTCTGTCTACCTAATATTATCTTTTGTTTTTTTTCATCCATATTTTTCATAACTTTTCTATATTCGTGATTTAGACCTTTAGATTATCCTATAACAATTTGGGAAGGTAAAAGTTATGGTAGATTTTTTAAAGAAATAGTAGCGATCTAAATAACCTTAATTATGTAACTATTTGGTTGAAGTTGATACAATATGACATATATTTTAAATTAGACAATTGTATTTGATACAAATATGGTTCTTCATGTGCTTCCATTTGTGGGATTTTATGAACTACCTTTAATTTTCCATCCTACCTTCATTTTACAACAATTAAAATTAAATATTTGGTAAATATTTGCCTTGCCTACTGCTAAGAAGAAAAGATACCATAATTCTATTGCTCATACGAATATATTCAATTTAGTTTTAATTAAATATGTTTCTTTTATAAATTTGGAATACCCTTTCACCACTTAAAGTAAATTTAATGACTGCCCCACTAAACTCACTTCATGAAATAGTGATTATAAAATTTACCCTCACCTGCTGAAAAAATGCATACAAATTTAACTTTGAGGCGACTAACTACGTCTGGCAACTCGAAAGAACACTTTGGATTAATACCAAATTAGACTGCAAGGCACCGTTAACAGCCTTAGCCCGACATCCATACACTGGTAGACCATCGTCATCCCAAAAGGGTTAACCAATAAACCACCGGTCACTCATCATCGTTTGAGCCAATTCTTGAATCCGGACATTAAATAAAGCCTAGCCCACAAAAGTTAATTAAATCAATCATATTTCTTAATAATGATTAAATAAAAATGTCCATATCATAATTTCATTCAGAAAAAATTCATTCCAAATGAAATGTAATAAAATATGATGCGCTACTGATTGGCAATGTGACTCTATATTGCCATATTTAAAGTTTCTTTAATATTATAAATTCTACAAATCGATATTCAATTTATCAAAAGTATTTTATTAATTAGGTAAGGAATATTATTGAAAGAGAGCAGTTATTAAATTTAAATACTGCTTTTATATCTGGCAGCAAAAATGTTATAAAAATTCCATATTTTAATACGTATTTTAAAAAAAATGCTTAAATCTCTAACCAAGATATACAATTGTAATCATAATTTGAAAGAAAATTTCCAAAAACACATTTATATTGAACTTCAATGCGGAAACTTGGCAATATATGATATGTACCATATCATCTCGACACGTAAATGAATCCACATTAAGTTGCGAGGAAACGCTCTTTTTGATATAAACCTCCTACCCCAGCTCTGATTTCAATGCCATCAATGAGGGAATTCACCATCCATCAGCATTTGGTTCTCATACTCCAACATTTAATCTTTTCACTTTTCTTAGCCATCGAAGAAGAAGGGCATCTACGCTGAAATTTTATGGAGTTTTTCCATTAGCCCAAATAGGAAGTATATCCGCAGCAGTATTGTTCACTGGAAATAAGAAGAAAACAGGCCACTCATAAATACCCATCAAAAGATAATAGATAAGAAGAAAGAGCATATCATGAAGAAAATCAATTATATTTTCTACTTTTACCTAGTTCTTCATGACCTAGTCTGCTTGTTCTGTGTTTGGAGAAAAAATCTTTGGCTTACGTCAAGTTAAAATTTAACCTACTATCATTAATTGAAAAACACTTTACTCATGATAATTTAAATCCTACACAGACACACACACATATATATATATATATATATATATATATATATATATATATATATATATATATATATATAAATATATATATATATATATATATATATATATGTATATATATATATATATATATATATATATATATATATATATATATATATATATATATATATATATATATATATATATATATATATATATATATATATATATATATATATATATGTGTGTGTGTGTGTGTATGTGTCTATTCAACATATTTTCTTTCCAGATTTTTTCTTACAAACTTTCTTGCTTAGAAAGCCGCGTTGCATTTTATTTTAACTTTGAAGAATTATAGATGCAATGCCTTGTTAAAAGATATGGCTTCCACACTACTTTCAAACTCCATTTTTTGCCAAGTTAATTACTCTTCTTTGTCGTCACTTCCATTGGAAATACACATCTTTTTTTTCGTGTTGCTTTTAGGCACATAATCAAATTTTGAATTCTGAACTCGTCTTACTAACGTGTGACAACCTGACCTCTGGTGATGACGAACTATATGCGCTACTATTTTAGCATTTTTGGTTTGACATTTACTGCTTGCTTGAATGTAATTACATTTTTAACAATTTACTTAATATCTATGGAAATTTACTCGTAACTTATTAATTATTAACTTGCTGGCTTTTCTTTTGCATTTTAAATTCATACTACTAAATTAAAATCCTGCTAGATTTATTCTTTGTTTACAAAATTTCTATAAGTTCGATACGTTACGGCAACGACTCTCGTTCAACGTGAGGATTACGCGAGTCGGTTTGGGACACTGACCCAGAGGGATAAACGGCGGTATTATTTATACCGAGGATTGTTCTAAATCAAGAGAGAGATTCCATTCACGACAATTCGCTTATCGCAGCGCCTTCTGGACAATCTTCATGGTATCATAAAGAAGGCAAATAGAATTTAGGCTTCTCTGTGAGATAGGCCCTCTTTCGTCAGACTTCCTGTCGCCAGTTGGAGGATGGGTGGGCGGGGGAGAGAGAGGAAATGAAGGTCAACTCAACGACAAATTTCTTTTGTTCCCACGATTGTCTGGCAGCATGTGAGTATGTACGTTCCATACCCTCACATGCCTACCTATTTCGAGGAACATTATACCGCCATGAAATAAGGAACAATGTGAAAGTTTACTTCACCGAGGGAATTAGTAATTATCTTCCTCAACTCGAACAATTGAGTCGGTAATTTTATCAAAACCGTTAGGAATTTACCTTAGTATCTAATGGCTACAAAATACTACTGCTACGTTAGTTTCTCTAATTTACATATGCAAAACAAAACAAAATACATACGGAGTTCAGACAAGAAATAAATATTTATACAAAGAGATACACACGAAAAAGTAAATAATTGACTATTAATCGCTATGTGAAATTGGGTTTCTCGAAAGGCTATCTGCGAGTACATTGTCAGACCCTTTTAGATTCCTAATTTCATAACGGTACTCCGTTAGCAATAATGACCAGCGAATTAGCCTGCCGTTTCGGTTTTTACAAGTTTTTAAGTAGGCTAACGGTCTATGATCAGTCTCTATGAGGAATGGACGACTTACCAGATACATACTAAATGTTGCAATCCCAAAAACAATCGCTAGAGCTTCCAGTTCTACCGTAGCGTGCGCCCTTTCGCGAACCGTCAGTGGGCGACTCGCATAGCTTATAGGAGCGGGTTCTTGGTCCTCGTCGTATTGGAGTAATACGCAGCCAATACCCAGCTGGGAGGCATCTGTCCTTACGCCAAATTTTTTTTGAGGGTTCGACAATTTTAAGAATGGGGCGGAGACTAGCTTATCTTTGAGCTCTTCAAAGTGCGCTTCGGCGTCGGGGTTTCACTGGATGGGGTCCGGGAGTTTCTTTTTTAGCAGATCGTTTAGGAGAGCTGCTACAAAAGCGAATTGGGGTACGAAGCGGCGGTAAAACGAAGCAGCACCGAGGAAAGACCGTAATTGATTCTTGGTGCACGTTAGGGGCATATTTACAATCGCCTTTGCCTTCTCTTTCTGTGGAGCCAGATGAGTTTCGCCTATTTTAAATCCAAGGTATTTTATGGATTTATAAAAAAATGGCATTTTGAGGGTTTAATCGTTAACCATGATGCTTTTTTGCCTTCTAAAAGCGGGCGGAGGGACAAGATATGTTTTTTTAAACCGTCTATTACATGGCGCATTATGTGGTTGTAGCTACTGCAGGCAGTGACTAGGCTAAAAGGAAGACGAGTGAATTCCATTAAACCTTTGTCTGTAGGAAAGGCTGTTAGTTTCCTCGCTGATGCCTTTAGGGGGATCTGATAATAGGCCTTACATAGGTCTATCTCAGTGATGTAGGCGGCTCCTTCGAAGAGATGTAAATTTTGGACAATTAGGGGGAGAGGCTCTACGTCAAACACGGTGACGGTGTTTAACTTCCGAAAATCGACACACATCCTGAAGGCCTGATCTGGCTTGCGGACCATGACTATTTAGGAACAGTAGTCGGACAAGGATGGCTCGATAATCCCTAATTGCAAAAGATTGTTGACTTCCTCATTGAAAGCGTCTCTTAGGTGCACCGGTACGGAATAGGGCTTACATCGCACAGGTTCTAGCGTAGTAAGGGTGATATCATGTTCGAACTGAGTCGAGCATCCTGTTGAATCGGAAATGACGTCACTAATTTCTTCCAAAAGCGCCATCATTTGGTTCCTTTGGGCAGGGGTGAAGTCGGAGTTACATCCAACTCAAAGAAAGGTTCTTTTATGGGGGGCAGCTTGGACGGAAGGACGGGGAGGGCACAATCTTCGCTTGACTCTACGCAAATCAAATTAACAATATTTATGGGGTTGTTTGGGTGGACGGCATCCATTACCCTTTCTTCGTCGAAGGCGACTATATCGTTTATACAGGCCCGTCTATGATACTTTTTTAGCATATTTATGTGGTATAAATTATCACCTGCGGGTGTATGTATAACGTAATCGACCGATCCGTGGGTTTTCTGAACGGAGTAGGGGCATTTCCATTGGGAGAGAAGTTTATGGGAATCCGAGGCGAGTAAGAGTAGAACTTCATCTCCGGGATTCAGTTTTCTGTGTTTGGCTTTTAGATCAAAGTATGTCCGATACTTTTCCATATTAATTTCGGAATTTCTGACTGCTATGTCAGAACACCTTTTTAATCTTTCCCTTAGTTCGAGGATGAAGGACTAAGTGTTCTTTAATTCTCGACATATACGGGAATTTGTCCATAACTCCTTCAAAATACTGAGGGGCCCCCGCACGTTTCTCCCGTTTAGGAGCTCAAATGGGGAAAATCCGATGATCCTATGGGGAATTTCTCGGCATGCGAATAACGCAAACTGCAAATATCGGTGCTATTCTTGGGGTTGTTCCATGCAAAGCTTGTTGAGGACGCTTTTCAAGGTCGCATTAAACTTTTTGCACATGCCGTTCGCGCTCGGATGGAAGGGGGTGGTAAAAATAGGTTTGATTTGGAGCAGGGTGTTCACGTGTTCCATGAGCTCAGAGGGAAACTGGTGGCCTCTATCTGACAAAATTTCTTTGGGCAATCCTACTCTAGAAAAAATGGAAATTAGGGCTTCAGAGCAAGAAATACTATCGATCCTTTTTAGAGCAACAGCGTCTGGGAATCGGGTAGCGCAATCTATCAATGTTAGTATATGCGTATGAACTTCAGCGGTAAGGGGGTGAATTGGTCCGATGAGGTCGATGGCGACTCTCTAGAAGGGCTCCGAAATAACTGGGGTTCTTTGGAGGGGAGCTGGGGCTATTCGACCTTTCGCAGTGGTTTTCTGGCACAAATCGCACGTTTTGCAGAATTCTGCAATATCTTTGGCTGCACCGGGCCAAAAAAAAGTATTTAAATACTCGCTGAGAAGTCTTGTTATGGCCGAAATGACCGGCCATGAAACTTTTATGTGCTACCTGCAGGATTTGGTCTACATGTGTGCGCGGAATAAACATGATCTTAGAAGGTGGGTCCGACTCATCTCGCGAGGTGCGAAATAGAAGGGAGTCGTTAATGATGTACCTAATGGGCTGGTTCCCTCGAACGATCACCTCTTCGTTCTTTCGGGCCTTTTCCCAAAGGGATTGAAGTAAAGGGTAGCTCTGCTAGGCTCTGAGGAAATTTGCATTACTCGTTCGGACCTCTAAAGGAGCCTTTGGGGTGAAAAGGTGCGTTGGGGGAGAGGCCTCGCGGCTAGCTTGCGCTCGAGTGACGACAGCTTGAGTCACTTCACTCGGGGAGAGTAGTGCCCTCTGGCCAATGAGTACCGAGCAAAGTTTGATGGGGGCTGCCACTACGTCGGCCCAACCAGTGAAATATTTACACTGTACGTGGCAGCGGATTACCGGGAATCTATTTTCTCGACCCAAGAAGTCGTGTACAATTGCGTATTTCTTATGTTGGGGGTTGACAGGAGAGGGCAATTTGTCTGACACCACAATGCATGTGCACCCTGTGTCTCTGACAAGGGTGGACATTTTACAGCCATTGATTGAGCTAGTTTCGAAATTTAGTCCTCAGGGGGAACTCTTGTTGAACAGGAAGTTCACTTGAAATGCCTGTGGGGATGGAGACAAGGGGGATGACGTAGGCGTGGATGGCTGTTCCGGGGGAAGGGTAGCAGTTACTTGGTGGACTTGTTGGCTCTGGGTGGGACGTAGGCTGGAATTCTAAACACATTGAAACGAAAGAACTTACGCACCTGGTAAAAGAATTAGAAGCTGGGATTGTTACTAACCGATACAATCTAATAATTAACCCCCAAAATAACGAATATTTTCCTAGCTTTGTTTTTGCTATCTGGAAAGGGTTATTAATGGTTATTATTTATATTCCTTCGGGGAATAGACTCTAATTATTAAAATTTACGTTAGTTTATTTGGGCTTCTTTGGACGTTGGCAAATTTTACGCTATATGAGTTCGCTTTCTCAAAAATATAACCCCTTAAAGCTGACACCACTTTTATATATGTCGTACAATTGCTCATAGTCTGGTCCAATAATTATTCTAGTCCTTAATCTGGACACACCGCTTTTGTTTAAGTCGATGGTATTCAGACCCTATAACTCAAGCTACGATCATTATATATATACATATATATATATATATATCTATATATATATATATATATATATATATATATATATAGATATATATATATATATATATATATATATATATATATATATATATATATATATATATATATATATATATATATATATATATGTAGGCTTTAATTCCTACTGAACGTGCGAAAGCTGGTTAGAGGCGGTTTGTGCCGTAGCCCAGATTCTTACTATAAAAGTCCCACTTGTTACTGGTGGGAGGTTTGTGATTGTTGAATTCTAAGAGTGCATAATACAGGTTGAATAAATTAGCCGAAGGGAGTCATAATTAAAGTCTTGCCAAGGGTACGTCAAAATGCTTTAGCATAGCACATAATTAACATCTTTATTATTATAAGACATCTTCGTCCATTTTCCCATAATTAATGTGTCCTCGTTATAATTTATTCACCTAGTAAAAGCTTTATATACCCGTACTTTGCAAGAGAGAACATTTTACACCCTCCATGATCATTTATTCTTTAAACAATAAATACATATTATTTTTTCCCAACACTAGATAGGATCTTACGCTTAGGTGCCTTGAATCTTAAACAGTTAAACATTCTTTTCTGTTTTTTTAACCAAATATATTTCAATATTTTACAAGTTTGTAATTCTTGGAGGCCATACTTATTTAATATTAGATGGCCATAAGGTGATATCGTCGGAAAGAAGTTTGTTAGCAGAAAATTACTTGTATAGATTATTTAAGATTCTTTAGTTAATATTTAGTTAATATTGTTGTTTGATTTAATTTAAAAGCATTAATATATATTTCGTATTCTGAAAAATATCGACCGCTATGTAGTTGAAAGGTTTTGCTCCTTATCATTCAAATTAAAAATAAATAATTCGCTTATTTCCTTGTAAAACCTTGTGCGTTATTTTAAATTTACTCAAGAATAAGAAAGATCCAATGGAATAATAGATTTGTAATATATTTTGGCTTCTTGTTGGCATCGTATTCCTCCGAGGTTTTCCAATCTATTTATTACACGTCGATTCCGATCCCTTCTTTTATTCCTTTTTAGCCTAAATTTCTCATAAAGCTAAAATTTAACTTACTAGTATATTCAAATTTTCAATCAAACAAGTTTGGGATAAGAAATTTATCGATCGCGAGCTTCTCAGAACAAGGCGATCATGTAACCCTAAAAAAACAATCCTTCTTGTGGAAAAATATATAAACACGGCTAAGAATTCTATCTATGTAAAGCATGACGTGGTGTTAAGTGAAGTATAATTCAACTTGGCCTTAATTTGACCACATCTCAAATATGTTCTTACTTTAATAGATTCTTTTAAAATCTTATTTAATTAAAATGTGTTTTTTTTGCAATCACTCAATTTATATATCTATTTTATTGAAAACTATTTTCCAAAATACCATACATTTTCTTGTTTACATATCAGATTGATACAAATAAACCTAGAATTATGGATAAAAAGATACCTATAAACACCTAAACATGGGCGAAAGATAGATTTAAAAAAAATGAAGATTCTTAAGTGGAAAAGAACAGGATACTTGTCCGACAAAACAGGAGAAAATTCCAAAATGGACAGCTTTATATACATACGTCAAAAAAATAGAAATTACATAAAAGGTAAAAATTTATTTTTGCGGATTTCAGGAAACACATCGCAAAATTTTACGATGAACAGTGACAGGTGGATAATTATTTGGCACCCCTTTGGCTACCAATTAAATCTCATATTTATATCAGAGTTTCCTGAAGGTGCCTTTCAGATCCTGGGAGAGGGTAAAATAAAAGGGAGAAAAGTCAAATGCAAGGTGAGGGCTTTGAAATTTTTGTTTCCTGGATGAGAACAATTGATATTTTCCAGGAGAGAAGAGAATGTCAAGCATGGCCCAAAAAGCATTAGGTGGATGTTATATGCGTTAAATGAATTAATGCTAGAAGGACGTAATTTAAACCTACGCAAGTTAATGAAAATAACTAAACAATTCATCCAAGAAGATAGGAAATACAACTATCTACCTTACAGAAAAACTCTTAGAGTGCTCTCCTTCATTTGATCGCGCATTCTTTAACGAGACTACATTTCCACCGCACTTAAATTTTCTAACCTTTTATCTATCTATATTGCTCAATTCTCCTTGTTTTTTTACTCTTTCTCTCTGTGCTTCACAAGCATCATCCAAAATAACCATGATATGACTAAGAAAACAAAGAGGTATTCGCTTTCCTTAATGAGTAGTTATCATCTCTAGAGCAGTAAATATGGTTCATGATAAATTCCTTCCCATAATGAATGTCTAAAAAAAAATTAGCAATCAGTATGTAACCTGTCTAATAACCTGTCTATTAACCTTTCCCCAAAATAAAGCTCTTTCTTTGAGAAGCAATTAAAAATATATGTGCATACAGGAAAATTACAAAAGATTTCATTCCAACTGCTTCTGATAAAGAAATTTAAATGTATACCATCTTTGTAACCTAGATGGACTAAGGAATGACTACAAAATTGCATCCCCAATTTGTAAACTAATTGGGTCAATTGTAATAGAATTATGCCCCATTACACTTATTTGAATCAGCCGAATCGGTGATGGTTCCTAGTTGATGATCATAATTATATAACTCGAAAACTTTTAATCATACAAAAGAGAAAATATGAAAAACATTTCAAAATTATACTACTTATTTAAATATTAGTCAATAGTACATAAATATATCAATAGACATATATATATATATATATATATATATATATATATATATATATATATATATATATATATATATATATATATATATATACGAGGGGCGGTGAATAGGTTTTTGCAATTCGAATATAAGGAAACAAGGTATGAGGAGAAGTGTTTTAATTACTTTCCAATATAACTACCCAGGACTTCAATGCACTTGCGCCACTTGTCCCTGAGACTTCGAATTCCCGACAACCAGAAATCTGCCGATTGCTGTTCAATCCACTCCTGGAAGGCGAGCTGGACATCATAATCGACCCCAAACCGCCGTCCACGAAGTGCAACCTCGATCAGGCGGAATAAAAAGTAGTCGCTTGAGGAAGACTGGAACTAAGAAGAAGCTCATCCTCGAGCTAGTCCCTGTTGATCACACCGAACTTTAAGTTAACTTGATTTAAGAAACAAGTTCAACTTACTCTCGTCCGAGAAACCCCCTATTCTGGTGTATACCAAAGCCCTGAGATACTTCTTTCCTTTGAGGAAGACTCCCGCGTAAACTTCCTTTAGCACTCCCTGAGTCAAAGGATTCAAGCATTGACTCAGAGCTCACCAGTGCGAGTTATTCCAAGGAAAAAAACATTCTTCACTGTCCTTTGGTAAGATCATTTCCCACCGAAGGTGTGAGTCTTTCCATCTGCCACATGCGCCAAAGGCCTCCGTGGCTTTAAATATATCATCCGGACGAAACATCTTTACAAGCGCCACGTGTCAACTAAGAAACAACATTCTTGAGGTGACGTAACCATTGAGTTCAAGGTTTGACTCAAACCCAAGTCGAATCAGAAGTATAAAGGTATTTAAACCCCGGTATCGGGTTCTGTAGAGTCCGTTTGTATTTTTTATATTAAAATAAGCTGTGAGTCAACCATCACTATCATTTCAAGTATCTCAAGTTAGAAAGCCTCACTTAAATTTATTAAGAGATATTTCTATGCATTTAAGGTGTCAAATTTTGTTAGTTTAAGTTTTGTTTTTGTTTTAATTAAAGTTATAGCTTTTTTTTAACAAACATTTATTTAATCCTCGAAACGCTGAGCAAGGCACTAGGAAGCCTCAAAGTTTAAATTAGATAACAATCAATTATAAACATAATCAAAAATATATAGCACTCTTAGAGACAAAATGCAATAACGAAAGTTGATGAATTACGTAACCAACCCATACGTACGAACTCCAGCCCTTACTCGGTCCTTCCTATACCAAGACCTTGTTGCTTCATTTCTCTCTTGGGCTAGCATTTTAGTGTGAGAAAGAGCGAAACTTAACATAAGCGTTATACTGTTCTTTCATCCTTTTGAGTCTTGCGTCCTGCTAATCTATAAGCTGCCAAAGTGGAATCGTGCGGATACAAAAAGATCTCAGTTGAATTCTCACTCCCATATTGCCGCTTTATTGCGCGAGGGAGAATCTTTAAGGCAGAGACTTATCGCATTTTCTTTTCATTTTGGAGATTCTTTGGCCACAATTTGTTGGCTGGAATGTAATTTCTAATCGCAGTTTTAGGGAGGAATTTGGAAAAATGTAACTCAAATTTATTCACTATGAGATACTTATTACAAACCATTCTAACTTATTTCCCTTGTTTCATTTCATGGTTTCAATACCATATAGCCACTTTCCATTCTTTGTGAACTTGCGACCTCAAACACATCCTATAAAGACGTGAATCATAACTGAAGCAAATATAATTTAGCTTAATGGTTAGAAATACTAAATTTATAACTTGTAAAGCTGGCTAAACTAGACGTAGAAAATACCAAACTGATTATCTACCACTGACTCTAACAAATCTACTTACAAGGATAAATATCTCAGAATTTATCTTATCTATGACTTAATATTTGAGTGTAACTGAGCAGCAACTACAAATAACGGTTTGAAGTATTTCATCGAATGATTTGAAACTGGGATTGCACAATTTTATTTTCTTATAAAATAAAAAACTTTAAATATCTACTCTAGAGGAATTTTTTTGAGAGCAATACAATAAGTATTTATGAATTAAATCGATTCAAACATTAGAGTTATTAGTGTTCTAAATTCTTTATTAAGGAATAAAAAATTACAAGATTCCTAAATCACAAAGCTTTCAAAGGGTCATGGGTGAAAATTCATTTTATAACAATCATGCGACATCAAACGAGAACATAACAAACAAAGAGTTACAAAGAGACAGGTAAAGAAAGCAATGAAGAAGTGATGATACTTATTATTATTATTATTATAAAAAGAAGGTTAATAGCCGCCGTACTTTAATCATGGTAAGAGAGCACTGATGACTCAATATCACCTTAACCTTCCTTTATTTTCGCACTGAGCACAAGTCAACGTATAATGGCCTACCAAGAAAATCTTTTAAACGTTCTAAAGCAAGCTCAACTAGTACTAGAAAACCAAATTAAAGTATTCAAACCTCTTCATAAGTCAGTTATTTCTTACTAAAGTTTTTAGTATTAGTGAATGCGTTAATAAATTTATTTTATCGGACTATTTCAGTGGCGATCTTCTTCTTGCCAGGAATCTTAGATCGTTGGTCCTAATATATATATATATATATATATATATATATATATATATATATATATATATATATAAATATAAATATTATATATATATATATATATATAAATATATATATATATATATAGATATATATATATATATATATATATATATATATATATATATATATATATATATATATATATATATATATATACATATATATATACATATATATATACAGATATATATATATATATATATATATATATATATATATATATATATATATATATATATATATATATATATATATAAAGCACTCGAAAGTCTAATCGATATGAGCTTATATCTACAATTGACCAGACGACAAGGTTATTGAATTTTGAGACTGATGCCCTTATATTTTTGAATGGCTATTATCGTTTTTTTTTGTTGATTCACATAAGTTTTCTTTTCTTGTGGCAAAGTATAATAGGTGTAGTTGTTCTTGCTCTTGTTTAATACTTTTCATTATACCAGATCCTCAATTACTATTTAACCAGCATGTATTTTCCTTTACTAGACATTTTCCATTTCGCATTAGAATCGGCTTCAGTCTACTCATACCATGCCAGGAATTTATGTATTTTGAATGAATATTCCCCCACATAAAGCGCGGGTAAATATGCTTAAACGGAATTAAAAAAATCAGATTACATATTTTTCAATTCCCCGCTTGTGAAGCCCTTATATCTTGAATCACAAGAAATCGAATTTGAATAGACATAGAGCTTTATTTTGTCAGGTTTCTTTTTTAAAGCAAATACAAATATCGTTTTCGTGGAAAGAATTTTACATAACTATGGACAACGATGACTTCTGATAATTCTTCTTTTTCTGTAAATATTTATATTTTATAAATGGTTTTCAGAAGAAGAATCCTCCTTTTTGTTTCGAATGGAGATTGACTAGATAATTTATAAAAAAGTAATGAAATGAGACTATAAATCAAGAATAAATAGAAGAAAATACAATATTCCATCGGATTGAAACTATGTATATAAAGCAAATGAAAGTGATCTCTGTGGGAGCAAAGATCTTTTCTAGAGAGAGGTGAGGTTTCGGAAATAACTTAAAAGAGGATAGGGGGAGTTAAGAGAGCGGTGGCTATAATCCGATGCGGCGTGTTCTTAGTCGTATTTTGTGAGCGTGTGTGTGTGTTTTATTTTTATTTTTACCCAAGCGGCTAGGAGCAGGCTAGACGGAAGGGACACTGGCATTAACAGGGATGCATACATTCGCCACGCTATCAAATTTAGGTGTGTATGGGTGTAGGTTCAGTGTAGTCTCTTACTGCGGGGTAGCTAAGTGCTTGCGCAGAGTTAGGTCTCATGTGAATATGTGTGTGTATATGGGGTCTATTCCGAGTTTCTCCTGTTGTTTTGTTATTCCTGTGTAGGTTATTAGTGGTGATATTTCTTTGTTTCCGTGTGAAGCAAGTCATTCGAGAGTAATGAGAGAGGGAAAGGCGCGCTTCAGAAGCAAAGTTCTGGATGCGCCGTGCTTCCCTATCCCTTTTGTGACTCGAGCTATAAGTGTGACTGGGGCGTATGTAAGTTGTAGTCTGATGAGGGTCCTGTATAAATGTAATTGTAGTTTTTGGCTGACACAGTAAAACCTGTGCAGATTCCTGTTTGTGTTTTTTGTCATTGCGTGTATGATGGTCTGTTGTGTATGGAATCTTATGGACTTGTCGAATGTTGCCCCTAAGATTTTTGTCTTGGGTGCTTTGCTGAGTCGAGTTTGGTTTGTGAGAATTATTTAGATCTAAATATCCGACATAGTTAAATTATTCTCTCTTTTCTCCTGATTATATTTAGGAAGAGATATATACATATTTGAAATAATATTTAAACTATTATAATCGGATAGGATAAATAAATTGGTTACACAAAATTTTAGAAAATGATATTGAAAAATAACAAATAATACCCACTTTCCACCAAAAATACAACAAAGAAGTTAAGTTTGAGCGTACAACCAAATTTTATCCCCAAAAATGCAAGTTAAAATATTTTTTTAAAAATACCCCCAAAATGTGCAACAAATTTCCAACAAATTTGTAAATATAAACGTAGTTTATAAAACAAAACAAATGTTCAGCATTAGGTAGGATGTAAACAATTTCCTAATCCAATTTTAGACCGTCGCTAGCTTTCATTTTTCAATTATTATAATTGCATCGCAATAATTTAATTTAAATTTCAGCATTTTAGACGAGTGTTACTGTATTTCTGACTATGTCGGTCGGTCGGTCCCCGTTTGGCTTTTTTTTTGTTTGGGTAATAACATCGTAACAATTCGGACAATTCTAACGAAATATGAATGTTTTATGTCGTTTTACATTTTCTTTCGAATCATATAATTACCAAGGAGCTTCTAAGGATAGCTCGGGTATTATATTGTTTTGACAATAACATCACACGAAAGCATCAAACTCTTTTGGAGGAAAGAAATGTTTGTCCAGTAAGTTCAGTAACCAATCCACTTATTGACAAAAGTCCGATGAGAAATATCGAATCACTTATGATGAAAACTTACTTATCTCTATCATATTCAAAGACAAATACCAGTCAGTTATTTAATATTTTTCTCTGTTAATATGGTATAGTACAACATTTTATAAA
Source organism: Ceratothoa steindachneri (assembly GCA_963969495.1). Lineage (NCBI taxonomy): Eukaryota > Metazoa > Arthropoda > Malacostraca > Isopoda > Cymothoidae > Ceratothoa > Ceratothoa steindachneri. Next base: position 14,562,382 of record OZ018336.1, on the reverse strand, counting down.
AATTGGTCTTGCTGTTCGCATTTTCCTAGATCCCAATTGTAATTTTGTTAAAATAGATATATTACCCCTCCTTGGTCATTAAGAATTATTTATCAACCCCCAACTAATATGAAGCCGTTTGTAACCTTTACAACATTATATCAACCATATAGAGGGAGATTTTACCTTCATTTTACCATGTCATCCACCTTTTAAAATAAGTAAAATCAAAAGAATTACATGGATTATCTTTGAAAACTATATGTTTGAAGATGCAGCGTTTGCAAATCAATCATACAAAGTACCATTTCGTTGAAGATTCAAATGATTTGGGGGTTACTTATTTGATTTAGCCACATATTCCCAGGTAATGCTAAGGAAGTTGCAATTAAGAGATATTCACGGCTCAAAACATCGCAAAATCTGCAAAGGTTTGCTGTCCGGCTGAAATAATCAGAAAACATCCTTTACATTAGAGCAATGAAGCAGAATTTAACTTTTACTCAAATAAAAAGGATGTAGTGGAAACTAACGTTAATATAAATCAAAAGAGGGTCTGCTTTTGATGGCTGATGTATCAAATTTAGTTGAAGATGCAGTTTTTAACAATTCTTTACTCAGAAATAGACCACATAGAGGCAATATATTAAAGCCTCTAACTCTTACTATTTAAGAAATTCTCCTAGAAAAGATTTTTTCTTTTTGTTCATCAGCCAATACGCAAATGACATCAGACAAATCATCTGAAAAGATAATCTTAATGAGGTTATTTCTTGTACAACTGATACCATACTCGTCGCATGGCTGACACCATGTGAGGCAATGGCATCGTTCTTGATTCGAAATCAAAGTTGAATCGCTTAATGTAAGTAATTTACCCCCCAAATACACTCTTATTTTGCGATTGACAAGGCTTGTTTTGTCGAATTCTAAAACAACAGTTCCAGAGTACTTCCATTGCAAACCAATTATTCAATAACATGCAATTTGACAAAATCAACCTATTATTAATTAATTTCTCGTTCATTTGGGCCGGTATGACTTTGACTATCAACATAATTTCGCTATTTGTGAACAAGTTTTAGATTACTAATTTTGACTGGTAGATTTATATGAACAATTATGAACAAATACATAAGCGAATGAGCTTAACTCTTTTTAGGTTACCAGTGTGTAAAGGTTTAGCGAATTATAAAACTAATTAACAGGCAATCTACTACGGCAGATTCATGGTTATATTTTCTATATTGACTTAGTGGGACCAGTGCACACAACAACGATTTATTTAGATACTTTGCAGGCATTTATATTAAATAGGTTTCATTAAAAATCTTAGCGATGCTTTGCTTTTTTTAATCTATTTTTATAAGACTGCATCCTTCTCTTGACTTTCCTCACCTCTTCAAGTAATTTAAAATTAAGTGGATCAGACATATAGTAGGGTTAATCTAATATTTTGTTAGATTAAAAACGATTCAAATTCTTTAAGTAGCCTTCGGTCCCAATGAACATGTTCGAAGCGGTTCTTCTCTATGTCTCTGACTAAAACAGGCTAAAATAAATAAAAGAAAAGGAAAAGTGCGATGTAAGAGACAGATAAAGTTTCATGGAACCCCACCACCTTTTGCGGCACCAAAAGATGTTATGAATGGGAAGGAGGGCAAATGAACCGCACCCAACAACTAACCCGACGCCTAAACAGGTGATCAAGGTGGTCGGTACAGACACATGTTTTAGTGGGTTCCGAAACGCAGAGTGTACCGTGTCCTTGCCTTTTTATAGTTCTTTTATTTCCCTCTCCAGCTTATAGAGAATTCAGCTCATGTACGGGGAGAACTTGTAGAAATCTTGTAGAGAGAGGTGGAAAGAAGTAGGAGGCTTGAAAGTGGTTGCCTTATTTCATGAACATCATGCTAAAATTTTTACCTTTAATAGAACAATACATACTTGCGAATCAGTCACTTAAGCAAGCTAGTACCTATAAACACTATATTCTTTATTGTTATATCATATTTTAGATTTTTATTATGATTAAACCGTTGTGCTGTTTTGCTAAGGCAGATACAGATTCTTCTGGCCCTTACTCTTTTGCTAAGGTTATTTTCAATATCGTTTATATATTTACGTAATTAGTATAATTACCTTAATAAAATTACGCTTAATCGGTTGTTACATTTGGATACTATTTTATCAATTCGGTTAGTTTCCATTTTCCTAGTTCTAAATCGAAGTTTTGCTAAAGTAAGTTTGGTGTCCTCTTATTGTTTTTCCTTGTTCGTGCAGGACTTTTATGTATAAATTTATTTATAACTTTATTTATCTTTGTTGTATAAGTTGGACAGATGGTATATGATCTCCTTTCAATATATGTTCTATCTCTATTGTGATTTTTTCACATATTTATTAGTGTTTTTTATATAAATTTTGTCGCTTTTTCTTATATTATCTGATTGAACGGTTTTAAATGAACTTCTTTTTGAGCGCCACGTTTACTCTCCCTATCGAGTCTTCGTGTGTCCGTGATAAGCAGTGTCGCTATGTTATGTATCCCCTGCAGATTTTATAATGTTTGATTTTAATAAGGTGTACATTAGGATTACAGGGTGAACTCTCGCTGACTGTATAATTTCTAGGTAGAATTCTTTTTGTTCTTTTGGTTGAACGATTTGAGCCTATAGGGTTGAATCTTTCGGTAACGTGCTTACCATACCAAGTTTTTTATTTTAAATCGCTGCACTTTGTTATAGTTTGCATAACTGTATCGTTCATCTTCAACGTAGATTTATCGTTGATTTTTTTAAACATTGGAATGATCTTTAATTTGTTGCCATTTGTACTGATTTTATATTATTTTTCGTACTCATTCATTTTCCTTATCTCTTCCCTCGTCCATCTTATCGTCATTTTGCCGCTTTTGTAAGGTCAAGTGACGATTTGTGTGACATCATTGGCGAAATGTATAATGAGGCATCCTTCAGTGTATGGGAGTGCAAGTTTGAAGTCTGCAATTAGTATAAATTTGGATGCAGACAACCTTTTTTACCTAGGCCAGAGTTTAAACTTCATTCTTTGATTTTCCCCGATCCAATCAACTTATATATTTCCATTATGTAGTCACAGAGTAGTATTTCCGTTTTGTTATTCATTTCAAGTCATATGGTCTTATACTGCATCTCCCCTATCCAAATTTTGTCTAAGGCTTTAAATACGATGGTGCAAACGACTTAAAAGCTGGGATTTTGCTTTTTTATATTAGCAATTTTCTGAATGATGATTGTTAGGGAAATCTCTCTAACTCTTCTTTTTTGAATCCAAATTGGTACATGTTTAAGACTTCATTTGGCTCCAGATACTAACTCACTTGTTAGTTTAGAATTATTCGAGAACCTTCTTGATGAAATCAAGTAGGAATATCAGCCTGTAACTTTGCCTTTTAGTTTGGGCTGTTTACATTTTATCGAATAACGATCCTCTTAGCAATCTTCAGCATAATGGCGAAGTAGCCTATGTTTAAGGAATGTACTTAAGATATTTGAAATTCAATCAAGAATGTTGTTGTCCGCTTCCTTTTTATTGAGTCTATGATTTGATGTTCAAAAACTAAGTCAAACTCTTCATTTTCTTTAAAACTTATGTCGGAAATCCTCTTCCAATGTCCACTTAAATTCATTCAATCCGGTCTTTGTCTGGAATATTGTTTCACTTTATCTTATATTTTCATTGTTTTAGTTAGATCTTTACCTTTTTTGGTTGACTTTTCTCCAAAATTTCTTTGCTGCTGCGTTATTATTTTATCGAGTTTTTATTATTTCTTTCCAATTCTCGCCTTTTTTCCGTTATCTTGCTAGTCAGTTCACGATTTTCCTTTTTCTGTTCAGCGCATATCTTTCTTTCTGGACCGTTTCCACTTTTCCTTCAGTTATTACTTAAAATTCTGTTTTTGGGATCCATTTCGAACCTCGAAATAGAGGTTTTTACAGTCGGTTTGGGGAATTGCGTCTTCATCTACTGCTTGCATCAAGCTCTTTATTTTTTCTAGTTCGCCATCTATTTCATCTAATGTTACTTTTTCTAGTGTTTGTTATATTTTAAGTTTTCATTTCATTTAGAAAGAATAAGAGGGTTGTAGAATTCATAAAGAGAGGGAAAGGGAAAATAGATAGAAGAAGAAGGAAGTGGTAGGCAGACCTTCGCTTTTAAAGCTGTGGTCCATGTTACGAAAGTTGGGTAATTAGGCCCAAGTCGATGTCAGAATTCGCCCCTTTTTCTCGTTCTGTATTTTTTAGCTACGCAAGTGGCATTGGAATTACCCATTAATATAACCAGGTTTCTGTTTTAGAAGATATGTGTGAAGTTGTTTATCGGCATATTATTTCTTCTTGGTACTTGATAACCCTTAGCATATTTTCACGTGAAAATATGCTAATTCTAATTCCTGATGAGATCGGCATTCGATGTCGTTCTTAATTACGATAGCAGTTTTCAGGTTGACTCCGTGGCTCGAGATCAAAATGTTGTCCGGCTCCATTTTTTGAAATGTTTCTGTAAATTGGCTATTCCTATTTCCCTCCTAGCAATTTAATTGTAAGATTTTAAATTTCATAGTATCCTGCGTTTTGGACGTAATACTTTATTTTTTGCGGGTCCTTTCTTCCATTTCATGTCCGTATTTATGTGTTTTAGTGGAGTTTCCGTATTCAGGCCATCTTTCTCATTTTGTGTACCTAGGGATTTTATCGCCTATGAACGTGTATACAGGAGCGGCATAATGATATTTCATTCTCGGGTGTGGTTACTTCCAAACTTTGATTTCTTCTTTTTCTGCATTCTTCGACTAAGGCATTTTTTTCCTCTTTTTTTCAACCATACAATCTTCTGTATCACATCTCTATGTTTCTTACTGCTTGTTTTATGTAGATTTTACCAGAATTTGCGTGTTTAAGATTACTGATGAGTTCATTTTATACTGAATTTTGATAGGTTTTAATCCATGTGATTTGATCAGTGAGTTCAGTGGGGTAGCAAATAACCCAGGCTGAAATGTGTTTAGAATGTATGCGTTTATTAACCAAGTGTATATTTTGGCGTGGATATCTCTTGTCATGTTCGGTAGAGTTATTTCTTTCACTTGTCTTTTTCTCTTGACCTACCTTTTCTTCCTTTTAAATAATTCCATTTGTTTGGAGCAGAGCATAGCCATTTTACAGTGGGTAACAATCGCAATTAATGGACTTATATGTTTTGTTTGTGCATTTTCGTAATGTTTGCGCTTTAATAGCAAAAGAAGAACATATTTAAAGTCCTTTCTTCAGGCAGGTCACTCTGGTATAGTCCTCAATGGTGGAGCAAGTAAAGCACATCTGAATATGGATGAAGAATTCTTTATGAATGTTCGTCGAGACGATCAAGATGCTTAATGAGAGCAATCTTTTTTCTAGAACTTTATAGGCCATTTAATTGATTTATCAAACTGATTAAAACACACAAGTGTAATCTCAGTATTTGATAACTCTTGTGGTTTGATTCATTTTTGGCCCTCCATTCAGTCACGAAATTCCTGCTCATGATGATCTGTGGTGTTTTTTTGCGATTGCAGGACTAATTTTATCAAGGTTATATTACCTGCCGTCGATTCTAATTGTTTCTTCTTTCTTACTTGAGCGCAGATGAATTTAAATCTATTAGGTGTTTTTAAGAAGAGTGTTTATGGTATTGCTAGGTCTACAAAGATCTGTTGCGAAACTTCTTGCGAGTTCTGTTTTCTTCCAGTTGGTAATAATATAAGAGGCAGTCTTTTTAAATCATCCGTGGGATCCATATTGGCTTTTCCCGTGCGATTGTGTGCCAAACTTCGAGTGAGGCTCAGAGTTTGTAACTTCTGGAAGCTACAACATTGCCCTGTTCATAAACAGGAAGAGCCCTCGTATATATCCTAATTCTAAATTATAACTGTACCTTCTTTGCAGACTCTTTCGCCTTTTTTGTTAGTCCTAGCTCTAACAGCAGTCGAAATTTTTTAGGGTTTGTGGGTGATAACCGGCATACCTATTTTGGGTGCTTAACGGAGTCTCCTCACATTTTCCTAATACCAATTGCTTATCAGAATTAGCAAATAACATATTAATGTAGTACAAATCTACAAAGGTATCGTTTGCAGAAAATATTATGAGAAAAAGAGGGATTTAGAAATATCAGGGGCTTCTCGCTAAACGGACTACTTTCGCAAAATTATATTTATGAAAATAAAAGAGATTAGCATCTTTCCCATAAAACCTAGCAATCAATCACCTTGAAACCTATTGCATCTTTACACTTTTTCAACTATACTTTACCATATCCTGTCTGAAAGCTTTACACAGAGGATAGGGCAAATGAAATTAATAATGAATAGGGTAAGGATATCGTACACACCCTGGTTCGGATCCCAATTAAAGCTATAGATACACTGGCCGCATTGCCTCCATCTCAACCTTACTCTTGTACTTTTATCTAATTTAATCTCTAATCTTAATTCTTTCTCTCCTACTCCCTCTCCATCTTCCTCTCCCTACCGTCCTTTTTCCGCTGGTCACGCCGGAGTCCGTAAGGCATCTGCAGATATAGGCTGGGATGTTGTAAGGATCTCGCAGGGGTTCAGCGGAACTAATTTTATTTTTCACCTCCCATTCTGTTTTTCATTTCATTTTATTCCCTTAATCTTTCTGCGACCTAGACAATAATAAAAAATGTCCTAAAAATGGACAAGCGGTAACGGAAGCTTACCAAAGAAATGTTTTCGTTTTACTCTAAAAGAATAATTCGTTTCGACTCTTATATTGTTTGGTCCACTTATTCTCATCCTGCAATAAGAAGTGAAAAAATGATAATAATGTTGGAGAGTTCTAAAGACAAATTAATAAAATCAAAGTAGGCCAACCTTTTTAAAAAAAGAAAAGAATGGGTATTGCAAGAAAAGATCATTCAGGAAGACATTTTACGCACATGCTATTATAAAAATGAAAAAAACTTCGATCTTTCCTTATTTTAAGTTATATTCGATTGATACGACGTTTAAGCAATTTTCATCTGCTGCAAACTCCAGCGAAAAATAATAAAAGAAACTCAGTGTACCAACACTGCATTACTTGCGCACTTACTACATCAAATCTACATGTACAAGTGGTGTTGGTGGGGATTCAGGAAATTGCTTATTTAATGGGTTTTGTGACCCCCATTCATTTCCTAAACAAATTCATTTTGTTAAATAATGAGGGTTAAGGGAGATGAGTTCCTAGACAAGCGATCATAACTACAACTTAGTAAATAAAATTTGAAAAAATATCAATAACTTGCAAAATCACACAAGTAATTTTTAGCACACGAAGTAAGGATTCCGATACATTCTGGTCATAGAATATTGGGAAATATGTTTCACTTTACAACAACAAGGGGTTATACTATTTTCACATTCCCACTTCCCCTAACTTCACTAATTTATTTTTGTTGTTACGCTCAATTATTTTGTTGTAAAATAATCTCGTTCGTTAATAATTTGCTTCAATTAAATAACATGGCTACAAAATACAACCAATCAAATTACTTGAAAATTTCTTAGTCACCAGGATTAAAACCACAATAAGGATCACAACGCGTTTAACCTGCTTGGTCTGGGACAAGCTTGTGCAGAAAAAGCTAGAAGAAAGTTAGCTTTAAAACATTCACAAAAGTTCTAAGAACAGTACGAAATATGTTTTCTGTTATTAAAATGAAATGACTTTATTTCTGCAAATCTTCGTCTTCACAAGTATATACTAGAATAGATCTAGCCATTATCATTTCCATTATTTACTTTATTTTTTACCTACGCTTTGACATCACTATCCACTCTTTCTCATTACCTTAACCATTCACGATTCCCTCTCTCTGTTCCCCTTTTACTCCTGCCTGTTATCTCCATAGTCAAACTTCAAGGTATATTTTCTTTCCCTCCTATATCCCTTATTACTTGGGCTATTTTCGAATCCTATAACCTGTTCAGCATCTAAGAGCAACAGGATTCCCTATGGAATTTCTTCTTTTACTCGTTCTGATCTAACCCTTGCTTCTTCTCATTCCATTTTTTTCTTCTCTCAGTTTTTAACAGCTCTTAGTTATAGTTTGAAGAACCAAATGAGAGATAGGGACCATTAGCCAGTTGGAAAACTCCCAACTGCAAAGGTTGGATCACTAGGTCATGAATGTACTTTCATGGCATTTTTTGTTTCGTAACCTTACCACATCTATCAGAAATTTCTTTTGCATGCCATTGAATAAAGACATTCCACTGTTATTTTCCATCAAATAATAGTAATAACCAATTTAATCTAGTCAGCTGCGTTAAATAAGACAATAAGATAAATTTTCCTTTTTTTGCTCCGTAGGTGAACAGCCCGCAGCGATCCACCATGACAACAACAGCGTGTGTGGGATCTTCGCCGCCAGGAATTCACCCTTAACACTCTCCTCTTTTGCTACTCTCTCACTTCTGTCGCTTACTCACGTTCTTCTTCTCTGATGAGTTGGATTGTAAGGCAAATGTAGAATAAGTTTCCGATGATCCACCATACAAGATTCCCCACGCATCTACGTCCCTACATGCGGTCATTCACATAAATACCTGATCTATAACCCACACTCGCAAAACACTAGCTAAAGATTTTATCCTGACAAGTCAAATGGACTATCCTGGTTAGTTATTTAAAAGGGCGTATATTCATAGAGCAGTTTTGTCTCTTCAATCATTCTTTTAAGAGGGCCAAACTTCATTTACACTAAGAATTTTATCTTTAAATATTGTCACGTTTTCCTAAATTGGTTACTTTCGTGTCTTCCTTTCTATTTATTAAGGTCTTTTTTCGTCTTAGTGACATCTATTAGATATATTTGAGCAAGGTTAATAATATCTACCCAGGCAGTGTTCTAACGTTTGTCTAGGTTTCAAACTATTCACTTCAAATCAAGATTCCTTAAGAAAATATTTTTCCTTCTACCATTGAAGTATAAAGCCACAATTTCCGTGTTACAACAGATCATTCTTAATTTCAAATAGGCATAATATTGGTAAAGCAGTAGTATAAATATAGATGGAAAGGAATAGGAAATATCGACTGAAATCCATAGCACACTTTTTAATTTTTGAGAGAGATTGGTTGGGGACATGGTAAATAATGTAAGTACCGAATGGGGGAAAGTTAGATATGGCGTGATAGAAGTAGGGAATGATTAATAAACTGAAAATATTCTGAGGTAGTGCAACCATATGTGTAAGAAAAATTCTAAGAATAGGACATTAGATTGATTAACATCGATGTGTGTCCTGATGAGTGAGAGCTGTAGGATCATTCGGAGATTGGATTCAAGGTGTGAGTGAATATTCGAATGAGGGCGAATTGTAAGCGGCAAATTTGGACGCTTATTCTCAATACACTTACACTGAGGGAACGAGATGCTTCAACATTTACATATATCCCCAAAAGACTAAATGAGTGTAAATGTAATGGGTGACATGTGTTTTATAGAAGTGTTGGTAGAAGTGGAAATATGTTAGTAGTTTTGATGCATTTGGCTCTGACTTTAGAAAAAGGATTATATGTAGTTAATAAATGAAGAAAAGAAAGAAAGACTGAGCTATAACCTGTACCTGAAGAGCTCATAATTCGTCCTTTCAAACTAATTAGAACGAAAAGCTTACTTTTTAAGTTATAACTTCAAATATATCTTTGGGCTGCTTAGAAAAAAGACTAAAGTAATTCCTATCGGCTCCGTATACAAATAAACAAATTAAATGAAAACCAAAATTCTAAAACAACATATTATTGAAATCACTGTAAATTAAAATTATTTATCTCACTCTACTTAGAATCAATGTCCAATTCTCCTTTAGTATCTATATCCTTATTAACTTTAAATATATGTATGACACTAATTTTCTTTAATATTTCATACATTTTGGTTCATTGTATGTTGAATTTCCTTATTATATTGATCCTATCATGATAGACTAATGTTATAATAACGAAAAACTATGTGGTTGCTGAGAAGATGATTTTGCTATTATTCAATTTAGAGTAAATTCGTGTTTTTTTAATTCTGATTTTTTTAATGGTGTTTTTTTCAATTCTTGTCTAAAACTTATAGGATATTTTCACTTAAAAACAAATCCAATTTGTTTTCTTTTCCATGTTTTGGGCTAAGACATTGTTCTTATGCGAAATTGATCGATTTAAAACTAAGGCTTTAAATTGTTACCATCTTCTTTACTTACTTTAACATTACAGAATTGGGAGAAAATTTTCTTTGATTAACTAAGTCCTTACTTACTCTTTAATGTAATCTGGACAAATTTCGAATATCATTTATTCTTTAAAATCGTCTGTATTTAAAATTCTAATCTTCTTTAATGTTTCACCTAGCATAATAATATATTTTTATTTTCTTCAATTAGTAGGGCCTCTCCGGGGCAATTATTGTATCTACTTTGTATTATTTATTGTGCATTTAATGTTAGGCCATATCTGTATATCACTTTGCTAAGTATGAATAAAGCCAAGTTTTTTAATTAACAATAAATACCCGTGTTGATTAAACAAACATATTCATTTCTTACTAAATTAATATTGTTAATATAGGTCAGTTTGTCTCTAAGTTTAGATTTTATTTATGATCCAAATTCCACTCAGGGAGGCAGAATATTGGGCTAATCTTGTGATCTACTATACCAGAAATCCTGGGAAAACATTGATCATACATATATTCAGGCAATATTTCCTCCACAAACTTGCTCATTGCCTTGTAAAAAGTAATTTCCTATCAATTTCCGATCATGATCTTTGTGCATTTTTCATCTATTATTATTGTCCCTCTTCTACATCATTTAGTACCTTACCTTTCTATAAACATACCTACAACTAAGCAGAGGTTATCTCGCTAGCAATATTCACTTTGACAAATAATATAAGCTCATAAATATTGATTCCACTGGCGCGAGTATGATCTTTTCTCTAAACTTAGGCCTCTTTCGAAGCGATCGAGTTATTTATTCAATCTTCATCAGCTTCGGCTTTATTATTTTAGCCTTGTAAATAGATAGATAAATAGTGTTGCCCAAAACTTTACGGTGTAAAGGTATGAAGTGTTATTTTAAAAGTGCACCAACTAAAGGCATCTCTAAAACTATTCAAATGTATTATTAGATGAATATAAGTATGAAATTAACAATAAAATCATAATGAATTTTAATCAACTAAATGTTAAAATCTAACAAAGACAATTAACAAATCTTTTGTATAATTGTCGATTTCACTATAAGTAAACTATTGGAATTAGGTAAGAAAATATATGTTCTGACATAAAAATGTAATTTATTAGTGTATTATGAGATGTATATATAACAAAATATTCACTACCACTAATGGGAAGATTAAAAACAAAGAGAAGGCGGAGGAAAAACATATCGAGTTGTAGTGTTTCATTCTGGTTGACCTTCAAGGAATGGACTATCGACATAGATGGTTCAATGTGACCATTCCGGCACCTCCGAACGCGCTCTCTCCCTTGGCGATCTAATAAGAAGTGTCGAGATGAACTTCAAGGCATTCCACTGTATCGTTACTGTAGGAAATAATAAATTATGGGAGAATCTGTGTCAACCTTATTGTAAATCTGTATATTCGTCATTTATTTTCGTATGCTGACGAATTAGTTAAATATGTGGTAAATGTTAGTAATAGGAAGATACTTTTTAAACTACGTATTTAATAATATAACATTCACATAGCACGCATACAAGCATGATCATTTTCATCCAACTCTTCAAATCAGATCTTTTTATTTAGTATTTCTTAGATAAATCAACAATATTTTGAATAAGATCTCAATGATTCTCTAACATTGGTAATCATTTGTTATACACTTATTCATCTTCAGTAAGAAAAGCCTTTTCTACCTTCTAGCACATTTTTAATTGATTGTCTAGGCACCAATCTTTCTTTTAGCTTAGGAGACAATAATATTTAAAATTGGAACCTTTTTAACTTTAAATAGGTCGTTGTACAGAACAACTGCTAAAGTTGCTAAGGGTCAGAAGGAATTATTGGTGGCCATCATACTATAACTGCAAAACTGGTCGAAAGACCTCAGATACCATTCTTCTTTAAATACATGTCCATTAAACTGGTATATATATATATATATATATATATATATATATATATATATATATATATATATATATATATATATATATCAGTTTAATGGACTGGCATTTAAAGAAAAATGGTATCTGATGTATATTAAAAAAATCACACAAGAAAATTAAAACAAGATGTAAAGTACTCTTGCACTATATTATAAACTACATTATCAAGGAATACATATAATAACAGAACGCAGCCATATATAGAATATCCAAAAGGTACGAAAGCCTATTCTCAAACTATGAACTAATACTAGAAAAAAAATCAATATATAAACCTAAAATATTAAGCTTTTAAAGAACTTCATGTGCAAAATCAAAACGACCAACGTTGGGTAGTACGCTTACAGATATATACATATCCCCACCAAAAACGACAAGAAGTAGGCCGAGTAAAAAGATTAAACGAATCCAATTCTCTTTGATATGATTTCTAGACACGCATTTTGTCGTTCTTTGTGTGTTTATGTATATTTCTGTAATCACCCATCCAAAATTGTCGTTTCGATTTAGCAAGTAGCCGTAGATTTCATTTTGTTTATTTAGTTTGTTCTACTATTGGTCCCTATTTTGAGAGAGGCGTTTCGTACATTTTCTTGTAGTCTATATGTATCCCTTAATAATGAAGTAAGTCGAAAATATAGTTCGAAAGTACTTTTTATCCCGTTTTATTTTTTCTTATAAGTGATTTTTGTAATATATATATATATATATATATATATATATATATATATATATATATATATATAACCTTTGGTTCAATTACATTGCAGTGATTTTAGATGAAGTGTGTTCATTATCAGAACCTAGTATTTTGACATATTGACAGTCTTGAACCTAATCAACCATCTCAATGATGACAAAATTATAAGCCCAAACAACAATATCGTGCTATAGTGACTAAATTATTATAAATCCATTAATTGCTTTGGTTTTGAAACTCTCTATTTCAAGATATGGCAAATATGTAGATTAGCGAATCGAACGATGGGATGTACAATTTCGTCCGTGTTCCAAAATGATTCACGTTTTTGGAGTACATTTAAATGGACGGCTCGTGAAGGAGTAAACACAATGAGGAGATCACACTACGATGATCCTGAGTTTCATTAAATTTGTGGGCTCTAGAGGCACAGTCCCCCATTATAAAATACTAATTGTTTATAGACTAATGTGATAACGTTTACAGAGGTGAATGAGTTAACCAAATCATGTCAGCACCTTTAATCGTTTTGCGAATTATAATGGAGGTAGAGGTGGGGTCTGACGTCAGACAACTCAAACGCGCATGAATATTCCGGTAGGAGTGAACGAAAATATTTACCAAAGAAACACTTTTTCGGCCGAGTCGCTAATCTACATATTTACCCAAGATATTTCACATATTAAGGGAGCAAGAAGTATGATTACGCAATTAAAATGGACCCATTTTTCAAACCTTAATGAAACTAATTCCTATCCTGTTTTGCATTTAATTTATTTGAGCACCCCCCATGCTTGAAGGGACTCCCGAGTTAAAATAAAAAATGTGAGAAAACACACTCAAAGTTCGCTGAAATTCTAACATCAATAGCTTTCTGATTTTGGGGGCTAGACCTTCAATTTGGTCTCCATTATTTGTGAGACGTTATGGATTATGAGGTGACAAAAGTTTTTAGATATCTTGGAAAGAAAAATAAGAGAATGGATATCTTGGAAAGAAAAATAGGAGAAACAAAAAATGTGGCAAGCTGTGTTATGTTTTTGACTTTTCTCTAAATACTCCACATGGTAATGCTATTTATTAAATTGTGATAAAGATACAAACAAAAAACATAATATTAAAAATAAATATGCAAAAACAGTTTGAAAAAAGTTTGAGAATGCTAAGGGACGCTCGCGCAACCACAATCCTCACAGCCACTAACCAGCCATAAACTTCCTTCCCACAAGGCATTTTCTGTCATGTTTTGGGGACTAATTTTCTTCTTTACTATTACACTAAAAAAAAAGTTTATGGCCCCAAGAATCATTTTCGGTTTCAGATAGTTAATAAACTTTACCTTGTATACTCAAATACCAATATTCATAGATACTTCTATTCATAGTTAACAAAATAATCAGTCCAGCGAGCCCCAAACGGTTTAAACTGGTTGAGAATTCTTTCTAATGTGGAAAATTGTGCTCAAAACGAGGTGTTGCATGCTTGTAAATGGATTTTGAGCCCTACATACAGGGCAAGAAAGGACATTCATCGACTCACAAACAAATGTAGACAATTCAATTAAATGCTATACCAAATATTTGTTTTTGCCAAGGTGGCGCGCGAGCCGCCCTTCCAATGCGGAGGGCCTCATTTCTCATCCACGAAAAAACCTTCATATTCATACTTCGTTCATTCTCTCCTTACGAAGTTTAATTGTTTCTTTTTTATCAATTTGCTGCTGAATGAAATTAGAATATGTGCGTGTTAGGTGAATCATATATTTACATGCATACATTCCATATAATATATTCGGAATGCTTGTTTGTTTTGTCTTTAGATTATATAGGGTTTGGATTAAATTGTTTGTAAATATACTACATGTATTATTTGTAAATAAATGAAAAATTCTTGATTATATATTTTATTAAATAAATATAAAGGAAATTATTGTATGTATTCATTTTCCATTAATATTAAAGGTGCAATTAACGAATTTATATTGAGGAAGTGAGAAGAGAAAGTGTAAAATATTTACTCACGAGGAGTAAAGCAAGTGTGGATGCCGAAAGATAAACATCCATTATTGAGGATGAAAGTGGCACTGCTAAGTAGCAGAAAATAAATTTTTACAAAAAGGAAACAAACCTCAAATTATCTAACGGTATTCATATACACAATTAAAATGAAAAACCCAAATACTCGTATTCAACCATTGACGAAAGAGTGGAAACAGAGATAAAGGGTTTCCCGATTGAAAATCACTTCTGCCTAAAACTAAAGAAAGAAACCGATGTTTGTTCTAGAGTCGTATTTCGATTTTATATTAGATTGTGAAAAACTTAAATACCATTCTTATACTGAAATAATTAAACATTTATATCCCACATACTAATGCCTGAGTCCAACATAGTATGCAAATCTATGAGACGTTATGTATTCTAATGGATTTTTAGCCAAGTAAGTAGGGCTTCGTTGACCATGAGTAAAAATCACATTGATTTACAAAATCATGACAGATTTTGAACATGAAGCACTTTATTGCCGCATCTGACCCTCGACACCAAATGTTTTTCCAAAACTGTTTCATAAATCTGTCCTTTCTAATTAATGATGCAAGAGACTTAATTTAAATATTATGACCAATACCCAATTTTTGCCATTAAAGATTCAATGATAGAAGGTTTGAAGATTGTAGCTAAATTATAACGTCCACCATATATATAACGAGGAAAACAAGTTAATATTTTTAGATATTAGTTGAGAATTTAGATTTTCGTCAAAGGTTTTAATTTCATTTCCCGATGATAAACTGAAAAAAGAATACTTTCATATTTTTTTTACTAGTCATAGCATTCTGGAAATATGAAAAAGAAAAGAAGCATTGCCTTAACCTAGATAAGAGTTTTGAAATTAATATATTTTTTGATATACAAAAATTGTTATAACTAATCAAACTTTATTAGTAGGGAAATCAATATCGCTAGGACAAACAGACGCTAGTTTGGTTACACAGCGTCAACAGCTACGTGGCATATAGGCCGATACTTTAAACCCCCTCCCTTCTTCCCTTTTGTCGCGCTGGCACAAAAATCCTCGATATCGCTCGCAAGGAAATATTATAATCAGTAGATTTCATAGCCCATTAATATAAACAAAGAAGGTTGGGAGAGCTTTTAGAATAAAAATCTACTCGTATGAACATGCTCAAAGTCCTCTCCTATTCTTTAGGTCTATTTTCGCCACATAGACGAAATTTTCCTTTTTCAGACGTAAACCAGAAGAGAGCAGAAGGACTAAGGGTGACAACATTGAAAAGTGATGGCCTAGAAGAGAGGCTTAAAGGTGAGCCCTCATCTCCCTCCTCCCCCCAGGGGATAACTGAGGTATATATACATCGATCTGGAGAAAAAAAAAGAGAATCGAGTTATCGATCGAGAGAAAACGAGTATCTGAGTCAATCCGGGAATTAAGAAGAAGAAGTGAAACCGAGCGGGATTTTTCTTCCCAACGCTGCTCCTTTTGGTCGCATCAAAGAGTAGACCATCGGTATAGAGAATTACTCTCATACCAATCTCGTCAGAGAAACTTATCTCAGTTTTGGAACAAAACCAGAGATATACTTCACTATTAAGAAATACCAAAGTGAAGTTTAACTCGAAAAAGGATTCAGAGGGGGAGAGAAAAAAGATATTGTATTCTAGAATACCAAATGTTGCCGTAATATGTGGCGAAATCAGAATAGAAGGCTGACTATCATGGGCCGCAGCATAAAATCATCTGTTACATTATCATAGTGAAATGATTAAATTTTGTGTCCTGCGATAACACCAGGCTGAACCATGTTATGGTGTTGGAGGATAATAGGAGATTTAGAATCTTTGCTGAGACCAGCCTTTCAAAGACTTTTGAGAAGAATGGGATTTGAGGATTAGAAGTATCTTGAGGGGAGGATTGGTTTCGGATACTGCAGTCCATAGGGTACAGCCAACAGTAACATATTTAGATTCAGTTTTACTATTCTAGACAAAGGCAGATGTCAAAATATCACTAAAGTAAGGTACAATAACTGAAAGAAACTGACTGTACAGATTAACAGGTAGAAAAGTCCTAGGAATTACAGATCTTTGGGGACGAGAGCATGACGGAAGGCATTTTTTCCAGGCAGACTGGTAAAGAGAAAGAGGTTCGAATGGTGAATTTTACTATAGATTTATTAAATGGCGAGAAAAAAAGGAAGAGCTTATGCCAGAGCGAATATGGATTGTCTTTGTAGAGAAGAGGCAAGATAATAGAGCAGATATAGAGAGAAAAAACTGGCGGTTTAGACGAGCAGATAGATTTGAAAGAAGTTTGATCAAAGTTTGTGACTTGTTCTTCTGAGAAAAAACACACCCCTCACTGACATTCCAAATTCCGAGAAAAAAAAGCACAGCTCTAGTTCAAATAAAGCTTTTAGTTCTTAAGCTTCTCTTTGACGGAATTTAGGTGAATGAAGCTCAACCCTCGTGCAACGAGATCTAGTTTGTTGATAAGGAGCTGTTCCTGACTTTAAATTTCAGCAAATTGTGGGTAAAGCAGAAAAAAACGAAAAATAGACCTGAATTTTTGGTAGCTTTGCACATCAACATCAATTTTACACTTAGGCTGCTCTATTTCCAGAAATAAAATGGATGCTACTTTATGGTTACCTTAACATAAAGTAGCTAATATACTAAAATTAAAAGGACGAGTTATGTATATGCACAATATTTCTTTAATAAAATAGCAAAGTTTTGGCTGGAATATGAAGGAAATTGTGATTTGACATTGTTTCTTACGTCACAATATTTCGTTTCCTTCTCATTAGGTTACGTTTTAAGTGGAGAAGTGATTTCAAAGTTATTGCTTGGCAACAGTAGAATTGTAAAGATGTCGTGGTCGTGTGTGCAGTGGTTTCAAGGAGGTTTCGATTATCAGTAACCGTATGTTGCACTATGATATGAATTACCATTATTTGTACATATCATGTAGTATAATCATGTCTGGTAAAAAAGATTTACATAGTTCCAAAAGAAAGCTAAGTAAATATAATTATGCTAAAGCGGATAAAGGTGACAATTATTACTACAGAAAGTTTTGTCATTCTACAAGATAATGAAACAAGAGCGTATAAAGGTCGAGTTGCTTAATAAAGAGCAACATGTTTCAAGTACCGCTTATAACCAAATGGTGACAAGAAATATTGATGTTACTTAAGGTTCATCGCCACTGGTTTTTGTCGAAGTTCATATGCTGAGTAGTTACAACTTTGTTCTTTCAGACCGATCTTCGATAGTTTTACGATCCTTGATCAAGGACAAAAGATGTAACAACTTTAAAGAGTGTGTAGAAGAGGCTGACGTATATGCCGCCAGTCATAATTGTTATTACAAGGAAGCAAAAAAATGAGCCGAGTTCTTAGAAGCGCACCTTCTTCCCTCAAAAATAAAGGAAGATCTGTCCAGATAATCGGCCCAGTTAAGTCAAAACTAAATCAATTTCCCATCAAGCAGGAAAATTGGCCGTTCTCTTCCAATCCCACTCGGTCAGCACTCCCCAGAAGAAACATGGTATGTTTTTCATGTGGAGTAGAGGGACACGTTAAATATAATTGCCCTCAGAACACCCAGCTGAGAAATAACTTCTCCTACCAGGTGCACCAGGTGAGTGCAACGTCCACTCAGTCCACTTCGCCTCCAGAATCCTCGACCTCATAAAGTGAACCTGGTCCATCTGGCCACCAGGTAAACCATTTATTCAATAAAAGTAACCCTGAGGGCCTATGGTTCAAATCAGGTGGGGTAAATAGAGGTCGTATCTCCTCTCTTGTCTGGGATACAGGGAGAACGTGTATCGTCGTCTCGGATAAGTTAGTTACACCAGTAGCAGCGGATCACGATCGATTCGCCATCGTCCATTACTATCTGAGACGCGCTAATAGGTTCCACATAGTAAAGTGCCACATCAATTACGCCTACTTCGCCAGCTGCACAGAAGTAATGGTGGCCCCCATAAAGTTTTGTTCCGTTCTGATTGGGCAGATCCCCAAGGTCTCATCGACCCCGGTGGCTCAACCATGACCACCCGCTCTCAGACTAAGAGAGATTCCGAAGCGCTCGTCCCCTTGAAAACTCCCGGAACAGAAAAACCTGATTGTAGAAACTTAGGTAATGAGGAATTTTCCAATAAACAAAAGGGATGGGATTACCTTTAACCCTTGTGGGCGAAAGCCTGCGAAGGAACACATAAAGCGGTAAGAGGTAGCAAATCTGTCACTTTTCTTGTTAATAATAACCTTTTCTATCGCATTTACTGCCACGGAGACTCATCTGAGTCCCAGACAGTGTGTTCCGCGCTCACATATGCGTTTCATACTCCAGACCACACATGACAGCCGTTTTGCTGTTCACTTTGGCCACATGAAGATCGCTAAGCAGATCTTTAGATATTTTTATTGGCCTGGGGCAGCCGAATAAAGTTTGCAATACTATCGATCGTGCGACGTATGTAAAAAGACAGGAGTTAAGGGGCGAGTTAAGCCGGCCCAATTGCAAAAGAGACCCATTAATTCTGAACCTTAGTCCCGTGGATTTATCGATCTAGTTGGTCCGATTACCCCGCCATCAAGTGAAGGGCATAATTACATCATCACTCTAGTTGATTTCTCTAACAGGTTCCCCGAAACTGTTCCACTAAAAAGGATTGATAGTGTCTCATGCGTTGAGGTGCTTATTATAATTTTTTTCCGCGTTGGATTACCCTAGGAAATTCTGTCAGATCGCGGCCGTCAATTTACTTCTCATTTAATGGAGCAAGTAGTGAAACTTCTCATGATAAAACCTATCTTTACCCCTGCGTTCCACCGGGTGAGGAATGAAATGTTTCAGAATTTAAACAGAAATCTCAAGGCTATTCTAAGAAAGTTGTACGTAGAGCAACCGAGCGAATGGCATTGTTATCTGTAGTGGCTCTATTCGTTTATAAAGAGATACGCCATCGTACTTTGCGATTCGCGCTTTTTGAATTATTATATGGTAGGAATGCTCGTGGACTTTCGAGGGCCCGTAAGGAGCTCTTTACAAATGTTAGTTTAGGCCAGGAAATACAGTCCATGTATTCCTACTTGATCGAGCTCCGTAAGATATTCGCAGAATGCGCCGCCAAGTTGGCCTACCAAAACGCCGATGTGAACATGGCCAAGTATAAGGCCTACTTCGATGGAAAATCTCCCGACGGACAATAACAAACTTTTGAGCTGATGGAGAGGTGCCATTAGGATAGCTGAGAATTGTGGCGCCATATACGATCTTATTGAAACTCCAATCGGAATTAGGCTTTTCCATATTAACCTCCTAA
Organism: Ceratothoa steindachneri; assembly: GCA_963969495.1. Taxonomy (NCBI): domain Eukaryota; kingdom Metazoa; phylum Arthropoda; class Malacostraca; order Isopoda; family Cymothoidae; genus Ceratothoa; species Ceratothoa steindachneri. The sequence continues at coordinate 14,542,133 of OZ018336.1, read as the reverse complement.
AGAAGTACGAGTATCACCGGCGTGCAGGAATTCATCACATTGTATCAATTGATAAAGAATCGGCCCTTGAAGTAAATTTTCTCCTAGTTCCGCTGGTGGTTGTCCAAAATGCCTGCATGGAGCTAGAAAAGGATTACCCTTTTCCCGTGCCCGAAATAATGGAACCCCCTTCAAAGGAGTTCAAAATCAGCGAACAATTAACGACTCAACCGAAAGCTCAGCTTCTAGCTACCCTCTAGCTATTCCGTGACGTCATCTCGGACGTACATGGATGTGCTACTCAATTCGAGCACGATATTCAGTTTACGACCCAATAAGCAGTTAGGTCTAAACCATATGCTCTGCATGTCAACCTGAGGGAAGAATTTAATAGAGAGGTGAAAAATTTATTAGAGCTGCAAATCATTGAGCCTTCCAAATCCGACTATTTCTCCCCCATGGTTATGTTAAGAAAACCGCATGAGTTATAAAGATTGTGTATTGACTTTAGGAAATTGAACGCCGACCTATTTCGCTAATTGACAAAAATCTGCATTTCTTTGAAAGGGCGAAATATATTTCACAACTGGATTTATGCAAAGCGTATTATCAAATTCCTCTGATAGACAGTGTAAAGAGATTTCCTGCATTTCCTACCAAAAATGGGTTAATGCAGTTTAGAAGGCTTCTTTTTGTCTTCATCAGCTTGTAACAACTACAACCGGATGTTGAGACAGATTTTAGACGAATGGCCTGAAGTGTCCTTCTATTTTGATAACATATATGTTGCAACGAACGATTGGGAAACCAACCTGACTGCCCTTCGTTCTTTACTACAAAGGTTGAGAAGCCACAACCTTATTATCGGGCCAAACAAGTGTCATTTTGCCTTCGACACAATCAACTACTTGGGATTCTGCATAGTAAACCAACGATTAGCTCCGGAAGAAGAAAAAATAAAGTTATCGCGAGAATGCCGCTACCCATTAACAAACGACAATAAGGTCATTTATGGACTCTATCTTCTTCTACAGAAGATTTATTCTGAACTTTGCCTCACTTTCCTCCACCATATGAGATCTCCAAAGAGATATTGATTCACTCGCCTGAGCCCCTTCTTCAGTGGCCAGCTTTAATCAACTCAAAGTTAAACTCGCTTAAGCCCCGAAACTACGGTTATATAATCCAGCCTTGCCTTCTGGCATCAGAAGCGATGCTAGCAATGAATGCATAGATTGCGTGTTAGTCCAATACAGACCTAATGACCAAGGTTTCCCCATTGCATACGGAATTATGCTGTAATCGAGCCTGAAGCCTTCGCTATTGTATGGGAACTCTTAAAATTTAAGGCTTATTTATTAGGCAAATAGTTTACCAATTAAACAGATCACAGTCGCTGGCGTACTTGTGAAACATAAAAAAATAAGGTTAGACTGATTCGTTGGAGCCTATTTTTGCCGGAATTTTAATTCAAAATTTCATATCTAAAAGGCTCAGAGAATTATATAGCAGATAGCTTCTACCTTAATTCTTCTGTGATTATTTAATCTACATAGGTATAACTAACTCTCGGTCCTTGTTAGGACCATTATTGTAAATATACGCCCATATCTGCTGTAACCGAGACCGATGTGCCTTTGCTGAAAGTTTTGTGAATTTTCAAGTTATTGAGTAAATTACTTTGGCCATGTCGACCATGAACTTTAGTTTGAGGCACTATGATTTTTTTTCCTTTGTGAATGTGTTTATATGCAGTCGTAGCTATACCCTGGTTGAATTATTTAATAACCTTGGTATCATAGTAACGGGTAAACATGTTTCCTTAAAATCGCCACTGTAATTATTATAAAACTACTGTATATATGTATTTGTTTTCGTTTGTAATTGACACGAGTCTCGGGGGTGTACTCGGTGTATGCTGTTAATTACTATTACTTGTGATCTCACTTCCATTGTGCATTCCATATTGAGGAGGAAGTTGTGTCGAAGAAAGAGAGATCGAGTAAGATTTTGTTTAAAGAAGTCGTGTGAAACGAGAGTTATCGGGAAGAGCAATTCCTACGCCCGTCGGCAAGGTTCCGGCGAAATTAGCCGAGAATTTCTTCGGTTCAAATGGACCATTAAAATCATGCTGCCGAGCTATAAACGCCGAGGTGGTGAGGCATGACTTAATTGCTTCCGTTAGCAAATATAGTAGTACCGACGAACTCCTATATATTACCTGTCGCAAAATTAATCGTGAAAGTATTCCGTCAGAATCCACCCATGGAAGAGTCCCGAATACGTAACCCCCCCCCGTGGAGAAGAACCTAGGTCATGGTGGTGAGCTGTCTTTACGTGGCTTCCAAGTGAGACAAGCCAGTAAAATACAGAAGGCATTCGGTGGCATCTTTTAAGACGTCTGTGGAATCATCCACTGACAAAGCATATCCTCGAGCGATAGAACACGGTATTATACCAGGGTGGTCTTAGTAGGAACGACGGCGTTAGGATCGAAGGAGCCTTCTAAAGGAAGCGCAGAGTCTTAGAACCACAGGAGCTTTTAGCCTCGAGCGACTAGAGGAGAATCTTCCCCTTTTGAGCGTCTACTTGGAGAATCTTCCTTGAGCGTCTACTTGTGGTAAACTTCTCTCCCAAATAGCAAGATATTCACACCTTTCCTTTCCTCGTCAAGGCGGTGAGACTTCCTTCAAATAATACTCGTCACGTATTCTCCTCTCGGAAAACTGAAGGGAATTATTGTGCCCCTAAGGCTAGGATTACATTCGGAGTTTCCTTCTAAACCCTATCGGGTTCTCGGAGTATTGAACTTTTGCGGCATGAGTAATTATTGGCAATTATTAATAATTTTCCCATTGCTGAATTAATCAATAACTAGAGAGTGTAATTATTTGTATTATATGTTTTGTTGAGTAATTAAAGATTATGTTTGCAATTCTTGTGTATGGCAACCAACCACCAAAGTCTAATTAAATAAGACCAATCCCAGCCAACCATAGTTAAACTATTCGAATAACAAAAGCGCCGCACACTCAACAAATTTCAATTCCAATTAATATTTGAGGCTGTCGTAGTCCTTTGCCCAACAAACGAAGGAATCGAGAAATAGGCGATAACGCCTAATTCTACGCCAATCAATTTTATTGGTTTTCTCATAAATTTGGTTAGTTTTCTCCTTAAATCTTCTAGTTATAAAAATTTAATTCCTATATATGTGTAATGTTTAAAGAGAGCTAAGTCAATTTTCTATATTGAAATGATGTTGACTTCTAGCAAATTATTAATGAAAATTTTTGGCAATATTTGACCAATTGTAATAAATGAAATATTTAATTTGATTTTAGTTACATACTCATATGCTTGGGAAGAAAGCTTTTTTCTCTTATCAAATTAGGACTTAATTTGTCGCAGCGAACGCTATTAACAATTAAAAGCTCGACAGGAGTTTATATTTAATGGTAATTACCACTCATTTGGATTCGATTAAAGGTATGTGGGTGCAATTATCACTATCCTATATCTACTTTCGTTGTTCTGCGATTTCACTCAAATGGAAACCGATTTTCAATGAAATTACTTTATCTTTAATGTCCGAGATCAAAGAGAGAGAGAGATGCACGCGGCCGCGCCTTCAATGGAGAGAGATACAACAGACACTTGGTTGACCCTTTTTGTCTGTGCTTATGGAAGTGCAAAATCCTGAGACGCTGTGGTGGCACGAAAGCCCGCCATAGCTGAAAGACGCAAAAAGGTTGAGAGCCAAAATGGTCCCATCTCGAGTGGGAGAAGGTCTTCGCCTCGCCAACTTAGGAACCTTCTCGCGATCGTGTTAATAGGGAAGACTACACTGCCTGCCGATCGCGTCGTACCATGGAACCCTCCCCTTCGGACGGATGAGGGAAAACCTCATTTGACGCCACTATAAATCCTACGGTGCTAGGGTTGGAAGGCAGAATCTGCCAACTGCCCGCCCCCACCCATCAGTCCCAGCTATTCGCGTCCCTCAAGCTCCGGGTATTCTCGATTAATTCGCTGAGTCTACCCCATACTCGTTTTACCCGCTCCTCGAACGCAATACGCCCAGCCTTGATTCGTGTTCTAACTAGTAAGCAAGATCTAAGTTCATCCCCTAATAGTAATTGCCAAAAGACTATTATTTAAACTTTGTGCCAAGGCCAGGATTACTCCCTCGGACCAAATCTCCGAGGTATCAGCAACGTGCAACTATCCTGTGCAAGTGCTCTTTCTACTACTTTGCCCCCGCAATGTCCCAGGACCTGCCTAATAGTCGACTGATTGGCCAACCTACATTGAGTCAATTCGCGCTCTGCTAGTATTATAAATCTCCTACGCACATGGTCGTCATTAACCTCGTCTGAGAAACGCAGAAAGGGTTAACTAGTCCCTATTCTACAACATATTGTAATATCGATTATATATTATACTGGTATGAGGTTTATTGGTGTTAATCTTGGTCAATCAATTGATTGAAATTTGATCAATCTATTTTTTAAATTTGTGTAAATTGTTAATTGTTTATTAATCTTGGTTCCGGTTTTGGAGTTTAAATTTTAAGAATTAACCATTGCATATCTATTTGCTCCCGTTCCCATTTACTTTTTTGTTGTAAAATGATTGTCGAGAGACCCTCTTTAACTATTACTTTTATTTCCCCTCTGATTTGGAATGTTGTTCTTAGTTAAAGGTGTAGAAAATTTACATTATTCTCCGTTTTTCTGTGCTCTGAGTGCTGTAACTCTCATCTCAATCATAGTGAAATCTCGAACGCAAAAGCTTTCTAGCGACTGCTTGTTGTTCGTGTTTTGGTTTGTTTAGAAAAAGCATCTGCACTCCTGTTCGTAACGAAATACAAAATTTCGCCATATTCATTGTCGTGCGTTAATTTAGTGCTTGATGTTGTGCCCATCTCGTAATACCAGCAGCCTCTCACCGTTTGAAATTGTCAAGGTCCAAGGTTCGTCACTGGAATTTAGTGGCAAAGATCTGATGGCCTACACCAGAAGAAAGAAGAGAAGGATCCGAAAGAAGCGTTGGAGAAGAAATTGAGAGAATTTGCTTTCACGAATTGGAAATACACAAAGCGAGGAACGAGACACTCTTCATAAAATCTCTGAAGTTCTAGACTAGACGCACCGCAGCCTGCGATCAGCAAACTCACCCTCTTTAAAGACGGCGGAGAATTCCGGTCCTATATCATAAATTTCGATAATATCTTTGAGGTGAACCAGTGAAACATCGAGACGGACGGTGTAGCACACTTATTGATCCATTGAGCTCCCAAATCAGAGATATTTTTATCTCCCTCCCATCATAGACAACAATTGATTACTTATTGTTAAAGGCCGAGTTACCAGCCACTTATAACATAACCTCAGATTTCCTCCGAGTTAAATTTAGGCACTGTCCCATTCAAACAAACCAGACCTTCCGACAGTTTGGCTACTACTTACAGCGTCATTTTAATTTTTAGATTGACAATCCAAGTTTACTTATGAATACAACGCCCTGGTCGATTTCTTTCTCGAGGACTAATTTCTTCGGTGGATCTAATCGAAAATTAGATCCTTCATGAAGGACCGTAGGTGCCGTACTCTCAAGGTATGCATCGGGAAGGCAGACGTATACCCGACTAGCCACAACTGCTATCCGAAGGAAAAGAACAAATCAGAACCCCCCCATCTCCTAAATCCAAAACTAGCAAGAACAAATCTGCTCCTAATAAGAGGAATAAGTTCGTTAAGGTCACTGTGCCCGTCAAACCAAAATCTCTCTTCTCGTCGGACCACGGTGATGTTAAGCCCTTTGCTCTCAACCCCCGCTTGGCGTTCCCCATGAGGACCGTCCTGTGTTCTTCTGTGGAGTTCCTGGTCATGTGAGTAGTAATTTCCCTCAAAATTCGCGGTTTTGAAGCACCACTACTTCTCACCAGGTACACCAGGTACACCAGGTAAGTGCCACTTCTACTCCCCCACCGTCACAAAATAAGTCCTACAATTTGAAACTGAAGCATTGAATGGGTGCCGGATCTTCACCTTCGTCCGTCATACATGGTGCAAGTGCATTGTTGGATCCGATCAAATACTCTCCCCTGTCTCCGTGCAACGATAAGTTTGTCGTAGTGTATGATTACTTGGGACGTGCCAATAAATTCCCTTAGAAGGAATGTGACTCTCTTCTTCGCTTGTGGTCCAAAGCCCAGAACAAAACACGCGAAACCATCAGAGAGAATATAGTGATTTCCTTCTTTATCAAGGACGACCTCTTTTATCGAGTTTGCACCGAGGAAAACGATACGGATTCCCGCATACTATATCTATCCCGCTACTACGTCTCTCCAATCCTGCAAACGGTTTACGATAGCCTATTCGCTGGTCACAGGAAGACCGCTCAGAGGATCCTCAAATATTTTTATTGCGCTGGCGCAACCGAGAAAACCGGCGATATTGTCGTTCGTGCGACATTTGCCAAAATACGGCAACAAAAAGACGAGTCAGAACTGCGCCTTTGCAGAAAGGTCTACTAATTTCTGAATCCTTCTCCGGAGTAGCTATCGACCTATTTAGACCCCCCACCCACTGTCAAGTGAAGGACATAGTTACGTTTTAAAGCTGGTTGAATTTGCCACCCGATTTCCCAAGGCTGTGCCCCTCAACAAATCGATAGCATCTCCTGCGCCGAAGCCATTATTCCCATCTTTTCCCGTGTGGACCTGCCTAAGGAAATTCTTTCGGATCGTGGTCGTCAATTTACCTCCGAATTAATGGAGTACGTTGGTAAATTATTAATGATCAAGCTCATGTTTCCACTTATTTTCTCCTGAGTAGAAATGGAATGGCAAGTGGCTAAATGGGACACTCAAGGCCATTCTCCGGAATTTATGTGCAGATCAGACACCTTCGAACATTTATAAGGTAGAAACGTCAAGTTCTCCTTGAGAATCCTTAATGAACTTTATTCCAAACAGAAATTGGATCAAAATATCCAGACATCTTATTCGCCTCTGCTAGATTTAAGGAGGCTGGGAAAGTACGCTGAATTTGTGTGTCAGAACGACGACATTAATTTTGACAAGTATAGGAGAAACTTTAATTGCAAGTCCAAAGAAAGGAAACTTAACCCCGCAGAAGAAGATTTGCTTCTCCTCTCCACGAAAAACAACAAATTGTTGAGCCATTGGAAGGACCCCTACCATATAGTCAAGAAGCGTAGCCCCGTCGATTGACTTATTAAAACCCCCTTGGGAAGAAGCTTTTCCATGTTAATATGCTCAACGGTACTACCAGCGTGCGAGCATCAGCCAAAGAGTTGAAATCAAAGAAGAATCCCCTATGTAATCTAACTACCGCCTGGACCCCCTTTTGCGTAACCCAAGTCGCTTGCGTAGAGCAATACAAGGAATACCAGTTGCATGTCTTGCTTGACTTTAACAATTCTCTGCATGCGAAAATTAAGATATGCAACCAGCTCTCATCTTTTCAAAAGGATCAACTGCAAGCGTTTCTGAGTCGTTTTGATGACGTCATCACCAAGATCCTCATTTGTGCTACCTACTTTGAGCACATATCCAACTAACCACCCTGGGACCAATCTGTTTTAAACAATGCCCCCCTACCTATATACCTCTGGGAATACAATTCGACACCTGGCGCCCGCAAGTGCCACTTCACTTTTGGCACTATCGATTGCCTCGGCTTCCATATCGTGAATGATTAATCAATTAGCCCGTCAGCAATGAAAGATCCGGGCCATCGTGTACATGCTTTTGCCTACTAACAAAAATCAGCTGCGATCCTTCGTAGGCTCTGCATCGTTCTATCGCTCTTCATACCTAACTTTGCTACTATCTCTGCCCCCCTCTGCGAGTTATTAAAGAACAAGGCCCCGAACGCCTCGAGTGGATGCCACTTTAGACTCACATCTTTAACCAAATCAAGGAGAAGTTGGCATCCGCTACTATTCTCCACCTCCTTAACTCGGACAAACTGATTATAATTCGCATCAACGCCAATAATGAAGATATAGGTTGTGTCCTCCTCCAGTATGAGAATAACGGCGAAAGATTCCCCATCGCTTACGCAAGCAGAAAATTATTAGCGGGTATTATAAATCGCCTACACGCATAGCCGCCATCGACCTCGGCTGAGAAACACAGAGAGGGTTAACTTGACTCTATTCTACATACAACATTTACTTTAAAATATACAATTTCTTTAAAGTTTACATAACTTACCTTTAATGGGATATTAACTTCTCGAACTTCTTGTTGCCAGATGACTTAATTTGAGCTCTAGACTTTTTGCCAAAGTTTACACATCCGCTAAAGTTTCTCAGCGATTTTATTATCTCTAACTCCAGTATTTTCTCAACATCAAGTAATTTATAAATTCGAAGTCAGAGCTCACGTTAAAGTTAATATTCATTTGATATTATCTCAACATTTTTTTCGGGAGACAGAAAATTTCAGAATTGCCTCTATATGTAGCCCTGATTTATTGTTTGGTTCTTCTGATGGTAGGCTTCTCTTGATAATTTTGTATCACTCTCGTTGAAACACATCTTTCTTGTCTTCCAACCAGCCTGATTTCTCCCTTGTTATGCTGCAAAGGTTTGAGGATGTGTTATTAATCAGGTTTCCGGTCTTTTTTAGTACTTATTGAAGCCCAACTAAGTGTAATCCTATTCCATTATTTCTCAATATATTTTTTGCACATATAAGTTTTTGACTGTGAAAATATTGGCTTTGCAAATGAAAATACAAACTTTTAAAAAAGACAATGTGAAAAACAATAGCAACAAGAGAATTCATTATGAGTGCTGGAAATCTGATGTTTTGCAATTTCCAATTTATTTCTTGGAAAGTAAAAGTAGAATGTCCTACAATTTGATAATAGTTAACATAAATCTTTTAAAATAAACTAATAAAAATAAGGGATTATACTGCCGTATGAGTCACATGAGACCTAAAGTAATCAAGAACCCAGATTAAAAAAAGTTTAACAGAAGAAAGATAAATGATACGGGATGTAGAAAGAAACGCATTCAAGATAAGTACAATCCACTGTTTGACTATCATTTGGGTAGATACATTATCATTCATTCGTCATTGAGAGGCAGACTTCCTCCTCTATTCAGCAAACCTCTTAATTCACTCGTTAAATGAAATACATAAAAAAGGCTACTGTCAAAGTTATCCCATTAGAGTTACATTCTTCTTGAGCAGAAAAAGTAATGATGTAATGCGCAACGCTGGAATGCAGGTAGAGTGATTAAATAGATTGAGAAAGAAATGTAAGTAAAGAGATTGAAGCTTGAGAAGAAAACCCACTTTTAATAGCCAAAGCTTAGAAAAAAATTAACAACCGAAAAGGATAGAAGGTGAAAAGAGGGTTATAAAAAGATCTCCAAATGTTAATAGGCAGATCAGGAGAAGTAGCAGCCAGGACCTTTGGAGCCGGGAGAGGCGTGCTGCTCCTGCAGGTGCAAAGTGTTATTTTCTACAGGGGACGCCACACTGATGAAGCCCTCAACGAGTGAAGCTAGTATTAAATCTAGGCCAAGACGTGCTACGCCATGTATTATGATGGATTTAAGAGAGTCGACCTAACGCTGTAGACTACTCTAGATAAAATAGATGCCAAATAACTTACGGTAGTAAGAAAATAAAAACGTGTTCGAAATACAAATCCACATATCTTCCTGCAGGTATTGAAGCCAATAGAGCACAAAAACAATCAGATGCCATAAGACATCCCCTTGCGGGATATTTCCTAAGCGATAGGGAGATGGAGAGAGAGAGAGAGAGAAAGGGTGAGAAAAGAATAATATTTCCCGCTGTCCCATGCATTAATACATTATCACATTTTCACAGATGGTGTCTTACAATAGTTTGTAGTGAAGGTTACTCATTTTCTTTCCTTTTTCCAGCAAATGTAGACATCAAAAATCAAAGATTAACCAAACTGCTTCTGACGCACCAGATAAGTTTTCTATGAGCAATCTTCATCTCTATGAAGCCGTGTCTCCTAGTTTCTTGATTAGCATATACCCCCCAAAGTTCTTAAGTCTTTTATATGTATTATAGAAGGAACATTCTGTCCTCTGAATGCTAGATTTAATTTATATAGAACAAGAGATTATAGTAAGGAAATAATGGTTTAGTTTATTAGGTATAATTGGTACTATTTAGTTTTCTAATGTAAAGAGAATGTCAAAGTATATTGTAAAGACTAAAGGGTTAATTATCAGATTTAAAACAAAATTTTGAGTGCGAAGAAAAATATTTGCTTTGGCCACTAAGAATTTTTATTACTATGCTAAGAGTTGAACATTGTGCGAATAGAGTTTATGTTGGCAAATGCTACCTGCCCAACAAAGAGCTTAATAAAGATAATTATACACACTGCTCTGTCATATCTAACGTCGTAAGTATTAATCTTACTTTATTAAATTGCGCATGTTTCACTAATCAATTTAACTATACAGAGTGTTTCATAATTCTTTGAACAAACTTTAACCTTAGGTTCCTTCAGTTAAATAAGCATGAGTGGTATCCAAAAATGTTTAGTTTAAAAGTTAGGAATACTTCAAATGTTAAAGTACTATTTACTTAAACTATTAACCTTTGCATCTAAATTCACAGTTGTAAGTCTACTGCATTCGACAGCGGAGATACATATGCACTTGAAGCAGTAGTTTACACTGAGCAGTGAACGACAATGGACCAACTACTGAATAGTGAACTTGCAGATATGCACTTAATTTACGGTCTGGCAAACGGCAATTCTAGAATGGCTGCGAGAATGTACAGTGAAAGATATCCCAACAGATATGTGCCTTTGCCTTAAACATTTGTAGCCATACATAGGACACTGCGTAAATTCGGATCATTCCGCGTTGCAAGACCTGATGCAGGCCACGCTAGAAGTGTAAGCAACCATGAGATGGAAGACTACATACTTTACCATTTTCCTAATCATCAAACAACAGGCACACGCGCTGCAGCAAATGTTTTTCCTGCAATTCACCTTACGGTGTGGCGCGTGCTGCCTGACAACATTCAACATCCATTTCGCATTCAGCGTTTTCAGAGCTTAAATGTTGATGATTATCCGCCGCGTGTTCAATTCGCCATGTGGTTTTTACAACAAGGACAAGAATCCGATTTCGCATCAAATATTCTTTTCACGGATGAAGCAACATTCACGCGAGAAAGACTATTCAACACACAAAATCTGCATTTGTGGACCCACATCAATCCACATGGTACACGGAAAAGCAGTCCCCAAAATAGATTCTCCGTTAATGTGTGGGAAGGCATTATTGACAACTATTTCATCGGCTCCTACATCCAGCCAGAAAGACTCACTGGACGAAATTATTGGGCGTTTCTTGATGAAGCACTACCCTGGTCGCTAGAAGATGTTCCCCTGCGATTCACAGAAGAATGTGGTTCCAACAAGATGGTGCACCGGCACAGATCACGATTGCTGTTAGGAAGTTATTGGATGATCGGTATCCAAACCGCTGAATTGGTCGTGGCGGACCAACCTAACATGACACCCATAGACTTTCTATCTTTGGAGATACCTAAAGTGTTTAGTGTACGAAACACAGGTTCCGTCCCAAGAAAAACTTAACGGCAGGATTATTGATGCCTGCGCAAGGATCGCTGAAACTCCTGGTGTCTTCAAACGAGTTCAGCAATCATTCAGGCGGCGCTTCTATGCATGCATCGCAGAAGATGGGTGGGATTTCAAACACCTATTGTGACTACTAACCTAATGTCAAATTCTGTATTCCTACAAAGTAAACTTATTCTGAATTTAATTTTTAATTTACCCGACGACACGCTTTCACTTATAAGTCTTAGTAACTTTTAAACTAAACAGTTTTGGATACCCCTCCATAGAGTAAATTATGCTTATTGAACCTGAAAGAACCTTAGATTAAGGTTTGTTCAAAGAATTCTGAAACATCCTGTATAAATAAATAAATTCATATTTTTGGCTAACATACTCAACACTGAAAGAACTAAATTTATTGACCCTTTTTATGAGACATATCCCTTGTGCTGGGTTTACAGTCTCGCTATCAAAAACACGCTAATTTCATTTTTAATTAAACAGAAAAGCAACCAGGTAGAATCTTAATCAAGCTGGCTAGCAAGAAATTAATTCAAACTGTCTTCCTAAAAAGTTTTTTATCATCCACCTTTCAACAAAGACGGAAGATTTGCCAAACGGATTATTCACATGTGGCGCACGCATTTCTGAAATGGTCTGTTTTTTTTCTAGCTAAAAAGGGTCAATAAATTTAGTTCTTTCAGTGTTAGGTATGTTAGCGAAAAATATGAATTTATTTATTTATACAGGATGTTTCAGAATTCTTTGAATAAACCTTAATCTAAGGTTCTTTCAGGTTCAATAAGCATAATTTAGTCTACATATTAATATTTCCATGTGAAGGAAGAGAAAATCCAGAGCCGACCATATTTAAATATCGTTGCGATAACTTCTGGTGTTTTAAGAGATTTTTGACTAAAATCTTAGAATATCCCTATATTTCTTACAAGTTGTGATTCTATCGTTAATTAAATATTGAAAAGATTTCAGGTCTGATTTAATAAAATAAATCTGCTCATTTCATAATTATTTTAATATTACTCTACATTATTTTAACTGATATAAAATAAAAAGTAAGTAGACGTGAGTAAAGAAAAAAACAATTTTTCAAGGCAATTAAATAATATAAAGAAATTTAAGTCTGCCTTTATGCAGTAAACCAAAGAAAAATATTCAAGAATTAATATGACATCTTATTTAAATAACCAGCGATAGCACGCCGAACAAGGCAAGAAATGAAAGTGAATTCGAAATTCTTATCTAAATAGTTATCTTCTTACAAATCTAGCTGCATCATTTTTATAATATATAATTCGATATGCACCCTACTTTGGAATAGAGCGTTCATTTTATATTCCCTATATAATTTTTTATCTTGAATTTGCAAGTAAGAAACACCATCCAGAAAATGCAAGAGAATGCTTTGCAAAATATCAGCGCGATTCGAATTTTTATATGGGTTTAAATATAAACTTTCGAATTTGATATTTCCTTAAGAAACATTAGGCAAAACAAAGCAAAAAATTAAACTTAAATGGGCATCGGTGCAAAACAACATTTGCGGAAATATGTCCAAATAGATGCCAAACCTTCTAAATTAAATATTCGAAAGTTAAAATGGTAATAAAAAAAATTATATACAAAGTACACAAATCTCCCATACGATGATTTTAAATCTGGGTTTCCAAATGAGCTATTGACTTACCTCTACTTTTCAATTATTTCCTTCAACTATCCACAAGCTAATTTCCTAAATCTGCCAAAAAACAAGAGGACATACCACATTTTGATAAGAGCAAAACAATAAATGCTGAACACAGGAACAAAATTGAAAAACTTCCAGCCTACTATAACTTACTTTTGACACTCATATGACCTTCAATACAAATGCAACACATATGTACTCAAAACATCAACACCATTAAAACAGTAGCGTGATTAACAAATCATTTGATAAAAACAATTAAATTCTACGTCCATTAATTACCGAGCATTACCTTGGGACTAAAACGTCATGAATCTCTAAAAGGTGCAAAAAAAAGTTACATTTTCTTAGGATACTCACAAACTATCGGTATTCGCATCGCAAAATATTACAAATTGGTACTTATCTGGTCATGATTAAAACCAAACATTTCAGTAGCGAACCAAATTAATTTGCTTCAAATAACCAGTTTTAAAACAAAAAAAACTCTTCCCAGACTATCAAAATAATCTTCAGGACACTTCTATTACCCCCAATACAATAATTTCTCACCTTCTTTACCAAATATCTACAGAATAAAGACAGCAACACTAGCTTAAACTCTCGCACCAAACATCATAACTACCCAAATGCACAAATTAGAGTAATAGCTAAACCCTACAAGGGAAAGAATAAACGTCTTTGCAAGATCCTCTTGCATCAGAAGGAAGGAAAACCAAGCTGACAACAAACGGCTTTATTCAACTGCCCTAACATTGCTTAAGACGTAAACATATTCCACCAGCTCAATGCTACTCTAGAAGTGTTAATAATGTAGGCTGTTTATTTAATATTATAATGACCGTCTGGCTGCCCACGCTGATGGCACAGTTGCCTATAGAAATGAAAGACAAACACTATACAAAACAATTGGCTAACCAAAAAAATAACAGCAATTACACACTTTAAGATACATGTATAGCTGCTCCAGCGATAGTGAGTGATGGTGATGAAGCTAGTCAACTTTGCTATCACCTTGTGATCGATGGCAGCGTGAGTGCGGTAAAATGTGTCTAGATTGAAACAAACAGACTCTTTGACTCCGCGCAGCAGTCTCAAGAAAGAAACAAACATACTTACTTTAACATGTGATGGTCCGCCTCTCGCTCTGATTAAATATAGCTAAGTTACGCCTCCTTAATGATGTTCATATAAATATGACAGACAGAGAATTCCAAAGAGAATAACATCACTATTACTAGTAGTATACAATTATCCCTCTTGATTCCGGATTCACATTAATCTTATTGGCGTCACGAGTCCGTTTCGAGTCCTTGAATCTAGCTGTCCTTATCCCCAATTATCTATCGTCGAGGGAAACTTACAAAAAAACCGGGTAAGACTCGTTTATCTCGTTTGTCCCAATTAAGGTATAACTAAGCTAAGAAAAATCCCTCAAAACACCATTTTCCTCTCAAGGCCTTCCTTTAACCCATTGATAACCAAGTTAACTTTCCAACACAGCCTATGAACATAATCCTCGTAAGAAATTTGGGAGTCAGAGCAAACTCAACGGTGAGGCCTCAAACGCCTTTGTCCGACACCCCTTTACGGGTAACCTCTAATGTGGTACTCGCCCGGCATCTCATTAACTAAGCCACCAATAATAAACTTAGTTGACTACTATAAACTGGTTACCTTCTCTCATGAATAAAACCCTCAATAAATAGCTGACCCATTCAACTGGACAGAGACGGTAACAAAACCAAAAATATGGACGCATCGGACCATTAACAACCAGGATAATGAGAGAAAGAGATCGTTAACGCCATCAAAATCAAGCCACCCATCCTTAATAAGGCCGCAATTTCATGTTGGATTAAAATTATAGAAGCCCAGTTTCATATATAAATAATATTAAGTAACGAGGAAACAAAATTCTTTTACGTACTGGCTATAATACCTCCTGATACTGTAGACCGCCTTCCGGCTACAGTCCTGTCTACACAGAATGACCAGCTCCGAAGGACGAGGTAATCGGACTCTTGGAGAGACCCAAACCGGAGCTCTTGGAGAAGCTCCCAGCCTTCAACCAGCCTGGATGAATTATGGAGGACTGTTCTACAATCTGGGGAAAAGCTCGTAATGCACAAAATTATTCAATCCCTGCCAGCTAACATCGCACCCTTAATCGCTACCAAGAAGGAACTAACCCTAGCGCAACTAGGACAGCTTGCTGAAGAAGTAATGCCATTTTATAGCCTTGGGGCAGGTCACCAATAAGAGGTGAACATATTCAAATGCAACCGTTCTCCCGGCCATCTTCGCAAGCCCCATTGTAAAACTAGAAGGAAAGCATGCCATTGCAAGTTCGTCGCAGGTATACCGTCTGTACTCACCGTCGCCTCAAAAGTTAATAAATTATAGTGCAAATTTTTAAATGTTACGGGAGAGCGTATGTGAGGGAACCCCACGTAGAATATCTTGAGCAGACAGAACTTCCACGCGCTGCAGAAGGCACGGTTAGGCCTAAATTGGTAAGCCTAACCCCCCTTTCCTTTCACAAGCGGACGCCTTGAACTGCGTCCCCCACGATTCACCTTTACGCGGACTAGAATAGCTTCGGCAAGAAGATTCGAGCCATATGAGAATAGAGCTGTTTCCCGATAACCCCCCTCGAGGAGAGCCTCAAACATAAATAGAGTTTGACTCCCATGAGGAGACACAGAGTTGAGAAGTCTCGCCCAGAACCCAAAAGAATTCCCCATGGTTCCAAGTCAAGTGCTAGCAACAAAGCAAAGTGACAGCTGGACTATTTTGTGTATTTGGAATTAGCCCCAGCCAGGAGGTAATTCCACTGAGTGAATGCCCCGAGTGATTTTCCTGACTTCTTTCAACAACTCCTGTCGAAGCCTTCATCTTTTTAAAGGATAAACGTTGCGCCACTTTCAAGGAATGTTGGAAGAGGCCGATGTTTACGCGGTTAGTCACGATTTATACCCTAAGGATGTTAAAAAGTCTCCCCAATCCCCCCCGAAAACTAAATTTTATGGCCGTAAGGCCCCCCCTAATTTGGTTCCAAGATTTACCAAAGTTCCTAGTCCCTCGAAGCCAAGAAATTCCATCCATCGGAACACTGAGACGTTAAGCCGCTAGTTTCTTCTCTCCCGGTTGTGCCGTACCAAAAGAACCCGATCGTCCGCTACGACTGCGGAGTTCCTGACCATTACCGCACGAACTGTCCTCAAAACTCCCGATTCGCAAACTCTCAGTCCCACCAAGTGCGTCAAATCTGGGCTGCCCCTGATCCTCCTCCGGCGCTTCCGGAGACTCCCGATCCTCCCTCGCCCGCTAAAGACCTGGTCAATCAGGTAAACTTTCTCTTTAATGAGAACAACCCTGGTGGATTGAAGTTCGAGAACGGAACTGTGAACGGTCGCCGAGTATCCATCCTCGTCCGTGACACTGGGTGCACCTGTATTATAGTGTCGGAGGAGCTACTTCCCCCTTTTTGGGCATGACTACAAGAAATTTGTGGTGGTCCACGACTACCTTGGCCGGGGCAGTCGTTTTCCAGTAATTCGTTGCTACATCGAGTGTGACTATATGTCCGGTTAGGCTGAAGTGGTAGCGGCCACAATCCATTTCGGCTCCGTTTTGTTCGCTAAGAACTCCGTAATTCACGACCATCGCGTGGCCCAGCACGTGATTACCCGTACACAGGCAGCCCTGGAATCCCGTGTATCTGTTCCCTTGAAAACCCCTATCGACCCGAAGTTCCAAGCCCTCCGAAGCGATAAGTTTTCTCGCGCCTAGAAGGAGTACGCAACTCCCCCCCCTCCCTTTGGGAGAAAACTAAAGCCCTCGAGCGTGAGTCCACCCGAAGTAACAAACAAGTCTCGTATCCCGTAAAGAAGGACTTATTGAGAGGTTTGAGACCTAATTGGACCTTTAGTCACAAGAACGAAAATTCAAGCCTGGCGCGAAGGTGAGGTGTTACTTCCCACGGAAAACAACAAACTCCTTAGCCAGTGAAAGGGACCCTACCCCGTCCTTGAGGCTAAAGGACTCGTGGATTACCTCATCCATACTCCGGCGGGAGCGAAGGTTTTGCACGTGAATTGTATATATATATATTATATCATTAATGTTCCTAATTATGATTTTTCGAAGGGTCCACTAAGTGTTAAGTTTTTTTTTGTCTCATATTTATGCCTCTATTTAATTGTATCCTTTGGGGGGGGGGTTGGGTCCACTGAAATGTTGCCAATGTTCTGTGATTTTTCTGTTGTTTAAAATTGTATTAGTTAAAATCTCTATAATTGACCTGTTTAAGGCTTATGTCCATAAATTCCCCGCTGAGCTCAGATTTACGTTTTTTTGTGTGTGTACACCTGTTGTCGCAGGTCAGAATTTCCCTAGACCTTTGATAATTCTAGTTTGGCGAGTTGGTGTGATCCTTTCCTACGCAACTGCTTTGTAAATCATCATCTTTCTGTTGGGAGATGTGTGAGGGAACCCCACGTGGAATATCTTGAGCAAACAAAATTTCCACGCGCTGCAAAAGGCCCGGTTAGGCCTAAATTGGTAAGCTTAACCCCCGCTTCCACGAGCGGTAGCCTCAAACCACGTTCCCCACGATTCACCTTTACGCGGACTAGAATGGCCTCTGCAAGAAGATTTGAGGCCATTTGAGAGGCGAGCTATTTCATGCTAACTCCATTCGGGAAGAGCCTCGAACATAAATAGAGTTTGACTTCCATGAGGAGATACAGAGTTGAGAAGTCTCGCCCAGAACCCAGAAGATTTTCTCATGGTTCCAAGTCAAGTGCTAGCAACAAAGCAAAGTGACAGCTGGACTATTTTGTGTATCTGGAATTAGCCCCAGCCAGGAGGTAATTCCACTGAACGATTGCCCTGAGTGATTTTCCCGACTTCTTTCATCAACTCCTGTCGAAGCCTTCCTCATGTGGGGTAGCCGAAATACTCTCTGCTAGAGCGGAATTTACCCCCCCTCCCTTGCTTTTGGAGAACCGTCATCACTTCAACCTCTCGCTTTGAAGTCCGAGCGGCCTCACCTCAAGTAACCTTAATCCGCCCTATTTGAATAGTCTCCTCCGGGAATACCTTAAGTTTTAACTTCATAGCCTGATTTATAACTACAATTCCTCCTTTAATTTACTGATGTGATTTTGCCCGTTAATTCTCTGAGGTAATTTTACCCATCAATTCTCTCATTATTTTTGTGTAAATAGAATTATATTTTTGTATATACCTCTTTAAATAACCTTGAGCTTTGCCATTGTCCATAATTTACCTGATCTCGTTGAACTCTCTCGCTACTCAGCCCCTCTACACTTGTGGTTTTCCGTCCCTTTTGTCGGTTTGCTTTCAGGTTATTGGTCCCTCCCTGATAATATAATATGGTATTGTTATGATTTAATGTCATACCACGACAGCGTGTGTTAATAATCCTGATTTATTTGGTTCAAATGGAAGAATTACGCGAATATACTGTGAACATTACGACGGGTAATGGCGGTAAAATAAAAGTAAACGTCACGGTACACACGAATATATTTATCCCTATTCTTCACCGGTCATTTAGGTGCTCGTTTGTGGTCGCGGATACAACATCGCTGTTATTAGCATAGAGTTTCTATGACACTTTAATCTTTAAGGGGATTGTACACGTGACATCCTTCTCGACAACCAAACTAAGCTTGAATCAGAAGTGAAACAATTCGGGCACCTTCGGTAGCACTAATCTTTAATGAAATCCTTCAGCTACCACCCGATTGCAAGGCCGTATTAGAAAGGTATGAAGCTTTCTACACTCCCGCACACATTAATCCCCCAAACCCGACATCGGCTAACTCTCTGACACACACAATTAAGACCGGTAAGTCACTATCGACATTTGCGCGACCAAGACCTCTTTTAAAAGAGAAGCAACAAGTTGCCAAAGCAACGTTCAAAACACTAGTTAAGGAGGGACTTGTGCGCTCATCAAAATCACCATGGGCTTTGCCAATTCATATGGTCCCGAAGAACTTGCCCGGTGAGTACAGGGAGTGGGGTGATTTCGGTGCGTTTAATGCGATTACAAAGCCTAACAGATATCCATTGTCGAGAAAATTAAGTATGGGAAACCACCTTCATGGTAAACAATTTTCTCTTGGTTGGATCTGGTTCTTGCTTACCATAAAATCCTAAAGAACCTCTTGGACATTGAGAAGACTGCGGTGTTAACTCCATGACTTATAGGGATATATGAAATTACCCTTTGGCCTCTGAAATGCAAGCTGCACATTCAACGACACATGGATAACCCCTTTCGTTAATTAAAGTTCGTTTATGTATATATTTATCAAATCCTTATATTTTCAGATAATCAGGACGGCCATCTAAATCATTTAGATCAATTTTTCAGAATCCTGGTCGAGAACTGATTACAGATATCCCTGAAGAATTGTGAACTAGCAAAGGAGCAAATTGATTTTGTTGGGCATCACATTTCGGCGGCGAGAATTTGTCCGCCCGCCAAGACAATAAAAGAAATTCGGGACATGCCCTTAGCGAAAGATTACGATCAACTACTACCATAATTGGGCATTTGAGAATACTATCTTTCTTTGATCTACTTAAGGCAGATGATTGGGGGTCGCCATGTTACCCTATACACATCCTACAAACCGAGAGTATCAGACTCCTCGTCACTGTTGTGTGCTAAAACGGGCAGGTAGCCATGCCATTGGATTGCGATTTGGAAATACCTCAGCAATATCACCTATGCGCATGGCCTAGACAACAAAGTTGCTGACTGCCTATCAGGGGACGTCGAAATAGTAAAAAAATAATCATTCGCACTCCGAGCTTCGTCGGTAGCGCAGGAGAATGATTCGGAAACAGGAGAAAATCGTTCACGATTAAAGTCTTTACACTTTCCCGCAAAAACTCAACTATGATGTAAATTAACATCAAGATACCATTTCCATTCGTCCCTACATCATGCAGAAGGACTATCTTAAGCCAGTTGCACAATTTATCACATCCAGGGATTAAAGCATCCTTCCGTCTAATTAATGTTTATATCTTTGCCCTAATACGACCAGGAATAGTCACTCCTGGGCACTGGAGTGCATCTCATGTCAATCGTCCAAAATCAACCTCCACACGAAATCACCAATCCTGCCCATTAATATTACCTTGCTAAGATTCGAAACCGTTAACATTGATATCGTTGGACCATATCCACCCTACAAGTGGCGAGGACAAGCCTACACGTCGCATAACTGATATCTACTATGGTGGATTGATCTGGCTAGGAGATGGATCGTAACGCTACCGATTCCAGAAATAAGGCAGGAGAGCCATATGTTGTCCTTTTGCTGGTGGTTGAGTAAGACAACAAGGTCTTCAAGTGAAGGGCCCTGATGGCAAACGTGACACATTCTCACTAGATAAGTTGAAACCAGCGCCACCCGAAGAATCGTGCAAGAGATAGAAAAGGATGATGATAACGTGGGAGGAAATCGAAGAGTGACCTCTCCGGGCACCAGGAAGAAGAACGATAAGCCAGACATAAAGTTACGTTCGCTTGGAATCCCTCATTTATTTATTTTTAATTCCCGTTACGTTCATCTCATTGCCCCGGTCTATTGTAATAAAAGAGAAAAAGGCAAATTGTCCGCACGCCAAATAATTTTGTACATAACACTTCGCCTGGGAACCGATTGGATATACCATGTATTGTATCGTTACATATAGTAATATCAGAGGGACTAATTAAAAAGGTAAATATGATCCGAAATATTAAAAATATGTATATGGGTGACGAAGCAATGTAAATCTGTAGCATTATAATTTAAACAAGCTGTGTACCCCGAGTCGATATATATTAGTCCTTAATTTATAATACGCCTTTGCTCGAAGGGAGCTTTATAGCCACGCCAGAATTGCAAGGTGACGTCGGCTCAAAAGGAATCTCACAAATGATCACCCTTTTTTTACGTATGAAATCTTGAAATTGGGCACACATGTTAACTACAAATATAATAGGCCGTGTAGTAGCAATCAACAAATGTAGAATACAGCAAATGCTTATATATAATGTTAAATCACCAGCTAAAGTTGACGTGGACCTACAAAACGACAACATCAACTTTACTATCACCTTGCTATTGATGCATTAGGAATTTCATGGATTTTAAATAATCAATATCAAGAAAACCACAAATAAGAATAAAGCTCAATGTCCGGCTTAGATTACAAAATAATACAAGAATTATATGCATACATGTAATAGGGTGTCTCATTTTTTTAAACTTTAAAATTCCATATATGAGGGATGAAACTCTTCATCTACTATAATTTACATCTACTTGCATATCCGCTTTTTGGTGGTTGTTACTTTTTTGTCCGTGTGGGTCAATTAAATGATAATTATTGTATTAATAATTATATCCAATTCTTTGTTTTTTTTTTATTTTACATGTTTAACCATGTTCATCAGTGTGCTCTAAATTAATTGGCTGTCAGTAGTATTTGAATTATAATGTCATCCTAGTTTGGTTATGACTTATGTTTTTTCTTAAAGTTATTTCTAATAAATCGTTTATATCAAAAAATATAATGGTGAAGTTCGGGAATAAATATAAGTATCGGAATTTTGTGATTTTTTTTAAACCTAAAGAATTACAAATGGTGAAGTTCAGAAAATTTATTTTTATATTTCTTCTATATCTCTATATTGTAGCAAAGTGATATTTTAAAAGGGGGAAATAGTTAAGAGTTCATTTTTAAAATTATTATAATTGGAAAGGTTCAGAAAATCTATAAAAATTTAACCATAGCTTCATTTTTTTAGATTTTTAATTTTAATCTTAGTAGCGAAGCGCAAACTACGCCAGTAGGGGAAAGTGGCGAAGCCATTACCTGGTCTCCTAATAATTTGGTTTTGGTATATTTTTTCACATCGATGCTTAATTTATATTCAGAAAAACAAGAAAAAAATTATCGGAATTCTTTTTAATTACGACAGAAAACAATCCTCCACATTCTGTTTTTGATATTTAACTTTGCTCTAATAATATCATTTTTCCTTACTCGTTTAAGGTTCTATTAACTATTTCTTCCTGCTAAATATTAAAATTGAAAATCTATTATAGAAATAACTTCGATAAATCTTTTGAATATGCGAAAAAATAAAGTAAAAAGCAGCCATGCCTAAATTTTAATAAATTTTCTGAACTTCACCATTTGCAATTCGTTTTCTTTCAAAAAAATTGCAAAACATTTGGTAAAGAATTAATTATTCTGTATTAGCATTTTGTTTTGTTTTTTCAAATTCTAAAGGGACTCTTAGAAAGAAATTTAATATGAAGTTAAAATATACATAGGTCATATATAACCAAACTAAGAGAAAAAAAATATATTATTATTCAAACCCTCCCCCAAAATCCCGAGCTTAAAATATAGTGTCATGGATAAAAAAATCGTCTCAATTCTTGTGCCCAAGCCATTATCCATATCTGGAATTTTACAACACCTCATAATAAATATTCAATCTATTAAGGAAATTCCGATCTGAAATTCTATTATTATTATATATATATATATATATATATATATATATATATATATATATATATATATATATATATGAATGCAATGTCCCGCAGGAAAAAATGAAATGGTGTTTCCAAGTACTTTCGAACTTTATTAAGTTCCTTATCAAGGATAACTACAGTAAATAATATTATATTAGAGGTAATATATACGAAAGATAAGTATAAAAGACCGCCTCAAAAACAAGAAATCAACAATGAGGAAGACGGATGGGGGAAGGTAAAGGTTCACATTAAGAATTACAAGAAGCAGGTAGTAAGGTCAAACTGAGAAGATAAAAGGGTAACAGATTAAAAGAAATGGAGATACCTTAACGAGGGAGATTATAAGACACGAGTAGCGAAAGAGTGGTGAAAATACAATGTAAATAACAGAGCAGTGACAATTAAAAAGAAAATGGAAAGGACATTTTCGTCTTCTGAGTTTGACCTTACTACCTGCTTCTTGTAATTTTTAATGTGAATCTTCACCTTTTTCCTTCAGTCTTCCTCATTGGTGATTTATTGTTTTTGAAGCGGTCTTTTATACTTTTCCATCATATATATATACCTCTAATATAATATTATTTCTTGTAGTTATCCTTGATAAGGAACCTAATAAAGTTCGAAAGTACTTGAAGACACTATTTCATTTTTTCCTGCGGTACATTGCATTCATTTGCTACCCTTACTTGATACTTTGTAAGCTTTTCATTTCTTATATAAATATATATATATATATATATATATATATATATATATATATTTATATATATATATACATACATATTTATATTGTAAGGCATTTGATGCAACAAGCTAACTAAAAGAAAATGCCCCTGTGTCTGTGATTCGTAGATTTTCCAAATCTTCATGACTGCAAAAAACGTGCAGCTCTATTCATAATAATGAGACGCTTTGGAACACCTTAGAAGTTTATTGACAAAGTCAAAAGTGTGCATGAAGATAGTTCCTGTCAAGTATTGGTAGATGGGAGTTTGAGTGAGAGTTTTGAAGTTAAATCGGAAGTAATTCCTGGTTAAATTCTTTCTCCTTCCTGTTTATATTGATCATTGATTTTGTAATAAAGGTCATAAGAGAAACTGATACTAGAATATTTTGGAAGAAAGGTATGAACTTTGCCGATTTGAATTACGCAGATGATATTCGTTTAATTACAGAGTGTTGGAAAGATATGCAAAGAGTAAAAGATTGCTTAGATAGAGGAGAAAAAAGATAAGATCAACAATAAATTTTGCGAAAACTGAAATAATATACATGAATATGGAAAACTAAATGATCACGATGTTAATGAAGTATAAAAATTTAGTTACTTGGGTACGATTGTATCAAAAAATGGTTCTTTAAAAAATCAATATTAGTAAAGAATTAGGAAAGCTAACTAAGCAGTGGGCATGTTCAATACAGACTAAGATAAAAATTTATAAATTTATGCTGAGACCAATTATTATATATGGACATGAAACGTTGTATAGTGGGGCGATCACAGTTGCAATAGTTTTAGCTTTTAAAAATAAAGTGTTGAGAAGAATATTATTTATACGATGGCAGGATAGAGTGTCACATGTGAGAGTTGGAGAAATTACGACAGTACAACCGATAGACGAGTATGTGAGATTGTCGCGATGGAAATGGATAGGGCATATATATAGAGAAAAGGGAAGATATGTGCAGTATGCACCAAAATGGGAGGCAGCTGGAAGAAGGGGAAGAGGTAGATCCAAGGAAACATGGATAGGGTCGATGAACAGAGAGGCAGGAGATAGTTAGGATGACGAATTGGAGGAGATGGCTCAGGATAACTACTGGTGAAGAGAATTTATTAAGGTTCTTTGCATCCTGTGGGTGCTATAGGAGATTTATTGATTGATATAATATATATATATATATATATATATATATATATATATATATATACGGTCGGTTGAAAGGGCAATGTTGTAGCTATATAAACTCAACATAAATTTATCAAGCACTCGTAAGCTGCTCTTCTCAGAGTCACGAAAGGATATAACATAAGCCAGGCTTTCTAAGGCCAACAATATATTCGCGCTTCATTCAGCCATTTTAGATGTTATCTTGGTTTCGAAAAAGAATGAAAATTTTACTTTATGCAATTTAGCTTGGCCTTATAGATCGACAATTATTTGCAATGGCACAAATATATCTTTTTAAGAGGGCAATGTTATAGCTAAATAAGCTCTTTATCAAGCCTGCGAAATGAGCTCTTCTCACAATCACGAGAGGATATCGCACAAGCTGCTTTTCTCAGGCAAACATAAAATTACCTATCAATCAGCTATTTTAATTGTTACCCCTGTTTTCGTAGAGAATGCCTTATTAACTAAATCATATTAAAAAAATCACAAGAAGCTAGTTTACTAATGCTCTACTATATAGATAAATTTAAAAGTTACCCTCATTCAGTATCTAAGTTTCAGCGAGAAACTAATCAAATTCATTTTTGCGATTCCTTTCCTGACAAATACTCTTACATCACTGTAAATAAGAGTGTGAGCATTCTTATTTGATCAATATATATTCTTTACTTTATCTATATATTTGTTCCAATGGAATTCTTCTTGCTGATTTGAACACCTGTTCTATTATTAAGAAAATATAACAAATAATTTACAGTTTCATCGAGGCTTGCCAAACCTCTTTTATAATTTTGATAAAACGTTACCAGCATCTCATTGTTGGATTAATTCGATGTAGCCTCTTCCTGCTGTCCTCAAGAGTAGCGGCAACTACTCAAATTAAATATTTGATATTATTTAAATTTTTTCAAGTTAATTTATATACTAATCATTAATGTGTTTAATATTGAATAACAGTCTTCAGCATTATTTAATATGACCGTGTTTTTATTAAAGATTTTCGAAGGGAATCATAAACTCGTCGATGGTTGCTATGAACTCCAAGCATTTTACCTGCTATGCTTGCAGACTCTCCTGCAACCGTCTGTTTAACCTTTTCCATTCAAACCAAAGGTCCTTTTAAAAGATGTTTAACACAATGTGTTATACAGATGATGCATCCAAACAAGAGAGGAAATAAGGTGCAAGAAGATGTAAATTTGAAAAAAACTTTACTTCTTAGTATCAATACTGTATTTATATGTAGCGGTCTTTTCTGGTGGGTTCATTTAATGAAAAAAACTATAAAAAATACCTAATTTTACCTTTTAAGTAAGAAAGACGCGTAAACCCCTTTGAAATTGCAAGGACATGTCATATCTATTCCTAGCAACACAGTGAAGATAGAGATTGAACAAGAAAAGTAAACAAATCAAAGCAGGTAACAAATCATAGTAGGGCAAAAAACAACATCAGTCACCTTTCCAATAACGCTGTGCTTAAGTTAGACATAATTAATGGAGCTATCTGCCCTTCATAACTTATGCAGTCAACACGGAGTGGACTTTTCCACCTATCAAAACATGTTTTTGCTTCCAGCTTACCGATAAATAGATCATGCTAGTTTAGAAAAGATTCTGGTAGGCAGGGCAAGATAAGAATTTTAGGTATCCAAAGTTCAGATTGATTGAGCATCCTTTCCTTAAGACACGATTTAGGGGATAATACTTAACGGCTAAACCTCAGCAATTTATGTAAAAAAATATTAGATTTTATTGTACTATTTAGAAGAGAGTCAAACACCTGACAATCTAGATTGTGTTGCTTCTGTATTAAACTAAAGAATGAATGAGGTGTAGACTCACCACTACAAGAACAGCGTTCTTGAGCTAAAACATTCTAACACATAGATTCCTTAAATGTAGGATATTAAAGTGATCAAAAGTAAATTATAACTTCACCTATATTAGTTGTAAGTGTATAACATAAAAATCTTCTTCTCCAGCTATTATCGTTAAGTTATGTTTGGTAAGTTCAGTTTGAAAAGATAATAAGATTTACCAAAATCTTATATATCTTCTTAGTGATATAAAGTATATATTTTTTGTAAGTTATTGTATCTGGTATTGAGGTGGAGGTATTCTTAATATGAGCTGGTGAGGGAATATTGCTTAACTTTCCGCCACTGCAGCTCAACAGGACAGTTTAATACTCTCTGCTCTTCCCAAAAGTTCTTAACTTTCGTCTTCTCTCTTTTGATTTATTTATAAAGAGTGTTTTTTGTTTTCGATAGGTTAAAAGATTATACTTTGTCCGCATAATTTAAGAAAAATATTTTAAAACTCTGGTGGTTGGTCCCACTCAAGTAATAAAATAAGTTAATTTATCACAAACTATGTTATTTTCACTTACTATCTGATTTGTTTATCTCTACTAAGATTTTTCACTTTTTTGTTGTCTTAAGGTTTTTTATTTTATATAGAGTGGCGGCAACAAAAAAAGTGACATTGAATATTGGCAACAGAAATCGATACACAAAATCGCTTTCACTATTTTACTTGCCATCAATTCAATGAAAATGTGCGGAGCTTATGCCGCAAGTGGACGACTCTCCTGGGCTAAGACAACAGAACTGCGCTCTATTGGAACTCAGTGTCTCGTTTGAGCTCGTACAACGAGGTTTTAGTATATGGCACTCCAGCGTGCTGATTATCTGCATTCGTGCCTACATTTGACGTGCTATAACTTCTGTGCAAGTGGATACAATGGGGTGGAAAAAGCTTTCTATGACAGAGAAAAGCCGTGCCTTGACCCTATTAGAGCAGGAAAAGTCTTTTATTGATGTAGCAGCAGATTTAGTAACCTCAAAAATACGATTCATCGCCTAAAACGTGCAGCTGAGTTATTGCCACCAGGTACCATACCAAAGAGGAAGGAGGGCATTGGTGCAGCTAGGAAGACATCTCCAAGGACTGATAATATCCTAAGGCGTAAAGTGATGTCAGACCCTTCTGTAACCTCCGCTTCAATCAAGAAAAAACACCCAGACCTCCTCCAGAACGTTGCCCTCAGGACCATCAGTCATCGCTTACAGAAGGACTTAGGCCTACCGTCTCGCCGCGCTGCCAAGAAGCCACTTCTTACCAAGGCTATGAAGATGGAAAGGCTCAATTTTTGCAAGACCTATAAACATTGGACAGCTGCCCATTGGAAGAAGGTCATGTTCAGTGATGAGAGCACCTTTAGGCTGGTCAGAGGAGAGTCAAAGATCGTGCGTCGTCCCAGCACTGTGTCTCGGGATGACCCGAAATATACCGTGAAAACTGTGAAGCACCCTGATAGTGTGATGGTGTGGGGTGCCTTTAGTGGAAAAAGGGGCAGAGGAGGTCTGTACTTCCTTGCCAAGAATGTAGCCATGAGGGGGACTAACTATCTTGAAGTTTTGAGGCAGCACATGCTGCCATTTTGGGAAATTCATCAGTGTGAATTTTTCATGTATGATGGTGCCCCTGCTCACAGGTCCCAGTTAGTAAAAAGGTTCTTCAATGATAATAATATTAGTGTTTTGGAGTGGCCTGGTAATTTCCTGGACC
This sequence comes from Ceratothoa steindachneri, assembly GCA_963969495.1. NCBI lineage: Eukaryota > Metazoa > Arthropoda > Malacostraca > Isopoda > Cymothoidae > Ceratothoa > Ceratothoa steindachneri. Next base: position 14,513,747 of record OZ018336.1, on the reverse strand, counting down.
TAAATCCTATTGAGAATGCTTGGAATCTGATGAAATCCAAAGTTCAAGAGACAGCACCCAGCAGCATCAAGGACCTGATAGAATCACTGAAGCAGATCTGGGTTACGATCGACCCCACCTACTTCGCAAACCTCACTGAATCAATGCCCAATCGACTCAGGATGGTCATCAAGTGCAAGGGCAACATGACCAAGTAATAACTTTCATGAAATATTCATAATAAAATATGTAAGTTACATTTTTCTGTTTTATTTTCCCCGAATTGTCACATGTCACTTTTTTTGTTGCCGCCACTGTATACATAATAATAATTATGTTTTTGGTTTTGGTATATTTTTTCACATCGATGCTTAATTTATATTCAGAAAAACAAGAAAAAAATTATCGGAATTCTTTTTAATTACGACAGAAAACAATCCTCCACATTCTGTTTTTGATATTTAACTTTGCTCTAATAATATCATTTTTCCTTACTCGTTTAAGGTTCTATTAACTATTTCTTCCTGCTAAATATTAAAATTGAAAATCTATTATAAAAAATAACTTCGATAAATCTTTTGAATATGCGAAAAAATAAAGTAAAAAGCAGCCATGCCTAAATTTTAATAAATTTTCTGAACTTCACCATTTGCAATTCGTTTTCTTTCAAAAAAATTGCAAAACATTTGGTAAAGAATTAATTATTCTGTATTAGCATTTTGTTTTGTTTTTTCAAATTCTAAAGGGACTCTTAGAAATAAATTTAATATGAAGTTAAAATATACATAGGTCATATATAACCAAACTAAGAGAAAAAAAATATATTATTATTCAAACCCTCCCCCAAAATCCCGACCTTAAAATATAGTGTCATGGATAAAAAAATCGTCTCAATTCTTGTGCCCAAGCCATTATCCATATCTGGAATTTTACAACACCTCATAATAAATATTCAATCTATTAAGAAAATTCCGATCTGAAATTCTATTATATATATATATATATATATATATATATATATATATATATATATATATATATGAATGCAATGTCCCGCAGGAAAAAATGAAATGGTGTTTCCAAGTACTTTCGAACTTTATTAAGTTCCTTATCAAGGATAACTACAGTAAATAATATTATATTAGAGGTAATATATACGAAAGATAAGTATAAAAGACCGCCTCAAAAACAAGAAATCAACAATGAGGAAGACGGATGGGGGAAGGTAAAGGTTCACATTAAGAATTACAAGAAGCAGGTAGTAAGGTCAAACTGAGAAGATAAAAGGGTAACAGATTAAAAGAAATGGAGATACCTTAACGAGGGAGATTATAAGACACGAGTAGCGAAAGAGTGGTGAAAATACAATGTAAATAACAGAGCAGTGACAATTAAAAAGAAAATGGAAAGGACATTTTCGTCTTCTGAGTTTGACCTTACTACCTGCTTCTTGTAATTTTTAAAGTGAATCTTCACCTTTTCCCTTCCGTCTTCCTCATTGGTGATTTATTGTTTTTGAAGCGGTCTTTTATACTTTTCCATCATATATATATACCTCTAATATAATATTATTTCTTGTAGTTATCCTTGATAAGGAACCTAATAAAGTTCGAAAGTACTTGAAGACACTATTTCATTTTTTCCTGCGGTACATTGCATTCATTTGCTACCCTTACTTGATACTTTGTAAGCTTTTCATTTCTTATATAAATATATATATATATATATATATATATATATATATATATATATATATATATATATATATTTATATATATATATACATACATATTTATATTGTAAGGCATTTGATGCAACAAGCTAACTAAAAGAAAATGCCCCTGTGTCTGTGATTCGTAGATTTTCCAAATCTTCATGACTGCAAAAAACGTGCAGCTCTATTCATAATAATGAGACGCTTTGGAACACCTTAGAAGTTTATTGACAAAGTCAAAAGTGTGCATGAAGATAGTTCCTGTCAAGTATTGGTAGATGGGAGTTTAAGTGAGAGTTTTGAAGTTAAATCGGAAGTAATTCCTGGTTAAATTCTTTCTCCTTCCTGTTTATATTGATCATTGATTTTGTAATAAATGTCATAAGAGAAACTGATACTAGAATATTTTGGAAGAAAGGTATGAACTTTGCCGATTTGAATTACGCAGATGATATTCGTTTAATTACAGAGTGTTGGAAAGATATGCAAAGAGTAAAAGATTGCTTAGATAGAGGAGAAAAAAGATAAGATCAACAATAAATTTTGCGAAAACTGAAATAATATACATGAATATGAAAAACTAAATGATCACGATGTTAATGAAGTATAAAAATTTAGTTACTTGGGTACGATTGTATCAAAAAATGGTTCTTTAAAAAATCAATATTAGTAAAGAATTAGGAAAGCTAACTAAGCAGTGGGCATGTTGAAATATGGGCATGTTCAATACAGACTAAGATAAAAATTTATAAATTTATGCTGAGACCAATTATTATATATGGACATGAAACGTTGTATAGTGGGGCGATCACAGTTGCAATAGTTTTAGCTTTTAAAAATAAAGTGTTGAGAAGAATATTATTTATACGATGGCAGGATAGAGTGTCACATGTGAGAGTTGGAGAAATTACGAAAGTACAACCGATAGACGAGTATGTGAGATTGTCGCGATGGAAATGGATAGGGCATATATATAGACAAAAGGGAAGATATGTGCAGTATGCACCAAAATGGGAGGCAGCTGGAAGAAGGGGAAGAGGTAGATCCAAGGAAACATGGATAGGGTCGATGAACAGAGAGGCAGGAGATAGTTAGGATGACGAATTGGAGGAGATGGCTCAGGATAACTACTGGTGAAGAAAATTTATTAAGGTTCTTTGCATCCCGTGGGTGCTATAGGAGATTTATTGATTGATATAATATATATATATATATATATATATATATATATATATATATACGGTCGGTTGAAAGGGCAATGTTGTAGCTATATAAACTCAACATAAATTTATCAAGCACTCGTAAGCTGCTCTTCTCAGAGTCACGAAAGGATATAACATAAGCCAGGCTTTCTAAGGCCAACAATATATTCGCGCTTCATTCAGCCATTTTAGATGTTATCTTGGTTTCGAAAAAGAATGAAAATTTTACTTTATGCAATTTAGCTTGGCCTTATAGATCGACAATTATTTGCAATGGCACAAATATATCTTTTTAAGAGGGCAATGTTATAGCTAAATAAGCTCTTTATCAAGCCTGCGAAATGAGCTCTTCTCACAGCCACGAGAGGATATCGCACAAGCTGCTTTTCTCAGGCAAACATAAAATTACCTATCAATCAGCTATTTTAATTGTTACCCCTGTTTTCGTAGAGAATGCCTTATTAACTAAATCATATTAAAAAAATCACAAGAAGCTAGTTTACTAATGCTCTACTATATAGATAAATTTAAAAGTTACCCTCATTCAGTATCTAAGTTTCAGCGAGAAACTAATCAAATTCATTTTTGCGATTCCTTTCCTGACAAATACTCTTACATCACTGTAAATAAGAGTGTGAGCATTCTTATTTGATCAATATATATTCTTTACTTTATCTATATATTTGTTCCAATGGAATTCTTCTTGCTGATTTGAACACCTGTTCTATTATTAAGAAAATATAACAAATAATTTACAGTTTCATCGAGGCTTGCCAAACCTCTTTTATAATTTTTGATAAAACGTTACCAGCATCTCATTGTTGGATTAATTCGATGTAGCCTCTTCCTGCTGTCCTCAAGAGTAGCGGCAACTACTCAAATTAAATATTTGATATTATTTAAATTTTTTCAAGTTAATTTATATACTAATCATTAATGTGTTTAATATTGAATAACAGTCTTCAGCATTATTTAATATGACCGTGTTTTTATTAAAGATTTTCGAAGGGAATCATAAACTCGTCGATGGTTGCTATGAACTCCAAGCATTTTACCTGCTATGCTTGCAGACTCTCCTGCAACCGTCTGTTTAACCTTTTCCATTCAAACCAAAGGTCCTTTTAAAAGATGTTTAACACAATGTGTTATACAGATGATGCATCCAATCAAGAGAGGAAATAAGGTGCAAGGAGATGTAAATTTGAAAAAAACTTTACTTCTTAGTATCAATACTGTATTTATATGTAGCGGTCTTTTCTGGTGGGTTCATTTAATGAAAAAAACTATAAAAAATACCTAATTTTACCTTTTAAGTAAGAAAGACGCGTAAACCCCTTTGAAATTTCAAGGACATGTCATATCTATTCCTAGCAACACAGTGAAGATAGAGATTGAACAAGAAAAGTAAACAAATCAAAGCAGGTAACAAATCATAGTAGGGCAAAAAACAACATCAGTCACCTTTCCAATAACGCTGTGCTTAAGTTAGACATAATTAATGGAGCTATCTGCCCTTCATAACTTATGCAGTCAACACGGAGTGGACTTTTCCACCTATCAAAACATGTTTTTGCTTCCAGCTTACCGATAAATAGATCATGCTAGTTTAGAAAAGATTCTGGTAGGCAGGGCAAGATAAGAATTTTAGGTATCCAAAGTTCAGATTGATTGAGCATCCTTTCCTTAAGACACGATTTAGGGGATAATACTTAACGGCTAAACCTCAGCAATTTATGTAAAAAAATATTAGATTTTATTGTACTATTTAGAAGAGAGTCAAACACCTGACAATCTAGATTGTGTTGCTTCTGTATTAAACTAAAGAATGAATGAGGTGTAGACTCACCACTACAAGAACAGCGTTCTTGAGCTAAAACATTCTAACACATAGATTCCTTAAATGTAGGATATTAAAGTGATCAAAAGTAAATTATAACTTCACCTATATTAGTTGTAAGTGTATAACATAAAAATCTTCTTCTCCAGCTATTATCGTTAAGTTATGTTTGGTAAGTTCAGTTTGAAAAGATAATAAGATTTACCAAAATCTTATATATCTTCTTAGTGATATAAAGTATATATTTTTTGTAAGTTATTGTATCTGGTATTGAGGTGGAGGTATTCTTAATATGAGCTGGTGAGGGAATATTGCTTAACTTTCCGCCACTGCAGCTCAACAGGACAGTTTAATACTCTCTGCTCCTCCCAAAAGTTCTTACTTTTACTCACACCAAAAGTTCTTAACTTTCGTCTTCTCTCTTTTGATTTATTTATAAAGAGTGTTTTTTGTTTTCGATAGGTTAAAAGATTATACTTTGTCCGCATAATTTAAGAAAAATATTTTAAGACTCTGGTGGTTGGTCCCACTCAAGTAATAAAATAAGTTAATTTATCACAAACTATGTTATTTTCACTTACTATCTGATTTGTTTATCTCTACTAAGATTTTTCACTTTTTTGTTGTCTTAAGTTTTTTTATTTTATATATACATATAGTAAGCTAAATATCCGTGGGCTGTTTTACAAACCTGCTGGTTGTCGAAATCTACGTATTATGGTTGATCGAAACTTTTCTCTTTTACGTTTTAAATAATCTCCGTTTGTTTCCATACAAACCAGATTTTTATCATCATCACTCTGAAATAGAAGAAATTACAAAATTAACAGTCGAACATATGAATTTTCACTATTATTCTATATCCATTTATTCAATTCAGTTAGATTTTTGTAGTGTTATTACCTTTTATTACGAAGTCCTTCTTGATATTCAATAAGGGTATTTTTCTCCTGGACTTAATTCTACTCCTTCTATAGCCGTCTCGTTTTTCTTCCCTATAAACAACTAGTGATCCTTATGTGACCAGTTTGATGCATCTCTCTTCCGCTTGTGTGTTACAAGCAAACTTCGGAATATCTTATTTAGGTTGTTGACGGGGAAATTTTTTAAGTTGATCAACAGAGAGCGTCTTCGTCAGCGGAGGCTCGGCCACAAAGGTCTGTGGCCAATTAATTTATAATATTTTAGTGTTTTCATAATTCTTCTCCATGCAAGTTTCCAGATATGATTTCTTTCATCTTGCAGCATACATGGAAGAATGTTTGCCGCATATAAAAATTAAGCATTACTTTGAAATACTGGGGCAATTATATCTTTAATCTGTTTGTGAATGTAGTGATTGCGCTGTCTTGAAGAGGTTGAGTGCTCCATCTTGCGAAGAAGAGTTAGCTTTGATTTCAAACCAGAATGGTGCATATTCCTTCATGATGAACATGACAATGGATTTTAGCTTGTCAGAAGGGTCTGAAGTCAAAACATATAATCGAAGTATCCGATTCACTGTTGTAAGCTATCGTGCATGCGAGATTATTCCAGGACTCTTACGAACCATTTAAGCAGAACATTTACCTTGTGAGATAGATAGAAGGATATCGAACAGATACCTTTCATCGGTGTTCATGTTCCCTCTGTCAGCAGACGGCAAGTTAGTCGGAATTAGCTCGAATTTCACAGCACTTAGACTCTCACATTTATCCAGTTGTTTCCCTATAGGTCCTACAAATCCGCAAGGTTCCGTTGTTTTACCATCCTAATTGTTGGTGAGATTGCACAATGAGAGCTTATTTGCATGGGGCTGGAAAATAAACCACTGCAGTGGTCTATTAAGTTTTTCTTCTCACATTCTGATCACACTTCCCTTTGTTCTTTTATTCATTGCCGTTCCATTGCATTTCACAGCAACGAGTTCATCAGTTTCGATTATATTTGCCTTTAGATAAGAGAATCTTGCGTCGCATTTAGCTTTTGAAAAACCTGTTTTTATTGTCACGTGTTCAAGGTATTCGGAACGAGGTTTTTCCATCATAGAGTTGTGCTTTTCCATAATCTTCTTCTTAAGATAAGTTCCCTCCATCGTCTCAAACAAAAATGGGTTATCTTTTAAACCATCAAATAAATAGAATATAATAGCTTATCCAATCTAATTACTTTCTAAAGTGTATTACATTCTTTGACAGGCATTCTTCTAAGTTTTGACCTGTCATCTACTACAGAAGTTTATTTGCCTTTAATTGACGATAAGTCTTGAGTATTGAACTTGTTACTGAAACTGCAGTGCGATTAGAAACACTAGTGCGATCACCTCCCAGCGCAATTTTTTTGTTTACTTCTTTGCGTTTCATGGAAGAAGGAAGTTCATAATCACTAACTTCGTTAGCAGTTTTTGTTTCTGTACTGGATGAAGGAAGAATCACTTCCATATTTTCTGATGAAGTAGATGGTTGATTTAAGAGATATTACTCACGATTGTTCTTAACTGCACTCTGAATCTTCTTCTCTGATTAAATTTGAGCGATATTACATATTGCTATTTTTATAGTTATTTGTTGCTCTTTCAGAAACGTTTGCTCCAATGGTGGTACCTTTTTTCTTTGCAACAAGAGCAGTTTTCAAAGCTATCGCATTTACAACAGGTAATATCAAACAATTGTCATATTTCTGTTTGAAATTCACATTTTTCTTGCTAAAATTTCTCATTAAAGTCTGATATTTTGAATAATAATTCAAAGTTCTTTTTCTAACGCCTCTAATGACAACGAAGGGATTGAGGTCGTTTTCCAAATAGAAATTAATTAACTTCTCCGCTACTACTATAATAATTTGTTTAATTGGCGGATCCTTTTTATTGCGGTTCTTTCCCTTTTCTCGGTAAACAAACATATTTTTTTAAATCTTTATAAGTTGGCAACACTCGTTCACTAATGGCAGAGGGTGCGCCAAAGAAAGGGCTTTTAATTTCATGACACGTTGTAGGTTTAAGGGCTATTATTAAATATTGTTTAAATTTTTCTTACATATTATTTAGCTCTAAAATATAATAAAACGTCTATAAATATTCATTGTACACTATAAATAACTGTTCTTAAATACAAGTAGCAGAATGTGATCCAAACAATAAACACTAGACAGAGCCAAACATAGACACACATGCAATCTCAACGAGATCCTCCCCGCTACTGAAACATGAATATCAATCGATTACTTTGAAATTTCGTTTGCTTGGTCTTTAAAATACAATAATATTTTTTAGGAGGTATTAATTCAAAATTCGAATTTAACTTTCAGCTATAAGCCAAGAAATTTCAAAATTTAGTTGAAAATCGCATTATTTTAAATTTTCAATGTCGTTAAGAAACATTTAAAAATGATTTTATCAATAAATCCTTTTAAGAGGTTAAATTGGACAGATAACCAATAAAAAAATCTTGGTTGGAAAAAAAAATAGCAAATGTTTTTGTTTGGATGCTTCACAGAGCCTGACAAAACCGGCTAGATTTGTGTACTGAAGTTCAAAAGGGCTGAATTCTGCTGAATGTTAAGGATGTAATATGTTTTTTTAACGTGGAAAAAAAGTAGTGCATATATATTGATTATGATAATCTCCAAATATATAACAATATGCATGTCAATCTCGTGCGATCTAAAATTTTCTAAAATTTCCGTGTAGTGTCACATGATTCGAGTAGTTTTTCTAGAATACTTAGCTAGAGATTTTGCGCTACAATCAAAATAAATTCTATATTTTGTTCCTTACCTTACATAAATAAGGCTATTTAACAACTCACATTTAATATGGAAGCAATTCTCTTCTCGATCCATGCAAAAGGAGAGTGTAAGGAAGGAGTACATCTTACGTTTCCCGCCAAACTTAATTCATGAACTAAGAAATAGATCCTACGAAGAAAGACAGAAGTAAAAATTTACTTTCCCTTGAAGATAAGTATCCATGCGTCCAAATTTTCGATTTTTTAAAATACTAAACGGGTTTTCTAATAAATTAGGAAAAGTTTTAAGCTATGTATCCTAGAGACATTTAAAGATAAGGGGTTTCAAACTAATAAAGTAAGATCTAACACTCGGATAGCTAAAATTTCGTTTCTCCTTAGGATTGTAGAGGATGAAAATTCAGTACATACGTTTAGGAATAAAATCATTAAAAAATTATTCAAAATATAACCCTGGAGATAATATAGTTGTCAAATTAATTCTTTATCCTATCCTATCCTTCTTTTCGCATCTTTCACCTCTGACTTCCCACCTTTCCAGATTTTGGGGGGAAATTGCCTCAAGTGGATCTTAGGTTCTTTTCTGGGTCGTATTTCTGTAAATTTCCCTACTACCTTTTACAGGTCATATCCTCAACCTGAAATAGAAAAAAAATAAAGGAGAGGAATAAATTGAAAGAGATTATTAATAGAGCTTAACAAATAAATAATACATTATAATTCAAAAACTATGTCCACTTTAATGAACTATGCTTCTCGCAGTAAGTTTAGTAGTTTCGTCCATGCAAGAGAGAAGAATGAAAATGAAACCCACGAATAAATGTTATCGAAATAATAAATAAATGTCCCTAATAATCTGAATAACAACTAATTTGTCGCCCTTCGAGAAATAAATATTACTATATGCCGAAAAGATAGTCCCTTTTGGACTAAATAATAGAAATTTAAGCCGCCGGAATGTTATCCCTTACTAGAGAGTAGAAATTAGTACCTAAGTGTCAAGAGTCTCTACCTTAGAGCTACCTGAAGAGGCATTATCCGAGTAGACTGTTACATCTGACATCTCTAGGAGAGCAGGCTGTTCTGTTTAAAGTACGTCCTGCAGTGTTAAGTTGATTAAGGCTACGTTTTCTTTAGTTCTTAATGACTTTTACAATCTATTCCTTTTCGACACATTATTTATATTCTTTATATAAATCGTTTGCTCTATAGTGCCCATTACCTGCAAGAGGATCTGAGACGATACGCGGGACACACATTTTAGCTTTTTCTTTTTCATTCTTATCTTAACCATTATCCATATGTATGAAACATTTTGTTACGATTTTTTTTTTCTCTCAAAATACGTTCATAATTTTTCTTGTAGAAAATGCTTGGCAAATGATGTTAGTGGAGATACTTACTTTATTTCTACAGAATAAAAATATAATTGATGCAAAACCTTTTGGTTAATTGGTTGTGGTGCCTAATCCATATGCGTGCAACATTTTGTTAAATCTTGTTTATAATGGCGCACAATCTCTTTATTCATGCCTAAATTTACAGAACATTTTGAAATGCCTGTTTGAAATAGTAATTACGAAATAGCAACCAACATTTCATGAGATGTGGGAGCTACGTATATTTTTAGAGAGAGTACTAACCCAACCATGTCGGGAGGAGCACCTGTAAAGAGACGGAACGACCACAATATTTTATCTCAGCTGAATGCTGAAGGAATCAGGTTTGATCCTGGTTAATCAGTTAACAAATACGATTCATCTGAAGATTTTATGAGTAAATACAGTACAGATTATCACCCAGAGAGTAATATTCCGACTTTCAAGAAGATGGGCCTAACGGACAGCTATGACCCAAGCTCAAGCGACGATGAAGAAAAGAATTCACCTCAGGCATCTGAAGAGGTTTCCAGTGACGCCTTTGTAAGTACTCTTTTCACCAGAAAACGATGAGATCGTAACCTTTGTTATTTTAAGCCTAAGAACTTTGTTCATCCAAATAATGAAGCTGAGGCTTTTTATCTGTTTATCACAGGTAATATGATTCTGCCGATACAAATATATACTAAAAGGAAGGTCAGTGATGTAAGGTGTGAACTTCGTAATGATGGAAAGAAAATATACCATTACATGATTCCTTTTACAGTGGATGAAGTAAAAGCATGTCTAGGGCTCATCTTGTATGCAGGAGCCGATTGTCATAACTTTACGGCTCTCGATGACTTATGGTATCAGGTTGATGGTAAACTGATACCATCGTACTGTAAGATTTGATAATTACCGAGATTGACAAACCCGATTACCTAATGATCGACTTGCTGCAATTAGTGAAGTATAGCATAAACTGAATAGGAACCTCTCAAATTTCTTACATACCGGGAGACATATTGACTGTAGATGAGCAGGTTCTTGGTTACCGAGGACGCATTCCAGGCCGCATTTATATACCGCCAAATCCAGCTTATGTAAAGCTGACACTGGATATGCTCTAAGTTCTTTGATCTGCACATCTAAACAAGGAAATTCAGCCCAGCGGAAAGTTGGAACAAATGTTGTTTTACAATTGCGCAAGCCTTATGAAATTTTAAGACGTAAAATAGTTACAGATAATTACTTTTCATCACAAATCCTAGCTGTTTCGCTGCTTCAGAAAATACTCACCTTACTTGCTACAATCAGAATACACAGGAAAGAAATTCCTTCAATTCTCAGAAATAAAAACAGCCTAGTGCATTCAAATTTATTTGCTTATTACCATCATAATAAAATAATGTTGGGTTCTAACATTCCGGCAAAAATAAGGTTGTCATCCTCCTCAACTCTTCTCATGCTAGGAATAAGTGTATTCCTGAACATGCCAATAATCCAGCACTTATTTTAGACTACCAATTTGGCAAAAAAAGAGTTGATCAGTTTGATGAAAACATAGAAGAGTTCACTTGCAGGAGAAAAACCGTTCGTTGGCGGCTTCTTGTTTTCTACAATACGATGGATGTTGCTGCACTGAACGCTTTTCTACTCCGGAAAAATTATGGTAAAAAAATACACATAAAGTGGTTTTGAAAAACCTAGCAAAATTGCATGTCCGACCGACTGCCCAGAAGAGGTTTGAAACAAATAAACAAAGAATGCAGATGAGATTTAAAGAAGCTGCTGAAATTTGGGCTTTATGCAAACTACAACAACCTGCACTAGTACGGAGAAATGTGCAAATGGCCTTGGGCGATGTAAAATGTGCTCAAAAGTATGTAGATCTAAATGTAACAAATGCCAGAAAGGCATTTGTCACATTAATTCCCGTCTTACAGGGAAAAACTGAAACCATGTGTTTGCCCAACATGCTAAAGATTCCTTGAAGTGGACCAGTCCTACTGGGGAAACCACTATATAAAAGCGAGTGCAGCCATATACCACAAGGTCACTTGGAAACTGTGGCAATTGTGTAGGTGTGTATAGTGCGTCTGTGATTTTGCGCATGCGTGTGTGTGCTATATACATAAAAATATACATAGTGTGCTTGTTTGCGAATATGCGTATATGCATTTATATATATATATATATATATATATATATATATATATATATATATATATATATATATATATATATATATATATATATATATATATATATATATATATATATATATCTATATATATATATATATATATATTTATATATATATATATATATTGTTTAGGGCTTCTCCTATGGAGCTTCCTGTTCTGGATGACACTGACTGCACCTCTAACTCGTCTTTGCTAAGAGCTCTTTCGTGGGCCCTTATCTTCTCTCTTTTATCAGCTTCCATTTTCGTCTTTTCTCTTCTTTCATCAGCTTCCATTTTCGCCTTTTCTCTTCTTTCATCAGCTTACATTTTTATTTTACGTTCCTCTCTTCTTTCTTCTCTTTCGTTTCTCTCTTTCTCCTGAATGAACGAATTCAGCTCGGTTCCTTCCAGTCCGAGGCTTTGACCTTGCTTCCGATAAAGGTCAAACAATGCCATCGTGCTTATGTCAGTCATCTACCTTGTTTTTAATCAAACCTGACCTACTCCACCACTGAAACTTACCCCTTGGCCTAACAATTACCTTTAGATGTTATCCACCTCTAACTTTACCAATTTTCCACTCGTCAAATATTCTATTATTCCTGGTGTTCCTTTTATGTGTTAGCTCTTTCTTAAATAGACACTGCTGGGTTCTTTCTAATATAAAACCTCTAGACCTGACACCACTTTTATAATATGTCGTAAAAAGACCCTTGGTTTTGATCCCTATACTCTTTGACACCCTTTTAGTAGCGGTATGCTTTAAGGGGTGGGAGTTACTTCTATGATAAAGTAGGCTTTGTTCTAAAAGTGCTAATTTAGTAGTTTTATTCTTAAGGAAGAGCTATTTTTAAACACAAAAGGATAAGAGAAAACACTAGAATCTACCAAAATAAACATGTCTTTTAAATGAAACACTTAATTATTACAAACCAACGGTTAACACCTTTCTATCTTTGGCATCAAAGATCTTTCAATGACAAAAAATAAACAAATAGGCTTCCCGTAAACATACCAATTGCCGATTAGTATTTTTTTTATCGCGATTCTATTTGATTAGCGTTAAACTTTAAATTAACGTACTCTCGTCTACAAACACATATGACTTAGGTTCCAGAACAATGGTTCCTACTCTCCTTTAAAACGTGGGACGTACTAAACTTCTACTATCGCAATAGAGATATAAATGTTATTTTTAACTTACAGGTAGGTATTCAGGGATTGCCGGATGTCGCTGGAGGACTTATCTCTCGCTTTGCAGTGTTGTGGTGGCTGGTTGAATTTTCTTGGAGGGATTGCTTGTCCCCTGTGACAGGGGCTGATTCTTCACCGTAATTAAAGAACGGGAGCTCGTTGGGGCTGGGTTCTTCTCCTCTCACTCTTACGGAGCTTGAGATGTAAGAGTCGCTCGAGTGTGAGCGGCTTTGCTTTTCTTCAGTCGGACTTCTTTTCAGACTGAAAAGGCTTCTCGTGTATGGCACCGATATAAGGCTTGACTATTTAGGTTAATACGGCCCTGAAAGGGGGGATCGATTTTCTCAATCTGATCCTATCGTTTCTCACGGAAATAGTCTTGTATGGCTGAAGGATCGATCTACACGAACTAACCCTTCTTCTGGCGTATTGACTTTTAATCTACTTGTCTGGCTGAAATATCGATCTTGACGAACTAATCTTTCTTCTGGCGAATCGACTTCTAATAATCTTCTTGTTTGGCCGATGGATCGATCTTTACGAATTAATCCTCCTCTGGCGTATCGACTTCTGATAATCCTCTTCTCTTTCTTTGCGGGGCTTATTTATAGCCGGATTGCAGACCCATCTAAAGGGGTGAGTGACCAGGCCACAGAGGCAAAGGATGGGGGGGGGGGGCGAATTGTAAGTTAGCATCTGGGGAGAGCGATAATTCCTGAGGTGGCACTGGGGTACCCAAGTCAGCTCGCAAATTAGAGGCTCGCAACCGCACTGCTACTTGGCGTGCCTTCTGACTCGCACCGCTTTTTTTTCCATAACTACGGGTTTATGGGTCTCGTAGGTAATTCGATCGTTAGAGCATTGTTTAAGGACTTTAGGTGGTCGCCTTAAAACAGATGTTAGCTCCAACTGCCCACAGCGGCGGGAGATCACACATGGTAAGCATTTTTGCCGGCTACCTTTCCCACGCTTCTCCTCATAAGAGGGGGGGGCTTTAATGTACCTATACTCCTCCAGGAGGCTTAATGTAGCCATTTATTCACACACATATATATATATATATATATATATATATATATATTCAAATGCATAAGCACACATTAGCAAAATGTTACACGGATAGGGATGAAGTTCCTAGATTCTCGCATATAGATAAGGGTAAAGAGATCTCTTTTACTAATATTCCCGCATGATTGGCGCGCCCCTTTAAACAAAATACTGTCTTACTTTCGTTGTTTGAATAAATTAGTAGTTTATTGTCAATTTTTAAAAAGCTTACTCTGAATATTTCATGTACACCCAAAAAAAGAGAGAAATGCTTCTTGTAATTTCTAAGAGCTCTAAATCATAAATACTAGAAATGATGATTAGTATAAGTCAAAAAAACATCCACCTCTTCTCTTCATACTTTATTTAGGCAAAATTTCTCTACATTGGTAAGTCCATGTTTTAAGTTGGATTTTTGATTCCTATTTCATATTCCTGGATGATACTCAGAAAGAAGAAGCATAAAGTATTCTAGGGTCGTAATTTTAATTCCTCTTTTCCCCCTCTTTGGCTTGTAATTTATGAGAAATATTCTTTAATCCTTCAAATAAAACTTCGCCATTTTACTAATTATGAAGATATAAATTGATTGAAACGATTTATGAATTTTTGATTATCTATTTATTTTCAACTTTATCAAGGACTGTTCTTTACTTTTTCTTTCTTTCATCACCTGCATTAACCCAATGATTGATGAAACCGGAGTTTAATCAACTTTAAAAGTCCTATTTTAATATTCCCTTCCAGATAACCACTAACGAAGTAACAGTAACTCTCTTGAATTTCTTTCCATACAAAGCTGACCCTCCAAAATACTAAGGTGCAAATCGATTCCTATAAGGAATCCTACGTCTTTCCTCATAAATCACAAAGATTTGAAATATTTTTTCATTTTTCCTTAATAAATGTAATATATATGACGCAGATGTTTGAAATTATTGAGGGAAATCTCACGAATTTTAAATATCTGCGTCACTAATCTTTATCAGGTTTTTCTGATTTTATTTTGTATACAAAAGGAATGAAATCACTTAAAAGCATGATATGATGTTTAATCAATTCCAGTGATGAAGGAAAGAAATCAGTTTGCGCCAGGAACCATAAAAGTCCTCTCAGACCTTCAACTTTATTTGAAGCACTTGGGAGTAGGAACGGTACTCATAAATATTCCACAAATCTACATTAAATGCACTTCCCTGGTGTTTGATCTGGTTTTAAACTCCGCCTCCACGACGCTGATAGGTATTTAGGTTCATACCTTAATTTATCACCGTGCATATGAGTTTCGGAACGACCCTTTAAATCTCCCTTCAGTACTGTTTTCCCTCATTCGTGTGTCTCGTAGTTTCGTTTTTCTGCATGAATGAATTCGTAGTGTTTTTTTTTTCAATAAACGTAAAAGCAAAAAACAACAATTTATTTATGGGATAATCTTTGGGAGGAAGAGAGTGATAAAGAAAGTTTAAATGATTAAGGAAAAGAATAAAATTGAAGGATTAATAGTAAAGATCCTCTTAAAGGATTGAAACCAGAAGGAAACACGACGGCAGGGCGTAGATCCGGGAGAAAACGCGTTTCTTGTGTTGGTGATTCGCGTGCACGCAATCATCCAAGAATTAACAGCAACATTTTCTCCATGCTTAGTTGACATCCCCTTGAGGGTGTTAGTAATAGAAAAAAAGAAAGATAGTGGTTGTAGACGAGGAATGATTGAGAAGAATGCTTGTATTGTTGAGGTTCGTCAGGATGTTATCGAAATTATTTCACATCCCTAAGTGATCGAGGTAGGAAATTGAAGAAGATTGGAGGCTATCTCAAGAAAGAAATTAATTCCACACTTTTGTAATTTTGTTGCAATTTATCTAAGTTAATTCGTTCACATAGTTTTTCATCTTTTCAAGAATATATATGATATAAATGTTCAAGTTTTTAATAGATTTTTTTTTAGCTATTTTTCTGGCCAACAATAAAGGACATTATTTTGCCACAATTGAGTAGATTAGCGATTTAGAAAGTACCAACTATAAAAGCATTTGGCACAGATTTATTTATGTAGCTTGTTTTTATTTGATAAAATAAAGTGTCATCATTAAATATAAATGGGGGTTTAAGAATGCTAAAGGTAATTTTTGTTGGATGTAAGTCGAATCCATCAACTATTAATAATTTAAATCTAAGGTAAGGTGAGATACATTTTTAATTCATATAAGGACTTTTACAGAATTGTTGGCTTACTTTTACATAAGTATATGAAGATATATTTAATCCATGGCATGGAGCAATGAGTCCTGAAAAAGTTCAATTAAATATACATTCCATGATTAATATTTCTATTCAGTTATTCATAGATATCACAAGAGAGCAATACGAAAACGAAAGACCGAAGAAGTAAGCATTGTGCTTGGTCATAAGGAAATAAATTGTAGGCTATTGCAATCATGACAAATTTCTCTCAATCAATCACTTGGTTCTTAATTCTTCTAACTGAGTTAGAAATAAAACTCACTGTTGCCTTTTGCAAAACATTTGGCAGCTTACTGTTAATGTCTGAGTGAGACAGGCACACAACAAAGTAGCAATGGCTGTCAGTCATTAGGATGAGTAAAAAGATTGAGGATCAATTAGTTCGAGTTTGAGTATTTATTTTTTTTTTACAAATGTCGAACATGCATTAATGCTAAAACGAAGGCAAGGTTACTAGAGCTTAAATTGTTTATGTGTCTATTATTTATGAATTTTAAGGGATAAAATTGTCTTTATTGTTTTTAAGGAGCTAATGCTTGGGATGCTTATTGATCTGGCGACTGCCAAGGGTCAAACCAATGGCTTTAATCTCAAAGTGTTGTGTGTGAAGATTTGTTTGATATATGCTAATAGTTTTGTTTATGTGATTTGATTACTGGTGTTTGGACAACTCGTGCCTCGTAAGAACTCCCTTTTGACAGTATTTGGATATGTATTTTTTCCCCCAGTCTAGCTGATATTAAAATTTGTGGGCCTTGTTTTTGAATAGGGGTTGACAAGTGAATATTTCATTTGGAGCTTTGTTGTAATAAACTTCAAATTGTGGTTGATTTTAAGTTTATACCTTAGACTTTTTAAAAATTTTTCTTCTGTCAAATCGTACGAGGACGGGGAAAATAATTGCTTCCTAGTGTCACAACAGAACGATAAGCTTAGGGTACTCGGGAGGAGAAATGCGAAATTGAATGTTAACTCTCACACTGGGGTGGCTTAAGTTTGATGGCAGCGGACTGGTAGAGGAACTATAATTTTTTCTATATTCAAGAGATTTCTGAACAAAAACGATTGGAATACACTCATGACAGCAACGCGACTTTTAAAAAGAATAAATTAAATTTATCTGCCTAATGTATTAATAGTTAAATTATGTTTTACTTTGACTGGTATGTTCTAACGACCTAGAGATAACATTAAATTTTATTGCGGGAGGATGATTCAATAAAATATATGAGACAAACCACCGCATTTGTTTAAAAAATTATGGTACTTTAATTATAAAAAATATCAACAAATAATTTAACGTTCACCCTTTAACCCTTTTATGATAGATTTCCTCAATTCAACGACTATTCGCACAACAATACAAAGAGTGTGGGTAAGTCAGTGATAAGGGCGTTAATGCGATATCCAAACGTTAGTTGTAGTGTTGGTATAATGTGTTATTCTTGTTAGATCTCAGACCCTAATTCACTGCCTTTAGGTTATGGTACTGGAACTTGTGAGCTTTCCTCTTGTGTCGCTTGGTTGTGTATCGATTTATAATGGTTAATTTTTTAAAGGTGTTTAGTAATTTTCTCCTTTGTTTCACTATAATTTGTAAGCATGTTATTGCTTCTGGATGATTATTTAAAGGCAAATGTATGATGGGCAAAATATAGCCAGATAGACCTTTTCAAGGGGTAAAAAGGCAATTATAGGTATTTTTTTTTCAGGGATAAACGTTATTGAGAGGTATTCTGATCTTTGGGAGATATAATTGTCGGATGGATTTTCCGGGGATGTGTAAATGTATAGAGTGAACCTGAACCTTATTGGTTGTTTCATAAGTCCAGATTTGAATAGTAGGTCGTAGTTCAAAGTGATATTGACAGGCGGTCCTAGTCCGGGTAGGTAAGTGTGGAAAGGCTTCCATTATTTAATCTCTGATATTTAAAATTGCCTGGCAGAACGGGACTCACCAGATTAAATTACCTTAGCTCACCCGGACATAGTGGAATGAGTGAAAAGATCTTCAATTCCGGAGCCCAGACTTCCTGCTTGAACATGGGATACTTTTCCGATGAACTACATAACAGTAGCAACGCCGGTATTCAGACCTAAGGCTGGAAATACCTCAGCTCAGGTTGGTAACTACCAACCGGTTACAAGATTATCTCGGTAAAATATTCGAAAAAATAATCACCAACAAATTGTAGAAATACTTCGATGATAAAGGCTTAAATAACAGGCTCAAAATTTGGCTTCTAGAAAAACACAAGCAAGGAAATATCTGTAGTAGAAAACTTGAGAAGATTGCGGAAGCAAAGAGAGAGAAAATTAGCGTGGAAATCGTCTAGCAAGACATGAACCAAGCATTCTAAAGAGTTTAACAAAGAAGTATGCAACTGAAAATATATTAACTGCGAATGATCCACGTTATCAAAAATATATTATGCGATAATGTTATGCAGAGACGTGCTTAAATGGAAATAAGACGCAATGAGGGAGACTAAAGAGAGCTCGCTGCAAAGTGTTACTAATGCGGATGTTTGAGCCCACCACTCTATTCAATCTACACCGCAGATATGCCACCGCGCTCAAATTATAGCTACCTGAACATGCAATTTGCAGATAAAATAAGCGCACTGATAGTTTCCCCTTAAATTATCTCACCCTTGTATCGATAGATACAAGTAAACATAGAAAATAAAATAAAGAGGAATAAATGTAAGGTGATACCCGCGTACAAGAAGAGCCTCTCTAATGTCTATATAGATGTAGAAAGCTCAGCATACGTCCATGAGTGTAAATTGCTATGGCTATCGCATTATTACATTAGGTTAAAACAAACATGTTATTGACAGGGTAAATTGAGGGAAAATTAGACTGCTATTACTATATGTACAAGTTAAGAAAGCTCAGCTGGCAGAACAAGAGGATGATTTATAAGGCCATAATACAGTCCACGATTATTTATTCAACCATAGAGATGTACACGAACTCAAGGAGTAACCTAGTTAGGCTCCCAAAAATATATAATAAACCTACGTATAGAAAAACAAACACTTATAGAGGAGAACTAAGAAGACAAAGAGACCTTCACAAAAAAATCAAAGATAAAGCAACCCAAAAGAATAATGCCTTATGAGCTAAAAAGTCATAAAAAAGATATACTGAAATAGGAATTTAATTAAACAAACAAACTTCTCAAAAAGTAGGATGGAGAACACAGATTATTGTCAAGTTTTCGAAGGAGTACGAAAGAGAAGACGAGGAGAAAGAAGAAATCTACAACTAGAGAACTATAAGAATACCCGACGATAATCAAGATTTATTAGATACACGAAGTATTAGCAGGAAATTGTTTATAGACAATTCTAACCAGGAAAGGAATATAAAAGAATGGCTAGAGAGATAGAAACCTAAACCAGTTTATGAAGGACAATTACAAATATCGATATGAACGCCTCATATATAATAACTTTACTCTGAAAAGATTCAAATATACACAGATACAAAAACAGGAATGCGTGCTTCTCACTCAAAACCAACTTTTAACTATGAGTATATCATTTAACTGTAACTACCTATAATGGACAGAGATTTTCCATGATCTCCAGCCAAACTAGCATCTCTTTTACAAACACCTTACTTCCTTTATTCTTCAGTAATTATTCATTATTAATATGATATTAGTATACAGGACTTACAATAGATACATGGGACAGGGTTCATGATGAACAGCAATGATCTAGAATAAATAGAAGCTTCACAACGTGAATGATATTCCACGTTAAGCTGTAGCTCCCATTGCTAACTTTGTCTACTTTTTTCACTACTACTACATCCTCGCTGTCCTATCCTTGTAATTGCTTCTCCCGTCCCTCTCACTATTACACATCGAACCCACACTGACTGGAGACTACTTAGGTTCTTGATAGTGTGGCTGCGGTGCAGCACAAACGATTCCAGTCAACGCCCCCCTTCTTTGGCACCTCTATTGAAAGCCGATGTGACAGAAGGAGTAAGACAAACATTTCTTTGTCTTCTATATTTCCTTGCTGTCCTATCCTTGAAATTTCTTCTGCCGTCCCTTTCACTCTTACTCATCGAACCCACACTGCCTGAAACCTACTTAGCCTCTGCGTAGTGTGGCTGCAGAAGACCATAAAAGAGTACCAGTCAACGTGCCTCCCCCCTTCTTTGGCAACTCTTTTGAAGGCCGATGTGACAGATGGAGTATGACAAGCATTTATTTGTTTTCCAATTCTTTTTTCATTATATTTATTTTTCACCATTTGCCCTCCAAAATCATACATAAAACATGGTTGTCTACACGATATAATTATATGTATACTAGTGAGGGTACCCGGAGTTTACAGGGCTATATAACTATGGTAAACAAATTAAATTATCTGCTTGAATTAAATTGCGCAATTAAAATTTTATAGTTATTGGAATGTAAGTTTTATTTTCACTTTGGAGTAATGGAGTAGAGTATCATGAAAGAATAAGATAGAATGATTTTCAAAGTACCATGATATCCACCTCCATTGCTTTGAAAAAAGTTTGTCTCAGAAATTTGTTCATAGTAATGGCAAAGCATGGCTTGCTCGGAAACTGGAACTTTCAGAATTGGAAAGGCAGTTCGGTAACTGATGGGATGATTGGGAAGATTGGAAGAAGTACCAATACATTTTTGTATGGACCACAGGAGATTGTATCTTCACTTATATTTTCATGTAGCCAAGTAATGCGGCAGCGAGTGAAATTCGTTTTGGGGGGAGGCGCCATGTGAGCGCAGAATCATGAATGGTACACCAATGTTCAGTGAAAGTAGGTGAGCAGCCATTACAATACATGTAGCTCATTTGAGTTTAGCATCTCATTGGGAGATATCACAGCCTCGTCATCAGAAGTGCTAGTGTCCACAGACTTGTATAGCTTTTTATCTCTACGGAAACTCTTCCATGAGCAAGTGGTTGATTGGGTTGATACTTGCATTGAACCTTGAGAGAATTGCAAGCCAAGGTAGCATGACATTTCTTTCATGTTCGTCAGCGTCATTACAATACAATAGATCTCGCGGCCTGGCAAGTGGTAATGTGACATAACATTTCTTGAAAACATGTTAACTTCAATACATTACAGTGCTGCGGCCAGGTATGGAGGCAAGAAAAACTACGCGGTTGGGAGCCAAAGACAGCGCGCCTCGAGAGGATGTGCGCGAGATTTAACTAATCTTCTTAATTTTTCATTATATATTATCGCTTAATTTTCCCACGGGCAATGTTAATGTTTTAATTGCAAATCATAACCGCGATTACTGGACCAAATAAAATTTAGAGAGGGCCAGATTCCAAATTTTTAAATTGTAATTTTTAAAGAAAAACAGGAAGGGAACCTACACATTGAAATCCTGATTTGAAATGATCAAATATTATTCAGTCTACCTTTAATTCATTTACTGCTATTCCAAAAAAATCATTCATTTAAACTGGAGCTAAATTTTGACTCGCAACAGGCCTGACTGCGATCCAAGTATCTTATTTGTCGGGTGATTGGTGGAATACTAGACCAACAATCCAGCAGCACCACGAAGAACCACGTGAATGGCAGGATTACTAGGACCTGCAGGGGCCCAAATCAGGACCTAGTGAATGCAGTATGTGATGGGTTGCACACTCACCTGGAGGGTGGCTTCGAGGGCACAGGCGAGTTCATTGGTCGGATTGACAGAACATGTCATGAAGACAATCTAACCCATATTTGACGAATATATATATATATATATATATATATATATATATATATATATATATATATATATATATATATATATATATATATATATTCCTTAAAGTTCTCAGGGAGAGCTGCATTGCTTAATTTCAATTGATGGCTCTAGGCGAGGAAAGTTAATCCGAAGAGGCATGAGTCTATTTGGCTAGACGTTTTACGACCTAGTAGTAGGTCATCTTCGTGGCAAAATGGTGAACATAATATTAAAGGTAATATATATATAGGAAATATATTAAACATAATTGTGTTATAATCGACCAATCAGCTAACTCCAAAACGAAAGGCTCAGAAAAGAAAATGAAACGAAGATTCCTACTAATTTAACACTCTATTCCAAATTCATTAAAAAAGAATGTGGGAAAGCAATAGAAAACTGTAATATATAAAAAAAGATGACGAGTCGAGAAAACGCTTTAAACAACAAATATAACTAAACATATAATGAAAAAGCGTCATTTGGATTAATAATTGGGGTGATGGAGAATAAAAAATGAGATAAATATAAAATAAACTCGTTACTACCAGGTATGACCAAATATCTAAATACTACCATGAGATTGTAAAGAACTTTCAAATATTTAAGGAGCATGATAAGATCAAATACAGGGCTAAAAATAGAAGTTAAGGAAAAAAAGTAATGGAGAGGCAGATATGTATATATATAATAAAAGTACATAAATATAAATACATATATACATATATATATATATATATATATATATATATATATATATATAGATGCAAAAAAACAGAAATACATATGCATATATATTTATTTGCATGTATGCATATATGTATTTAGGTATGTAACACCATACATTTGTCAAACGTCTCTGGGCAAGAATGTGAAAAACTATAAAAGGAGGACAAATGAAAGCAAATCACCGAGGCTATATATACCACGAGAGCTAAATATATTTCACAGAAATCCACGCAGATAGAATTCAAACGAACAATGTTGGTTTGTGTGGTATCTGCACGACATAATCTCTCCATACATGACAAAAGAACAAAGACTTTGGCCTCATTGCAAAGGAAAAATTCAATCAGCGCCCAGTAATTAAAGATATAGAGAAATAAATATAGATCAATAATTATGATTATTGAAAAATCAAAATGAATTATAACTATGTATGTGAAAGTTAGATTTTCCCTCATTCATATTGATGCGGGAAGTTAGTAAAGCGAAGTTTTTCAAGGAAAATGTTAAAGGTAGGCGAAGTGAAAATAGTGGAAGATATCTGACGAGTCAAATAAGGTTCAAATACTGAGCAAATGGAGGTAAAATACTGACTGCATTCTAAAATATTTACTTTATCAAAATTCGTTGCATCGTTTGATCTTACCCATGACTTACAGCTTAACTTTATGAAATCACTTTATTTAGAGGAATAAAAATAGCATGAAATATAGGAAAGTTGCTTTCTTCACTCTTCCAGCGAGAAAAATGTTTTCTGAAAGTTTTGAGGAATTGACTGGTCTCGCCGACATGCTAAATGCTAATACCATCAGCTGAATTCTAGAATACAGATAATACATTGTTTCTATATTTACTTAATGATTTTATCATGAAAAATGAACATTATACATTCTCGTTCTCTAATTTTGGTGGCCACCTTCTTCGCATACATGCTACCCTCTTCAAATTGCTTTCTCCTTTATTTTATAAAAGAAGAACCTGAATATTATCAGTGCCAAATTTACCAAATAATTTTCTGATTATTTAACATTAAAATAAAATGATAAAAAAAAAATAAATAGATTCCATTATGTTCTTCTTCTAGTTTGTGACGCGACTATATTTATATCTGTTTTAGGTTTACTAGTTTCCTTACAAACCTTTCCTTAAACTTTAGCCTAAGACGTTATTTTGAAGGAGTCCTAAAATTCTGAAAATAATTAACTTTAATTTTTCCTATTTAGCCAAGAAAGGTTGCCATTGGTATTTTTTCTCTCGAGTATTCTGTTGTTCATAAGCAATGAAAGGAAAACAATCTAAAAATTCTCTCTGATGTCTAGCAGTTTGAACCGATGCTTGGTCTTAAATATTGAATATTCTCCCCTCCCCCCATTAGTTTTGATAATTCTTATGTTATGGTAGTGTTTGAGTAGATCAAAATGTCCTAAACTGCTTGGCAAGTAAAACATGGAACTTACAATCTAATCTAGAAGGGGTTGTGCATTTCTTATGATAAACCTCCCCAGCTTTGATGCTTATCGAGATGCTTTTTATCGAGACCAATGAGTTTGTAGCAAAATGAACTTGTAAAACAACAGTTCTGGAAAGGGAACGACATGGAAGATATCCAACTAATTTAACATCCTACCGCCAGTTTAAGCCATTTAACATGTTACTCTTAAATTTTAGTTAATTTACTGACTTCATTCCTTTGTTTTTTCCAATTGAGGAGGAAGTTTATTTTGTGGTAATCCGTTACATGCCATCCAGCAATTGAACTAATTGCTAATGGATCTACATATTGTTATGCATTGAATACTGACCCCAGGGTTTAACGGAGCATATATAGCATGTCCCACCAAGTCAATCTGTATTAGGGCTCTTTACAGTGATTTAACATTGTTATCTAAAAACATGAATTTCCAAAAGGTAGAGAAAAGATAGTAATTAAATGTGCGACCTTAAATACAATAAAAAAGAAGCAAAGAAAATACTTTGACAGGCATAAGTTTTACCTTGTTTATAACTTTGTTAAATTTTACCTTAATTCAGCTCGGCTTCGTGAGTATTATATTAACATTCATAACCTTTCACAAATTCCTCCCGCACCTTGAAATTTGCTTATGTAAAAACGGCAACGCCCTTAAAGAAATCTCACTTTCATGTTCACAATTGAAAATTTTCTCGGATCGTTGCACAAGAAGGAAGGTTAATACGTACGCATGAATATAACTTTCATTTCTTTCAAAGGATATAAACATGTTATTCGAAAGAGAATTTAAAACTGCATAAGGGTTTTAAATTTCGTTGGAATCGGCAGAAGGGTTATGAGGTTATTTCCCTAAAAATATAATTACCTGGCTAACTTTGCTAGGCCCTTGTCAATTATATCACGAAAGAGAATGTGAAAAAACATAAGGATTTCAAATTTGGGTCGAATTGGACGAATAGTTATGTTATTGGCAAAACAAAATATTTCCCTGGCGATCCTTGTGAGGACTTGGGCAATTATATCATTCGAAAATGAATATAAAATAACATAAGGGTTCAGATATCATTAGAATAGGCCAAAGAGTAACGATGTTATTGCAAAAACAATAATTCCCGAGCTAACCTTGGGACAACTTGGGCAATTAGCTCATTCAAAAGAGAATGCAAAACAGCATAAGGGTGATGAAACTTCGTTAGAATTGGCGGAATAGCTATGATGTAAATTGTCCAAAAAACATAATTCCCGGGTTAATCTTGGAAGGACTTTGGCAATTATATCATTTGAAAGAAAATGCAAAACAACATAAGGCTTTCAAATTTTGTTAGAATCGGACAAATAGTTACCATTTTATTACAAAAAAAAAAAAAAAAAACAAAGACGGGACAAGCAAAATTGGGAGCAACCGACCAACCAACTTAACGACATAGTGAGATGTAGATTGTCCCGCGACTAGACTCGCACGCGACTAAAAAGAAGACTAGGGTGATTAACTAGAATGACTCGATGAATGCAGCCTTTGTGAAGTCGAAAGCTGAAGTCACAAGAAATGAGGAACTTGCGGCTCCAACCTAAGAAGCAAATACGAGAATGCTTGAAGTATATACGGATGCAAGTAGAGATTCGCTGGGTTGATGTTTGATGCACGATTAAGTTCCGGATGCGATTGAAAAGAAAATAGTATTGCGTATGTGTTAAAAGCGTTTAGCGTGGCAGAGCATGCGTATTTGACGATTGAATCTGCTACGTTACGAAGCGCTTCTGTATCAAGTCGTTACGGCCATATTTGCATGTATTATGATTTGTAGTGAGAACGCATCAACCAACGATTATTGTATTTGTAACGAATGAAGTTAGTGGATAGTGGACTTGCGAGGCTGATGGAAGATTTGGTTTAAGTTTAGCAGCAAAGCGAGCACCGCTTTGATCACAGTTAAAAGTATGCCTTTAGTGCACTATGCTACGCAGAGACCAAAAAAATTCTCTGAATAGAGTAGCTTTTAAAACCACTTTCGCAAGCTCGAACAGTGATCAAAGCAAAGTTCGCTGCCTCAGTGTGCATGGTTCGAATCGCTTCCCTGCACGGATTTTTTTTGCAAAAAGGTAATAAAAATATTAATGCAAGGAAAAATGATTCCATTTTCTCTCTCTATGTGGTTTAATGGATTCATATATATATATGAATCCATTTGCTGTGACTACATCTTCTAAGTCTTCGGAATCAAATCCTTTTCGATAAGCTGCCTTGTCTACGTCGATCAGAATGAAATTCTCATTTCAGAAACGGAAAAACCACCTTTTGTATCGTCTTTCATTTACTGCATTATCTCCATAGGTGCTCTAAATCTATTTTGTCGCTCTCTTGCATTTACGCATTCTTGAAACGTATAGAGTAAAACAGGTCTAATATGATCTTTGGACAGAGAACCTAGGGTTGAAGTCCGAGTAAGATCCTGAAGAATATTTTTATAATCCGTAAGGAGAATGCATGGATTATTCATTGTAAGATTCCTAAACAATAACAAGGGGTTCCCAGTTTAATAAATGACCTATAATATTCATTATAGAAAGTCGGTCGTTAATTTTTTGTCAACCAAATATATGTATATATATATGCGGTTACGTAATGGTAATAATAGGGAATTCTTCAATCCACAAGAGAAGTCTATTTTAGAGAAATGAATGGTTACCCTATCGTATTATAACGCTCCTGAACGAGGTTGAGCATAGGCAGACTTCTGTAGCGGATTAGGGAAAGCTTAATTTTACCATTACCCAACAGCATTGACTAGAACGTTATTGATCATTTATCAAAGTATATAAATCTTATAATCGAAAACAATAATTTGATGTAGAAAAATTTGTGCATTATTCAATACACTGCTTTCTTATCTTCCCTGGAATTAATTTCATCCAAACCTTGAAAAACAGTATATATATATATATATATATATATATATATATATATATAAATATATATATATATGCTGTTTTTCAAGATTTTTGATAAAATGAATCCAGGGAAGCTAAGAAAGCAGTGTATTGAATAATGCCAAAAATTTTCTACAGCAAATTATTGTTTTCGATTATAAGATTTATATACTTTGATAAATGATCAATAACGTTTTAGTCAATGCTGTCGGGTAATGGTAAAATTAAGCATTCCCTAATCCGCTACAGAAGTCTGCCTATGCTCAACCTCCTTCAGGAGCGTTATAATACGATAGGGAAACCATTCATTTCTCTAAAAAGAGACTTCTCTTGCGGATTGAAGAATTCTTATTAATACTATTACGTAACTGCATATATATATACATAATTTGGTTGACAAGAAATTAACGACCGACTTTCTATAATGAATATTATAAATCATTTATTAAACTAGTATGCCTTGTTATTGTTTAGGAATCTTACAATGAATAATCCATGCATTCTCCTTATGGATTATAAAAATATTCTTCCGGATCTTACTCGGACTTCGCTCCTATGTTCTCTGTCCAAAGCTCATATTAGACCTGTTTTACTCTATACGTTTCAAGGATGCGTAAATGCAAGAGAGCGACAAAATAGATTTAGAGCACCTAAGGAGATAATGCAGTAAATGAAAGACGATACAAAAGGTATTTTTTCCGTTTCCGAAATGAGAATTTCATTCTGATCGACGTAGACAAGGCAGCTTATCCAAAAGAACTTGAATCTAAAGACTTAAAAGATGTAGTCACAGCAAATTCTGCTATAACTTCTAGGGAACTCTTTTGGTGCAGGCTTGTTAATGGTAATCAGAAGTCGATCTTTATCATGAAATTGAATTCCGCCGTTTTATATTACACGAAGAAGCATATTTTTCTAGAAACCCGAGGAACACTTCATTTTCCAAACTTATTTTGCTTGTATGGTTGGCAACTCTAGGACTTGTCGATTAAAAACTGTTAGACAACAAACAAATAATTAAAGTTCATCTCAACTGCGATCTACTTCTTCTTTTGATAGGCGCAATATTTCTAAAGCGAGTCCCTTTATTCAACAGAAGGAGAATCATTCTTCATCATGTCATCACGAAGCACGAATAATGAAAGATCTGTGGATTAAGCTCGCTTACAAAATATTGCTTCATCCTCCATATTCTCCCGAACTTTTCGCCTCCTTATTATAAGTTTTTTGGGGGATGATGAACCTATTTTAATCGTGGTAGGTTGGCATGAAGAGAAGGCATTGGAAACGAGTTAGATTCATAATCTAATACTAATCCATAAGAATGGACAAGCATGGCACTTATATGATGGGTGAAAGAAATAATGTTATAAGAAGAAATGGAGGTTATGTTTATGTTTAAATATTTCCTTAGTTCTAAGCTTTTTCTCCTTTAATATAACTCTAAATTCGCTCGAAAGTTTTTTTTAACCATATATATATATATATATATAAATATATATAATATATATATATATATATATATATATATAATATATATATATATATATATATATATAATATATAAATAAATATGACAAGAGAGAAGAGACGCGCGCGGTAAGCCCTTTCAAGGAGAGAAAGCGAGAAGAACCCCTAGGGCTACCCTTTTTAATCTACGCTAACGAAGGCGTAAAATCGCGAAGGACGTGATGGGCTAAAGTCTCGAATTCGTGGAAGCCTGAGATGTGCTTAAGAGCACGAAGGGTCCGACCGGGGATTAACCTGCGATGGTGTGAATCGGGAAAAGTTCACCTCGATGGTGAAGCGTCTGTCAAATGGAACCCTCTCCCTTCGTGCGACCCCTATAAAACGTCCGACGCCATAGTTGGACAGCAGTAACCCCACTGTGTCACGAATATCCAGGGGAATCTGCCATCATTCTGTCCCCGTTAGTTCCACACGAACCCTTACACTACTTGTCAAGCTCCGTGTATTCTCCTAGAAGTTGCAAGAGTCTACCCCGTACTCATTCGTACCCGTTACCCAAATGCGATGCGTCAAATTCTCGATTCGGTATTATAAACCCGGAGGTAAGATCTCAGTTCATCTCGTTTTATAGTTGTTCGTCAAAATGCTACCATTTTGGATTCAGCGCCATCTAAAACAAGGCATGATTACTTCATCGGACTAAATTGTCGAAGTAACCGCAACGCGCAACTCTACTGTGCAATCTCCCCTCCCCCCCTTTTAAGCCTCCATCATCTGGGCCTCGCGCAGGCTCAAGGTCATTTGAGCGTTCCATTGATGTTATTGTGTGTGATGCTCGACACCGCCCATGTTACTCTTTGAACCCAAGGCTCGTGTAGATCTTCTATGTTTATATACCTTACTTAAAACCACTTTTAAGATAGTAAATATATTATTTTCATAGTAGTAAAGTATATTTTGTACTTCGTTTTCGTTAACTCAGAACATTCTAAGATACCTGAGCATTAGATAAACTAAAGAGCAGTCTGAATCTTAATTACACTCTGATTTGAATTTATAATTATTTCGCCAACGCTCATAGCGGACAAATCCGTTCATAATCCTCTCTCTCTCTGGGGCTGAGGAATTGGAAAAGGTTTGGATCTAAGATCAAACTACGACAATATATATATTTTTATATATAATTATATATATATATATATATATTAGTTAGGGCTTCTCCTATGGAGCTTCAATTTAATTTGAAGGATGAACGAAAGGACGTATAAAGGGAAATCCATTTCATTTTCTTAATACAACGTTTCCGGTGAACTTTTCACCCATCTTCGGGTACTGGAAATACAATTTGTGGAAAACTAATTATAAATTAGAGTTAAACAGATAATCAAATTTAAGAATTTATGGAAAGTATTTAATTAATATTAAGGGGGGCATAGCGATAAATTTACAGGTGATTGATATTTTAAGATAATTATATTTTGAGTTAAAAATTAACGATTGGGGAAACACAAGAAAAACATCAGGATAAACCAACCTTTAACAATCAGCCGTGAGAGGATAACTGGAGATATAAGCCAAGGAGCGTCAAAGAAAGAGAAGGTTAGAGGGTTGGTATTATTTTTGGTTTAGAGTAGAAGTAGTGGGTGAAAAGAAGAATCAAAATTTAAGGAAAGAGAAAGGAATCTAATATACATCGATTCAAGAATCCTTAATGATATGGGATCAGGAGTGGTTTTTAAGATTTTAAAATCGCCCGTTGTGATTTCAATTTGACACTTAATAGAGTGAACCCTAAAAGGTGAGAATTCTTTCGTAGAGAGAACCTTTCCCGTCCTCTGGCTAACGCCTAAATGTTAACAGAACCTTGCCCTCAGCGAGCGAACCGTACTGCCTATATATCTCCCCAGTTTACAATTTGAGCAAATAAACTCTAATATAATGGAGCACTTTGCTTCAGGCGAGATTCTGTCCTTACAATTTTAAGTATAATCCTATGTGGTGTCTATATATGAAAATTACCCTTAAATTGGCAAGGAAAAAGAATTTATTTAATAGAGATGTACTTTCTTTTGAAAAGTTTTTATTTAAAAAACCCAGATCCGGAAAGATTATGTAACGGATATCTTTGCAAACAGTAGGGAAGTTAAATTTGGGATAGTAGATACTGTTTGAAAATTGGGCCGTAATTTTTTCAGTCAGAGATACAGTAAAGCCGTTTCCTTTGAAATAGTTAGTCAAAAATACGACTTGTTGGTAAATTCCGGAGTAGGATGAACAAATATTAAAAGCCTGGAATATTAGTGTTTTGATGGCACTTATTTTGAAAGAAAGGTCACCAAAACTGAAAAAGTTAGGCCTTGACCAGTAAAGGTTGGCTAACGTAAAACTTTGGATACAAATCCAGTTGGGACACGGGAAATGTGGATATCCAAAAATGAGATTGAGGAATCGAGCTTCTTTCGCAAGTAAATTTAATATTAGGATGTATATGATTGGCATATTACAAGAATTTATCGCAGGTCTCCTCTTTATTGAATAGAATGTATGTATCATCGACTTAGTGGCGGTAAAGTAAGGGTTCAATGCCTCCAAGTTCCAGGCTGAATAATGGTTCCTCAAACCAGGACATAAAATATCTGCCAAGACTGGGCCTAAAGGACTGCCCATACCCATCCCATCTATTTGGCAGTAGGTTTCGTTGTTAAAGGAAAAGTAATTGTCCTTAACGCCTAGTTTCAGTCAGCGCTTCTTTTAATAGTGGAGGGGTAATTCCATGAAATTTGGAGGGGTTAAGGGGAAATGCACGTCGGTCAATTATGTCAATGGTTTGGTCAAGAGGAACATTAGTAAAGAAAGGGGAAACATCCAAACTACTCATAAAGAAAGGATAAGGAAGCTTAAAATTTCGTAATTCTTTAACAAAGGTAAAGGTATTTTGAATTTTAAACTGGTTTGAGGAAAGAGGGGATATTAAAGACGCCAAGTATTTAGCTAAGTTATAATAGGGGGGATTATAGGATGCTAAAATGGGGCGAAGGGAGATACCCTCCTTGTGACATTTGGGAAGTACGTATAGAGAGCCTAGGTAGGAACCTGAAACGTGCAGACGGTTGTAAATAAATGAATCCAAAATCTTAAGGTTTTTTAACTCAAGCAAAAGGCGATTTATTCTGTCTTCTAACTTGATGGACAAAGATTGAAGGGGTTTAGAAATCTTTTTGAACTTAGAGTTATCGGACAAAACATCATTCATTTTTATTATGTAATCTGATTTCTTAAGAAAAAAGACACATCTACCCTTATCAGATTTGGTGATGACTATCTCATTTCTTTTTCATAAACCTATGAGTGTATCGATGTCATTTGGGCGCAGAAAAAGCGAAGACAATTTGAGTTTGCGCGAGAGATGGCGAAATTCCTGCGCAAAATATGAGTGTTAAGCAAAAATCCTTAAATTTGCCGGTGATAGGCAAGTCTTTTAACTCGCTAAAAAGCTTCTCAAAGGAAAAAATAGTCAATATGGCCAAGTTTGAAAGGGGAAGGTTTAAATTCAAATGCCAGAGCAAGTAAAAATGATTCTCTCGCGGTTAAATTGTAATCAGAAAAGTGTTTTACTGTATTTTCATCTAAGGAGAAACAAGGCATAGATAGGTTAAGTTTGAATAGCTTGCGGTCAAGAACTTTGAGGACAGAGTTTGCGTAGCTTTCAGTAGTTTGAGTTATAAGAGTATAAAAGCAATGATAATCACAGATAGTAACAATTGCTCTAAGATTCTATTTTAATTTATCGATGGAGGAAAACTTAGAGTTAATTCCATTATTTAGAAGTTGTTCTAGGGCAGAGGAATAGAAATCAGTTGAATAAAGGCTTTTACGGTAGAGTTTAAAGTAAATAAAATTTGGGAAAACACGGTTAAAAAGGCAAATTTCCAAGAATTCCAAATCCAGTTGGGCCATTATTAGATAACGTGAAGTCTTCTCAAGAGAACGATAGAGCTTGATTCCTTCGGGTCCATAATGTAAGGATAAATATTAGTTAGGGCTTCCATTATGGAGCTTTAATTTAATTTGAAGGATGAACGAAATGACGTATAAAGGGAAATTCATTTCATTTTCTTGGTACAACGTTTCGGGTGAACTTTTCACACATTTCTTCAGCTACTGGAAATACAATTAAGTTAGAGTTAAACAGATAATCAAAATGATTAGTTTATGGGAAGTATTTAATGTTTATTAAGAGATGTACGATAAATTTACAGGTAATTGAGATTTTTAGATTATTATATTGTGAGTTAAAAATTATACGTCCCTTTATACATCCTTTTGTTCTTCCTTCAAATTATATATATAACTATATATATATATATATATATAAATATCTATATATATATATATATATATATATATATATATATATATATATATATATATATATATATATATATATATATATATATATTTCCCAAGAAGGAGAAATCTTATTCTCAGAAGGAGGCCAAACTGATAAATTACTTTTCCAACTTGAGTGTACCTATTACTGTACAAGTTTTAAAATAAATATTGATTCTCGCACTCAAATAACTGATTGGAATGAGATTTTCTCTCTCTCAGCACAGCCTCTGGTAATGTTAAAAATAATAATGACAGAAAAGCCATAAAAGCATATAGAAAACACATTTGAACAAATGTGCTCCAACGACTAACAGCTATTATCATTTGAGGAGAGGGCAGGGGCATTTATCTATATAGAGTGGGTCCTGGTTATATAAGGTTATGTTCCTCTTTGCCCTTCTATCTTACAAAGATTTACACCCGAATACTAGTCACGCATTCTCTTTTTAAATATATTACGGACGTATCTTACACTCCTCGATCTAGTAGGTTGTTCCGATTTGAATCCTTTTATAGCCAAAAGAGTTTTTGCTATGCCACTGCTGAATCACTTGTTGGCTAACTTATATCTATTTTGGAAGGTATTCGCTTGATAATCTATTTCCAATAATAATAAATATTTTATAGCGAAGAATCATTTAAGATTGTGCAAACCTCTATTTCTCCTGCAGCGTAAATGACTACTGGCAAGGGCTAAAATATCTAGGCAGCGAATTCTTTCATCATAGGGTATATTTCTTAGTTCTAGTATCAGTTTGGTAGACCTACATTGTACTCTTTCTAACATAGCCCTATATTTTATAAGGTATGAAAATTAGAATTGCAATACGTACTCATATGCGGTCGAACTATTGATTATGTAATATGGAGGTAAATTTATGCCTCTAGAATTCTAAGAGAAATTTTTTGAAATATATCGTATTAATCGAGTCACTTTTTAGTGGCCTGAACTCATTGCTTGGATACTTTAATTTCCAATGAAATATTACCTCAAGATCCTTTTGCATACCTACGGATTCCAAGATTTGGCCATTTATATGGAAATTCTATTCCACATTTTGCATCATAAGTGCATGAGTTTCCAACTAAGCATATTAAACTTGATTTGCTATATATCTGCCTACTCGACAATTTTGATTGAGTCTAGCTGCAGTCTAAGAACGCCAAACCTAGCTGCAGCCCTCTTACCTATCTTAATGTTTCTGCGAACCTAGAATTTGAATAACTAACTAGTAATCGAAATAATTTATTTTTATTGTAAACAATACTAGGTATACATTTAACTGATCCAAAAGGGATTCCGCCGGTTACTAGAGCCCTGTTCGTGTTTATTCCATTTCTGAATACGCTATGGAAGGGAACGCCCAGCCAGTGTTCAATCTATCTACTTAAGAATTTTTTTTCCCTGTTCCGTGCGCAATAGATTTAGATAAGTGCATCTGAGCTCTTTTAGAGTTACAGGCCAGAAACTATCTCAAAACTCCTCCTAACTTAGCCATAATTACATCTATCGCGTTTGCAACTTTTAATTCGAGGGCAGGATTTACTAGGTTAAACCGGATTATTCTAATCATATCAAGAATAATAGTTATATGAATTTCATAATCTGAAGAATATCCACAAAAAAATAAATAAAATTTGACGACATTCATTGTAATTTACATGATTTTACTACGTTACCGATGAATTCGGAGTATTTGTGCGCGAAGGAAGCCGATATCAGTATCACGGATTGTACTTATATTTATTTGAATCATGGTGATTTCTTATCTTGTACTACGCGAGAACATATTGTTAACACATCAATAAAACTAGGTATACTCTAACCAAATTGATTATGAAAAGGGGAGTAAAAAATTCGTTCATCGACCGAAAAAGGTACGTCCTAGAAGGAGAACTGTTGATAAAGAATGAGAGGACTTTTGTCACCCCTCATCTAAAGAATGATATAGATTTTCATCGCCTATATAGAAACAAAGTGGAAGAGATTTAATTTTATTCAGTTAATATCTGGTTGTGAGAGAAAGAGAGATTTGTTCACTTTCCATTGCCTATTTGGCGACTGAAATATATATCTTCCTCTACCCATACGGGTCCATTATCGTCCATCGTATCCCACTGCGGTATAATAAACATTCTCCAGATTGAAAAACAAAGTGATGTGATGTTGCGAATGAAGGGAGGCCTCTCAGACTGCCTGAGGTAAAACATGAGGGAGGTGCATTATGCAGAAAACCACCTTCCTCAGCTGTCGAGGAAAAGGCTAATTTAATATTTTCCAATTTTTTTTATCATCTTGCACATGCCAGATGTTAGAGAGGTTTTGCAGATAACAGCCGGGGTAGATTGATGTTGCCATTGTTTGAGAAAAGCCTTGACAGTAGCTATTTGCTAAGAGTATGAAAGGATAGCCTCTGTCAAGATCCTGTTGAACAAATCTCACCGATAGGTCATGCCACGCTCACCTAAGGGTTGAAACATGGTATAGTAGACATTGTTCTCACCAGGTGCTGTATCCTGCATGAAGTGAGAGCGAAAGGTAACTCAGATTTTATTTGCCTCTCGTTGACGGGTTCTCTGCCTCTGGAGGAAAAGTCAGATCTGCGACCTTTAGTGACATCAAGACGTACAGTAAATACGAGAGAAAGAAAATCTCAGCTAGAGAATGCGGAGAAATTGGTCGCTAAGGAATCCGCCCTGAGGACAGGGTCCGAAATCACGGAACCGTTCTCCTAGAGAAAGCGAGAGGATCTGACGAGAAATTGACCTTAATTATTTTATTCGCTTCCACAAGTCTTCAAGAGATCTTTTCCAGTTAAGAAACACGGCATTCTGAAGATTGAGAGAATTAGAGCGAAAGCGAGATTTTTTCGGCGCCCACCTAGCGATTGAGAGGTAAAGAAGTGATAAAAAGATATAGATACATATTTCCACCGCTGATCTCGCGATTCATTGAGAAAAAAATATATAGATATAGAGTTAGATACATTTCAGCGTCTATCTGGCGCCTGAGTGACAGATTTATTCACCACCCATATGTCGACTAAGAAAAACAAGGATATGTAGATAGAGAGAGAGAGAGAGTTTGCCACCGTTAAGTAGATAATAGAGAGACAGAGGAGAAGAAAGCAAGGAGAAAATAAGCTAAATGAGGTATATATATATATATATATATATATATATATATATATATATATATATAATTTGAAGAATGAACGAAAGGACGCATAAAAGGAAATTTATTTTATTTTATTAATAGATACAACGTTTCGGGTTAACTTTTCACACATCTTCGGGTACTGGAAAATACAATTCGCTGAGTAGACAAACAATTTAACTTAGATTTTAACAGAAAATCAAAATGATGAATTTATGGAAAGTATTTAATATTAATTAAGGGGGGATTGCGAAAGTTTACTGGTAATTGATATTTTTGGTTCATTATATTTTGGACTTAAATTTGACGAGTGAGAAAACACTGGAAACACATTGAAATAAACTAACCTTAAACAATCAGTCGTTAGAAGATAGCTGGAAAAAAAGGGCGAGGAGTGTAATAAGAAAGAGAAGGTTAGGAGGTTCGTAATATTTTTTGTTTAGAGTAGAAGTAGTGCGTGAGAAGAAGAATCGAAATTGAAGAAAGGAAAAAAGTATTCAATATTCATAGATTCAATAGTCCTTAAGATTTTAAAATCGTCCATTGTGATATCAGTTGTGGCTAACATCTAAATGGAAACAGAACCTCGCCCTCAGCAAGCGCACTGTACTGCCTATATATCTCTCCAGTTTACAATTGGGCCTACTAAACTCGTTAATAACGGAGCACAGCGCTTCAGGCGGGATTCTGTCCTTACAATTAAAGTATAATCCTATGTGGTGTCTATTTATGAAAATTAACTTAAAATTGGTATGGAAAAAGAATTTATTTAATAGAGATGTACTTTCTTTTGAAATTTTTTTATTTAAAAAACCCAGCTTCGGAAATATTATGTAACGGATATCTTTGCAAACAGTAGGGAAGTTAAATTTGGGATGGTAAATATTGTTTAAAAATTGGGCCGTAATTTTTTCAATTAAAGACACAGGAAAACCACTTCGTTTGAAATAGTTAGTCCGAAATACGACTTCTTTGTGAAATCCGGAGTAGGATGAACAAATATTAAAAGCCCGGAATATTAGAGTTTTGATGGCACTTATTTTGAAAGAAAAGTAACAAAAACTAAAAAAGTTGAGGACTTGACCAGTAAAAGTTGGCTTACGAAAAACTTTTGTTACAAATCCAGTAGAGAAACGGGAAATGTTGATATCCAAAAAATGAGATGGAGAAATTGAGTTCCTTTTTGCAAGTAAATTAATATTAGGATGTATATGATTGGCATATTGTAAGAATTTATCGCAGTATTGAACAGAATGTATGTATCAACGACAAAGAGGCGGTAAAGTAAGGGTTCATTTCTTCCAAGTTCCAGGCTGAATAATTGTTCCTCAAACCAGGACATGAAGAGATCTGCGAAGACAGGGCTTCAAAGACTGTCCATGCCCACCCCATCTATTTTGCAGTAGGTTTAGGTTGTTAAAGGTAAAGTAATTATCCTTAACGGCTAGTTTCAGCGTTTGCTTTATAAGTGGAGGGGTACATCAATGAAAATTGAAGTTGTTAAGAGAAAATGCAAAGGTGAAGCTATATTGAATTATAAACTGGTTTCAGGAAAGTAGGGTTATATAGGCAGTACGGCGCGCTCGCTGAGGGCAAGGTTCTGTTAACATTTGGGCGTTAGCCAGAGGAAAGGTAAAGGTTCTCTCTACGAAAGAATTCTCACCTTTTAGGCTTCACTCTATTAAGTGTAAAATTGAAATCACAACAGACGATTTTAAAATCGTAAAAAACGCCCCTGATCCCATATCATTGAGGAGTCTTGAATCTATTTATATTAAATACCTTTCTCCGTCCTTAAATTCCGATTCTTCTTCTCACCCACTACTTCTACTCTAAACAAAAAATATTAAAAACCTCTTAACCTTCTCTTTCTTTTCACGCTTCTCGCCCTTTTTCTCCAATTATCCTCTAACGGTTGATTGTTTGAGGTTAGTTTATTTAGATGTGTTTCCAGTGTTTCTTCAATCGCTAATTTTAACTCCCAACATAATAATCCCAAAATATTAATTACCTGTAAACTTTCGCCAGACCCCCTTAATATATATTAAATACTTTCCATAAATTCATCATTTCAATTGTCTGTTAAAATCTAAGTTAAATTGTTTATCTACTCCACGAATTGTATTTTCCAACACCCGAAGTTGGGTGAAAAGTTCACCCGAAACGTTTTATCTATTAATAAAAGTGAAATGAATTTCCCTTTATTCGTCCTCTTGTTCATCCTTCAAACTAAATTGAAGCTCCATATGAGAAGCCCTAACCAATATTTATCCTTATATATATATATATATATATATATATATATATATATTTATATGGCGAATATTTATTAAAATTTTATTGTAAGGATTTTGTTTTTATTGTAGATACATAACAATTATTTGTATTTCTTTTTCAGATCGTAGTATAGATACTAAAATCCGAAAAGGTGCAATTTTTTTGAGATCGAATTGCAGGATGCTTCGTCACTCGCCAGAACAGCTAAACTCCTTGGTTTTTCGTGAGCTACAATATCAAGAACCATGACAGAATTTAAGAAGCAGCAAAAACACTCCAATAAAATAGTATTTCCAGCATGACTTTGGAAGCTCGCCGAAAAAGACCGACAAGTGTTAAAACGCATTGTCATAAAAGACCGTGGAAAACTCCAGCTAAAGTGACTGCAGAGTTGAATCAACATCTCACTAGCCAAGTTCCGACCAAAATTTTCGCCGTGAATTAAATAAATACAGAGATCATGGAACAGGCACCATCAATAAACCTTTGCTTTCTCCTCAAAACATTCAGAGATGTCTGACCTTGTTTACACATCACAAGGGCTGGTTGACAGTCCAATGGAAGCAAGTAATATTCTCTGACGAGTCAAATCTTTCTTTTTTCCCACTGCAGGGCGAGTTCATCTGTAAAGGCAGTCCTGGGATGTTTTTACTCCTGGCTTCATCTTCATACAGTGAAGCACAAATGAGGGTCAGTGATGGTTTGGGCAGCCATATCTTAAAATGCTCTTGTTCTAATCGTTGCCTTGCATAGTAGTATAAACAGCATCAAATATCTGATTATGTTTAAAGATCAAGTCTTGGTCTAATCGTTACCCTGCATAGTAGTATAAACAGCATCGAATATCTGATTATGTTGAAGATCAAGTCCATCCCACGTTCTAGACATTACTTCCTGATTGTGAGTGTTTTACCAAGATGACAATGCCCCAATACAAACCGGTGATGGAGTTATGAATTGGTATAAAAAGAATAGGAATGAGGTACACGCATGAAGTGGCCCCCACAATCTCTAGATCTTAATATTATTGAGCAATTGTGGTGCGTCTTGGAGCAACAAGGTAGAAGTCGTTACAGGAGCTGCCAAGTGTAGGCCATGAATGGTCTTTTGCAGTCTCCTTCTTTTCTTATGTTCTTATGTTCTTATCCTCCACCATAGTTTCTGAAACAGCTGGAGTTAGTATTGCAAGAATAATGGCTCAAGATTCCTCTTAATAAAGATATGAAGCTGTATGAATCAATTACAAGACGCATCGACGCTGTTCAGAATGCAAAAAGAGGACCAAATCCGTATTAAATAAAGTTCATTGAATTTAACACGTTTTCCAATTGTTTTGTCCAACCATATATATATATTTATATATATATATATATATATATATATATATATATATATATATATATCTGTATATAGATATATATATATATATATATATATATATATATATATATATATATATATATATATATATATATATATATATATATATTATGCAGCGGCCCTCTGGTAACTGAAAGAAAGAGAAAGATTTCTCCATGTCCATCTTCTGACTGAGAGAGACACAGAAGAAGGTCTTTTAGCGCCCATATGTAGAGTTAGAGAGAAAAAAGTAAGATTGAGATTAAAGCGGTTGCTCACTGCTTGGTCCGATCCCACCCCTGCACTGATTTTTTAGAAATAGGATATAACTATTTTCGATGAAAAATTATTCTGTTTTCTCTTTCTTGCGATATTTTTGATTTATTTCATCATTCTCTTGCTTTCATGATAAATATACATTGTAAATTTCAATGTGATCTATTGCATTCATCTTCATCATTCTATCGCACTACGTTGAGAGATATTATATACATTTGTTTATTTACCACGCGTCTAACTATTCCTCATTTATTCTTTGAATTCCCAATTAATTTTCTATTTCTTTCATAGTCCCCGTTCGAGCTTGCGAAACTGTTGATTAAAAGCTATTCTATTCAAAGAATTTTTTGTTTCTCTGCGTAGCATTGTGTACTAATGGCATACTTTTAACTGTGATCAAAGCGGTGCTCGCTGCCTCAGTGTCCATGGTTTGAATCGCTTTCCTACATGGATATTTTCGAAAAAAGTAATAAAAATATTACGCCTGAAAAATTATTCCGTTTTCTCTTTCAATGTGGTCTATTGCATTCACCTTCCTCATTCTCTCGCGCTACTTTGAAAGATATATATGTTTGTTTATATAGACATTATATTTGAGGCCCTCTGCATTAGAAGGGCGGCTGGCACTATCTTTACTGATTTGTCTACTTTAGACTGCAAGTGGAGGAGTGTCCTTTCCTCCACGATAGATAGGACCGAAAATTCATTCACGGTGAATAGTTATTTCAAATCTACAATCATGCAGCGCCCTGTTTTGATCACAATATTCTAAACTAGAAGGTTTGCCCCACCAATTTACACATCCTCAAAGGGTTTTGTTACCATATTTTTTTTAACATAATAGTAAGGAAGATAATTATTTCCCTAAATATGACAGAAAATGACTGTTTGTCGGGATGTTTATCGCTAGTGGCTGGTTTGGATTATTGCGGTGGGGCAAGCGTAACTTAGCTTTCTTAAACGTCTTACCAACTTTTTTTGCATATTTATTTTTAATATTTTGTTTTCTGTGTTTATCTGTATTCAAATATAAGAAATACGAGGTGCAGTCAATAAGTGTTGCACTTCGGATATAAGGAAACGTGATATGAGGAAAAGTGTTATATTATTTTTCAATATAACTACTCTCGACTTCAATGCACTTGCGCCACTTGTCCCTGAGGCTTCGATTTCCCGACAACCAGAAATCTCCCGACTGCTGTTCAATCCACTCCTGGATGGTGAGCTGGACATCTTTATAGTCCCCAAATGGCTTTCACGCAGTGCAGCCATGAGCTGGCGGAATAAAAAGTAGTTGATAGGGGCCATATCTGGACTGTAGGGTGGGGGGGGGGGAGTAGCTCCTCGATTCCGCACTCGCGCAGGGCAGATTGTGCAATTCTGGCCTTGTGGACTTTAAACGACGTTGAAGTCAATCATGGGGCTTGTGGTTTCTAGGGACCCAACGTGCTGAGACCTTGGTCATGGCCAAATTATCGTGGTTGATGTTGATAACATTTCTATGTGATATTCCAAGTTCTCGCTCGACTTATTCGACCTTCACCCGTCAATTTTCGAGGATTATCTTCTCCACACGGACCACCTTGTCCTCGTTGGTCAGGTCTGACGGGCTTACTGAACGGGGGTCATCTTGAAGGGACTCACGGCAATGGCGGAATCTTTCTATTTCAGCGAGCAATGGTTGCATAGGAAGGAGCGGTGTCGCTGTACAATGCAACCATGCGTTCATGGATCTCTTTTGCATTCTTGTCTTCCTTGGTCAAAAATTTGTATACTGCGCGGTGCTCAACCTAATCCATTGTTGGAAAATTTGTGACTGATGATCTGCGATCAGCTACTGCTTCTTAAATAGACGAGGCAGGAGCGTGCGGCTGCAGGTCCTGACTTATCATAACTTGTCCTAATACCTCTACAAACATCCTTCCCCTTTCCTCTGTTTTGCGCTACCGATTCGCAAAACTTATTCACCGCCCCTCGTAGAATTACCATGTGTTACTACAATTTGTAATTCCGTGCAAATTTAAAAAAATAAGACAGCTTACATGGAAAATGCATCATTTTTACTTCCTCCTATTTTAAGTTAAAGAAATCCAATTAAGTCTAGTCGAGTAAATAATGAGTTTTATAGACAAACATTTGGCCTTAGCAGGGAATAATAGTTTATCTCCGATATTGGCATGTCTCTTCATGGAATATTTTGAGACTGAACTCCTTCCCACAATTTCTCCCTCTAACTTTATATGGTTAAGGTACATTGACGATTTATTTTCTGTATGGCCTAATGGCCATGATTTTGATACCTTTTTTAATAATTTGAATAATTTTCATGTCTTCATCAAATTTAAATATGAATGGGAATATGTTAATAGATTACCATTTTTGATGTCCTCATTAATAAAGATCACTATGAATTAAAACTTGACGTGAATAGGAAATCAACCCACTCGAATGCTTATATACATTATTTTACGTTTCACGATAATACTGTTAAAAAATTAGTAATTTCCAACTTTTTCCTTAGAGCATACAAAATATGTCATCCTTCCTATTTAGATGAAGAAATTGTCATTATCAGGACCATTTTTTCTAATTTGTATTACCCCGATTGGTTCATATCGTCTGCCTAATTTGCAGTTAGGAAAACATTCTATGGTAATAAGCCTTCCCGCACTAACGACTTCAACAAATGAATAACATTGCCATTTAAT
Source organism: Ceratothoa steindachneri (assembly GCA_963969495.1). Taxonomy (NCBI): domain Eukaryota; kingdom Metazoa; phylum Arthropoda; class Malacostraca; order Isopoda; family Cymothoidae; genus Ceratothoa; species Ceratothoa steindachneri. Next base: position 14,470,734 of record OZ018336.1, on the reverse strand, counting down.
AATAAATTAAATAGTTTAAAGGAAATATTTGGAAAAGCAGGTATTAATCTAGCCTTTAAATATAATAATTCCTCAAACCAATGGATGATGGCCAGGAAACCCAAAGAACATCATAACATAGGAGTATATGCAGTACCATGCAACGATTGCCATAAAGTTTATATAGGGGAAACGGGAAGAAAGCTAGACAAGAGATTGTACGAACTCAAAAGAGATATTAGAGTGGGCAGCGAAAGTAGTGGAATATTTTACCATGTTAGAGACAAGAATCATACGATCGATTTCAATGGAAGTAAAATATTATTTAAATCGGCTAACTATGTTAAGAGAAGAATCGTAGAATCGAGCTTGATATCGTCAGTTCCTAATTTAAATCTATCTGAGGGTCAATTTTTTTTTAATCCTGTAATAAGATCGCAAATAAACAAAATAGTAAAATGCCAGCCCTTCAATATGTTTAGGCCTACCCCCCCCAGATTAGTCACAAGTAGGGGATTGGGGGAAAAGAAAGGGGATCTTGTGTTATGCTTATATGCATTTCTCTTATATTTTCTGCCCAGTGTCAGTTGAAAAAGGGTGCGAGATACACCGAAACTGTTCTGAATTAAATTGTCTTCGGAGAATGTGGTTTAATTCCTCATATATATATATATATATATATATATATATATATATATATATATATGTATATATATATCACTACCCATCTGCAACTTAAAAAGTGAGAGATATTTTAACCACCGCCAATTTGGGGAAAGACAGAGGTTAACTTTGCAAATCTTGTGATTTAGAGAGAGAATTAAGAAGAAACAGATTTATCCATTGCTCATTTGGCCTTCGTGATAGGAAGAGAAAGGAGCAAAATGGCAAAAGGAGAGAGAGAAATAGAGAGATAAAAGTAGAGTGCCCATCTGGCGACTGCAAGAAAGAGAGAGATTTTCCACGCCCATCTTGAGAATAAGACAGAAAGAGAGAGTAAGAGATACAGAGAGATTTTAGCACCCATCTGGCAACTGAGAATGAAAATCAGATTTTTTTTTTCACGTCCCAACAGGTATACTTACAGAGAGAGATAGAAAATTTTCAGCACTAATTTGCCTACTCAAAAAGATAACAAGGGAGTTAGACAGACAGATAATCAGAGATAACTTCAGAGAGATCATTTTCAAGTGCTTATTTTAGAAAGGAGAGCAAGAAAGTAAGAGATAGAGAGATAAAGAGAGATTGGTATTTTTTAGCCCCACTTGAGGAATGTGATTATTCGAGATTTTCTTAGCGCTTATCTGTAAATAGAGAGAGAGAAAGAGTGATAGTAGGATTTTTTTAATTGCCATCTGAAGCCCAAGAGAGAGAAAGAGAGGAAGATTTTTTAAAGCGTCCATCTGGCGAGTAATAAAGGGAGATTATTATAGACAGAGCCACATAAAACAACTCTAATTACTTATAGCTGATCAAACCATCGGTATTTTTGCCCTTACTGGAAGAAGTAAGATACGTTTCCGTTATTCTCGTTATATTTATTTATTTATTTTTATTTATTTATTTCATCGTAATCCAATGTAAAGTATAAACATATTACATTTTAAATCTTAATGACAAGTTACAATAAGTACTTATAAATACAAAGATTAGTTATGGGCCAAAAATAAGTCAGTGACTTTTAGGGCAGAAACTTAAGACTAAGCATAAAATTATCAAGAATAAAAATCCCTTCATGTTTATACAAATATAAACAACTTAATATAAATTTGAGAACATAACCATTGTAAAGATTGCAAATAACGAATAATTATATTATTTAAATTTAGAGCTAAATTAAAAAACTATTTTATTTCGAGCCAAAATTCAACAATCAACAGTCTTATATAAATAATAACAAATTAATAATGTATAAATCAAAGTAGTAGTACACAGTATAATAGTGTACGGTAACAAATAAATACACAATAACAAAAGCTGAATATAAATTTAGTAAGCCGAAATTATATTGTTTTTAAGAGCTTTTTTTAATTAAGCTAAATTGGTTTGGGATTTGATATTGTCGTCCAAGCCATTCCATATTTTGATAGATTTGTACAGAAAGCTACATTGTGATTTTGATTTGGAATACAAGGGTAAGAATCAATTTTGTTCTATTTCGGGTTTGGTGATTATGGGTATTATCAGCTGTTTGTAACATGTTAAATATATAGCTATTATAGGAACATTTTATTGTTTTGTAAAGGAATAAGGATACTTGAAAAACAAAGAGATCATTTAATTTTAGAATTCGGACTTCCGTAAAATAACGATTAGTGTGCTCATTGTAGTCAAGTTGATGGATGGCTCAAATTGCTTTTTTCTGTAATATGACTAATTTATTGAGATAATTTTTATATTTTCCATACCAACTCTCTATGCCAAATGTCAAGTAAGGTTGCACCATTATCATATATAAAGAGTGGAGAATAGATTTAGGAAGAAACTTATTTAATTTATATAATATTCCAATCGATTTTGATAGTTTTGTTGAGATATGCGTAATATGTTGTTTAAAACTCAGATTTTTGTCAATAAAGATGCCTAGGAATTGGATATGAGTAATTTCATAGATTATTCCGTCACCCATTTTAATATCGGGCAATTCAATAGATTTTTTGTAAGAGAAAAGAATATATTTGGTTTTATCTACATTTATTAATAGTTTAGTAACATTAAGCCACCTGAAGACATTTTCGAGTTCTTTATTTATTGTAGATGCAATATTGCTCGGTTTGTCATATAGCAAGGGAGTTGATAAGGCACTATTATCCGCGAATAATATAAATTTAAACAGAGAAGATGATTTAACAATATTATTAATATAGATCAAAAATAACAGTGGCCCTAGCACGGAGCCTTGTGGGACCCGAGTTGTAATATTAAGGTGGGATGAGTCATGACCATTGACGGAGACAAATTGCTTTTTTTCAGTTAAATATGATTTGAACCAATTTTGACAGTTGCCTCTAATTCCGTACATAGCTAATTTTGACAGTAGAATATTATGGTTGACACTATCGAAAGCTTTTTTAAAATCGAGAAAAATTGAGAATACAATGTGGCCCTTTTCAATGTTATCATATAGTTATCATATAAATATTGAAGGTGGTTAATTATCGCGTGAATCGTTGATTTCTGACGTCTAAAACCATATTGGTGTTTATACAACAGTGAATTAGATTCCAGAAATTTATAAAGTTTTTAATTGCTATTTTTTCAGATATTTTACTGAACATTGTAAGACATGAAATAGGGCGGTAATTGCTGACGTTTGTTAGGTCTCCGGCCTTTGGTAACGGTGTTACCCGAGCAACTTTTAATACACTTGGGAATATACCCTGGGAAATGATTTATTAATTATTGATGCTAAAATTGGAGCAACTATATCGGAGATGTATTTAAAAATCTTCGCAAATTGCAATTAGAAAATCCAGAGATATCAATCATCAAGAATGGTCCGCAGCCAACAAAATAATCATTTATTTGTGTTGTGCACCTTGATAGTAATTGTAATCAATACAAAGTCCAAATTAATCATGAGCTCCTGAAGACCGAGCTTACCCGTCGAAGAAGTTTCTTTCACTGGTTCCTCCGTTAAGTAACCAGTCTTCTGGTCAAGGTTGTTAGCTGTGACGACGCAAACTTTTCCGCGATTGAAAGGTAAATTTTCATATTATCCGACCATATGGTCAACTACACAATCCTCCAGGGTTTAATTCTGACCACATCATATGCGAAGAGAATGCGCCTCTATGGTTTAGAATATGCGGGAATGGCACTCTACACTGTACATTTATGACAACATAGATAGTTTGAACTATTTAAATAGGATAAATAATCTTCCAGACCTGCAACATATACATCGTAAGAGATGTAATTAAGTTTGGTGGGTACAAGATGAAACTTTAGTGCATAGGTCAATTGCCCTAGTATCGCTGTATTCAACAGACCTATCATTACAATTTGTCAGGGTATCGAAGGCCTCCTAGATAGCCAGTCTTTACTTCCTCTGATCTTTATCCTGTGGGAACACACCAAAATTTAGGCCACTCAACTACTCTATCAGATTTGAGTGAAGTCCCTAATTTTGTTGTTGATAGTCACATGACCCATTTTTCTTCAACGTAAAGGGTAGACGAAATTTATGCCACTGTTTTGAAACCTGCTTACTAGTTACAAGTAAAATCTCAAATTCAACTTGAAAAGATAAAAGACTAAATACTAGCATTCCCACGTGTTGATACATGAACATTTTTTAAAATAAAAATGTATATGTTTGATAAGTATTATATTCTTAAATTCCTTTTTAATATATAGAATATAAAGACAATATTAAGAGTTCAAAAAACCTCGGTTGCACAACTCTTGGCACCCAATCGCGCTTTCATTCAGAATAACTGCCTGTTTCATCATAGCCTATAAATTGATGCCACCACCTTTACTTTATTTATAAACGTCACATGAACATTTTTGTCCTCATTCTGTGAAAAAGTCTATTTCCTACCATAGTTATTTTCTTTCCAAAAGGTACGGACACGATATTGCGACACTTGGCAATTTCGAAAGAAAGATACATAGGATGGAAGGAGATACGAGCGCAAGCAAAACTAGCGCCCAGAACGAACCGGATTGAAAATTACAAGCAGTGATGATGATGACAAACTAAATTGCTGAGATTTCGATCTTATTCAATCATCTTTGGAGCGTTTTAATATGTTCTTGCCACCTTTACCAATGTAATGAGTGGAGTGAGGATCTGACAGAATCAAAGAAAACGGTGAGTGGAATTTTAAAATAATTTTAATGTGCGATTCGAGCTTGTCGCTTGAATGTTGATGGCCAGCTTATCTTCGTTTATTAATATTGCTTTTTAGATGTTTAGCCTAGCTTTATTAACCTCTTTTCTTTTAATAACGGTGTTATCACCTCGCATATCTCTCGTTAGATTAATGTTATGAGCACTCTCCATATGACCTTTAGGCCCTCGGCTTTGCAGATGCATAGTTAAACTTCTCGAAAGTGTAGTGATTGCTATGCGAATATATTTTGAGTTGTTATAAAGCTTAGAGTCTTTATCGGGGCCGATAAACTCGTAAAAGATGTTGGTTGACTTAAGATTCGAGGAGTTTAGGTAGCTGTTGTTTTGCATCAGGAGATTGCTGGCTTTTGAGGTTATATAATCAATGATGAGTTGAATTTTATCTAATTGATTTTTAACCTTGATGTTACGGTTAATAATCTCTTTGATGTTTTTTTCATCTATTTTATAGGCCGTGGCCATCTGGTTTCTGTAATACACTTTGATGTTGTTGACTTCTCCCTAATTAATTTCAGTTTTATCCGTACCTTTGCAATAATTATTTAAAAATGATTGGAGTTGTTTGTCAATCATGATGTTTGAGAAACCGTTATTCACGAGTGTTTATTTTACAAAAGCAATCTCTTGGTGGAAAAGTTCCCACGTAGAGCAGCATTTATATGCTCGGTGGATGTATGACCCGATTACGCTTATTTTATACCTTTATGAGCATTTACTCTCCGCATTGAGGCACTTCCCATGTCTGTGCTTTTTATAGGTACTTTAGAGATGTAGCGGCCTCAATGCGGAGGGTGAATGCCCAGACAGGTAAAAAATAAGCGTAAGGAAAATCGTAAAGAAAATAACCTTTTTCCATTTCTAGGATTCTCAATTTTGGCGGCAGTTTTTTTCAGCTATGAGGGCATGAATTGGAGCTCAGTGTAATGACATCTTGGGTAATATTCAGAACGTCAAGTATACTTTTTCGATGAAAATATTTATCATCCCTCTCATCATCGTCGTCGTCGTCTTTATTAGACACACTAGATGAACCAGAATTAGCTGCGTGTAAAATTTCGCCGACGACACATTCACTCGATGAGTGGTTAGGTGAAGAGATAGATGTTGGGTGTTTCAGTAGATCTGCTTTGGTTTGGCAAGAGTAATAAACATATTTTTTATGGATGATATAAAAAAGAGAGAAAATATTTTTTAGAAAGTTATGTGTGAGAAGTTGCCTCTTTCATTATACACAAGGAAAGTATCAATGAAAGAAGTATGAAAATATTTAAATTCGTCTCCCAATGTATTTTATCCATCAATGAGCCGACGTCTAGCAGAAAACCCGTCTTCCTCTTTTGTATACTCCATAATAGAGATAAGATGCTTACTACACGTTAAGTATCCAATGAGAAAAGCAAATAAAGTCTATTATTTCATCTGTCGGAAGAATTTTTCATTATAATCAAAATATCTATCAGAGATAATATCTCCAAATTAAGTTATTGTATAGTGTTTAATAAGGTTTTCGTCATCTTATACCTTATCCGAGATCACGTTACATTTACTCGAACCTTGTAGACTATTTGTTAGTAGGCAGTCCATAGTCAAAGTTGCTCAGAATTATTCCCTTTCTTTTCAATATTGGTTCATTCAGTATAACTTTTGATAATCCACACTATATGAATCTAAGCTCTGTGGACTTGAGATCAATTTACATATATTGATATTAGTTTATAAGAGAAGTTGATTGTAAAAATTATCGATTCTTTCTTCGTCATTTGATGATAAAACTACAGATTAGGATAAAAATTTAAAAATAGTTAAAAAATGTTGAATGGGCACCGTGTGTTTAAATATTTAAGAGCTCAGAGAGGACATGGTCTTAGATCTCTATTGTCATCCTATTCCAAACTGCAGCGTTATATCTAAAGAGTGGTGCTCACTATCTCAGAAAGGCCATTTCCGCCGGTTTTGATACCGTTGAGAATATTATTCAAGGAAGACCGCAAAGAAACCCTTAAAACATCAGCTGGGAAGGACAAAAAAATAATATTAATAAAGTTACTTGACGATATACTAGAAGAAAATTAAAATCGGGGGGTGATAATGAAGGAAATTCGAAAAAAGGGGCAAAATAAATAAGCGAAAATGGATGAATAAGAAGTTAAAAAATCGAAAAAAAATCGAAATAGATGATGAAGAGGAACAGGATTTATCTTCTCATAATATAAACAAGCAAACATTTCATAGATGTTCTCATAAAGTAAAAATGAATGCTCTTCATCTGTTCGAAGACAGAACTCGATTTTTTTACCGTTCCACCGACCCAAACTTCTAAGTTGAAAGACCATTTGAATTAGACTATTTGGACCATGGAGATCCAATTGCTTCAAGGATTCAAACTCGTTATAACGAAATAGGGTGCATTGGAGGTGGGCAGATTATTGGACTTACGTATGAACAATTTTTTATATTCATTTTATTAACATAAATACATACAATAATGCGACTTATCTTGAAGAATGCTCCAATCCTATACAACAGAGCAAATTTTTAATACAGTTAGAGTTTAGAACTTCATTAATAGACACGGTGTGTCTTGTTATATATGCAGAGTTTCAATCTGTTATTGAGATAGATAAGTCTAGGAACGTATTAGTTTATTCTTAATAAAAGGAATGTAATAGAAATAGAACTATTGTATCGAAATACAAAAAGAGCTTTTAATGTCTTTTTTTTGCGAGAGACACTCAGTTATGTCTACTTTTAATACTGCCAGCTGAGTATATCATTAATTTAGACAAGAGCCAACGTACTGGGTCAGCAGGAGACAATCAGTAAAACATATTGAGCTTTTATTGAACAATTTGCTTCATATAATGATCAACGAAACGAAGCAATCGTTATAAGGAATACTCGTATTAGAATGTGAAGGAAATGATAATATACACTCTTAAATCTAAATTGTTAGTTGTAAATGTGTAAGTGTGTAGCCTATCTACTAAATTGTATATAAATATGAATTTATGTAATCTTGTTAGTATCACTTAAACTATATATATATATATATATATATATATATATATATATATATATATATATATATATATATATATATATATATATATATATATTTATATATATATATATATATATATATATATATATATAAATATATATATATATATATATATATATATATATATATATATATATATATATATATATATTTATATATATATATATATATATATATATATATATATATATATATATATATATATATATAATAAACCCGGTTAATTATTTAGCGTATTTTTTAGATTTATTAAACTTTAGAAAATGTACGCATTTTTCAATTTATAGGTAAATCAAATCATTCTAACAACCTTAGCTTTTTGTACATGACAAGTTACAAAAAAAAGAAACTTACTCTGTAAACCAAGCTATAAACTGCGAAACGGTGATATGTTTGAGAATATCATGATCTTGCCACATGAACTCCATTCCTCTTCTGTTAAAGGCTCTACATATATTCTTATATTTATCTACAAAATTTGAGTTCGATCACCTGAACTATAAGAAAAATGTCTTCTTCCCAGTGAGCTACAAAATTACGATAATAAATGGGGAAAGTTTCGAATGGGTTTTCATATCTTAAGAGATGAGGGGAAGGGTAAGGGCTGGCATCCTAAGGAGTGTAATTCAACCTGTTGAGGTTGGGTGTGTGGATCGGTTCCATTAGAAAAGATCTTAGTTGTGTATGCTACTGTTTGTTTGCTCATGTTCACTGAAAATGTTTGAAAAGCTATGTTTATCTCCTTGCCTCATTAAGCACTCGAAAATATTTTTTTAAGTATTTTCACTCGAAAAAACTGTAGATGCTTGATATGTAAAATATGGTCTAGACATTATTATATTTGATTAATTTTCTGATCTTTACTAATGTCGAATGGAACAATCCTTTTGTTCCAGACACCAGTAAGCATTGCTCTAAAAAAAGACCACTAAATTGATTGAACTGCGATGATTATCTCCTCACCTCATTTAGAACTCCTAATTATTTTCAAGTATTAATAAGTTAAATGAAACGAGACTATTAAAAACGCGTCCAAGACACCATGATCATTCTTCCAGATTTCACTTCTAATTATTTTCAAGTACATATTTACCTATGTGGAATAAAACGAGATAATAAATGAATATTCAAGATCGTCCAAGACAGCCTAACCATTGCTAAAACATATATCACTGACCTTGGGGAGGAGAATAGGACGGGGCTGGAAACATTTTGGTAAAAAACTATAAGGGGAAGAGGCCATAGAAAATTTCATGTTTTTGTGTGTGTACATGTCTGTTTGTCTGAGTGCATTCGTGTATGTAGACTTGGACCTCAACCTTCAATACTACTTACTATTACCTTACACGCACAAAAATACAAAGCATAGGGGTAGAGCGACCGATGATTCAACTCTTCCTATCACTTCAGAAGTTTTTTCCGATCCTCTTCCTCTTCTAGTGCACAATCCATGTGATCCCCCACAATGATCCCTTTTCTGTTATCATTTTTTTTATGATTCGATTCGAGTTAGCCCGACTTATTTACCAGTAAGGGACTTGCTAAAATTTCTCAAATTAGAAAATCTCTTCCCATAAAACGGTGTGGAACACATTTATTAATTGATAAACATTGAAGGTAATATTTAAGTGCAAAGCAATAGTTTGATATTAAAATAATATGAAAATGTATATATTTCGTTGGGGCTCATTGATTTGAATTTCTGCCACTAATTCAAGAGGTTTCGTGAATTTAATTTTAACATCCATTACATTTTCTTTGTTCGCTCATAATTACAAATTCATGGATGAGACTGAAGCGCCGCTTTCACAAGAATCTCTATTTGACGTTTATTATAAAAATTAATCATAGCCATTGGAGTGAAACCCTAGCAAAACGAATCACTAGGATGCTCGCATTTAATCTGTCCTTTCTTTAATAGGTGAAACACCCCTTCCTCTCACAATGCAGGCAATACTTGTATTGTATACCTATTGTATATCTTCTGCTTCAGTAATATGATTTAATTTCATATCAATTTTATATCATAACTATAATTGCTTAATACAATTATGAATAATTTTCTCCCTTTTACAGATAAAATTAGTGAGAATTTATGGATACTTGGGAAAGAGCTGATTACCAAGAGCAATATCAGTTAATATCAGGGAACGACATAGACAGAGAAAATGAAATATAAAATAAGAAAAATGTCGCTAACTTATTTTCATCATGTGGATTTGAATTAATTGATGCAATATAGCAATAATATTCTCATTGTCTGAATTTATTTACTTTGTTCTCTAATAGTTATAGACCAGCAATTTCAAAATAATGCACAAATCTACGAATTTCATTCCCAACCTAATATTTTAACTTCTCTCTTGACGACCTGTCACTTGTCTAGGGCCTCCAGCCTTATAACTCTGCCATTCAACAGTGAGTTTAATCCTAGCGAGAGAGGACATGACGCACAAAACTTTCATCAGCCTCATCAGTTTTAGACCGTTGGATGGCTACACAGTTACTAAACCCTTCGGAGTTTTTATATCCACACGCATCACCATTTATATAGTCGATTATAAACAAATTTATCTAACGCTTACATAATTATTTTAAAAACTAGTCTGAATTAATTTCCTTTATTTTAATAATTTTTAGTACAAGTAATACATCAAATAAAATTGCCACAGGCAATATGCATAAAATCAGTACTACCTTTAATTATTTTTGAGGTGGTTTGTCTCTCATGTAAAAGAATGTGAATTCCATGTTGGTGACCTGCGTAGCAAGGAAGATTGAAATGATATGAAGGTGCAGCAATCGGTTATCCTTGCGCGATATCTATTTCTTGCAACTTTAATTTGATCGTGTAAATCCAAATGCAATTTACAAAGAATTTAACAGTATTCCAGCCTCATTGTAACCTATAGATTTTACTTTTGATTCTATCATCTATCTAAGTTTAACGGATATCTGTCAGGGTCAGTTTCGTATTAGGAAGAGGAATCGACTTTGTTCTGCTACCGACTTTTAAAAGGAGACTCGGTGTCAAGATTATTATAACAGATATAAGAGACCGTGCTTTTTAGACTACGTACTATATCTTCCCTCAATATAAGTTTTATTTTTTATCTCTGATTTATTATAGAAAGACCGAATCATATCAATTCCTAATATCCATTGGCTTTCTCTCATTTGCCACCAGCGTAATAAAACAATGAATATATACAAAGATAAAGAGCAGAGTAGGTTTAGTGCAGTCTTCGGGGATCTGTTAGGGTTAGTGACACTAAATTTATTTGTTTGCAATGAAATTCGGCAGTAGACTAGCGAGTGAGTAGGAATAAATAAATCTTTAAAAGAGATAACATAGGGTTTGCATATGATAACATATGTATACTTCATGGTATACATAAACACAAAGAGTTTGGAATTTTCAAATAATTTATTGAATCAATTTTGATGGAGAATACTGTTAAACAAGCTAATTTTTTATATACACAATTAAAACAATATTCAATACAAAAATAAAGAACCATATTAATGTCAGAACGATTTTGATATTGCTCTACAAATACTTCTTGTGAGTCGAAAAGGATTGATTGCAAATAGTTTGCCGCAAATTTTAACAATTGTAGAAGTCTTTTTTCTCTTAAAATCTAACAAATTGAAATATCTTTCTTGTTATGTAATCCAATGCGCGATTTCTATTCAAGAGCACTGTCTATGAATTGCATCTACCGATCCTTTGGTATATCAGGAATTAGTAAGTTTGAGATCAAACCTTAACTAACAGTATGTGTGTGAATCAATCTCTAGAAAGTAATCAGTATACTACTAGCTAGTTCTAATACAGAGACTCAATTGCATATATTATTTTGCTAGGCAATCTTTTGCCCAATACAGTTAGAGAATCAAATACGAAAAGTAAATAAGAAACCGAAGAGGAGTTGTGAACTACTCTGTAAAAAAGTCCGGTCTGACTGATAATCCAAGTATGAAAATACAACCCTTTATATCGTCCCATTATCATCATTAACAGCTGTCCCACGAGAAAGAAGGGGCATTGGCTCGAATCAATACCAAAAGTTTCTTAATGTCCTTGGCAAAAACAAGATTTTCATGTACGAACCATCCATCACAAGCCATCTGGTAGAAGAGGAAATAGTACACATATTGCCCATGTATTTTAAAAAATACCCAAACGAAAGTTTAGTACATCCCTTTGGAAACATTGTAAATCTTAATGACATTGTGCATTGAAGGTTTCCAGTGCAGTTAAACTAGTAACTACACAAGTAAGCAAATGAACTAATAACAATCTGTCTATTTATGAAAATCTCGTTCGAAATAAGGGTATCCAGGCCCCCCACTAGTACCCCGGGCTATGTCCTTGACAAAATCATGCTGTATTGTGATCGAGTGATAGGGAACTACCGATAGAGGGACCCCTTTGCGGATGGCTTTCTGATTCTCGTCTATAAGTTTCCGTAGCTATTTGACACTTGTTGTGGTCGAGTTCTTATCCTTCACCTTTCTAAACTTATTCCACAAATTATAAAAGAAGCTCATGAGCCACTTCCTTGCCGAGGGAATGGAGAGGTCTTGCTGTTATTTCTGATGTTCGAGCCACACAGGAATGACCCTTGTACGTACTCTCTTCCAGCATATCGATATTGTATCTTCCTTCGTGGTTTAACTTAGCGTTCGGGTAATGTTTGTCGTTGGATACTGCTTTTATATATTTTTCTTCAACTACTCGTTGCTTGTTAAACCTAAGTTGGTCTTGGCTCTTTTTATCAGTGTCGAAACAGAGCTTTCCTTGGTCTTCTTTGCGTACATCCTTTAAAGAAAATGATGCAGTCTGTATTTGTTTGTTTCCTTTATACCTCTCAGTACAAAGACAACTAGAAAAGGAAAAGTTGAGTTTTTTGCTTCATTGTGAATTGTATTTCTGGGAAAATTCTGTATATATGTGTATAAAAATCCAGTGACTTATCCTGTTGAAAAACTGGAAAGGGATAATTAATTTAGTGAACTCAGATGGTCAGCAAATGGCGTGCAGTGAGGTTAATTGTATATAATCTAAGGAAATGTGTGCCCCACAAGGAACAAGTAGCTCTTTACATCCATCTCAATTTGGCTTGCGAGGAACCCGATTCTCTTGAATCTACATAAACCCTCTGTTAGAGATCAGAGAGAGAAAGAAAGAGAGAGAGAGGAAGATGCGCGTCGCCACACCTTCAATGGATAGATAGACAACAAACACCCGCTCGATCCCTTTTGTCTGCGTCAATGGAAGTGCGATATGGTTAAAAGCAGAGTTTCTCACCGCATGCAACATGCCACCAGAATTTTACCTAGCTAAATTTAGACACTGTCGCATTCAACCAAACTAGGCCTTCTGACACTTCGGCTACTCCTTAAAGCTTCATTGCAATTTTGGGATTGACGCATCCAAGGTGCCAGATGAATACGATGCCGTGGTCGAGTTTGTCCTCAAGGACCAATTTCTTGCGTTGCTCCCTTTGCAAATCAGATCTTTCGTGAACGACCGGAGGTGCCGTACTCTCAAGGAATGCATTGAGGAAGCAGACGTTTAGGCGGCTAGCCACAACTGCTATCCGAACGAAAAGAAGAAATCAGATCCCCCCATCTCCTAAATCCAAATCCACCAAGAGCCCATAAGTTCCTAATAATGGGAATAAGTTCGTTAAGGTGACTCAGCCCGCAAAATCCAAACCTCTTCTCTCTTCTGGCCACCGTGATGTTGAGCCCTTTTATCTCAACCCCTCTGCTTTGTCCTTCCCAAGGAGCACCATCGTATGTTATTACTGTGGAGTTCAGGGTTAAGTGAGTAGCAATTGCTCTCAAAACTTGCGGTTTAAAGCACCCCTCCTTCTCACTAGGTACACCAGGTAAGTGCCACTTCTACGCCCCCACCGTCACAAAATGAAGCCTCCTGGTCTTCAAACCCGCCGAATACTGCTGGCCACCAGGTACCTTTTCGTTCGATAAAAGTACCCCTGGAGTCCTCCAATTTGAAACTGGAGCATTTCCTCTGTCAGCAGGCCCCGTTGTTTTTCCATCCAAATTGTTAATGAGTTAGCGCAATGGGAGCTCATTTGGATGGAGCTCCTAAATAAACTAATGCACTGGTCTATTAACTTTTTCTTCTACAATTCCGATCACACCTCTTTTTGTTCCCGTACTCACTGCCCTTCCATCGCATCCCACAGCAACAAATTTATTACTTGAGGTTTTATTTGCTTCTAAAAACAATAATATTGCGTCGCATATAGCTTTAACAAAACCTGTCTTCATTGCCAGGTGTCCAAGGTATACAGAAACAGGTTCTTCTATCATAGAGATGTTCTCTTTTATTATCTTCTTCTTGTGATGAGTTCCCTCCACCGTCTCAACAACATGGGTGCTAGCTTTTCTACAATCAAAATAAATAGAATATAATGGCTTATCCTATCTAATTTTTTGCTGTAGTGTAGTACATTATTTGACACCCTCTCTTCTAACTTGTAACCTGTTAACTACTACAGAACTTTCTTTGCCTTTAATTGACGATAAGTCCTTAAGGATTGAACTTGTTATTGAAGCTTCAGCTCGATCAGACACACAAGTGAGGTCACACACCCATGCAAATTTTGCAAATTTCATAAGTTTAGATAGTCATGGATGCTATTCTTTTTTTTACTTTTTTGCGTTTCACGGATGAAGAAAGCTCATAGTAACTACTTTCGTTAGTAGATTCTGTTTTTTGCCTGGATAGAGGAAGAATCACTTCCATATTATCTATCGAAGTAGATGGTTGATTTAAGAGACAATACTCACGATTCTGCCTAACTGCACTCTGAATATTCTTCTTTGATTGAATTTGATCGATATTACCTATTGCTATTTACTTACTTATTCGTTGGTCTTTTAGAAACGTTTGCTCCAATGGCGGCAGCTTTTTTTTTTGCTACAAGAACAGTTTTCAAAGCAATCGTATTTACAAAACTAAATATCAAACAATTGTTCTGCATTTTTGTAAAATCGTTACATTTCTGTCTGAATGATATAATATTTTCCCTGCTAATATTTCCCTTTCAGGCCAGAAAAAAATATTAATAATTTGAAATTCTTTTTTTAACTGCCTCTATTGATATACAAGGGATTGATGCCGTTTTCCAAATAGAAATTAACTTCTCCGCTACTACTATAATAATTTGTTTAATTTGCAGGTCTGTTCTATTGCAGTACTTTTCTTTTTCTCGCTTAAACAAAACATATTTTATAACATCTTTATAAGTTGGCAACACTCGTTCATTACTGGCAGAGGATGCTCCAAAGAAAGGGTTTTAAATTTCATGACCCGTTCTAGGTTTAAATGCCATAATTCAATAGTTCGTAGTTTTATTTTTACTCGTTATTTAGCTCTGAAATATATTAAAAGGTGTATAAATATTTATTTACACTATAAATAATTGTTCTCGAATACAAAAAAAAGAATATGATGAAAATAATAGACACTAGACAGAGCCACACATACACACACACACAGACACACACACACTCACACGCTGTCAATCTCAACGAGATCCTCTGCGTTAGTGAAATATAATTATCACGTACACCACTATAATATCTCATTGAGGGACCTCTAAATATCAATCGATTACTTTAAAATTTCGTTTACTTGTTCTTTAAAATAAAATAATTATTTGTTCGTAGCTAACAATGCAAAATTCGATTTTAATTTTAAGATATAATATGAAACTAAAAACATATTTGGAAATCGCATTATTTTCAATTTTCAATGGAGTTGAGGAACCTTTAAAAATTATTATACGAAACAGTCCTTTTAGGGGGTTAAATCTGACAGATAGCCACATAAAAATCGTGGGAGTAGATGCCAATTTACCTCTTAGTTAATGGAAATGAGCAGTAGTCATCGGATTTCAGACGATGCGATCTGTAGACTTCTTCTTGACCAATTCGCACATCGGAGTGGCCAAAGACGCGAAATTAGGGACGAACCTCCTATAAAAATGAGGAAGAGCCTAGGAAAAGCTGTTTTTTGTACCCGGCAGGGGATATCAATTCTCGTCCGGACCTTGTCTTCTTGGGTTTATAAGTTGGGCGTTTCCAATGTAGAAACCCAGATATTGGATCGAATTGTAGGCGAGGAGACACTTCCCGGGGCTATTGTTAGCCCGTGCCCTCGTAAAGGGCTTAAGAGCGCCTAAAGGAAGACCAGTTGTTTGTGCCAGTAACAAGTGGCAACGTAAATGTTATCAAATTAAAAAAAGGACATTATTATATTCGTCTAAATTCTCCTCATTATCCGATAATTATTGCTGCATGCCGTCATCAACCCCAAAGAGGTCGAGGGAACTGAATAAGACCTTTGTCGGTGGGGAAGCGGTGTATTTCCATAGGCTCTTTTTCAGGGAAATCTGTAACATGCCTTATAGAGGTCGAGCTCGCTAATATATTTAGCCTTTTCAAACAATTGAAGGTTTTGGTAAATTAATGGGATTGGTTCCGCATCGAAAACGGTCACAGATTTCGATTTGCGGAAATCTACACTCATGCATTAAGATATATCCGGTTTCGGCGCCATATCTATTGGGGAAGCATAATTTGATGTGGGAGCTCAATGATTTCTAGGGTAAGCAGAATGTTAACCTCAGCGTTAAAGGAATTTCTCAGAAGAAATGAAAGAGGGTAAAGTTCTGAGCGAACAGGCTCCTAGGTAGTGAGCGTTATGTCATACTCGAAAAGCAAACCAAGGAGTCTTGGAATCCTGCCCCCATCCCCATCCCATTGATAAGAAGGTGCTCAACAATATCACCAAACTACCACTCTAATCACCATCGAACAGAAAAAAAATAATACATAACAGGACAAAATAAGAGCCCCCGGCTCGTCCGGCCTACAAACCACAACCATACAACACTTCACAGGAGCCATCGATTCAAGATTAACACAACTATATAATGCCTCTCTAGCCTTTGAATACTTCCCGAAACTATTCAAAGCCTCGCGCAACATCCTATTGCACAAACAACTCCAGACAACCCAACAACTACCGATATATTGCTCTCATAGAGCACCTAGGAAAAATATTCGAACTGAGGGTTAACACAGGCTTCCGCAATTCCTTGGAGGATAAGGAGAAATGGTTTAGCCAATTCCAATACGGCTTCAGGAGGGGCCCTTCGACCGGAATAGTGATCAACATCGTTCACATCATGCAGAAATCACGACAGGCCGGACAAGCACGACAAAAACTATATCTGCCAGTAAGAAAATCGATAAGGCCTTTGATAAAGTCTGGAACAAGGAGATACGTTGGAAACTCGCCAACAACATGGAGCTCTATCTCTGCACCAGAAGGGTCCTTTTACACTTCCTTACAGACAGAATTTGTTATATACGTTAGAAGAAAACAACATAAAGACTATTCCCATCATGACCTGGAATATCCTAGGGCAGCGTGTTGGCACCCACACTCTTTATCATATACACAAACGACATCCTACTCCCAGGAGAAACGCGATAAACACTGTAGCGTACGCGAATGACGAGATTATCCTCGTTTTTGGCTCTCGTCCTGAATCTATCGCGCCTTGGGCCCAATAAATACACAAAACGAGGACGGAATACGAGGATAAGTCGATCATTACCAATAATCCCCAGCAGACACAGCTGACACTAAGCAATGCGTTTGAAAGGACATGCAAAACATACAAATATATGAACACATCCCAACCCACAATAGCGTGTCTCCCCCCCTAGAATTACATGCAAACTAGCAACAAAAATACTTGGGTCAACAGTTGATAAACACTTGCACTTTCACTGAAATACTCCAACACAACGCACAATCTAAAGCCAAGCACACAATCATCATCCTTAGGAGATTTCATGTCAGCAGCAAAAAAGTGCAGATACACCTTTACAAGATGCAGGTCAGACCAGTAACCACATACACGGCAAAAACACTAAAGGCCACCATCTCCACAAGGCAAAGGAGCGAATCACATATTTATTGCTCTGCTCTGAACTGCTATGGTGGCTTTCCCCTATACTCAAATATTTCTACACTACACGACTCAACAAACTTACACAACAAACATATAAATGCACACAATTAACCCGACATTAATACAACTCAAAGGAGACCCAATATACAACCAAACACATAATATCCAACACGGTGCTTGAATACGCAAATCGTCAGTAGCCTTGAACTAGCCTATACTCACACCTTCATATATCCACTTATCTAGAGGCATCTAGTTACGATTCTATGAATAACATCCACTGGAAGCCTGCGTACCATAACCTCGCCGATTAGCGGGACCACTGCATGCCTGATCAACCCTTCAGCCTTGCCAGTCAAATGTCTAACACACGCTATCAATCACATGTAGCACCGTTCTATAGCCACCGGCAAATCTCTTTTCTTTTATGGCCTTCTATGTCATTTCCGAAACATTCCTCTATGAGTGCTGTTTGTTATAACTTGATTATAGGAATTCCTCCACTCTCTTTGTATTTTTGTCTTGTTTCATTCAATTTTCATTTGTACACCTTATGTTTTCAAATCACTTTAGCTTGTGTTCCTGTTTCACAGTGACTGCTTTTGTAAATTTTGCATTCATTAAAGAGGCGCTTCGATAGAGTTCCACTAACTTTAAAACGGATAAAAAGTCTTTAAAGCCGAACCTGTCTTCCTACTTAATGCCTTAATGCCTTTGTCATGAAGTGTGCCCCCCCAAAATCGAACGCGATACTCGTGGCGGTGTATAGATTTTGAAAAATATGAATTGCGATATATAGGCGTCTTGAGCATCAACATGGGCTTAAACCGGCCCGAGAGATACATCCAGATCTTGAAGGACTTTCCTAGGCCTAGACCTATAGGCATTAGAAGAAGAATGCCTTTTCTCTGCGACAGAAACATCCCCAAAGTTGGATGTGGATGCAATTTGAACAATTTGAAGTTGAAATAGAAGACATACCCGCTCGTAGACGTGCACAATTTGTTGTCTACGGCACTGAGCAAGTGGCATTTCCTTAACCGCGACAAGCTGCTTCGCCAAATGGGACGTGTAGATGACACCAGTCAACATAGAAAAACTGAGGTGTTGATCTAGTACACCTTCCGCAATTCACACTCGTGGCTGAGAAAGAGTACGATCTGAAGAAGTGCGATCATAGGATATTTACAAGTGTCAGGGAAGCTAAAAAAACAATGTGTATAAGGTGATAGCTAAATGTTCGCAAAGAGACAATCTGTAATCTAGATGGCGTCGTCAAGGTAAAATCCAACTTACGTACAAAACATTGAAAACTGCAGGAGACAAATTGTTCCTTCATATTGAAGCAAATAAATATCGTCAGGTGAAATGACTGTTGCGGGCTGAGTTGAAGACAAGGTGAGACATTCTAACTTATCTTCGGAGTAAATAGTTAATTTGATTTTAGGACAGATCTAGAAGAGGATTTTGGTTAATTATTCACTTTCTTTAACCGTGCAAGATTCGGCATTTTATGATTTTTGTCGCCCATATTATAAAAATAATATTCAAGTTAAATTAAAAATACCCAAGGAAGGACAAATTATTAGGTTCTTGACACATATACAACTTAATCATTAAGAACATTATGTGGATCAAAATATATATTTGTAGAATCATTCCTTTACATTATTAATATACCTAAATGGCGATTGCTAGAAACATAAGACTGTCACCAATTTATAACTAACTTAATTTAAAAATAGTCAGTTACAAAGATATTTTGTTTAAATTAAATGTTAACTCCATATCTTAAGGAGTAGAATACATGTATTTGTGTTCATAGAAAATCAAGATTTAGTTGAAATTTCACAAACTACTGATGGTTAGCACTTGTTTCCTAATACAACGATAGGTTTCTACGGTAACAAAATTTGATAGCTTAATTAAATTTGGCATATGACTGATATGGACTAGAAAAGGAGGAACATTCTAGGAGTACGGATATATTTTAATGAAAATGGCGTTGACAGAGATATGTGCTCTCTGAATGTTGTCTAAATATAAAATTGCGATTAAAATATAACATCATTTTTTTTAAATGTTCAATGTTGACAGAAAATACGAGGAAGAGGCCATTTAAAATACAAAATAAAAGATGAAACTGGATTGAACAATTTAAATATCATATTAAAAAACATTTCTGGAATGAAATGGACATATCACAAATATAGAAACACAGATTATTGAGAGATAAAAAATGAGTAAAATATATGATATCAAATATAACAATTGGCTCACAGATAATGCCCACACGGATATGTAATATGCTATGGTATCACCATTTTAGAGAACTAATCTTCGAAATATGTGAAGATATTTATCAAGGACTATGTCCAAACTCTGGAATTTCTTATTTCGAGAGGAAAGTTGCACACTCTTATAAGGAAATATTAATTCCGTTAGAGTGACAGCGATGTATTTTTTCTCTGGTCAACCAAACCTAACGACTACTCATTCGGCTAATGAAAGTGCCCCTGTAATTATTTTTTGTGTCTTTCAAAAACAACTTAAATAAAATTGACTCATTGCAAATTTGATTCTCAACTTGTGCGTCAAAACTGAAAATTTGATTGTATTACTCGTTAAATTGTTTAATTTATAATACTACCATGTGTTCACCGATTATCCTTCCTTTACCTGTATCCCATCTTATTCGCGCGCATCAATCTACTTAGCCGTTTATTTTGATAAATCTCAGCGTTTATATGCCCAATTTGGCTCGCCATTTCCATTCCTACAATATATTATAGGTATACATATGAATACCAGAGCTTCAAGTTTAGATGACTATTAACGCATACTAGTATAGAAACCCAGACTTACAGACAAAAATATATTTAAAAGATTTGAAGAGAAGTAGTGATTTTAGATAATGTTATGTATACGAAATATTTGAAAGCCCCGGAGAAAAAAGGTATCTAATTTAGCTAAAAATAAGCTGGAAGCTTTTAATTCTCTAGTAATTACAAAAAATCAATGGAAAATGCAGATCTTCTGCCGAGGATTGTAACAGTAATTTAAGTATGATAATGAGAAAGTGACATTGTTTTCTTATGGTGAACAAAGAATACTTAATCCCTTATCTTGTTCAGGTGGAAAAAGACTAATAATTCCGATAGGGGCTGCTGATTGTAGACAGTGCCTACCCATCAGTTTTGTACTTGCAAGAGGACTATCAAATGGTGTTAATTGAGAGAGCTTTATGGACCAATGCTGGGCAACAAACGATATTATTTCATCAAAGTCTTTGATGAATGTGAGGCGTGTACACCATAAGGGAAAAGATAGCATTTTATATTGGATTTAGTGTTGGAGTGCTCTCAGATGTACATAAATATGTGTTACTGAGATAACGACGCTGTGAAATTACTTATGTGTTAGGAATAATATTGTTTGGTATGAATATTTCTATCAAAGATTAAACTTCACATGGTATGGTGTGCGGTCCTACAAATTTTAGAAACAAGTTTGATAAGATGATATCAAATTAAATGGTATGAGTCGTGGAGGGAAATTGAGTTCCAGTTTGTATCGATTAATTTTCGGAATAGAAATAAACAAGGTCTGCTGAACACAAAGCCGCGTTTCCAAACTTATTATGATTTATCACAACACTTAACGTAATATAGCCAATCGTATCATATTATAGCTTATCCTAGTATATCCAAGCATAATATAGCATACCATATCCTAGCCTAGAATTCCTTTGCATAGCATAACCTATTATAGCTTTTGTTAGCTAGCCTATCGTAGGCTAAGAGAGTATTACCTAGCATAGCCTAGCATAGCAGAGCATAGCTCTCCTTAGCCTATTATACTTTAGCCTATCCAAGCACAGCATAGTTTCACCCTATCTTGCCAAGTATAGCTTCTCATCTTAGCATAGGTTAGCATTAACTATAATAGACAAGTATAGCCTATACTCCGAGGGGGATCAATAAGTTTTGCAATTCGGATATAAGGAAACGAGATATGAGGAAAAGTGTTTTATTATTTTTCAAGATAACTACCCTTGATTTCAATGCACTTGCGCCACTTTTCCCTGAGGCTTCGAATTCCCGACAACTAGAAATGTCCCGACTGCTGTTCAATTCAATCCTGGACGGCAAGATGGACATCTTTATCGTCCCCAAGCGAGCGTCAACGCAATGCAATCTTGAGCTGGCGGAATAAAAAGTAGTTGCTAGGTGCCAGATCTGGACTGTAGGGAAGATGGTTGAGCTCCACGAATCCGCACTCGCGCAGGGCAGCTTGTGCAACTCTGGCCTTGTGGACTTTGGCGACGTTGAAATCGATCATGCGGCGTGAGTTTTCTAGGGACCCAACTGGCAGAGACCTTGGTCATGGCCAAATTGTCGTGGATGATGTTGATAACACTTCCATGTAATATTCCAAATTCTTGCTCGAATTCTTCGACCTTTACCCGTCGATTTTCGAGGATCATCCTTTCCAAACGGGCTACATAGTCCTTATTGGTCACGTCTGACGGGCGTCCTAAACGGGGTCATCTTCAAGGGACTCACGACTATGGCGGAACTCCCTATTCCAGCGAGCAATGGTTGCATAGGACGGAGCGGTGTTGGTGTACACTGCAACCATGCGTTCATGGACTTCTTTTGCATTCTTGCCTGCCTTGGTCAAAAATTTGATCACTGCGCGGTATTCAACCTTCTCCATTGTTGACAAATTTGTGACTGACGATCTGCGATCAGCTACTGGTTTTTAAATCGACGAGGCAGGAGCGTGCGGTTGCATGTCCTGACTTGTCATAACTTGTCCTAACACCCCTACAAACAGCCATCTCCCTTCCTCTGTTTTGCCCTACCGATTCGCAAAACTTATTGACCGCCCCTCGTATACTACTATACCCTAGTCAAGCATTGCTTAGTATTTTCTAGCATAACATACTACATGCTATCCTAGCCTATAATTATATTGCTTAAATTAGCATAGTATTACTTACCCTTATTCATTATATCTTAGCATAGCTTAGCATCGTATAGCATAAGCCTATAATAGCCTAGCATATTATAGACTATTCTTACAGATTATACCATATTATAGCCTAGCCTAGTCTAGCAGATTATCCGCCGAATAGTTATGACCTTATTGCCAAAACAATATAATTCAAGGGCTAACTTGGGAAGAATTTGGTAATTATATCATTCGAAAGGGGATGTAAAACAACATAAGATTTTCAAATTTCGCTAGATTCGTCCGCCTAGTTATGATATTACTGCCAAAACAAAACAATTCCCGGACTAACCTTTGGAGTTCTTTGGCAATTATATTATTCGAGAGAAAATGTAAAACAAAATGAAGGTTTCAAATTTCCTTAGAATATGCCTAATACTTATGAAGTTATTACAAAAACAAAAACAAAATGGTGACCGACCGACATGTTGAGATGTAGTCGCTCGCGACTAGACTTGCAAACGACTAAAAAGACAAATAACTGAAAGAGTGTTAGATGATTAACTAAATTTTGGGGAATATATCTCATATGAAAGATAATGGAGGAGAGATGGTCCAGGTTTAAGATAGGAATGTAGGGAAGATTTTTCAGGCAATAGATATGAATAAATAGCGATGAGTTGGGCAAAGAATGAAAAGCCAGAGCTAGAGTGTCATTGATCGTGTGCTAGTAAAAATAGTATGGGAAAAGATGTATTTAATTTGAAAGACAAGATATAGATGTATGGAATTCTTTTTAAGAAATTAATGTGCCTTCGAAGCTTAAGTTGTTTGGTTTTAACTTGAAGAACTCAGGAAGAGGGAAATTATGTGAAGATAAAACTGAGAGCTTATATAATAAGAGAGTCATAGAATAGTAGGTGAAAATGCTTAAGAGTAGGAGACAGGAATTATATGTATAAGAGTGAAATTGAGGGTAATAAAATGGGAAAGAAATGTAACAATTCCCAGGCAGCATTGTATGAGCTATAAGTAGGTGTGCTTAAAATTTTCCAAAAACGAAAACGCTGCAGGTAGACGAAAAATGTAAAAAGTGAAGTAGGATGCAAAAGAGAAGGGACATTGTAAGAAATGATGAGCGCAGTTTGAGAGTCAAGAGTTATTTGCCAATATACATACAGTGAAGGGATTCTGTAGCTATGGGAAGGATAACTATGCACAATCTAGCCAATTTTGTGCAAGGGCTGAAAAATGGGAAGGAAACTGAAAATTGGTGACGATTGTATTCTGCTAGACTTGTTGTAAGCCATTTGAATGTTGAATGGGACCTGGGGAAAGGAGGAATATTTTGAAAATACAATGTTATTAAGATAGGGGGAAATCTGCATGCAAGAACTACAACGAACAAATTTTGCCAATGTTTTGATCTGGCTTATAAGGATTGAAATAGACTAAAGAAACTTTTTAGAGCAACTAAGGGAGTATGTATCAAATATTTTACTACGAACTTTTGCTAAAAAAAACTGTACGTGAGAGTTGTAAAGTGATTTCGAATATAAATGAATAGATTGAGAGAGAGTCTTAAGAGATAATTGTTCGAAATAATGAGGAACGAGTAAGAGACGCGTAAGAGGAATGCATATTGGTGTAAAATGTCTTAGTTTTAAGTTTTCTAAGCTTGAACTGGCAGGTAGGAACAATTAAATCACAAATGTCTAGTGAAGAGAAGATAAAAGTCTCTGTGGGAGTGTCTGCATGGGATGGTCGAGCTTGTGAATTATAGCTTACAAAAGAGATTCAAGAGAGAAAAGCTGACTGAGGAGCGACTGCAGATATTGTGCGCATGGAGGCTATTTTCAAGGGGGCCTTTTTTTTATCCTTCTGCATGGAGATCAAACATGATAAAATGAGATTCTAGAGTACATTACTTGCCTTCGCTGCAGAGAAATTATTTGATTCTGAAAAAATGTCTGTGACCTTTTGCATAATATGTCATAAACTATCCAGTAATTTTGTCCTAACGTTGATGAGTTCTGATCCTAACTTGTGTGTAAACTGGTTAGTAATGATTATCAGTCAGAAAATGAGTTACTGGAGCTGACAATATGTACAAAATAGTCGATAATTTAGAAGACACGAGGAGGAGCAATTACTACTCGAAGACAAATTTTTCATTAATTTCTTCCAAGTTGGTAAGAAAGGCTTCTACCATAAGAACCATTGTTTAAGATGTATGTTTGAAATCGTTCACCTAAGCTTAGGTTTATTAATTAAGATTTAATTTATATCATATTGTGTTTATCTTCAATAACTAAAAATCTACTTATGTATATATGTACCATCTCAGCATCACACAAATGGTGACTCGATTTTATACTTACCATGGTAAAATGAAAGTGGATTTACCCGAAATTACGTTTTATATTACGATTTGAATCATGCTCATTGGTAGTGTTGGGGAACTAAAATATTACGAGGGGTATTTAAAAGTACGAGAAAAACATCAATAAAGCATTTGTTGATCAATTGCTAACAACAATAACAACAACAACAACAACGTTGCTCACAATTTATTGAAAATTTGTTTTTCTTATTAGTTGGCACTTTTTTCATTTATTTCTATCTACACTTTCCTTCTTAAACTCAAAGTAGAATTCATTTTATCTTTATCTAGTGAAAAGATATCCTCGATTGTTGAGTCAATATTTTTCTTTCTCTTAATTAAATTAAGTGATCTAAAGAATGAACCAGCACTCAATATTATATTCCTTCTTTTATAACTTATATTTAAAAGATGAATAAATGTATATCCAGTATATTTAATTAAAGTCTTTGATTAACTTGGTTAAAAATTATCAATAGTCCTAAGTCAAAAATAATGTTATTTAAGCTCGCATAATAAAAGGATGAATATAATCCCTTCAGGTATCCATTGATTTTCCTTTCATTTAACCTCTAATTTTGATGTGATTTTTAAGAGTAAAATAGCAAAAGTAAAATAGATAAATAGAAATTTTCAGTAGAGCTTTATGCAAGAAGAGGCATTTGATAGATGGTATTTCTGGAAGGTAATTTTATTAGAGTGAGGCATACATATTTATTCGAGGGGAAATTTAATTAGTCGAGGTATATATAAACTTGGAATATTTAATTCTAATAGGGAAAGATGACAAACATAATTACATAGACCAATAAACATTTAATATATTTCTTTTCAATTAGGAAATAAAGAAATTAGTTTATTATTACTGAAGTATTTTAATTCACTTAGAATAATTCAAGACTTATTAATGAACAAAGTTTTATTTCTTTCCTATCAAAAAAGGGAAGTTTATTATTACAAAACTTCACATTTCCTATTTCTTAGAAAAAGTTAGTGAAATTATCGTTCTACATTCAATATTTTTCCAACAAAATTTTATTCACATATTTTACAATTTTGATTCAAGAAATGATATTAGTTCCGTTTTATATATTAAAACTAATTAAATCTATGTTTATAAAAAGACTTTTTAATTATTGGTATTAAAACCTTTTTAAACAACCTTCTACCTAATTTTTCAATAATTATAATTCATCGTCAGCGCAACCTTTTATATCGTCAAATGATGAATTACTGATATAAGAAATATCCATTTGTATATACTGTAGCAGAAAAACCAAATCACTCGCAAGGAATTCTATAAATGCCCCAGAACCGTAAAACATAAAATTTATTAATATTCTTCCAGTTGTTTTTAGGTTAGATATTCTATCAATTGATTGCGTAACGACGTGAGTAAATGAGCTGATAAAGAAAGCTTCTTCACCCCATCCTTTTTATTCCACTTGATGAAAGGAACAGACAAAAGTGTAGTTCCTTTTTTACTTGCGGCGAAGCGCCAGGTCAAGGCGTCTCTTTTTTTTAAAAGGAGTAAAGTTCAATTGTACCCATTTTCAGCCAAGAAATGCTCCAGATGACCATGGCACATAGGGTTAATCACCCTGGCAATTTCAATTATGCCATCAGATTTAGCCCTGGGTAGCGCTATCTAGTAGCAGAAGATTCATTTAGTCATTTAGCCATTCATACACACTTGTAATTGATTTTAACCATGGGAAACCATCAATGCAATAACCATTTATCATATTATTCCAAAACACCGCAGTTCTTTATTTAAGCTTTCCCTCTTGTCTTCCTGAAAGATAGCATACATAATAAGAGCGAATGTCAATAAATTTGTTCAGCCGTATTTTTGATATGGCTGTGAGATAGAAGAGATTCATTGTTTTAGTGCCTAAAATCGATAGGAGTAAAAGAGATGGAAATAAGGGCAGAGAGCTATACAATCGCTTACCTTAAAATTTATAGTTATAGGAACTGGGATGTGTATATCATTAACAAAGAGTGTAAGAAGATTTAGGAAATGATAGCCAAAAAATAAAGCTGCATATGAAAATGAAATTGTGTTTATCTTGAACAATAAATATACGTACGTTGACCTAAACTAACCAAATTTAATAATTTTTGTCCGACATTTGCTTCTCGCTCTATTTTCCAACATTCACGAGAAGACATGTCAATATTTGAAATAATATGTTGTCATATTGCATTTGCTTATGAAAAGTGGCGGTATCGTGAGGAATAATGTGCTGCTAATATTGCAATGCCTATTTTCATTAAGCACTTTGCTTTCAGATTGATCTTTAGTAATCACAGAGAAGTAGACCAGATGTAGTCAAATCATGAAAATCTCCTTTTCCCTATGTGCTACTAAAAATTTAGTTTTTAGATTTCTTTTGAGTTGATGCTAATTGATGGTTATATTGCAGAGGAACTATCATTACTATATAACAAACGGAGCTATAATTAATGTCCTTCAATAAGAGTGAAAATGTTCTATTCGTTGGAACATTCCACTACTGAAAGACCAGAGTTAAATTTCACAGCCAAAATCGTGGTGCCTTAGATCAAACTTCGACAAACCCTAGTTTATTAACGATAATTATTACTGACCCTATATACACTCCTTTTTCGATATCATTAACTTGAATAAAGGAGAATTTCATGTTGCTTTCTTTCTCTTAACTCATTTGAGCAACTTCTGCATATCTTCCCATTGCACTAAGAAATGATATCTCTATGGTCGTGCATCAATCAGCTTTAAAAGTTTCCTTGAGAAAATATTCTAAAATAAGATTATCCTTTTTTATCCAATTGTGAGTTTGCCATCTTTTACGACGATGAAGTTTTGGATAATCCAGATTTGAAAAAATAAATGTTCCCCAGTTCTAAAATTCCCGGATAGGTATATATATAGAGTGTTTGTGGTGAAATGCCCCCTCTAGCTAAGCCAAGTGGAACAATTCGCCGAGGCATCAATTTCAATAGGTTCACGGCCTATCCCAGAAGGAGCGATAGTAGAGCAAAAGTTCAACGTTATCGCCTTTGAGATTGATGCTCTTCTCTCCTTTTCTTTAAAATTCGTCCCTAAACATCCATAACCTTCTACTTGTTCTTCTTGTCATCAGCGAAAGAGTTACTTGCAGTTGCTTCTTCATGCGTAGGAAAAAGTGAAAGTCCGAGAGCGCCAGATCGGGAAATAAGGGGGATGGGGAGAAAATTACAAGCCGCAGCATACTACTTTTTTCATGGCCTTCATGCTCTTGTGTGCAGATGCATTGTCCTGCAAAAGAAGAACACCTCTGGTTACTTTACCTCGGCGTTTCTAAAAGAAAGCCTCCCGAAGCTTTCCCAGTAGATGTGGATATTATGGTCCCTTAATGGTGCGGTCATGATCCAAAAAGTCCATTAGGAAGGTCCCTTAAAGGTCCCAGGAGATTATCCCCATTACCTTCCGTGATGACTTCATGACCTTGAATTTTCCTGGCGTCGGAGAGGAAGGATTCTTCCATTGCACAAACTTGGCTATGGTTTCAAGGTCTAAGTGAGGAACCCACGTTCCATCCTGGGTTACTGAGGTGTTGATCTAGTACGCCTTCCGCAATTCACACTCGCGGCTGAGAAAGAGTACAAACTGAAGAAGTGCGATCATAGGATATTTACAAGTGTGAGGGAAGCTAAAAAAAACGATGTGTATGGAGTGATAGCTGAATGTTCGCAAAGAGACTATCTGTAATCTAGATGGCGTCGTCAAGGTAAAATCCAACTTAAGTACAAAACATTGAAAACTGCAGGAGACAAATTGTTCCTTCATATTGAAACAAATAAATATCGTCAGGTGAAATGACTGTTGCGGGCTGAGTTGAAGACAAGGTGAGACATTCTAACTTATCTTCGGAGACAATAGTTAATTTGATTTTAGGACAGATCTAGAAGAGGGTTTTGGTTAATTATTCACTTTCTTTAACCGTGCAAGATTCGGCATTTTATGATTTTTGTCGCCAATATTATAAAAATAATGGTCAAGTTAAATTAAAAATACCCAAGGAAGGACAAATTATTAGGTTCTTGACACATATACAACTTAATCATTACGAACATTATGTGGATCAAAATATATATTTGTAGAATCATTCCTTTACATTATTAATATACCTAAATGGCAATTGCTAGAAACCTAAGACTGTCACCAATTTATAACTAACTTAATTTAAAAATAGTAAGTTTCAAAGATATTTTGTTTGAATTAAATGTTAACTCCATATCCTTAGGAGTAGAATACATGTATTTGTGTTCATAGAAAATCAAGATTTAGTTGAAATTTCACAAACTACTGATGGTTAGCACCTGTTTCCTAATACAACGATAGGTTTCTACGGTAACAAAATTTGATAGCTTAATTAAATTTGAAATATGGCTGATATTGACTAGAAAAGGATGAACATTCTAGAATTACGGATATATTTTAATGAAAATGGCGTTGACAGAGATATGTGGTCTCTGAATGTTGTCTAAATATAAAATTGCGATTAAAATATAACATCATTTTTTTTAAATGTTCAATGTTAACAGAAAATACGAGGAAGAGGCCATTTAAAATACAAAATAAAAGATGAAAATGGATTGAACAATTTAAATATCATATTAAAAAACATTTCTGGAATGAAATGGACATATCACAAATATAGAAACACAGATTATTGAAGATAAAAAATGAGTAAAATATATGATATCAAATATAACAATTGGCTCACAGATAATGCCCACACGAATATGCTATATGCTATGGTATCACTATTATTGAGAATTAATCTACGAAATATGTGAAGATATTTATCAAGGACTATGTCCAAACTCTGGAATTTCTTATTTCGAGAGGAAAGTTGCACACTCTTATAAGGAAATATTAATTCCGTTAGAGTGGCAGCGATGTATTTTTTCTCTGGTCAACCAAACCTAACGACTACTCATTCGGCTAATGAAAGTGCCCCTGTAATTATTTTTTGTGTCTTTCAAAAACAACTTAAATAAAATTGACTCATTGCAAATTTGATTCTCAACTTGTGCGTCAAAACTGAAAATTTGATTGTATTACTCGTTAAATTGTTTAATTTATAATACTACCATGTGTTCACCGATTATCCTTCCTTTACCTGTATCCCATCTTATTCGCGCGCATCAATCTACTTAGCCGTTTATTTTGATAAATCTCAGCGTTTATATGCCCAATTTGGCTTGCCATTTCCATTCCTACAATATATTATAGGTATACATATGAATACCAGAGCTTCAAGTTTAGATGACTATTAACGCATACTAGTATAGAAACCCAGACTTACAGACAAAAATATATTTAAAAGATTTGAAGAGAAGTAGTGATTTTAGATAATGTTATGTATACGAAATATTTGAAAGCCCCGGAGAAAAAAGGTATCTAATTTAGCTACAAATAAGCTAGAAGCTTGTAATTCTCTAGTAATTACAAAAAAATCCATGTTAAATGCAGATCTTCTGCCGAGGATTGTAACAATAATTTAAAGATGATAATGAGAAAGTGACATTGTTTTCTTATGGTGAACAAAGAATACTTAATCCCTTATCTTGTTCAGGTGGAAAAAGACTAATAATTCCGATAGGGGCTGCGGATTGTAGACAGTGCCTACCCATTAGTTTTGTTCTTGCAAGAGGACTATCAAATGGTGTTAATTGAGAGAGCTTTATGGACCAATGCTGGGCAACAAACGATATTATTTCATCAAAGTCTTTGATGAATGTGAGGCGTGTACACCATAAGGGAAAAGATAGCATTTTATATTGGATTTAGTGTTGGAGTGCTCTCAGATGTACATAAATATGTGTTTCTGAGATAACGACGCTGTGACATTACTTATGTGTTAGGAATAATATTGTTTGGTATGAATATTTCTATCAAAGATTAAACTTCACATGGTATGGTGTGCGGTCCTACAAATTTTAGAAACAAGTTTGATAAGATGATATCAAATTAAATGGTATGAGTCGTGGAGGGAAATTGAGTTCCAGTTTGTATCGATTAATTTTCGGAATAAAAATAAACAAGGTCTGCTGAACACAAAGCCGCGTTTCCAAACTTATTATGATTTATCACAACACTTAACGTAATATAGCCAATCGTATCATATTATAGCTTATCCTAGTATATCCAAGCATAATATAGCATACCATATCCTAGCCTAGAATTCCTTTGCATAGCATAACCTATTATAGCTTTTGTTAGCTAGCCTATCGTAGGCTAAGAGTTTATTACCTAGCATAGCCTAGCAGGGCAGAGCATAGCCCTCCTTAGCCTATTATACTTCAGCCTATCCAAGCACAGCATAGTTTCACACTATCTTGCATAGTATAGCTTCTCATCTTAGCATAGGTTAGCATCAACTATAATAGACAAGTATAGCCTATACTACGAGGGGGGTCAATAAGTTTTGCAATTCGGATATAAGGAAACGAGATATGAGGAAAAGTGTTTTTCAATATAACTACCCTCGACTTCAATGCACTCGCGCCCCTTTTTCCTGAGGCTTCGAATTCTCGACAACAAGAAATCTCCCGACTGCTGTTCAATCCACTCCTGGACGGCAAGCTGGACATCTTCATCGTCCCCAAACCGGCGTCGACGCAATGCAATCTTGAGCTGGCGGAATAAAAAGTAGTTGCTAGGTGCCAGATCTGGACTGTAGGGGAGAGGGTTGAGCTCCACGAATCCGCACTCGCGCAGGGCAGCTTGTGCAATTCTGGCCTTGTGGACTTTGGCGACGTTGAAATCGATCATGCGGCGTGAGTTTTCTAGGGACCCAACTGGCAGAGACCTTGGTCATGGCCAAATTGTCGTGGATGATGTTGATAACACTTCCATGTAATATTCCAAATTCTTGCTCGAATTCTTCGACCTTTACCCGTCAATTTTCGAGGATCATCCTTTCCACACGGGCTACATAGTCCTTATTGGTCACGTCTGACGGGCGTCCTGGATGGGGTCAACTTCAAAGGACTCACGACTATGGCGGAACTCCCTATTCCAGCGAGCAATGGTTGCATAGGACAGAGCGGTGTCGCTGTACACTGCAACCATGCGTTCATGGACTTCTTTTGCATTCTTGCCTTCCTTGGTCAAAAATTGCCCTACCGATTCGCAAAACTTATTGACCACCCCTCGTATACTATTATACCCTAGTCAAGCATTGCTTCGTATTTTCTAGCATAACATACTACATGCTATCCTAGCCTAGAATTATATTGCTTAAATTAGCATAGTATTACTTACCCTTATTCATTATATCTTAGCATAGCTTAGCATCGTATAGCATAAGCCTATAATAGCCTAGCATATTATAGCCTATTCTTACAGATTATACCATATTATAGCCTAGCCTAGTCTAGCAGATTATCCGCCGAATAGTTATGACCTTATTGCCAAAACAATATAATTCAAGGGCTAACCTTGGGAAGAATTTGGTAATTATATCATTCGAAAGGGGATGTAAAACAACATAAGATTTTCAAATTTCGCTAGATTCGTCCGCCTAGTTATGATATTACTGCCAAAACAAAACAATTCCCGGACTAACCTTTGGAGTTCTTTGGCAATTATATTATTCGAAAGAAAATGTAAAACAAAATGAAGGTTTCAAATTTCCTTAGAATATGCCTAATACTAATGAAGTTATTACAAAAACATAAACAAAATGGTGACCGACCGACATGTTGAGATGTAGTCGCTCGCGACTAGACTTGCACACGACTAAAAAGACAAATAACTGAAAGAGTGTTAGATGATTAACTAAATTTTGGGGAATATATCTCATATGAAAGATAATGGAGGTGAGATGGTCTAGGTTTAAGATAGGAATGTAAGGAAGATTTTTCAGGCAATAGATATGAATAAATAACGATGAGTTGGGCAAAGAATGAAAAGCCAGAGCTAGAGTGTCATTGATCGTGTGCTATTAAAATTAGTATGGCAAAAGATGTATTTAATTTAAAAGACAAGATATAGATGTATGGAATTCTTTTTAAGAAATTAATGTGCCTTCGAAGCTTAATTTGTTTGGTTTTAACTTGAAGAACTCAGGAAGAGGGAAATTATGTGAAGATAAAACTGAGAGCTTATATAATAAGAGAGTCATAGAATATTAGGTGAAAATGCTTAAGAGTAGGAGACAGAAATTATATGTATAAGAGTGAAATTGAGGGTAATAAAATGGGAAAGAAATGTAACAATTCCCAGGCAGCATTGTATGAGCTATAAGGAGGTGTGCTTAAAAATTTTCCAAAAACGAAAACGCTGCAGGTAGACGAAAAATGTGAAAAGTGAAGTAGCATGCAAAAGGGAAGGGACATTGTGAGAAATGATGAACGCAATTTGAGAGTCAAGAGTTATTTGCCAATATACATACAGTGAAGGGATTCTGTAGCTATGGGAAGGATAACTATGCAAAATCTAGCCAATTTTGTGCAAGGGCTGAAAAATGGGAAGAAAACTGAAAATTAGTGACGATTGTATTCTGATAGAATTGTTGTAAGCCATTTAAATGTTGAATGGTACCTGGGGAAAGGAGGAATATTTTGAAAATACAATGTTATTAAGATAGGGGGAAATCTGCATGCAAGAACTATAATGAACAAATTTTGCCAATGTTTTGATCTGGCTTATAAGGATTGAAATAGACTAAAGAAACTTTTTAGAGCAACTAAGGGAGTATGTATCAAATATTTTACTACGAACTTTAGCTAAAAAAACTGTACGTGAAAGTTGTAAAGTGATTTCGAATATAAATGAATAGATTGAGAGAGAGAGTCTTATGAGATAAGTGTTCGAAATAATGAGGAACGAGTAAGAGACGAGTAAGAGAAATGCATATTGGTGTAAAATGTCTTAGTTTTAAGTTTTCTAAGCTTGAACTGGCAGGGAGGAACAATTAGATAACAAATGTCTAGTGAAGAGAAGATAAAAGTCTCTGTGGGAGTGTCTGCATGGGATGGTCGAGCTTGTGAATTATAGCTTACAAAAGAGATTCAAGAGAGAAAAGCTGACTGAAGAGCGACTGCAGAAATTGTGCGCATGGAGGCTATTTTTGAGGGGGCCATTTTTTGTATCCTTCTGCATGGAGATGAAACATGACAAAATGAGATTCTAAAGTACATTACTTGCCTTCGCTGCAGAGAAATTATTTGATTCTAAAAAAATGTCTGTGACCTTTTGCATAATATGTCATAAACTATCCAGTAATTTTGTCCTAACGTTGATGAGTTCTGATCCTAACTTGTGTGTAAACTGGTTAGTTATGATTATCAGTCAGAAAAAGAGCTACTGGAGCTGACAATATGTACAAAATAGTCGATGATTTAGAAGACACGAGGAGGAGCAGTTACTACTAGAAGACAAATTTTTCATAAATTTCTTCCAAGTTAGTAAGAAAGGCTTCGACTATAAGAACCATTGTTTAAGATGTATGTTTGAAATCGTTCACCTAAGCTTAGGTTTATTAATTAAGATTTAATGTATATCATATTGTGTTTATCTTCAATAACTAAAAATCTACTTATGTATATATGTACCATCTCAGCATCACACAAATGGTGAATCGATTTTATACTTACCATGGTAAAATGAAAGTGGATTTACCCGAAATTACGTTTTATATTACGATTTGAATCATGCTCATTGGTAGTGTTGGGGAACTAAAATATTACGAGGGGTATTTAAAAGTACGAGAAAAACATCAATAAAGCATTTGTTGATCAATTGCTAACAACAATAACAACAACAACAATGTTGCTCGCAATTTATTGAAAATTTGTTTTTCTTATTAGTTGGCACTTTTTTCATTTATTTCTATCTACACTTTCCTTCTTAAACTCAAAGTAGAATTCATTTTATCTTTATCTAGTGAAAAGATATCCTCGATTGTTGAGTCAATATTTTTCTTTCTCTTAATTAAATTAAGTGATCTAAAGAATGAACCAGCACTCAATATTATATTCCTTCTTTTATAACTTATATTTAAAAGATGAATAAATGTATATCCAGTATATTTAATTAAAGTCTTTGATTAACTTGGTTAAAAATTATCAATAGTCCTAAGTCAAAAATAATGTTATTTAAGCTCGCATAATAAAAGGATGAATATAATCCCTTCAGGTATCCATTGATTTTCCTTTCATTTAACCTCTAATTATGATGTGATTTTTAAGAGTAAAATAGCAAAAGTAAAATAGATAAAAAGAAATTTTCAGTAGAGCTTTATGCAAGAAGAGGCATTTGATAGATGGTATTTCTGGAAGGTAATTTTATTAGAGTGAGGCATACATATTTATTCGAGGGGAAATTTAATTAGTCGAGGTATATATAAACTTGGAATATTTAATTCTAATAGGGAATGATGACAAACATAATTACATAGACCAATAAACATTCAATATATTTCTTTTCAATTAGGAAATAAAGAAATTAGTTTATTATTACTGAAGTATTTTAATTCACTTAGAATAATTCAAGACTTATTAATGAACAAAGTTTTATTTCTTTCCTATCAAAAAAGGGAAGTTTATTATTAAAAACTTTACATTTCCTATTTCTTAGAAAAAGTTGGTGAAATCATCGTTCTACATTCAATATTTTTCCCACAAAATTTTATTCACATATTTTACAATTTTGATTCAAGAAATGATATTAGTTCCGTTTTATATATTAAAACTAATTAAATCTATGTTTATAAAAAGACTTTTTAATTATTGGTATTAAAACCTTTTTAAACAACCTTCTACCTAATTTTTCAATAATTATAATTCATCGTCAGCGCAACCTTTTATATCGTCAAATGATGAATTACTGATATAAGAAATATCCATTTGTATATACTGTAGCAGAAAAACCAAATCACTCGCAAGGAATTCTATACATGCCCCAAGACAGTAAAACATAAAATTTATTAATATTCTTCCAGTTGTTTTTAAGTTAGATATCTTATCAATTGATTGCGTAACGACGTGAGTAAATGAGCTGATAAAGAAAGCTTCTCCACCCTATCCTTTTTATTCCACTTGATGAAAGGAACAGACAAAAGTGTAGTTCCTTTTTTACTTGCGGCGAAGCGCCAGGTCAAGGCGTCTCTTTTTTTTAAAAGGAGTAAAGTTCAATTGTACCCATTTTCAGCCATGAAATGCTCCAGATGACCATGGCACATAGGGTTAATCATCTTGGCAATTTCAATTATGCCCTCAGATTTAGCCCTGGGTAGCGCTATTTAGTAGCAGAAGATTCATTTAGTCATTTAGCCATTCATACGCACTTGTAATTGATTCGAACCATGGTAAACCATCAATGCAATAACCATTAATCATATTATCCCAAAACACCGCAGTTCTTTATTTAAGCTTTCCCTCTTGTCTTCCTGAAAGATAGCATACATAATAAGAGCGAATGTCAATAAATTTGTTCAGCCGTATTTTTGATATGGCTGTGAGATAGAAGAGATTCATTGTTTCAGTGCCTAAAATCGATAGGAGTAAAAGAGATGGAAATAAGGGGAGAGAGCTCTACAATCGCTTACCTTATATCATTAACAAAGAGTGTAAGAAGATTTAGGAAATGATAGCCAAAATATAAAGCCGCATATGAAAATGAAATTGTGTTTATCTTGAACAATAAATATACGTACGTTGACCTAAACTAACCAAATTTAATAATTTTTGTCCGACATTTGCTTCTCGCCCTATTTTCCCACATTTACGAGAAGACATGTCAATATTTGAAATAATATGTTGTCATATTGCATTTTCTTATGAATAGTGTCTGTATGGTGAGGAATAATGTGCTGCTAATATTGCAATGCCTATTTTCATTAAGCACTTTGCTTTCAGATTGATATTTAGTAATCACAGAGAAGTAGACCAGTTGTAGTCAAATCATGGAAATCTCCTTTCCCTTATGTGCTGCTAAAAATTTAGTTTTGAGATTTCTTTTGAGTTGATGCTAATTGATGGTTATGTTGCAGAGGAACTATCATTACTATATAACAAACGGAGCCATAATTAATGTCTTTCAATAAGAGTGAAAATGTTCTATTCGTTGGAACATTCCACTACTGAAAGACCAGAGTTAAATTTCACAGCCAAAATCGTGGTGCCTTAGATCAAACTTCGACAAACCCTAGTTTATTAACTATAATTATTACTGACGCCATATACACTCCTTTTTCGATATCATTAACTTGTATAAAGAAGAATTTTAATGTTGCTTTCTTTCTCTAAACTCATTTGAGCGAATTCTGCATATCTTCCCATTGCACTAAGAAATGATATCTCTATGATATCTCTATCAGCTTTAAAAGTTTCCTTGAGAAAATATTCTAAAATCAGATTATCCTTTTTTATCCAATTGTCAGTTTGCCAACTTTTACGACGATGAAGTTTTGGATAATCCAGATTTGAAAAAATAAATGTTCCCCAGTTCTAACATTCCCGGATAGGTATATATATATATATATATATATATATATATATATATATATATACGTATATATATAGAGTGTTTGTGGTGAAATGCCCCCTCTAGCTAAGCCAAGTGGAGCAATTCGCGCCGAGGCATCAATTTCAATTGGTTCACGGCCTAACCCAAAAGAGCGATAGTAGAGCAAAAGTTCAACGTTATCGCCTTTGAGATTGATGCTCTTCTCTCCTTTTCTTTAAAATTTGTCCCTAAACATCCATAAACTTCTCCTTGTTCTTCTCGTCATCAGCGAAAGAGTTATCTGCAGTTGCTTCTTCATGCGTAGGAAAAAGTGAAAGTCCGAGAGCGCCAGATCGGGAAATAAGGGGGATGGGGAAAAAATTCGAAGCCGCAGCATACTACTTTTTTCATGGCCAGTATGCTCTTGTGTGCAGATGCATTGTCCTGCAAAAGAAGAACACCTCTGGTTACTTTACCTCGGCGTTTCTAAAAGAAAGCCTCCCGAAGCTTTCCCAGTAGATGTGCATAGTATGGTCCCTTAATGGTGCGGTCATGATTCAAAAAGTCCATTAGGAAGGTCCCTTAAAGGTCCCAGGAGATTATCCCCATTACCTTCCGTGATGACTTCATGACCTTGAATTTTCCTGGCGTCGGAGAGAAAGGATGCTTCCATTTCACAAATTTGGCTATGGTTTCAAGGTCTAAGGGAGGAACCCACGTTCCATCCTGGGTTACTTTTCGCGTCATGAATTCCTCCAGATCCGCTCTTATGAGGGTCTACATCTCCGTTGAAGTCATTATCCGGTTATTCTTCTGATCAAGCATCAGCATTCTTAAGACCCATCAGGCATACAGCCTGGAAAGATTAAGGTAACCTTGCAAAATAATAACAATGCATCCATTACTTATCCTCATTTGAGAAGCAATTCATCGCAAAGAGATTTGGTGATTATGCATGACCATGCTGTCCACCATGGACACTGTTACCCTTGTGACTGCACTTGACGGACCACTACTTCGAGGGTGATTCTCACGCAAGTCTTGGCTCTGCTTAAAGAGAGAGAGCAGCCAAATGTTTGACATGATGAGTTGTCTCCAACGCTTCATGAATAAACTGTGGCGCTTTGCCTTTAATCAAGGAAAACTTAATCACAACCCGCTGTTCAACTTTAGCCATTGTGCCGGAAGGCGCCAAACTCACTCAGGAAAAGTCACCGTTGAACTGAACAAAGTGCGATTGGAGAACTGGGAACGTTACCCAGCTCTGACGTGCTCCTTGTATTTTAGACCGAGAACTCATTGAACAGCCTGATATGTGAAAAGCCCAAATCTTTTGTGCAAATAGTCGTTGGTATCAGGTACCATATATTCTCTATTTGATTCATGTCAGGAGGTAAATCTGGTGTCCACAACATGTTTTGAAACTTTTCAAAATGTTCCTCTGAACCAATAATGGGTAACTTGGTTCAGATGACACATTACAGAATAGATCTAAAATATTGTATATTTATTGGGGAACGTGAAGCCAACGACTTAACTGCGTCTGAACCGAAGCCTTAATCCTACTATCACCCAAAACCACTAAAGCCGTGACTTATTTGCGACATGATTTCAGATCAAGACTGATTCAGGTTTGGGAATTTTTATTAAATCATGGAACAATCCCCATCCCCCCCACTATTACATTTACCCAAGTACATTTCACTTCAGTGCTATCCTGTCTCCTAAACTTTACTCTATACTATCATCTAAAAGGATTAGGTTTTTAAATTTTGACTTTTTCTGAATAAGAAAAAAAGACCTATGCATTTTTCTATAATATATCTCTATTAAGATCCTAGTAAATTCTGTCATCACACAACAATAGCTTGTGAAAACGATTCAGTATTGGTTTGGAATATGTAATACGAATATGAAAATTCTACTGCCATTGCTAGTGAGTGTTCTTTGGGGCCTTATAGTTATCCATTTGTTCCTTACACATCTGTCTACTAATTCTTGTCGGAAGGTTATAAATGGTCTGCTTAAGGTCTTTGCTATTTTTCTCATTTGAAGTTATTTTTACTTCCGTTTATTTCCATCCTAAACACTTATGAAACACTCTCGCTCTCATTTTACGGGTATCAATTTCCTGGTTTTAGCTGTTTCATTCTCTATATTATTTTGCTTCTAGTCATTGAGTAGTACAGTACACCCCAATAGGTTGCAATTATTTAGCAATCTAGAATTTTGGCGTTGTGTTTTATTTCATGACAGACCTCTAGCATTTGTTTATAGTCTTCCTTAAAATCCCATTTTGGTTGCATATTTAATCATTATATAATATCTAAAGGTTTTTTGAAAAATCTGGTTAAATGCTTAAATGTAGAGATTCATGGCCATTACTTATCATCTATTACTTGTCTTTAATAAATATTCCAAGCTAACGACAGAAAATGAAATAAGTATTAGTTTATTTTCATCCAATTACTGTATGAAAAATCGAGTCTTTACCATGGAAATTTTATTTTATCTTATAATCCAGAAAAAATAATAAATATTGGTTTTCTGTTAATTGAATTATTGGTGCATACTTGAAAAATAGTTTGTGCGTTTCTCTAACTCCTCATAAAGTCATTAATAATTTAATTATCTCACAACTAGTGCCTTGGCATATTCCTTTAGATTTATTTCGTAACCAACTAACTCATTTATTAATATGTGATGCAATCTTTTGAAATACGAGTACAAACAAATTACATAAGGGTAGGTAAGATTCATCTTGGAGATTTATTTTTCTGAAGCAAAATTTTTATTTCAGATTATATGCTATAGAATTTGTGGGGAAATAAATATCAGGAGGACAAAAAGACGCTACTTTGTTTATACAGCGTCAACTGTTACGCTCCACATGGGCCAAGACTTTACCTCCCCTCCCTCTCTTTTTTCTCGCTGCCTTAAAGACCCTACGAGCGTCGCTCGCAAAGAAGGATTTCAGTCAGCAGATTTAGTAGTCCGTTGAGATAAACAGAGGAGGGTGTGAGAGCATTTAATATAAAAATCTATAAACATGCTCACTGATCCCTTAGATTGTTTATGTCTATTTTCGCCAAATTGACGAAATCCCAATATCTCCATGCGTAAACCAGAATGGCCGACGGTTTACAACGTTAAAATTTTATGCCTAGGGGATAGGCTTAACTGGGGCTTCTTGTCTCCCCTCCCTCCAGGAGATAATCAACGTATATATAGTTTGATCTTAAAAATTAAAGGAGAATCTGCTTAGCAATCTAGAGATGTAGACGAGTACCTGAGTAAACAGGGAATCAAGAAGACAGCTCCAGCTGAGCGGGATTTTCCCTCCCGAGGCCGTTCCTTTGGTCGCTTAGAAGAGTAGACCACTAGTATCGAGACCTACCTGCATATTATTCTTGCCCAGAGAAATCCCCTATCTCAGTTTTCTGAATAAACCAGAGATACCCCTCGCCTTGAGCAATACCAACGTGAATTCTGATTCTAGAAAAGATTCACCTCTTGGTCAAGTCTCATCACTCTCGGACCCCGTATTTATAACACAATGATCGGAATAACTTTCTTTCATCGAAGATCCCCTCGCTTACATCTTCAAGTGAAGAATTCTCGCCTCACGCCTCTCCCCTTCCCCGTGGGCGCCAAGCATCAGGTGTTCTTCCGGAATAGACTCAGCACGAGTCTCTTCCAGCCATTAAGAAGAATCAGCTGTTTTCTCAGCCATCTTCACGGCCACAAAAAAAAGCTACAGTCCAACGCGCCTCTAATCATCTCATCAAGGAGGTTCCCGTTCAAGGTCACCCAACTGAAGACTCCTTGTGAGTTAAAGGTAAAAGAAATCCAAAACTTATTCATGTTTATCAGTTACTATTCCGTGCGAAAGTGATGTTTGTTCAACCATCGCGTATAACTGATAGGTAGTATTAATTTTTATTAGACCCTCTTATTATAGCATTATTATATTTAAAGATTTAATATTTCATTTTTTTATGTAATTAAAAGTATATTTTAGTCATATTTATTCATTTGATCCTCGAACGCTGCAAATGGAAATAGTTAAATCATAACACGAATCCTCCCTGGTTAAAGAAACAAAGTAAATCAAAGCAGTCTTAGAGAAAAGTGCAACGAAAATACTTATGTACGCATTAGACGTACATACGTACTCAGCCGTATACCACGACATAAAATTGGTACCAGGTCTTGGGGTATTTAAAAGAACTGAATAATAGTTTATTGTGCTTCATCCTCTTGATTAGTTACAAATTTGTGCCTAAGCGTTCGAGGAAAATTAAACAATATAAGAGAATAAAGTGGGTCTCTAATTTTTCGTTAATTGTTTGTTGTTAGCCCGTTAATGGTATTAATTACTTTTATTTTAAGTGGTATTCTAATTAACAAAAAGTTTGGGTGGTACGATTGGGTTAGGCAGAGCGCTACTTGTTTCCTGGTTGCATAAGTTCCAATAGCGTCCATCGGTGTGTTTTGACGGACATAGGTAAAATGTCGTCTTTTAAAGATTCCACCACCAAGGCCAAATTCTTGGACTAGCACGCAATGAACTAATGGCATACGTCCAGGAGCAAGAAAGGACGAAAAGTGAGGAAAAGCGAGAACAGGCGCAAAGACAAGCAGAAGAAAGAAGAATACAAAAAGAAAGGTAACAGGCGCAAGCGGAATGAGAAGCAGAAGAAAGAAGAATACAGATGGAAATAGAACAGGCGCAAGCGGAAAGAGAAGCAGAAGAAAAAAGAATACAGATGAAGCGGAAAAGAGAAACGAATACGCGCACATGATCAAGCATCAGGTGGAAGTCAATTCCGTTGGATCCTGGCCTAGAGCTACGCAAGTTCCTACAATGAAACTCCCAGCATCAAAGATAACGAGGATCTGTGTTCATACTTGACACACTTTGAGAAATTTTTTGAGGTGAATCATTAGGACATAGAACCAGACAAACTCGCCAGATTAGTGCCTCTGTTTAATACGCGTCTCCGTGATATATTCATCTCGTTACTGTTCGAGGCTTCTGTGGATTATTCTACCCTTAAGTCTGAGCTACTGCCGCCATTAATCTAAATCCCGAGGAGTATACGATGAAGTTTAGACATGCTAGAATTCAGCCAGGTCAAACTTACGTCAAATTTGCTTCATCCTGCGAAGACATCTCCAATTCTCGCTAGATTCAGCACAAGTGGGGAATGAGTTCGACTCTCTCGTCGACTTCATTCTTAAGGACAAATTATTTTCTACCCTGTTGCCAGAGATACAATCATTTGTCAAGGACAGGCAAGCCGCTATGTACAATGAGTGCGTGGAGGAAGCGGATCTACATGCTTCCAACCACAAACTATATCCTAGACAGTCTAAAAAGAACCAGCCCCAGTCCCCCAGCAAAAGAACCCCCCTAAATTTGTCAAGACCTCCGGACCCCCCACCCCAAATTCTTTTCATCAAGATCAGAGAGTAATTAAGACCCTAATTAATCTAACCCCCTGGTCCTCGCCATACCCTAAAAACCCCGTTACATGTTTTAATTGTTGCACCATAGGTCACATTAGCTTTCATTTCTCCCAAGCTCGAAGCTTAGGTTGTCCTCGAGTCAAAAAGTACACAACATCACCGCATCTCTCCCTCAAGTACAACCTCTGGCTTCAGCATCCTTCGTCAAAATCGAATTTCCCTAACCAACAGGTGAACTTTTTATTTAATAAGAGTTTTCCCGGAGGACTAAAGTTCAAGACTGGATCAGAAAATGGTTGCTGTGTCTCAACATTGGTACGCGATGCCTGTATCGTCGTATCAGATAAATTGCTTCCCTCAGTCAGCACCAAGGACTTCCTGGGTACATCAAACAAGTTTCCCTTAGTCAGATGCCATATTCAGTAGCAGTACTCCACTGGCTGTACCGAGGTAGTGGCAGCGCCTATTAAATTCTGTTCGGTCTTAATGGGCCAGAGCACGCAACTCTTTCCAAATCCGGTGGCTAAGCTGTAGTCACACGGATTAATAATTGTTTAATAAGAATTGTCCCGGAGGACTAAAGTTCGAGACTTGATCAGTAAATGGTTGCCGAGTCTCAACATTGGTATGCGATATGGGGTGCACCTGTATCGTCGTATCAGGTATATTGCTTCCCCCTATAAGCCCCCAGCACCAGAGGTTCGCGGTTGTCCAGGACTTTCCGGGTACATTAAACAAGTTCTTCGTAGTCAGATGCCACATCCAATGGCAGTACTTTACTGGCTGGACCGAGGTAGTGACATAACCTATTCACTTCGTTTTCTTAATGGTCCAGAGCACGCAACTCTCTCCAAATCCGGTTCCGGTCGTACAGCCCGTAGTTACCTTGATTTAAACAAATAAGAGGGCAGCGGCCCTGCCCCCCTTATCTCCTCTTAAGAATCCGCAATACGAAGAACTTAATTCCCAAGCCTTCGCTACCCCCCATAATGACTGTCCGACTCTCCAACCCCTGTGGGAGAAGGCAGCGAAGAAAGAAATAGAATCGGTTCGTGGAAACAAACAAATAAGATACTGGTGGTGAATTCACTACTATTGCGGACGACGGCTGAAGTAACCTCAAGGTCGGATAAAGTCTTGTACATTCCCCAGTGTTACTCCCAATGAGTAGTAAAAATAGCACATGATGGCTTATTGGCTTGACACTTCAGTCAGAACAAAACCATTCTACGTATTTTTAAATACTTCTTATGGCTCGGTGCCTCTAAAGAGATCGCCCTATATTACCAGTCATGCGAACTGTGCTAGAAGGCCACCGCTAAACGCCGGGTACGCCAACTCCCTTACAGAAAACCACCATCATTTCCGACCCCTTCTTCAGAGTAGCTATAGACATGGTTGAGCCCATCCATCCTCCGTCTAGTGAAGGGCACTCTTACGAGTATAACCTCAGGAAAATTTAAGTATTTCCTCTGCCGAAGACCTCATCTCCATTTTTTTCTGAGTCGGCATCTCTAAAGAAATCCTTTCAGATCAAGGCCGTCAGTTCACATCGATACTGATGGAATACGTTGACAAGTTACTCCTTATCAAACCCCTCTTTACGACCCCTTTTCTCCCATCTGCGATGTCGTAGTATGTTTACTTATTTTCCT
This sequence comes from Ceratothoa steindachneri, assembly GCA_963969495.1. Lineage (NCBI taxonomy): Eukaryota > Metazoa > Arthropoda > Malacostraca > Isopoda > Cymothoidae > Ceratothoa > Ceratothoa steindachneri. The sequence continues at coordinate 14,425,852 of OZ018336.1, read as the reverse complement.
TTTTCTTATTTCTTGTTTCTTTTTAATTTTAGAAGAGGTGTCTTTTGCTGGTTGGATTTAACTCACTTTGTTTCTCTATTATACGAGGGGGAGTCAAAAAGTTCTCAGATAAATGGCATAAAATTTTTATTTGTAATAATACTGTAATCATTTTTCTACATAAGCTCCATTAACATCTATACACTTTCTTAATCTATTTATTTGTAATAATACTGTAATCATTTTTCTACATAAGCTCCATTAACATCTATACACTTTCTTAATCTATGAATCCAACGGTAAAGACCATCTTTGTAGAATTCACGGGGTTGTCTCTGGCACCAAGTAATGACCTGCTTTTTTGCTTCATCTAATGATTGAAACCGGGTTCCTTTTAGGTGTCCCTTTAAATTTGGAAACAGAAAAAAGTCAGAGGGTGCTAAATCAGGGCTATAAGGGGGATGAGCAAGAGTTTCCCATCGAAATTCCCGTAGCTGAGATCTCACAGCTTTGGACGAATGTGCAGGGGAATTGTCATGGTGGAACAAGATTTGCTTGTGGAGCTTTCCTCGTCGTTTTTTGGCTATTGAAGTTTTCAGCTTCCTTAAAACTCCTTCGTAATAGCTGGATGTAACAGTTTTTTGTCCTTCTAAGAAGTCTATTAAAATAATTCCCTCCGAATCCCCCAAAACTGTAGCCATTATCTTCTTAACGGACCTCTCTGTCTTGAACTTGATAGGCCCTGCTGCCCCCCTTGGGTGCCACTCTTTTGATTGATTTTTACTTTCAGGATCAAACTGATACACCCAAGTTTCATCTCCCGTTACGAGGCGCTCAAAAAAACTATGCTCGTTTGCTTCAATCTTGGTCAAAATAGCCAAAGAAAGGTTGGCCCTATGATTCAGCTGGTCTTCTCGCAACGCTTTTGGGACCCAACGTGCTGAAAGCTTGCTCAGGCCAAGATTTTCAGTTAGAATTCCAAATGCTGAGCCATGAGAGATTTCACATGCATTGGCAACTTCATCAATAGTAATACGGCGATCTTTATCCACTAGATTCCTCACAAGCTCGACATTTTCTGGGTTAATGGAGGTGGAGGGTCTCCCTTCACGTGGATCATCTTCAACTTCTTCTCTGCCCCCCTTGAAGCGCTTAATCCAGTCGTAAACTACCGCTCTACATGGCGAAGAGTCACCATAAACCTGTTGTAGAGCGTCAATAATCTTAACAGGCTTCCAATCAAGTTTAGTCAGGAATTTAATGTTCGCTCTTATCTCAAAATTTGCCATTTTATGGGTTCAAAAAAGTAACCTTTTTGAAGCACATCTAATACAAAGAGTCTCGACAAATTGAATGACGAATTTTGTAGGAATTGTTCAGAAAACATGAAAGTCGTGTTTGACCCTGTATTTACTTGTACAAAATCGAACATTTCAATAATCTGGCATTTGTCTGAGAACTTTTTGACTCACCTACGTATATATATATATTACCTTTGCGTACAAGGATCATAGGGAATGAATGGATTATTTATTTTTTCAAATGGTGATAATTAAATTTAAGAAACTTTTTACAAATTTTCAAACAGTAGTAACTAAGATTCTATCCTCATTTAGAATTGTTAGTTTTAGAAGAAGCCCTGGTTTACCGTCAGTGATACAAAAAAATATCTTTATTCTATTTTTATTGCCATTTATTTAAAGGAGGATGTTTGTTGTCCCGTACTGGCTGTAAAGAGTTAAAACATTTATCAGAAAGAATTTAGAAGCAGGAAAGTAGCACAATTCAAATAAATGATACTCTTCAATTGAATCTGCTGAGAAAACAAACGTTTCATCAGCAATTGATGCCGATTAGCGACTGTAGCTTTCTAAAGCATAATGAATTATTTGATTAAAATATATATGCGTTAGCAAGAATTACTATGGTCAACACACATTTTTCATCAGAGACCTTACTATACTTTACTAAATGCATTTTGCATGTTGAGTCCGAATCTGCTTTTGGTTTTGCTCTAGCACGTACCGATTTTAAGATATGCCAGTGATTCAAAATGGATGCCTGATATTATAAAATGTAGTATATTACTGGAATTGCTCTATTGCATGCATCATTATTGTACTGCTAAGATGAGCAAACTAGATGCTTCGTGAGTTCTTGCTGGTTAAAGGGGCATAGAAAAGAATTCATTTATATTTGTAACTCGCATGCATATTTTGCGCAATTATTTATAATTCTCTTTTATGCTTTCAGGTTCTTCATGTGATGCGCATCTTCTAAGCTGCTCCTTCTGCGTTGATTATAAGAGACTTCCAAATATTTCCACAAACAGGAACAATTGAAGAGTGAAAAAATCATACAGATAAATTATGCTATCTATGTAGGCATTTTACAACAAAATCTCAGCAGTGTACTATCACAAAGGATATATAGAAAATGTACAAACTCTACTTCGGTTGCCCTCTGGGTGACTAAGATAACCCATGGGCACCACACCAAATTTGTACTTCCTGCTCTAATGGATTGAGTGACTGGATTTACAAATAGAAAGCTTCAATGCCATTCGCTGTTCCTATGATATGGAGATAGCCCAGAGATCACCTCGAAGATTGCTATTTCTGCAGTGTGACCACAAAAGGGTTTTTTGCAAAGAACAAGAACCAAATTGTTTATCTAACCATAGATTCGGAATGCAGACCAGTTCCACATGATGTCTATTTGCTAATTCCAGTTCTACCTGATGATAGCCTCGTACCTAATTGTTGAGGGATCTACTAAAAGAGTAGGATTTCTCCACTACCTGAGATATTACTTGGGAGAGAAAGTGAGCCGTTACTCCCCCCCCCTCCATTCCGACTTAGACCTTTTTGGACTTGCTGCTAGGTCACTGAGAAATTCACACCGATGCCTGATGCTGAAATTGAAGGCTACCTCCCAGCCGTCTCAATTATCCCCCCTCCCGGTTCGGGAGATTACTCATCTATTTTGTAGGTTCGCCTCAACAACTTTTATGGCTCCAGACTCTGGTCTCCCGTCTGACTCGCTGATGCCTGCCTCTTACACTTTCCCGCTAGGAGATGGTCGGTGCCACGGCCAATAACAAGGGTTAGAGGAGGCCTCTCTCTCTCTCTCCCTGTTTTGGAGAACTCCCGGTATATATGCACCCTCCCAAAGATTACCAACGGATATGGTTAGACGAAACCTTCCAAAAAGGAGATCGATTCAATGACGCTCTCTCTCGAGAAGTGTTTAGTGACCGTCGCAAGCCACGTAAAAGGTAGACATCACACCGGTATCTTCGAGTCAGGGAGAAGAGTCGCGTGAGGCAACGTCAGCCTTTCTCAGCCGCCTTCGGATCAAGGTTTAGAGAAGCCGTCCTCTGAAGTTCTTCTGGTGATCTGTTGCGGAAAAGAGTTCCTAGAGCATGCTCAATCTGAGTTTGGAGAAGTAATCCCCCCCCCCTTTCTTCCTTCGAAGTTCGACTGATGACCTCTTGAATTCAAGAGGCCTGATAGCTCGCTCGATCCAAGTTTGGAGAAGTCACCTCCCCTCTTCGAAGTTTGTCTGGTGACCTCTTAAGGACAAGAGTAACAAGGAGTAACAAAGAAAGAGAGTACCCTAGGAGAACTTACGGTCCATTGAAAGAGGGAACTTTTCAACTAGCATTCGACCGGGCACATGGCTGCTCAATTGTTTTGCGTCCCTGAAAGGCCACTTTTCAAGACTTTGTCTAGTCTTGACTTTAACTGGTCAACATATTCACTGTTGACAACTTCCACTGTAAGTGCGTTCCACTTACCGCAGATACTGTAGGTGAAAAATTTCCACACAGATTGCGGTTGTAACGCTTTAGTTCAAGTTTGAAGCCGTGTTTGCGCGTTCTGTTCTCACTCAGTGTGAAAATATCCTGGTAGTCAACATTGTCGAACCCTCGAAGTATTTTGAAAACCTCGATGAGCTGACCACGCAGTCTACGGTTTTCGAGCGAGAACAGATTTAATTCCCTTAGTTTATCCTCAGTTTGGTTGGTCTGGCTTGCACGCGTTTCAATCTCGCGATGTCCTTTCGCAATGAAGGACTCTAAAATTGTACGGCATACTCCAGGTGCGGTCGGACAAGTGAGTTGTACAGGCACAGTACAACCTCCTGGTTCCGATAACCAAACTGGCGCTTAATATAGCCCAGCACCTTTCGGGCCTTTTTCTCCGCCTCAATGAACTGTTTCGAGAACTTGAGGTCACTAGTGATTGTTACACCCAAGTCCTTCTTAGTTGCGGTGGATTCAATAGCAGTGCCCTTAAGGATATACTGAGATTGGGGTTTTCTGCTGCTCGATATGCATCACTTTGCATTTGCCCACGTTAAAAGGCATTTGCCACGTGTCCGACCACTCCCCAATCTTACCAAGATCTTCCTTCAAGCGGGCAGTATTTCCATCCTTTGCAACGTTCATACCAAGCTTGGTATCGTCGGCAAATTTGGAAATCTTAGCAACCATGTCATCGTGCATGCCATTGACGTAGATGATGAATAGTAGTGGTCCCAAGACAGAACCTTGAGACACCCCGCTAGTAACGGGCACCCACTCAGAAGACTGTCCATTCTCAACCACCTGTTGCCGTCTGCCACTTAGCCAGTTCTCGATCCAGCCAGCTACTATTCCGTCTATGCCAAGCGCTCGCCCTTTCTGGAGAAGGAGGCGGTGTGGTACCTTATCAACGGCTTTCTGAAAGTCTAGGTAAACCACATCCACCGCCTTGTTCTGATCATGCTCATTGAAAACTAAGTGGAAGAATTCCACAAGGTTCGTCAGGCATGACCGTTGCCTTCGGAAGCCGTGCTGGGAACTCCTCAGTAGCAGGTTTGACTCTAAATACGACGTCACTTTGTCCACCATCATGCTTTCCATGAGTTTACCGACTATCGAAGTCAGACTGATAGGTCGGTAGTTCCACAGGTGGTTACGGTCTCCTTTCTTGAAGATAGGAGTCACCTCCGCCTCACGCCAGTCTCTAAGAACGCATCCGGTCCGGATTGACATGTTAAGGATAGCGCACAGATATCGTGATACTTCATCGCACACTTCCTTCAACACCTTGGATAGAAACCCGTCCGGTTCAGGGGATTTATTCGTCTTTAGGTAAGCGATCTTTTTCTTTATTTCTCCTTCGGTGAAGTCCATTGCCTCCAGCTTTTCCCCCAAGTAGGAATCCGTCGGCTGGGGAATGGGACCACACTCTTCAGTAAACACTAAAGAGAAGTAGTTGTTAAGGAGGTTAGCATTTTCTGCATCTGAATGCTTTAATGTCCCCTTCTCATTCCTCAATGGGACAATCGTTCGACGGATTAGTTTACGGCTGTTAACATATCCAAAAAACTCCTTGGGATTCTCTTTACAGAGTTTCGCCACTCGGAGTTCCTCAGACCACTTAGCCACCCATATACTGGAATTCACTCTCCTGGCTATCCTCCGATATTCGTCAAAGTCACCCGAGAACTTCGATTGCTGGTACACATTTCTCTTCTCCTTAAGTAGTTGCCCGATTTCTCGATGAATCCACTTTGGTTGAACAGAGGACCGACGGGGGCATTTCAGAGGGATGAAACGCGATTGAAGACTCATTAATGTGGTTTTGAAACTGTTGCAAGAGTCTTCAACACTCTCGCACTCTTCTAGCCTCGCGTCAGTCAGTCTCGCGCGTAGACCTGTAAAGTATCCTCTTCTCAAATCGAGTTTCCTTGATTCACTAGTTGCAGGCTCTGCCTTGGGGACTTTGACTACGAATCTAATTAGTCGGTGGTCACTGCCACCGAGCTCTTCGCCAACAGAGAGGTCCTCAACGATGTCATCCTCAAAGGTAAAAACCAAGTCGAGGATATTGTCTCCTCTTGTCGGCTCTCTCACCCATTGAGTGAGGAACTCGTTGTTCGTAAACTCAAGGAGTAGTGCGTTCTCGCCACAGGGTTTTCTGGTTTCCCAGTCAACTTGTGTGTTGAAATCTCCCATGACGATACACACTCTGTCTTAGACAAGTTCTCCTAGGAGCTGGTACAGATCTCTGTCCTTTTCAACGAGTTGGGCAGGAGGTATATAAAGCACCAGGGTCCTGTATTTGGCAGGACCTATCTCTAGGTCAACACCTAGAAGTTCATGGTCGGATACGAGAAAGTAGCACCACCCTCTGCTGGTTTTCGGCTACAAGCATGAGTAATCAAGGTCACCAAGACCTCCTCCCAAGTGCGCCTGGCTTTATTCTCGAGGGTACACTCAACTATATCGCTCACTACCCTAAATCGTCCATTATAACTATTTAATAACCTTGCCCGTGGGCTAGCCGTGCCACTCTAAAACATTATAAGAAGCGTGACTGGCCACTCCTATCTACATATGAGCCTGGAATAAGCAGTGTTCAGTCTTTCCCCCTGATCGAGCTTCAGAAAATATATCTGCCACCACTTCATTTGAAACTAGATCTAATGAAAAACTTCGTGAAAGCAATGGCTAAGGAAAATTCTCAGGGATTCCAATATCTCTGCAAAAATAATTCCACAACTGAGTGTGGCAAATGTTAAAGAACGCATATTGGTCAGACCAAAAATCAGGGAGTTTTGAGCAGACCCTGACTTCAAGAAGACCCTTCACTTCTCTTGAACTAATTGCATAGCTAGCCTACAAGTGTTTATGTGCAAACTTTCTTGGCATGAATAAGTCAACTGCAGACAGAAATGGCATGGAAAACTTTCTTCAACCTTATAAAGAAATGGGATGCCGTATGTCATTCAAAATCCATTTCCTGCATTCGCACCTAGACTTTTTCCCACAAAATCTCGGAACCGTAAGTGACGAACAAGGAGAAAATTTCTACCAGGATATCAAGACCATGGAAACTCGTGATCAAAGATTTTGAAATGAGAGCATGATGGGAGATCATCATTGTTGGATGTTGTTTTGTGATAATCCTAAGGAAAAATTCAAACGCAAATCCCATGCACAACGTTTATGATTTCGAGTTTTGACTTGTTAGCCCTTCAATCATTGTTTATCATTCTTATACATGCAATATAAGTACCATTAACTTTATGATGCTTGTGGAGTAAACAAAACATGCCTATTTATCTTTATCATATTTTTACGCCTAAAGAGAATGATAAATCATAGATTATCTATATTTTAAATGTATCATTTTGTGTCAGTTCAACTTCTTAATGCACATGGAGATATATAGAAAGCAATTCTTTTCTAGCAATTGCGCTATGCAACCATATATCACAGGTTTCGGCAAAGAAATCAGACTAAAACGCTACATTCTAACAGCGAAGGCGGTAATATCGCATTTTCAAATATCTCCAAAAGCTGATTTGCTAAACAAAAACTAAAGTCAGATTTAAAATCAGCGATTAAAATGCCATGAGAAAAGTTTGCTCAGGTCTCTGATGATTAAAAAAGTTTAAATTTGTTGGCCAGTGTTTTTAATTGCTTACATTTTTGTGGTTCACACGAGTTGTTTCTAAGAGCGCAGGATGTAAATGAGTGTGAGGGGACGAACCCTAAGTTCCACTTTAAGCTAATCTTCAAACAGAGACTATGTAGGTTTAAGTTAGATATTTAAACGCAAGGAGATTAAACTATTCACGCGTGGGAAAACTTCAAAGCGGCTGGTAACACCTGTATTTGATCAGTCGGCCTATCGCTGACTGAGACGCATTTATCCGGCGCTCTCCTGCCTAGAGGCCAGGATAGACAAGGTAATAATCAGCCTTGGGAGTCTTATCTTGTCTAGGCCTAAAGAGACTAGCACCAATGGTTACTTCCAAGAAACCGCCATGCTGCGAGGCTTTCTACCAAGGAAGCCAGCAGGGTATTTAACCTAAGGTCAATCGTTACTTATGAGAGCGTACCGACCGTCATTTCGCTAAGATACTGACACTGGTCTCGATTCGAACTTCGGAGTTAGTGTCGTGGGCTAGACAGATTGTCATGAGTTTGGCCACAGTCAATCGGCAAATTCGTGAAACGACTTTTTCTTTGGAGAATTACACGAACCACTATTTGCATCCCGTCAAGGAAACCTCACCTCCTCGTCTGAGATTACTCATCCCAATTCGAGAGTGTATAACCCAGCCTAGAAATTACCTTACCTGTGCCAAGGTAATTCTGACCACTCCATCAAGAATACAACGGACATAGAGCCACAAGACTTGCTCACCTCGTAAGAATCACTCCTTTCACTAAGTGACAAGCCGTCAAGGTAAAAGCCTTTTACTCCCTTTTCGAGGATAATTTCTCTTTTTGTTCTCGCCAACTTATATCCTCCTCCCGGCCTTTTGATTGGATTCCCCAGTGTTTAAAAACATTTTTCTGTCTGACCAAGTCCCATATTTTGATCCCCGTTAAACTGATTATTATTTGATTTATTATTTTAATAGGAGCGATATTATTCTCCCATATATTTACCTTTGTAGACATTTCCATAATTAACATTATTAGTGTAATTAAAGATTATTTTGGTTTTTAATATTTAATCTTTCAATAAACTTAAATCAAACCTGGTAGTTAAATCTTCTCTTTGGCTAACCATTAATCTCCTCAAACACTTACCTCTTATTAGCCCTATGCAGCTGGTCTATCCATCTGTCCGCCTGAAACGTAGGTAGATTGCATTCGCTTCAACGAAGGTATCCGTTCCGGAATACCACGAAATATTTATATATACATATATTTAACGGGTGGCCCAAAAGTTACTTCACATTTTTAAAAATTAATAACACAAAAACTAATTAAGTTATAAAAGTCGATTATATAGGAAAATGAAAGAGGAGATCTTGGATTTTTATTATTTAAATATAATATCCTTCAAATATTCTCCTTCAAATATGCGGATTCCTTGCACCATACTTTCCAAGACATTTTCTAAAACCTCAGGAGTGATTTTGCCGATTTTTTCAATGATGTTTTGTTTCAATTCTTGAAGATTATTAGGTTTATTTAGGTATACCTTTTCTTTAAGGTATCCATTTAGGAAAAAGTCTGGAAGGGTAAAATCAGATGATCGTGGTGGCCAAGAAACGTCACTTCAACGTGAAATTAACCCACCAGGGAAGGCTGCTCTTAGTGTTGCCATGGATTCTCTCGCTGTGTGTGGTGTCGCCCCATATTGTTGAAATCAAATATCGTGCATATTTGAATCTTCCAGTTTTGGCAATAAATAATCTTGTAGCATTTCTCTGTAAGTGTCCCCTGTTACTGTCACTGTTTTTTTCGGCAGCATCCTCGAAGAAGTACGGACCAATGATTCTCGAACTCGTTATGCCGCACCAGATCGTAACATTCTGTGCATAAAGAGGCTGCTCGTAAATTATCATGGGGTTTTCAGCCCACCAGAATCTGCAATTTTGTTTAGTAACGTATCCAGTTATGTGAAAATGGGCTTCATCGGACATGATTATGTGCGAGGTAAAAGTATGATAATTTGTTAGCCCAAAAAGGCGCGTGCAAAGTTTATTCTTTTGTGATGGTCTGCAATATTTAATTGTTGAGTTATTTGAATTTTGTATGGATGAAGTTGCACTTCTTTTGTAAGGATGCGTTGCAATGATGTTCAAGAAATTCCTAGTTGACTGGAACGTATCCTAGTTGACGTTTGTGGCTGTTGTTGAACACTGGTTAACACACGCTGAATGACACCTGCATTCGAACAGATCTCGGTCTACCCGAGCATTCTTTATCACCTGTAGACCCGAATTCTCTAGACCTTGACACCATTGAAAGAATGCAATGCCTCGAGGGACTGTTTCTTTGATTAAATGCTGTTCGAAAGTCCCTCTGCACAGTAATAATTGATCCATTATGTTTTAAATAAGTAGTCACAATTCTTGCTCGTTGTTCCTTGATGTATCTTGCCATATTCTGGGTTAATAATTAGTCGGGTATTATTGTGTATTATATTCTTTATATACGTATTATAGATACACATTAAAAATGTGAAGTAACTTTTGTACCACAATAAAACCCCAAGATCTCCTCTTCCATTTTATATATCACCCACTTTTATAACTTAATTAGTTTTTGTGTTATTAATTTTTTAAAATGTGAAGTACCTTTTGCGCCCGGCGTTATATATATATATTAAAAATCTGGTGTCAGGTAAATTTGGGGGGGATGCAATTTGGGTTTCTTGTTTTAAGAAGTTTAAAATAAACTGTTTCTTTTAAAATCCACCCCTCCCCTCTTCTCAAGTCTTAGTCGACTTTTTGAGTGCCAGGTACATTCAAGTTTTTTTAAGATAGTGGACAGATTTTGGGGGCGTTCTTGTAATTGTGTGCATCCTTGTGACGGGAATTTGGTATCCGTTTCGGAGACGAACATTTCCTGAAATCAAATTAATTCAGAGCAGGATTATAAATCTGTAATCCCCTGTGTGCATATAGGGATTAATTAATGTTTTTTGGATGCAGTAAAGGATAGGGTAAGGTTAGGTAATTTTATTTTAATTTGCTTTCGAAAGAGCCCTATGACCGTTACTGCAGATTATTTTCACGTCTAGTGGCTAAAAGGAGCTTTCACGCAAAAGAAGAGGTCTGCCTTCAAACAATTCAAGAGTCGCGGAGAAGCTTTAGCACTGTCCGGCAAAGATTTCCTGTCCTATATCCGAGAAGATGAAAGAAACGAAAGAGCAGAAAAGAGAGAGATGGAATTGGAAGAGCGGAAGAAAGAAATGGGAGAAAGCTAACGTGAGCAATAATTGGAAGATATGAAGAGAGAAATGGAATAAAGGAACAGATATTGAGAAATAGAAGAGGGAAAGGATTTCGCAACATGAACACGAAATTAATGGCAACGAATTAAAAGCCCTTTCCGTCAGTTCTAGAACCGTAGCTCCTAAGTTTTCCTCCGTCAAATATGGTGATGACTTCTATGCATACGTCATACATTTTAAGAAGATATTTGAGGTCAACCACTGCGACATCAAAGCAGATGGTGACTCTAGGTTGCTTCCACTCAATATGCAACCTAGAGGAATTATTATTTCTCATCCCACCGAAGCAACAATAGACTACTACACCCTTAAATAAAAACTTTTATCGGCAGTCAAGATTAACCCCGAATCCTACCGATCAAAATTCCGTTACGCCAGAATCCAGCCTGGACAAACATTTAGTTAGTTTGGGTTCACTCTCCAACGAAGTTTCAATTTCTAACTAGATTCCACCGAGATTACCCGTGAATATGAGTCCTTCGTAGATTTCTTACTTAGCGACCAGTTGATGGCAACGCTGCCCCCGGAAAGATAGGCGATGCACTACTTGCAAATAATATATCGTACAGGTGGATGTGTACCCATCCAGCCCTAATCTATACCCGAAGGACTCCAACAAATCCCATCTTCCTTTCCCCCCAAAGAAAAATTAATAACTCCCGTTTACACCCAGAAACGCTGAGTTGAGGGATATCAAGCACTTCATTACCTCTTCCCTCTTTTCGACGTACCTCAGAAGGAACTTTGTCTGTTTTTCTAGTGGCGTGGAGGGCCACATGAAATATAATTTCTCTTACAATTCACAATTCAGATCTCATCCCAACTGCCAAGTCCATCAGATCAACGCTGCACCAATCTCCCGCCTTCTAGCCCCAAAGCTCCCGCAACTCTCACAACGAATAGTTCCCGCGACACCAGGTGAACTTTCTTTTCAATAAAAGCTCCCCTGAATGATTATAGTTCGAATATGGATTTGTAAATGGGTGCCGGGTATCCACTATCATAAGGGAACCTGACTGTACATGTATTGTATTATCCGAGCAAATACTTCACCAAGTAAGTCCTGACCATACTAAGTATTCTGTGGTTCACAACTACGAGTACTTTGGACCAGCGAACCATTTCCCCGTCGTCTGATGATAACTGGAATGCCAGAATTTTACTGGATGGGTTGAGTTAATCCCTGACTCTATCAAATTCTGTGCCGTCTTGGTAGGCTAGAGCTCCCAAATAACCCCTAATCCGGTGGCCCAGCCAGTCATTACTCGGGCCTAGGTTCTAAAGAATTCCGCGCCTCCCTTTACCCTATAGGTCTCCTCTGACCCCGAATTTGCAGCCCACTGTAACGAATCCTTTGTTCAAGCCCAAAAGAAGTGCATAACTCTCCTGCCCCTTTGTGAAAAAGTGGAGAGTCACGAGCTAGGCTCTGGCCGCCGACAAAAGGAGGTCTCCTACCTCATTAAGTGAGGGCTACATTACCGCACCTGCTCGGAAGGAAATAATTCCTCTATTTATATTTTTTGTATTCCCCAATCTTACGTCCATCTATACCTCAATCACGCATATGATGGTCTGTTGGCTGGTCATTTCAGCTCTCACCAAACAGTTGAATAATATTTAGATATTTCTTTTTGTCCGGCACTGCAAAAGAAATTGCCGACTTTTGCAAATCTTGTGACATCTGCCAGAAGACTGCGGCAAAAGGGCGTATACGACCCACCCACCTTAAGAAGACCACAATAATTTTGGAGCACTTTTTCAGAGTGGCCATTTATTTCATCGGCTCGATTCATCCCCTGTCCAGCAAAGGACATTTAAGCTCCTCTATTGCCGGAATGATATAGGCCCCATGAACATTCTTAGCCTGCTATTTACCAACCACCGCCTGGATGAAGAAATAAAATCATCCTACTCTTATTCATTGGACCACCTCAATCGTCGAGAAGAATGTGCCGACATAGCTTACAAGAATGCTGATATAAAATTAGACAAATATTGTACCTAATTTGACGTTAAGTCAAAAGAAAGGCAACTTAGTTTGGCGATAAAGTGCTTCTTCTTTTGTCCACGGAGACGAACAAGCTCCTTAGCCAATGGAAGGATCCTTTCCTCGGCCCCGGGTTCGTGGCCGCGAGGATTATATTATTAAAACCCTCTTTGGAGATAAGCTGTTACACCTGAATATGTTTAATCGTTACCACCACCTTCCCCTGTATCAATAATATTGTCACCCTTGAAAAAGAGACAGTGATGAATGCCTCTTACCCCTCTTACTCCCTAAACGTAGTTTAAATTGTATGTGTTGAGCAGGATAATGATTATCCTGACCTATCTTCACCAGACTGTCAGTAAAATTTCGCATCTTTATTAGATGTAAACCGCCGACTCTTATCCTCTCAGAAACCACAATTATTAACGAGTTAAATAAATTCATCGACGTGATCTCAGTTAAACTCACTACCCAAGAGCCCATTCGATCAAAACCCTATCATCTTCCAATCCATTTTCGCCGTGCTTTCAACAACGGAGTGGAAAATCCGTTAAATTTGCGAATCATAGAACTTTTTAATTCGGATTACTGCTCTCCCATCATTATGATCGAAAAACCTGACCGGTCTTTCCGTATGTGGTTAGATTTTCGGAAGCTTAACGCTGTGACCGTTTTCGACGCTGAAACTTTTGCCCTGATAGACCAAAACTTAAACATTTTAGAAGAGGACAAATTTATTTCAGAAATAGACTTATGTAAGGCCTATTACCAAATCTCCCTGTAGGAAAATGCCCGGAAATATATCGCTTTCCACACCCAGGAACGACTTATGCAATTTTGTTGCCTTCAATTCGGACTGGTCACTGCTTGCAGTAACTATAACTGAATAATGCATCGAATACTGGATTGGTTGCATAATGTATCGTTCTACCTTGCCAACATTTACGTTGCCACCTACACCTGGGATCAACATCTGACCTCCCACCAATCCCTCTTAAGTAGGCTCCATGAGCACACACTCACTGTTGGCCCCAGTAGGTGCCACTTTGTCCACGGGACAATTAGATATTTAGAATTCAACGTTGGAGAGAATCAAATTGCGTCCCAAGAAGAAAAGATAAGGGCCATATTCAGCATGCCCCTCCCGCGTACGAGGAAGCAGTTACGCTCTTCCATGGTACCCACGTCTTCTTACCAGCGATTCGACGCAAATTTTGCCTCACTCTCTGCTTCCCTTTTCTCCTGCTTCAGAAGAAGTCGCCCGATCCCCTTGCCTGGAACCTCAAAGCTACCGCACATTTTCATAAGTTGAAAGACCAGCTTGCATCCGCCCCCATCTTAAGACACCCAAACAAAAACTAGCCCTTTGGCATTGGAACCGATGCCAGTAATAATGGCAGCGGGTGTGTAGTCCTCGAATATGGAGAGGATGTTGAAAGTCACCTTGATGCTTACGCCAGCTGGAAGCTCCTGGCGAGAGAAAAAGAATTACTCGGCTATTGAACGTGAGGCTCTCACGATTGTTTGAAGTGTACATAGATTTCGCATGTATTTAATAGGAAAGGAATTTATTGTCGAAACGGAACAGGGCCCCGTAGCATATATAAAAAACTCTGAAAGTCAAAATGGACATTTGATGAGACGGAACTTGCTCCGCTAAGAATATCAATTACTATATATTAAAATAAGTGCCAATGCCCTAGCAGATAGTCTAAGTAGAAACCCCGTCTAGGACCTCTGCCCCTAGATAAAGTAGGATTACTTATTCCTTATTATTCTCACTCTGTTAATAAAATTTTGTCGCCGAGTCAACGTACTCACGTTATAAGCCTCAAATCTGTTGTTATATTTACTTATACTATGTATACTATTTTACGCTTATGTATTTTTTAGGGGATATGTTGTAATCCTCCTTATTTTTATATAATATACCGTTCTTCTACCATTATTTACACGTTTATTTGTTTAGGAAAAAATTATATTTCTTTAAATAATGATTTCTTTTAGTGCTTGTATCGGTTTGGTCGGGTAGTTATACATGTGTACACCTGTTCGAAACAGGTTAGGAATTCTCTGTCCCCACTCATGATACCCTACGAATATGATCCCTTTCAAAAGTTTGGGGGATGTCCTTTTTTATACAATTCGTTCTAAGAAAAGAATATCTTCCGGAAGAATGAGTAAGGGAATAAAGACTAAGAACCACCTTGAGCCTCCTCCCCTTTAAGCAGAGACCACGTGGGCCTAAGCTAGATCTCTAAACACAGAGATCGACAACTATTTTTACGTGGGAAAACTTAAAGGCGGCTGGTAACACCTGTGTTTGATCTGTCGGCCTATTCCCCGCTGAGACGCATTTTTCCGGCCTGCCCTGCTTGTAGGCTAGGGTAAACCCAAGAAGAAGCTTCCAATCGTTACTCCTAAAGACTTTCACTCCTAGAGGCTCTCTAGCGAGGTAGCCAGCAGACGGTTTAACCTAAGGTCAACCGTTACTCGTGAGTGAGTAGCCCCGGCCGTTTCGGCTAGACAGATTGTCGTGAGTTTGGCCACAATCAATCGGCAAATTCGTGAAACTACTTTTTCTTTGTAGAATTGCCCGATTCACTCTTCTCTTCCCGTCAAGGAAACTTCGCTCCCTCGTCTGAGAATACTTATCTCAATTCTCACCGCTACATCAAGACTACAACGCCCTTTGAGCCGCAAGACTAGCTCGCCTCGTGTGAATCGCTTCCCTCACCAAATGACAAGCCGTCAAGGTAAAACTCTATTACCCCCTTTTGTCCTCGCCAACTGATATCCTCTTCCCGACCCTTTACTTGGACTCCTCAGTGTTTACCAACAGTTTATCTTTCTAACCAAGTCCCATATTTTGATCCCCGTTAAAACTATTAGTATTTGATTTATTATTTCATAGGGAGCGACATTATTCTCCCATTCACTTGACTTTATAGACATTTCCGTAATTATCATTATTAGTGTAATTTAAGTGTATTTGGGTTTTTAATATTTCAATAAACTTAAATGAAACCTGTTATTTAAATCTTCCTTTTGGCCAACCACTAATCTCCTCACGCAATCACCTCTTATTAGCCCTCTGCAGCTGGTCTATCTATCTGTCCGCTTGCAACATAAGCAGGCTGCATTCTCTGCAGTGAAAGTATCCGCTCACGAATATCCCTACAGTGAGCAATTAATTAATAGGGGGGGTACTTTTAGATATGATATATACACCTACACTTGATAGTGAGTGTACTTAATGATGATCTCAAAAATAGTAAAGTTGCAAAGAAAATACACCTCACACACTTCAAAATGATCTTATAGACTGCCTGTCTGAAGTTTACATAGTATAAATATAAACGGAAATTTTTGAAACAATTTTATTTCTCTACAATTAGACGAAACAATCAATGTATCAGGCTGTTCACAGTTTGTAATAATATTGCGTTTTCTAAAAGGTTGTCAACCTGTTTAAAAGTTTGTTTCTTTCGACCGAATTGAAGATAGAATAGAGAGTGATGTGACTAATCTCACAAACAAACTTTACGACGGAGCCGCCCTCATGAAAGTTGCTCCGAACGCTCATTACATTCCTAGTTACCCACATAAGTTCAATCTGATAATAAAAAAGTATGTTGCTCAAATAAAAGTATTAAGCCTTTTATTCAACTTTAAATAACCTTGGTGTATTTTTTGTAATGCCATAATTCCTAATGTACCTCAAACACCATGGAATTTGCATTATCGGATTGAGCTAATAGAATGTTTCCCAAGAATTTAGGATGATAATAGCTGGAATGAGAAAGGCATATGCGAATTTAATGGGTTCATAACAGCACTTGAAGATAAAGCGTTAAATTTTGTTTTTTGCAGTTCTTATGTTTCTCTTACAGATGCCGACATTCTATGCAATGTATGGTAAGCAAAAAAGTCTAATGGTGTTACTGCTGTTAAAGCAATAAAGGATTTTGAATCATTAATGAGTCGAATGCAAAATGACGTCGGTGATCTCATCTCCAAATTAGATGAAGTATTCAATCAAATAGAAACACAAGACGGAAAAAGAGACAACACTGAGGGAGAGAAAGGGAATCTTATCCAAAAATGTACAGGCTGGATGTGAGTGCAAAATAGGCCTGCATTCAAATTACAAACGATATGAAGCCTAGATTTGTAAATTCGGAAATATTTTGCTGTTTTGCTGTTGTAGATGTTAAGGGGTGTATTCTTCATCTCCAGGAATAGCCAATTGACCACTGTACCGTCCTTAAAACGAATTATCCTATCCTGTGCAGGCGTTGACGCAGGAGGAGAGGATAGGGAGCTGACGCCTACCTTCTACCCCCCTCAATTTCACACACATTTATGTTTTTATTTCTTTTTAATCCATACTTGTATTTTGCTATTCAGAAAGAGTTATGTAATAATATAGAATATATACATGATTTAATTACAGGTAAATCTCAAAAATAATCATTAAATTCAGTATTATACCTTAGCTGACGTCGAAAAACTGCAAAAATTACAAGTGACCATTTTCTGATGTGTGGAAAAGAAATTCGTATCTGAGAGAGTTAGTTCACACTCCTGTGTAATATACTGTTATTAATTATTTATCAATGCTGTGTAAGAAAACCATGATTAATCATCAATACCCTTTTCTAAAGCTACTCATAGGGAGGAATTCAGGTTAGCCCTCCCTCCAAATTTCTATCCTGGATCCGCCACTGATGCTGCACAAAGTAAAACTGTCATCTGAAGTAAAAGTTATGTATTCTAACAAAGGTTTCAGTAGTATTCCTCATGTTTGTGATTCGTATATTAAAATAAACTTGTTCACATTTTCTCAGAAGTATCAAAGTTATTGAAGATTTTTTAATCATGCCTTTGTCTACGGCCGATTCTGAGCGTTTATTTAGCACTCTGAAACGCATCAAAATACTGTTAAGAAATACAATAACGCAAAACAAATGAAATGTTTTAACCTTTCTTTCACAACTAATGATATTGTGTATTAAAATTTGTTTCCAAGAAAAACAG
Source organism: Ceratothoa steindachneri (assembly GCA_963969495.1). Taxonomy (NCBI): domain Eukaryota; kingdom Metazoa; phylum Arthropoda; class Malacostraca; order Isopoda; family Cymothoidae; genus Ceratothoa; species Ceratothoa steindachneri. The sequence goes on along the minus strand of OZ018336.1, from coordinate 14,408,086 downwards.
AAGAGAATATTTATATAAATAAATGTAATTACTATATTTTATTATGCAATAGGTAATACATACTGTACAATAGATTACCGAAACATTTAATTTCATCTGGGTTGTCACAGGCTGTGTATTTTTAAACATATTTGACGGGCTCCACCAGAGCCGGCACTATATGAATATATATAAATATATATAATGTATATATATATATATATATATATATATATATATATATATATATATATCCATTAAACCACATTGAAAGAGAAAACAGAATAATTTTTCCTTGCAGTAATAAAAATATTACTGCAGGGAAAAATTATTCCGTTTTCTCTTCCAATGTGGTTTAATGGATTCATTTTTATCATTCTCTCACGCTTCTTTGAGAGATATATACATATATATATATATATATATATATATATATATATATATATATATATATATATATATAAATTGGAACGTTTCGAACATTAGCTATGTTCATCTTCAGCCTATAATGGAGTAAAACAATATGAAAGCAAGCAAGCTAAGAATACATAAAGAGATATATGTATTAATGACTGACAATAAGTTAAAAGTTTGTTGAATTTAAGAGAAAATAATGCGACCATGTAATATTGAATAATTTTAGAGAAGTAAAGCTTCCAAGAAAACAAAGCAAAAATTACCGAGAGAGGAGAATGCGAACTTACAAAGAAAGACACTGCAAAATTATAAAACAAACTGAGAAAATGAAGGAAAAATTAAAAATTAAAATGAAATAAATGAATGAACACTTACCGACTTGAGAGAAGGACAGGAATCGAATGATATAATATGTGGGAAATCTGAACTAAACTAAACATGCTAGTTGTTTAAAGTAACTGAAATATGGTTAACCAACTAATAGAACATTATAATTATTGGGTCATTGAGTGAGTTGTTATTAAATTTTAGGCAATAATGAATTATAAAACAAACTCAAATTAAGATATTTGAATTAATAGATGTAAAGTGGTGTGGACGACTGACTCGAATTTAATTCTGGATTAAGCATTTGAATAAATAGAAATTACAAAATGTTGAGATCTACGGAATTATCCGTAGAACCCCAAACTTTAAAAGTTGAGGGTAACAATAATGATGTACAGTTATCCTAATGATTCCTTATTGCAGAGAATTCCAGTTTAGCAATGGGTGTGTCAATGTAGTGGGAAACCCCCTTATGTTTGCAAATCCTCAGCTTCAATTGTAGCGTAGTTTTACCTACGTAGCGAGTTTGGCAACTCGCACATATAAATTAGTAAACAAGTGAGGACTTGAGTAGGAAGGGTAGCTTCTCCTTATGAGACACGTAGGTTTTAAGAGAGATAGTATTAATTGGGATACAGTAGAATTTGATTTGCGGATAAACTTTAGCTAATCATTGTTGTAAGTCTAAGATGAGTTTGTTGGTCAGACAGCCTATGAGGTTTTTTTAAAAAAAAAATTGTTTCGATACATTAGATTTCACGTCAGGAATCACGTGTACTTTATTTAGGAAACTTTTAATAAATTTTTCGAGTAATGATGCTGGGAATAAATTCAATTTACAAAATTGTTTGACATAAGACATCTCTTAATGAAAATTGTTCCAGTCAGTGCATATTCTGAAAGCATGGTTTATTCTGCAGTTTACAGATGATATTTTGAAGTAGTTTGGTAAACTTGAGAAATAATTAGTACCAAGCAGAGTGGATGTGGGTTTTCTATATACTAAAGTGGAAATTTTTTTTTTCTGACTGGGTAATCATAATGTCCAAAAATGAAAGAGAGTTATTAGTTTCGTGCTCCAGTGCAAATTTGATGTTATGATGCGGGGAGTTGATTTAGTTGTGAAACTGGGAGGCATGATTCTTATTTTTAAAGAGAAAGAAGTAATCGTAAATGTATCTTTTATAGAGTATAGGTTTGAAGTGTTGTAGACAATTGGATATCCAGTCCTGTTCTAGTTTACACAGAAAGTCATTTGCAAACGATGGACCCAGTGGTGAGCCCATTGCCATTCCGTCCCTTTGTTTATAAAGTCTATTGTTAAATATAAATATTGTGTCTTCAACGGAAAATTTAATATGCCTAGAAAAATCAGGTTTATTGAGACCAAGAATTATGCAATTTTTGTTAAAATGTCAATCACATTATATTACAGGTTTCAAGAACAGGGATGTTGGTGAATAGTGAATCAACATCGAAACAAGTCATGTGATACTGGGAAAATCAGGAGGAATTAATTAAATCTACCAACTCAAAAGAATCCTGTATAGTGAACTCATTTTAAGTATTAGGCTCAATTATTGGTATCAAAAATTTACAAAGATTATAAGTATGTGTACGAATTGCCGAAAGGATCTGGCGAATTGGCAATCCGGCTTTCTGGATTTTGGGAAGACCATAGAGTACACCAGGAGATGAACCTAAAGTAAAAAGTCGAGGGTAATGTTCGTGAAAGATTCCTTTAGACTTAAGCTTACGAAGAAATCTGTTAATTTTATCCTCTATCCTAATGACACTTTAAAATGGATTACAATCAACTTTAAGGAATTTAGAAGAATCATTCAATATAAAATTCAATTCATCTACATAATCAGTTTTATTTAGCAATACCATACCTGTGCCTTTATCTGGTTTACATATCACTAAATTTTGCCGTTTGAAGTTTTTTAAAATATTAATAAAATAAAAACTGAAAACGGGATTGAAATTCTTAAACGGGTTAAACTTATATAAGTGTGAGTGTGCTATGGAACTTAGGTTATTAACAACATAAGAAAAATCAGACTGCCAAAGAGTTAAAGTCATTATGTGTGAAACTATAACTTCAAATTTTAAAAACCCTTTTTCTCTTAAGCCTTGTATGGTTCACGAAAACTATTCTAAAGATTTTTACTGAGTAGTGAAACAGTTTGCCTTTCATTAGTCTATTAACTACATCCGTTTATATCAATTTTGGCCTTGAATAAAATTATGGGGCGGATATAAAAAGTAAAAAATATGATTGAAACTTATTTATTTCATACGTGAAATAATACAAATAAATATTGTTGCGTATATTCTATCAATAATTAATATTTTATGTGTCCTAGTTTTGCTTTCATAACCGCTTAAATGCGTATTTGCCTATTGGGCATAAGTTGCTGGGGCAGACCTTCGGCCATTTAATGTGTGATAATAACGTTTATTCCTATTTTATCAGTAATTATCTTATTGTTAACACACAAGGGGTAATTTTTTGTTAGACATGTCTCCAGAGTAACAGAATTCTGAAGCTCAAACAATTCAAATCATTGCCTTGTCCAGAGAGAGGTTTTTCACAAGTCAAAATTGCACGAAAATTTAAATGCTGGCAAATCGTTGTCCAAACAACCGTTAAAAGCTACAATGAGACGAATTTATAAAAAACATGATTTTCAAAGTCGCAAAAGGTGTACAACTCCGAGGGAAGAAAGGTTGCTGAAAAGAACATCTCTGGCCGATAGAAAAATAACCTCTCCTGATGTAGCTGCTGAGTATCGGGTAGCAACAAACAAAGAGATATACGGACACACAGTGAGAAGAAGGTTATTAGAACCAGAGCTCAAGGGATGTTAGGCTAGAGAGAAACCGTATCTGTCTCGGGTGAACAAGAAGAATCAATTTTCTTAGGAAAAAGAGGATGAATATGGACTGATGATATAATGATTAGGTTAAAATTGCTGTTGTCTGTTAAAAGCAACTTTGAGGTAGGTTCCCCACATTAGTTTCCACTAAATTATTACATTTGTTCACATTTTTATTGGATACCAACATTTTTATGGATGCCAAAAATGTATATCTCCTCAGATCTATGGAACTGTTTGAGTTTTTTATGTTCGTCGAAGAGTTGACGAAGATTATGATCCGAAATGTGTTGTCCCAACAACCAAATTTAGAGGTGGTTGCATAATGGTTTGGGGCTGCACGTCGTTCTCAGGTCCAGGATTATTGTTTACTTATTAGGGCAGAATGAAATCCAAAACTTACACCAGAATGCTAAAAAAGGTTTAGCAACCTTTCTTAAGAAAAATGTTCAAGATGGCATGCCAGAGGAGTAATCTTCCAACAAGACAAAGATCTATGGCACAAATTTAGTGGCTCAAAGGGGTAGTTGGCCCACTCAACCTCTCTAATCCTCTATCCCATTGAACATTTTTTGTCACACTTAAGTGCTAGAGTAAGGGTGCACAAATGTTCCTCAAAAAGTGAATTAACAGCCAAAATTCATGAAGATTCGCAGAAAATCGATTCTAACTTATTCTCAAATATGCAAAAACGAATAAAAGCAGTTATAGAATTACAAACGTTAACAAATTGACCAATCAGCTCTTAGATATAGGCACTGCAATAATTGCCCAATTAGTGTCACGATAGATTTAAAACGTTAATAACGCTCAAACCGTTTGCATGTAAACACGGCTGAAATCCATTTTCCGAATAGACTGCGCACCACCTGATTAGAGATACTCAACGCTCATTAAGAGAACTTACGAAGTCCTACTTTTTCACTCTTCAGCATTCGAGAGTAGAAGTAGGTCAAGGAATCCCCTTCGTGTCAAGACCATATGCATAACCAGCCTCACTTGAAGGAGGGTAGGCGTCGCACACACCCGCGCGCAGGCGGACCTTTCGTCCAAAGGCAGTGGTTCTGCCTTGGAATCGCCTTGCCCCTAACGACAGCAGCACACCTCATTATCTTATAACTTCTCTGCCAGTTGAGGCCTGTAGAGCCCGCTAGTTTCTGACGTCTCTAAACCCAGAAGGAAACCTTATAGGGGGCGCGAAGAAGGAGGACCCAGAAGGGGACGGAGTTGTCAGAACCTGCAGGTGGGCTGAGTTGTCAGAACCTGCAGGTGGGCTCTGTTTAGACACTTATTCTAGGTAGGGCAGAGAAGCAAAGACGATTAAATAATATTAGGGACACTATTCGGATAGGATAAGGAAGCTCCCCTAGCGGGCCATCATGGACAACGGCAGGGAAGAGAAAAAGATCACGTTCTGGGTAAATGAGCACTGTCCCCAACCGCCGAGGAAGAGGGTTTTTAAGACAAACTTCGCTGACATAAGAGTTGCGTTATGTCTCTTGGTGGATCAGTCCTATGGCTACTTAGAAATTTGCGATAACAACCAAAATGTCGAAAATCTTCTCAGCGTGAGATCCCGCATGAAGCACGACGAAATCCACTTGACACCGAAGGTCCCACCTCAGGTATCTGCCCAAAGATCTATTATCTGCCGTCTCTTTGATCTCTGAGTTGGATCACATAGCACAGAAAAAATGAAGACAGAGATAGAAGTAAAGCCAAACTGGGCAAAGGTGGACGAAATTTAAAAATCTAAGAACCGTGATGGAGTGGAGTATACACAGCTTTTCAAGGCTACCTTCCAGACATCTGAGCTGGCTTCTAAGTTATCTAAAGTTGGCCTAATAATATTTTGCACTAAGATCTCTGCTTTGTTTATTGAGAGGGAGACTTTTGTAGCCGTACAAGTTTGCTTGTTGTGCTAAATCTTAGAACAGCACGCGACAAAAGAGAGCAAATTCACTGGCAAAGTTTGCTTAGAGTGCGCTAGCAACGGACCTACCTGAAAAGAGTGACCTACTAGAGGAGACAAGAAATGCCTTAATTAGGATGGTCACCACCGCACCCTTTTAATGTCTTACCCCATAAAGAAAAATACGGTAAACGAAAAGAAAAGAAATTCACAAGAGGAAAAAAATCGCAAGGCAAATACCAGCTAGGCACAGGTGGCAAAATGTCAGGAGAAAGAAAAGACGCTATCCAACTAGACACGTCGATGAACCTGGAGTTGGTTATGAGCGTAATTCATGCACACTCTGTAAATATAGCCAAAACTGGAAGCTACGCCACTAAATTAAATAGAATGCCGACTCAAAATGGGATGAAACCTATGTATTTTTCCGATAACCACCCTTCATGTGAACTATACCAAACTAAGACAAGGAACAAATCTGATCCGCCCCTTTGAAACAGATCAAGATCTAGGAACCCCCGTTTGAACAAGAAAAATTCTCCCGAAACCTCCGAAACGATGGAAACTGAACAGGGAACCCAGAGAGAAAATATACCTCAAAAGGCAAGCCAACAAAACAGGAACGCCAAAGAAAGCAAACAATTCGCACCTAAACATAAAATTACAGATCTTGCCTTAGAGATATATGCCTCAGCATTGGCTCCACTACCAAGATTGGCAAAAGTTAAGGATATAATCAAAAGAATGGTCAAAGGAAAATTTAAGTAAGATTACGATTGTGACGCCAATAAAAATGACCTGCTCTTGGCATTAAAGAATGGCAACATTGAAATATTCCCTGAATCATGTTTGAATCTTTCTTATGAGCAGTTTAAGAAGAAAAGATCTGGGAGGGTGAGGTCGCCTGTACAAGAAGAACCAGCGAAATTCCAAAACATCCAAGGAGAACAATATGGCATACAATACAAGAATTATCAACATAATAATGATCTTTTGGCTCAATGTAAATGGCTGGGAAGGCAAAATATTTGTTTTCTATAACATCATTGGAGAAGTAGACCCAAAAACAGTCATAATCTCTGAGCATGGCCTTAATGCAGATAATAACCTCGTTAAGATATATAACTACACCACCATTACGAACAGCCACACTAATGAAAAATATGACGGTTTTGCAATAGCCGTGCGTAAGGGTACCAAGTACGAGGTGATTGCCAACCTTGTGGAATCATACCTCGCAATTAAGATCAGCAGGACTATCAACACCTTAATATATTTGTGAGGTACCAATCCCCAAAACATTCATACCGTCCTATTCCCAATTTCCTCCGCTTGTTCAGGAAGATAGCTCTACCATTCTGATCGGCGACCGTAATGCCCGTTATAGATAAACAGGCTATACCACGGCATTCAATGGATCAGGAGCCTTCATGAGCTTTCTCATGGAACGAAATTAGGTACAGAGAGTTAGCCCAAACTTCCCCACCTACCTAACGAAATGATCCTCCATAACACCTGATATCATCTTCACCAATGCTAACTTTGTTTTGAACCACACGACGGTTCCAGGTCCCTATACTTCGTCTGACGATATTAGTATGATCACTACTATTTTGACATCCCCTATACAAGTCAGAATCCTAACTCGTAGATGTTTGACTAAGACAAACTGAAACGTCTATAAAAGAATCCTAAAAGATCACCGAGTGGAACAGTTGGACGTATATATGCTTGAAGACCTCGACGGACATTTGAAAAAATTATGGATAAAATGAGGGAGCCAGCCAGAGTAGCCATGCATACGTTAGATTATAAGATGCTCCAGGCACCGTGGTGGGACGCGGATATTATTCAGAGGAACAATAGATGAGAGGAGCTAGTTTTGGAAATAAATGAATACGGTAACTAAGCAGATCGTTATAGGGAATTCCGGAACCTTTCCTTGGTGATTAAATTTCTAATCAGCGATAAATCCAAGACGATCTGGGACGAAATCATTGAAAGGGATAGACAAAGAAGGCGATCCCAGGAAGTTTGGGCGTCTGGTTAAGAGATTAAGCGGTACTCTTTCCACCAAGTCAAACATCGCCATCACAACTGACGTAATATAGACCACCGATGACCAGGATATTGAACACCGATTCAGAGAATGTGAGAAGAAGAAATTCAACCTAACAGAAGAAAAAAATGTGGACTTTAACATCAAATATGAGGAGAAAGGCTTTTCAAATTTAGAGGAGCGAGAGATAGCCCTAACTCACTTGCACTACGTGGAAATCACTCGACGGGCGGCGTAAGAAGGAAGACCTTTTACCCTTTATGAGGATGTTGTGCCACTGTATCATTAAATATACTCCTGTAAAACGCTAACAACCAGATGAACTATTCCATACATGATATTATGAATTTCTTTTAAGGAAAAACAATAATAACACCTTTTCTAACTATACCCTCTCCTACTATCACACTGACCTTTTCCTATCTTTTAAGTTCATTTTCATTTTTTACCGAATTTATATTCTCGGTAAAGAAGGTAAAGGTTTGGGGAAGCGACATCGATGGTGTGAGCTTTTCTCTACGATTTCTTAAAAGGAGAATGATAAATTCTCTAAGTAGCATCCACTCAACAATGTCACTATCTGTGAATTGCACAATTTGTGCTCCAAAAATGTCCATCACATTGCCCCTTTACCTTATTATCCGGCACAGGAGGCAATGGTTTCGGTAAGCTCCTTCACCGACTAAGTACACCGGTTTTTGGATCCTTTATTTATAAGAGAAAATACTGCATAGTGGGGAGTTTAACTTTCCAGTTACAAAAGAGAGAATGTAAAGCAGGAAGTCCATCTTCCAATTTACGAAAGAGATTAGTACAAAGCGGGAAGTCCATCTTTCCATTTACGAAAGAGAAATAATATAAAGCGGGAAGTCCATTTTACCATTTAAGAAAGAGAAATAATACAAAGCGGAAAATACATCTTCCCATTTACGACAAAGATTAATACAAAGCGGGAAGTGCATCTTGACATTTACGAATTAGAAATCATGCAAAGCGGGAAGTCCATCTTTAACATTTACGAAAGAGATTAATACAAAGCGGGAAATCATTCTCCCAATTTACGAAAGAGATTAATACCAAGCGGGAAGTCCATCTTCTCATTTACAAAAGAGAAATAATACAAAGCGGGAAGTTTATTTTCCCATTTACGAAAGAGAAATAATACAAAGCGGGAAATACATCTTTACATTTACGACAAAGATTAATACAAAGCGGGAAGTGTATCTTCACATTTACGAAATAGAAATAATGCAAAGCGGGAAGTCCATTTTGAAATTTACGAAAGAGAAATAATACAAGTTGGAAAGTTTGTCTTCCCATTTATAAAGTTCAATGTGTGAACCGTTTAAATTTTTCATTCGAATGTTTTACTTTGTTCGACCCCCACAGAGTTTCCCTAAAATGTAGACACAGATAAACTGAGCAGTATATCTAGCGATGATGGTTGGCCCAGTTGATCATTATCTGAATTTGACAGTGATAATATATAAGTTTTAGACGAAGAAAATAATGAAAATAATGACACTGCAGATGAAAATGAGTCCAACCCTCAGCCACGCAAAAGAACGCAGCGTGCCACAACTTGGCCTTGGGCATCTGGTTCGAATTTCCTTACACTCACTGCCAGCGTTTGAATCTTCATTATCAAGTTAGACTTGTTCATCTTTCATTACGTAAAATTCACAAGAAATAGATTATTTTGAACAGTTTATCGACGATGATGAGATCAATATAATTGTCACACAATCAAATGCATATTATACATTTTTTGAAGCAAAGAAATTCATACAAACCGAATTGCTGCTTTTCCTCCATCAAAGAAACGGACGTAGACGAAATTCGCTTGTGTTTGAGTATTTGTTTTCTCATGAGTCACAGTAAAAAAAACAGGCTAAATGATTATTGGTCAACAAATAAGGTTCACGAAGAGAAGATATTTGAAAAACTTATGTCAAGAGATTGCTTTCTGCAAATATTAATGCTTTTACAAGATAGAAAAAATCAAACCTGTCTTGGATTTAATTTAAATCAAAGCTGATTCCTTTCAAAGACCTTTGTATAGATGAAAGTCTAATACTATGGAGAGGAAGACTCCATTACAAACAATACATTTTAAATAAAAGACATAAATTCGGTGTAAAATCGTTGGTATTATGTGATTGTAAGACTGGTTACGTAATAGATTTGATCTTTTATATGGAACCGGTACAGAAATTATTATCGACAATGAAGTAGGTGTGACGGGCTCAGTATTGATGACACTGCTTGAATCCTATTTGACAAAAGGCCATGTTCTTTTTATTGACAATTGGTACACAAGCCTTGATCTCTTTGCAAAATTACTAGAAAATAAAACTGGGGCTTGTGAAACAGTTCTTTCCAATAGAAAGAACATACCTAAATTTAAAAATTTGAAGAAGAGGAGTGTCGTAGAATTGCTCATAGTCTGGTCCAATAATTATTCTAGTGCTTGAACTGGACACATCGCATTTGTTAAAGTCGATGGTATTGAGACCCTATGACTCAATCTATGATCATTATATATATATATACATATATATATATATATATATATATATATATATATATATATATATATATATATTATAGGCTTTAATTCCTACTGAACGTGCGAAAGCTGGTTAGAGGCGAGTTGCGCCGCGGCCAGGATTCTCACTATAAAAGTCTCACTTGTTACTGGGGGGAGGTTTGTGATTGTTAAATTCTAAGTGCATAATACAGGTTGAATTAATTAGCTGAAGGGATTCTCAATTCAAGTCATGCCAAAGGTACGTTAAAAAGGAGGAACCACAAATAAACACACGTACAAAAATAAACTTTACTTTACCCTAAAACAATAATTAGTAGCAATAGTTAAACGGGCACATAGGTAAATAAGGATTAAATATTAAACACGGATTAGTCCGGGTTGACAGCAATTATAAATAATATCAGGGAATGACTCACTTGAATGTCTTTAAAAAAAGAGGGGAGGATAACACTGACGTTAAGCGTCTAAATTTATAATGACTTAATGGGAGTATCAATCACTGTTAATTTAATAGTTTATTTAAGAATAGAGGAACACTGGGTTTACAGATTACCATTAATTGTGATGGATTGGAAAGACGAGTACTCAGGTCCAGACTGGGTGGTTCGGGTTGCGTTAACACGAGTTTTGGGGATAGGGTGGATAAGACGAAGGGTTCAGGGCTGCGAACTGCAGTTCCGGTTAGTTCACTTCTAACTGGATGTGACACTAACAAATATTAACTTCCATAACTATTTGTATGTTCCTGTTTATTTCTAAAGTTACGTTGAGCAACAGAGCGTATTCTCCTAGTCACAGAATCTGCGGGGCGGGATTTCACTCAGGAACACTTTGAGACAGCGACCAAGTTAACTCAGAGGTGCGTTGGCAGTCGATACGTTACGGCAACGACTCTCGTTCAACGTCAGGGTTACGCGAGTAGCTTTGGAACACTTCTCTAGAGGGATGAACGGCGTTGTCATTTATACCGCGGACTGTGTGAAATCGAGAGAGAGATTCCATTTACGACAATTAGCTTATCGCAGCGCCTTCTGGACAATCTTCAAGTTATCATAAAGAAGGCAAATAGAATTTAGGCTTCTCTGTGAGATAGGCCTTTTTTCGTCAGACTTCCTATCGCCTGTTGGGAAAGTTTGCACGGATATCGACTTAGGTCAATGTGAAGGCGGATGAGGGCGGTAGAATGTCGAGGGAGGGTGAGGGGAGAGAGAGGAGACGAAGGTCAACTCAAACGACAAATTTCTTTCGTTCCCACGATTGTCTGGCGGCATGCGAGTATGTACGTTCCTTACCCTCACAAGGAGGGTGAATCGATGCAATGCAACAATATATTATAGGCACTATGCTGTGGTAAACGAAATATACAGTTACTTAGAAGGTGGCATGATGACCAAATGTGTGACAGAAAGAAAAGGGATAGAGATGATAACAATATATTAAAACCTAAATGTTTGATTGAATACAACAAAAAAATGCGAAAGGTCTATAAGAATGATATGCTGATAGGTGTTATAAAGTGTGTGCGTAAAAATATTGAATGATATTAGAAGTTTTCCTTGCATCTTGTTGAATTATCTATTCTAAACGCTTATTATATATACAAGGAGAAAACGAACAAGAGAACGAAAACGACTCTGGATTTTTCAAACAATGTGATTGCACAAATGATAGATAAATATAAAAATAATAGAATTCATCATACTTGACATATTGGTAATCGACCATCGCGCCTTATTGATGTTGGTGTTAATTTTATATAGACTATTTCTTCAAGAATCATTTGTCATGTATAAGCAAAGACAACAAAAACTGAGAAAAAATATCAACGAACAAATTATTTCTGCGGTAAAAGTAAAGTACCATTATCTGTTCACCCTTGTTTTAAAATATACGATACAGAGAAAGATTTCTAGTTCAATGTATATAATTGTTGCAACTGTAAATAAGTACAGTTTTAATATATATATATATATATATATATATATATATATATATATATATATATATATATATATATATATATAAATATATATATATATATTGTTGAAGACCATTGTGTATTTTACCCTATTTAATTTCTTTTGGCACCTTTCTCTTCTTCTAACTATCTTTTTTATTCCATCTTGTAGATGGTGGATAACTTGTCCAGTATTCATCTCTTTTTTGATGAATGTGTTTTAAAATGTTTCTACCTCCTTTTCCGATGTAATGAGTGGAGTGAGGATCTAGCAGAGTGAAAGGAAACGATTTTTCAGGGGTATTTATTCTGCCTTGGTTAAAATTAACGTTCGAAGTAATGGGCGACTCCTGTGAGTGGAATTTTAAAAGTAATTTTAATCTGCGATTTAAGCTTTTCGCTTGATGTTAACGGCCAGCTTATCTTCATTTATTGATATGGATTCTAAGATGTTAAGTCTCGCTTTATTAACCTCTTTTCTATTAATAATGGTGTTATTAACGAGCATATGTATCGTTAGGTTAATATTATGGACACTCTCCATATGGTTCTTTGGCCCTCCGCTAGATTTATTATAAAGCATACAGTTTTTATTGGGACAGATGAACTCGTAAACTATGTTGGTTGACTTAAGATTCGAGGAGTTTAGGCAGATGATATTTTTCATTGTAAGATTGCTGGCTTTTGTTGTTTTATAATAGATGATCAGTGATATTTTATCCGTTTGACTTTTCACTTTGATGTTACGGTTAATAATCTCCTTAATGTTTTTTTCATCTACTTTATAGGCCCTGTAAAAACTTCAAAGAGATTATTAACCGTAACATCAAGGTTAGACTTCAAGCGGATTAAATTTAACTCACCATGTATTATAAAACAACAAAAGCCAGCAATCTTCTAATGAAAAAAATATCTGCCTAAACACCTCGTATCTCAAGTCAACAGACATATTTTTCGAGTTCATCTGCCCGGATAAAGACTCTAAGCTTTATAAAAACTCTAAATATATTGGCATAACAACTACCACACTTGAATATGCATCTACAAAGCGGAGGGTCTAAGAACCATATGGAGAGTGTCCATAATATTAACCTAACGAGAGATATGCTCGTTAATGACACCATTATTTCAAAAGAGAGGTTAATAAAGCGAGACTAACACCTTAGAAGCCATATTAATAAATGAAAATAAGCCGGCCATCAACACTCAAGCGACAAGCTGGAATCGCACATTAAAGCTATTTTAAAAATTGCACTCACAGGAGTAGCTTATTTCCTCTAACGTTAATTTCAACCAAGGTGGTATAAATACCCCTTAAAATCGTTTTCTTTCACTCTGCTAGATCCTTACTCCACTCATTTTATTGGTGAAGGAGGCCACTAACATTTAAAAAAGGTCCGAAGAGAGATTCAGTAGAAATTGGAAACAGGTCTTTGCCATCTCACCTGAGGAAAAAGACGATTTCGACCAGGACTTCGAAGACCGACTGCTTGACAACCTCGGAACGATGTTACATAGGACCAACCCACAACCTCAAGTATCTAGAGAAAGAGAGATGGTTGACCACGGGCGCCTGATCACAGTTGAAGAGACTATGAACACCATTAAGTCCTTCAAACAAAGGGCCCTCGGCTAGTATGGGCTCATCAAATACATCCTGGTGAATGCCCCACGGCAAATTATTCAGGGCGTGGTAAACACAAGGTTTGGCTGAGTGGACTACAGTACATATACTGGGTCTCCAGCTAAACCCGGTCCTGGAAAGGATCCTTTGTGACTTCATCATGGAGAAAAGGGCGCGTATCATGATAGAAGAGCACAAAGAACCTAAGTTCAAGCTCAAAGCGGGCGTTTCCCAGGGGAGCTGCCTGAGTCCCTTGATCTACCTGGTCTTCACCATCGCCTTCCCTACTCCTATACACCGGGACACGATGTATCTGCAATACGCAGATGACGTCACGCAGATCATCCCCAGTAGGATCAGGAAAGCGAGGGATCAGGGAATTAACACAACTACAGAGATCTGTAACATCAACCAATACGAGAAGAAATGGAAGATCCAGACGAATAGGCAGAAGTTTAGGATTCTCCCGTTAAGCAGAGAGTCAATGTGGCCCATCATAATAGATCGGAGGAGATACGGCTACTCCGCCGAAGGCACCATCTGGGCCTAAAGATCTCCGACCATGGATACTCGAGTCACTACAAGGAGAGGCAGATTATGGCGAGAAGAGAAATCCCCAAGCTATATAGGTTCCGTGATCTTAGCTCGGCGAACATCAGGAAATTATACCTGATATTTATCCGAGCTAAGCTCATCTACCCTGCAGTAGTGACTCGAGCGGCCAACAAGACCACCATGAAGAGGCTCCAGCGAGTGCAGAACTCCGCATCCCTCTGCATCAATAAGACCAGACGAAGGGAGCAAATTTGGCAGAGGGTACTGCACTGTAGACAACGTCCGGAGCCCATTAATGTCGCTACTCAAAAACCGGCCAAAAAAGTCTGGTCTATAATAACAATGATATCATCTCAGAACAAAGAAGAACTGGCGGCAGGATTAACATCCCTGCCAGAATACGCGGGAAGGTCACACGAAATAGATGCTTCCCAAGCACAAGACACTGCTTCGAGGAAAACATGGCACACATATACACATGAACACAAAAACAACAATACACGAAAAATACATCTAAGGTTCAGACACTAAACCTTAAAGCAAACAAGAAATACAAACAAATCAGAACACAAAGGCGAAGTACAAAACTAACATTGAGCACTGACAAAGGTTCGAATGCTCAAAATCGCGACTACATTAGAACTCAAGACAAAAAAACAAACACAAAGAAAAACACTAAAGAGATACGAATACAAAGATATACAACATACAACAGCAATAACAACAAAGAAGGAAATATAATTTACCCCAAGATAAAAACGCCTGCAATGCCCCTAAAACAAAAGCAACCCTACCCTATCTTTCATCATCTAGTGTCTTCCACTATAAAAATTTCCGAAGAGTGAATATACCATCAATAAGATCGAAAGCTTAGCAATTAAGTTTGTTTTTTACCAAACCCATTAATTTAAAAGCTAGATGAATACTGGACAAGTAATCCACCATCTACAAGATGGAATAAAAAAGATAGTTAGAAGAAGAGAAAGCTGCCAAAGGAAATTAATTAATGCAAAATATTCAATGGTATTCAACAAAATATTTGCATTCAAGAAAGACTGCTACCCAACTACACTAATATATATATATATATATATATATTATATTAAATCTATAACTAACCAATAGAAATATAAAAAAAAATTATGCACTTAAAATTAAAATTATGTAAGTTGCTGATAGAATAGTAGAGAAAGGAAATGAATGTGAGGGAGGCCAGTAAACCACATACCCTTTTTTCATGTGATAAGTAATATTTTGGCGTGCTAACACGCGTTCGAAATTGTGCCTTTATTTTAATATCTTAAAAAGGATTCAATTTCACTTTAAGATAAGATTCTTGATAAATTTGATTACAAAATATGTTTGGAAGAATGCAAATCGCTATTAAAATTTCACAATATTATCAATATGACGTAATAGTCTTATACCCAGCATGCTGAATACCACGCAAGCGGACGAGGCGGCTAGTCTTGGCATTCGGTCTATGCCTTCAGTGCCTACTTTTGAATCTTCACCACATTATAAAAAGTGCTTTTGTTCAACCAAACAAGTAGAAAAATACACATTGTATATCCAAGAACTATGGGAAACTAGAAAAAAAGGATCCAAATAGCCTTAGGCCTAAATAGGAAGTAAACTTATAGCGCTCCCGTTGTAAAGGCCTTAGCGCACCCTAACTCTGTATCTGTATCTGTACTATCAGGTTTGAATTCCTCATTATTTATTACGCAAAATTTAATTTAAAAGAAATAGATTATCTTTGAACAGTTTATCGAAGAAGACTTGATAAATATAAATGCCACAAAACAAATGCCCATTATAAGTTTTTGAAGCTAAGAAATTCATACAAAGAGAATGACATCGTTCCACCTTAAAAAAAAACGGATTCTTACAAAATTGAGTTGCTTTTAAGTACTCCATTGGATTAAAATCGTTTTCGTTGCGCAATTGCTTGTAAGAGTGGAACATTTCGTTAAAATAGAAAGAACATGCATGAATTTAAAAAAAATGAGAAGTGGGAGGTGGAATCAATGCCTTGCAACAATATATTATGCGTAAAATAGTGTCTTATAAACGAAATGTTATGTTGCTTATAAATTTTTCTTTTAGCCACTTTTTAGAAAGCCTTTTAGATCTACAATAAGCGAAGAGAAAGATACAAATTATTTCTATTTATAAATAAAAATAAAATTATTTACGTAACTCATAAAATAAAGGAAATGGGAGTGAGGTCAGTAAATCCCAGGGCATTCCTTTATCAGCTTCTAATCTTTGCGCGCTGTTCACGCGTTCGAATGTAGGCCCAGATATATTAGGACTTTTCAAAAACATTAAATTTGAATATAAGAGCCGGTTAAATTTTATAATAATATTATTATTACGGAATATTTCCTATTTGTCACGGATGTGAAGGAATAAATTCTCTAATTTTCAAAGTCACCTTGTATACGAAACGAGTACATTTTTAAAATGATAAACATGTTTTTCTAATCACTGCAATGGAAATATAGTTATATTTAAAAAATTAATGAATATCTGCCGCACACAGCACGCCCCTAGGAATTTTCAGGGCAGCAGGCAAAGGGTTAAAATAATTGTTGTTTGGAAAACTTAATTTTTTAGCAAATAAAAATAGAAAACACTTTTCAAAGTTTAGAGAAAACAGCATGTTCAGAAATAATGAGTAAGAGATAGCTCACATGGAATAAGGAAGAGCTGTCAAAAATAACTTGTCAGATTATTTGACGGTTGACTGTGATATGGTTCATAATTACTGTGGAAGAATAAGGAAACAGAGAAGGAATTCCCACTGACTTCCCCAGTTTGCCTTTAAACGCTCTAAATGTGTTTGTCATATATACTGCCGAAAATAGAACAAAGGAAAGACCATTAAGGAGGAATCGCGACTTCGCAACTAAGGAAGCTTATCGTGACCCAAGGCAATTAAGGAAGTATGTTGGCGCTGAATCTCTTTCCCTTCTAGATAATGTCAGAATATATACATATTTGAGACTTCGAGGTTTACATGCTGATTGTGTCTGAAGTCGCGGCCAAGTACGTTAGCCGTAACGTCTTCGTTATTTGAGAGGGAATCGACTACATTCTCGTCCAGAGAAGAATTGAGTGATTGTCAAAGAGCTAAGGAAGAGCTAGTCGTCACTCATTGGTGTTGGTGGAAATAGTTAGGCGCGCTCCAACCCTTCTCATCGCGTCTTTGGATTTTAAGGATCTGAATAGCCATCCTCGAAGCACCCGCCGTTTGCCTCTTAAGGATAAGAGGCCCCCAAATTCAGTTTCCCGAAGTTGGATTGAGCGTCTCGTGAGACGCCCACAAGTTTAAGGTCGAACATACCTACCTGGTCCTACTCGTCACACATCAAGGTAACAGGGATTTAACCACAGCTTCGTCACACTCCTCTCACCTTTATCGCGTCAAACCTCAATGATCCCCTGTGCTTTAGATCTTGCATAATTGTAAAATCATTACTTAATTAATTGACCCTCGGTTCAAACTTAATTGATATATTAATCATCAAGGCTTTGAACCGTGTCAATATTTAAGGGGATACCTCACTTATATTTTTAACTTTATACTAGGTTAAATTATTATATAATAAATTGAAGCGCATTAAAAGCCCTTTTTATTCATGCCAAAATCATAATAACATACAAAGCCGTTTTTGAGATACAGGGGGTTCTTTTAGATCCCACCCCCTTGAAACCTGATATCATATAAATGGCTATAGAATTATTAAAAATTTAGCATTAAAACTCAATTTACAACCAAAATATTCAAATATGATCTAGTTAGCATTTTTTATCAGTTTAGTTTAGTTTCATTAAAATCTGTTTTAATGGCAGACTGAAACATATATTTTTCATAGATGCCAACTCTAAGCTTTGTTTCAGTTAGATAAGGGGGGGAGGGAGAATAGTTTGGGTGTTCTGAATTCCCTGGAAATTAATTCTATCTACATTCAAATGATGCTAAAAATATAACCAGTTCTTAGGCGCTGTATATTTTAGCAAATATTTAAAATCGCATGGTATACTTTTGCGTTTTGTTAACAAAGCAAATTTTAAAATCTATAGAGAAATCCACGAATGTATAAAATTTTGCATTATCATAATTTTCACGATGTTCTATTCATGTTGGTAAAAAAAATATATACTATAAAAAATGGCATAAAAGCTGCAATAAAATCATATAAAAATCAATGGTGTAGGTTTGCCTTGTTTTTCACAAATAAAATTTAAATATCTAAAAAAAAATTCCATTAATTTAGAAAATTTTGCCAAATCTCAATTTTCGTTATTTTCTAGTCATGTTGCTCAAAAATAATTATAACAAAAAAGTGCATGAAATTTGCAATAAAATGATATACAAAACCAAAAAATGCGAATTTTGAACGAAACAACAGGAAAAGCAACTCAAGAAGAAATGTGTCATCCCATTAATTGCATTGCCATTTAACTTGCCCAATATGTACATGTAAACTTTAGTTCCATTAAAGTATATTTTTGTAGCCGTGTTTGAATATTTCTTCGTGTAGCAACTTTGTATTTAAAGCACTCTTAAAACCATCCGCACGTGAAGCGTTAAATTCGGTCGGCCAGTAGGGCATTGTGCGTATAACCGGGTACACCTGGTTAAACTACGACAATTACGTAGAATAAGAATTGATCAAAATTGCTGCAGAATTTGTTACACCCATCAATAATGGGGTTGCTCAAGATCCTTATATACAGAAAGCAATATTTAGAATTAGAATGTGGAAACTATTTCATTTGAAAATAATGTGTAAAGAAAGCCACTTGAATTCCGTGTTGATAAGAGTGACGGCAGTGTTTAGTGAAGTTCATGTCTTTGTACTACTAGTAAATTGAACAATATATCGCCTTGCTTTGTTTGGCAATTCACTCGAAGATATAATAAATAATTTTAATAAATTATATTTGAAGGTATCGAGTTTTGGTTTAATATGTGTGCTGAGAGAGAATTAACCATCAAAGTGCCTGTCTCTGCAAGTCTATTGAGATATCTTAGTGTTCATCGTGTTTTTATTCCAAAGGAGCCCTTCATTATCTGGCACCAGATTTGATGAAAACGTTGAGTAAACAAAAGGAAATTAATGAGAAGAAGTGGATAAACTGAAAAGCAGGCTGCCTTTGCATATACTTTGCCGAACTACGGTGAGGATGACATCGTCAAATATTTTCTTCCTTTTGTCCAAAAAAACATGAAATGTTTTATTCACGATACGGAATCCAATAATCATGAACTTTGATTAATTTTGGAGGCCTAGATTTGCGATATTGAATCCCTTTGTCGAAAGGCATTGAATGGTTTCCGGCATCTACGAGTTATTCCACGGGAGTCCTGGCCACGTAAAAGTAGTAAATTAATTGCAGCATTTATTTTTATTTATTCGATGAAGTGTAGCTTCAATCAAAATCATGTTATGTATTGTATGATAAATTACAGATATGAAAATAAACAAAGCTATACGGTGTACAATAACATTGTTAATGTTAAGATGGAGGAAAATGCAGTTAAGGGCAAAAGAGAATTTTTATTCCAAAAATATGATACACAAAATGATTAGGACTGTTACATATTTAAGTAATTCTATGCAGATATCTACTATAAATTACACGCGAAATCTTTGGCCAAAGTTAGGTACGCTCCGAAGCCATTTGGGTGTTGATATTCTTCTCCATGCCTCCTGTAATATTTTCCAAAGTGCTTCCATAGTGCTTAGGAGTCTATCTTTACTTCTCTCTTTTAACGTCTTTCACACATTCTCAGCAGGGTCGTTCATGACACCACTTACTTCCACCTGATCAAGCATATTCTTCACCAACTTTGCGGTGTGGCAAGGTGCATTATAATGTAGAAGAATGGCCTGTCGGGCATAAGTGGCTCTTATATGGGGTACAGCACTTACTTGGTCCTTTGTGAGATCTGAACGATGGTTTGCTCATATTCTTTGAGTTTTTCATTGGCCTACCAGTAGAAATTACACTGATACATGAGTTTGTGGCATCGATAAGTAATATAGTATTTTATAAGACAGTTTTGGGGCGTTTAATCCTTTCAGCTATTGCCCTGATGGACTGATCATCTTCTTAGCTTAGCATAACAATTAGCTCATACAAATAAGTAGGTATATTGGGCCCCAAGAAGCAAGGTTGATGCTTAAGATTTGAATAAAGTGACGGAAAGGGCAAATAATTAATGGAAGTAAGTTACTTCGGTAAATTAGTTAATGTATCAAAGAGAGAAATAATTGAATTACGCTTTCTGGTTCATTTTAAATACCATATATTTGAATAAAAATGCTCATTAACAAATAACTTGCAGTTTAACCTATCCTAATATGTAGAATATATAAGTACAACTTATAGGCAGGCTTAGTTTAGATCCGTAATTACAAAACTACTGCGCGTTTTGTATATATATATATATATATATATATATTAAAAGAAAAACTCACAAAGTATCACGTGAGGTTAGCAAATGAATGCAATGTCTTGCAGAAAAAAAATGAAATGGTGTTTCCAAGTACTTTCGAACTTTATTAAGTTCCTTATCAAGGATAACTACAAGAAATAATATTATATTAGAGGTAATATATACGAAAGAAAAGTATGAAAGACCGCCTCAAAAACAAGAAATCACCAATGAGGAAGAGGGAAGGGGGAAAGTAAAGATTCACATTAAGAATTACAAGAAGCAGGTAGTAAGGTCAAACTGAGAAGACGGAAAGGGCAACAGGTTAAAAGAAATGGAGATAGCCTAATGAGGGAGACACGAGGAGCGAAAAGTGGGGAAAATACAATGTTCATAACAGAGCAGTGACAATTAAAAAAAAAAAAAATCAATATAAATTGGGGTCACATAACTAAATATTGTATATAAAAAACTAAGAACAAAAGTCAGAACTAATTTCTTTAAGTATTAGTCTTTTAATTACAGCATCTATTTTATATAAGCCAGGGGAAAGGTTAAAATTATAACATTGGCTTATAAAAGCACACTCAATGATATTCCTTTTTATAGGGTCATTGAAACGATAATTAAATTTGGCCGAGTTCCAGTTAATTATATAGTCCTTATCTTGCATATATATATGAGTATGTGTTTATATGTCGAAAACTCACAGTGTCACGTGATTATGCTGTAAATGAAAAATGCGAACAAGTAAAGTAAAATGGAGATTCCAAGTACTTTCAAACCTTTCTCCTTACTTCTATATGTTATTTTTCATCCTATGGGCAGAATTTGAATATTTAAATCTCTATGGTATTAATGATCTTATTATTTTAATATCTTTCCTTCTTGTCCCTTTTCTTCTTTCTATTTTTGACTACAAGCCGAAAATTTCTTATATGATTGATTTACTTGTTTATTTTCGGCGTTCTCACTCCTCTTTCGCTTACATTGCAGTATTCTGTTGTTTTCGTCTTTACTTGATAATAAACTTAAAATAGAGTTCGAACTACTTGGAATTTTTATTTTAATTTCCATGTGGGTTTTGTAGCATATATATATATATATATATATATATATATATATATATAAAATCAGAACAATTGTTAAATCCAATGACGGATTCCAAATATGTTGATAAAAACACTGTTGAGGCGCTTGTATTTATTATCTCAAGACTAGTTTCGGCATGGAGGTAATAAATACTACGCTATTATGAGGCATCGCCTACATCCATCTCAGAGAACGATGTGAATAATTGGTGAAAAATACGTGATCCAAAAGTAAGATTAGTGCATTTAGTAGAAGGATGAAAAACTTTAAATTATGAATTGTTTATATGGTGGAAATGTTTGTGATTATTTTTTTGTCTATAAATTCCCTTATCTTCGCTTTTATACAGCCTTACCAATTCTTTTTCATACATTTTAAGTACTCCGTATATTACTTTTATTAACAAACTGAATTTCAAATTATAACATTCTCCTTTTTCAAAGTATTATTCTTATTTAGAATTTCATAACATAGCATAATTTCGCCTATACATTATTTATTTTCTCTTTTAAGCCGAGCAAAAATATGCCCTCAAAGGCACTCTTAAGATAGTTGCTTTAATTAGAAAATACCTATCAAAATTTCTTATCAGCTCTCGAATTATAACGTACGAGCTCATTATTAATGCAAATAAAATTAAAGCGGAAATAAAAATGGCCTTGTTCATCCTACGAAAAGAATAAATTTACAAATTATAAAGTAAGGAATGGATTAACTGATACAAGTCCCAAGTTACGAACGTTCCTATTATAATTAACGATGGAATCAGTGCTTCTTCCACCTTTTGGGGCTTGCCAAGAACTGATTCGTAAGAAGTAGCACAAAAAAACCTACAGTTCATTTAACCAACGAACATAGAGGTTTTCAGAATCAACAATACTATACATATTTGAAAGTTTGCTAACTGTATAATAATTATTTTCCTGTAAAAATTAGTTTATTTTAGCGTGTCACATGGTACTCAAGTAACATACACAAGCCCTCGATTCAATGGGCGCAGATTTAGTTATTAGAGAAATATGAAACAAAGAATTTAAATATCTACTATGCAAAACTGTTACAAAAAGAGTTAGACAACCTGATTTGTTAGGCCTTAGTCATTCGCTAATAATCATCATCTTCAATTCAAATACTTTAAAAAATCCTGTTTTTAAATTATAGAGTTAGTAATAACCTTGGCCTTGCTAACCACATAACATTGGTTTCTTTTACTCCCGGGGTTTTAGTCAATTATAGATAATTTATCTATACTAGAGACAGAGGATCAAGAATTATTTTATCAAATTGAAAAATAATGAAAAAATAAAATGTTTCGTAGATGGTGAGTGTAGGGAATGTGAGCTCTGATGTTAACATAACAGAGGAAATTAGGGTAAATAATGTATGAGAGGGGGCTCTAGAACTAATAATATTAGTTAGCCATTATGCGGTTGTCATGACGAATCACGATCGGATGAATAACTCGATATAAAAGTGAGCTCGGGTTCTTTTTGCAGAAGGGGTGGCAAGAAGTATCTTATGTTTATCAAATAACGTACGGATAGAAGTAGCCTTAATCGACAATGAGCTGTGGCTCCTGTTTAACAACAGAGGTATGTGGAGAAGATAACTATCGGCAGGACTACCTTAGGACAGAGAGGATCTCTTTACTGTGCTACGAAGATGGGAGAGGAAAAAAGCACTGATGGAATCTACGCATCCCAGTGCAGATATAAGCAATGCCTGTGCACCAATTGGTAGCTAGATTACTACATGTGCTGACGTTTGCTTTTAATCTATTATGCCTTACATATATCTCATTCAGTAGTATTGGAAATTGTCTGGGTGAAAAACATTACCAATAGTAATATTTTAAAATTTAACAATATTGAATTTAACATTATTATTTTGCCTGAAAGTATGTTAGCTCAATCCTAAAATCGTTGGAACAGTAGTTTTTTTATAGCTTGCGATTTCCAAAAATATTTCTCTTTTGCTCGTTTGAAAGTACAAAAATAAAGTTTTTGTTGTTCCTTATTTGTTCAATTTATTGTTTTTTTAAATATTATTCTTCCTTTTTTTAAATATTAAATGATAATAATATGAAAACGATATTAGATAAATATTGAAATATAAAACATAATTAGTAATGGAAATGAATAAATGCTTAAAATGATTAATTAATGAAAGACATAAACATTCATCGTTTAAATTTTGATGACATAGAGAATCAGACAATAAAATAACTGTTTGTGAAGCTTTCTTTGGTGGTTTAATTTGATCATTGTAAAGGATTCTTATGTATGTGAATATATGGTAAACAACTTTAAAGATCAGAAATATTAATTCCTCTCTGGATCTAATTGAATTTTCAAATAAAAATATGAGAATGTTTAATCTTAAAGAACCCGAATTAATGGTTAATTAGAAAAACTGACTCGCCAAATATGGTCACCTTGGCTGCTCCATAATGGTAAACATAACTTTATTCAATAACTCTGTTAAGCCAGAATTAAAATAGTTAAGCAGGATGATTTTGTCAAAACTAAGATGTCATCGTTTGTGATAAATGGATTGTATTTGAATGTTTCGCCTTACTTTGACAGGCAATTTGTATTCAATGAATGTAGCACAGCAAGTCATCCAGGATTTATTTAAATTAGATTGCATGGAATTTATTACAACGAAATCACATATATTCTCGAGTCTTTTATATATTATTCATCAGTATTTATTTATCCTCATCATTACTAACTCTATAATTTGGGAAGAGGATTTTGTGGACTAGTTGCATAATAATTTCATCTTAGTTTGGTTATGACTTTTTTATCAAAGTTATTTCTAATAACAGAAATGAATATAAGTATCGAAATTTTCGTGAATTTTTTAAATCAAAAAGAATTACAAATAGTGAAATTCAGAAAGAGGATTTTCTATATATCTTCTTCTATAACTATATTTTAGCAACGTGATTCTTTGAGGGGGAAAAATTTAGTTTAGAGTTCCTTTTTAAGATTATTGTAATTGGCGAAGTTCAGAAAATTTATAAAAAATTAAACCTAGCTGCTTTTTTTAGATTCCTTTTCAATACACAACAATCACTGGTGGAGCGAAAAAATGAGAAGCATAAATTTATTTTATTTGGTTTCTATGAAAGAACTACGATGATATTTTAAGTTCATTTGATTATGCAGTCCACTTTTCATTCTCTGAATTAAGTTTATATTTAAAGTCAAAATGGAGGAAGACAGTGAAAGTATTAAGGTATTTATTCTTTTAATCAATTAAATTTTTTAAAGAACATTGTAAATATATAGGGTGGTCACCCACTAAAAATAGTCCCAATATTTGAATATAAATAGCTTGGTAACTGTTCCTAAAACAAGATGAAAACAAATATCGATACATATATAATAACATCCTTATATTGATATAGAATTTAACCCTGAGTGACTTTAATTAATCATATACATATATGCTAAAATAAGGTTTGAAAATATGTAATATAAACAATGTTTTATTTGTATTTTTTATTTTAAAATATACCATCTCAGATTTACGAATATTGGTTTAAAAGAAAGCAAAAAGTATATTATATATTAAAAATATACACCAAAGTAAAGCAAAGTATTGAGCTCAGCATAATTTAGTCAGAACTGCGGAAAACATTTATATTGTTAATAAAATTATTCTAATAAGGAAGATGACTTATGTAGAATAATTAATTTTAACTGTGTAATTGAGCTATTAGGTCAAAGATTAATCAACCCACTGCACGTAAAGTACTATAAAATAATAATCATTCCAATTTTATTAGAACGTATGTTAACAGGTGCCGAATACTTTTGATGAGACCAATGACATAACTTAGTAGAAATATTTTGGATCCTCTGATAAAAAACTGGGGTTAAAATGCCTATAAAGATTTAAACTCGTGTTTACTTGCAAAATTTAAAAGCAAGACATCAAGAGATATGGAAGCTTATGTGATATATGAGACATTTATGAGGATTTAATGGCTTGCTTGGCTAAATCTTCTAAGAATAAAACTTCTAATGTTTATCACTCGTGGGGTGGGCCTTTTTTCAATAGAGTATCGTAATGCCACCTTGTCTCAAATGCTGAATGGAATAAAGGAAAATACAAATGACTTTCTCTCTGTAGAAGATGGCTTCTCTTCCCAAATTCTAAATATAGTACTATACCTAATAGATAATAATACTAGTTTTCTTCAAACAAGAAATATGACAGCCTTTCTATCTTATTATAATACCATAGACCTTTTTCGTGTGTTTAGCATTAAAGCATTAATTCTACCGAGAGGATAGATTAGAAAAGTACTTAATCGTCAAAGGAAAAATATGGCTGCTTTCGAAAAGATTTAACAGTAGTTTATTTCAAATGCACTCGATAATGCTTTCTTGGATGAGGATAGAGGCAATATTTAATCTTTCATTCCAAATTAATTTATTCCAAAGTTTGTTTACAGTTCCAAGCATTAAAAATTATAAATTTCGTGCGAAATAGTAAATTATAAAACCAAACTTTGCATCAATATCGCTGATAATTCTTTAAAAAATGCGTGCTTATAAAAAAGGAGATTTACGAAGATAACTAAGCACTTCCTAACAAAATTCATTTCAAAATACATCTACAATGTATCTTCTTATAAAGTGAGGGGGTAATAAGAACTAATAAGAATCAAGTTTCATATTAACGAAAGATATGTTTTTCCTTGTAAATGGTGACAAATACTAATTTAAATATATATCATTTATTGAGGAACAGAAATCGCTAAGGATAGTATCAGTCTCACATCCACAATAAAAGAATAACCAAACCCACGCGATAAACATCAAACCAAGCGTTTACCAGATGTGGACTTACTTTTACAAGCAAAATAGACATTCTGTATCAACTTTTCCACAAATGACTTATCTTCTATTTTCGTTCAGGCTTTTGAGCTTCCATAAGCCAGATAAATTGTCTTTTCAACTTCTTCACTAGAACTTTCGTTATCACAACTCCTTTCTTAAAAAGTTTACCAACAAACTTTTGTTTCTTTTATATCTTCATTTTTTTTCTTCTTTTGTGTTGGTTTGTTGGAACTTGAACTGGCAGTGATACATCTCCCTGTGGACATCTGTCTTTGTATGCTTCTTTTGAGGCGGCAACTTTCTTTTTCTGATTACATGCCTCCTTGTATGTGCAGCTTCGTGTCCGTTGTATAAATCCATTTTCCTCATTCAACTTGATATATGTTTTCTGCTGAAGTTAATAGGCCGATAGATGGTCTTGCAAAATACGAGAAAATTTCCTTATGGAAATTTGCACGAGGATATTTATAATACGTTTTACTTTCCCTCTCAAAGCAAAATCGTTTATTTGGTATGTTTGTTTCCTAATATTGGCAGATAAATGTAATTTTGAAAAGTTTTCCAGTATTCAGATGTTTATAGATATATTTGTATTGTTAGGTTATTCTTTAACCTAAAAAACAAAAAAGTGAATTAAATCGCAAACTTATTTTTCGAACAATATCATTTCATTCTTGGCCAATTATATCAGTAAAACCATTTTAGATAAAGTTCTGAGCTTATTGACATCAATACTGAGATCATTTAGTGTACTAGATTCGGGAACTCGAAAATTTTTATTCAGTTTTCCATATTTGGTAATGAAGGCAGAGTCCGTAATTAGATTGAATTTCAATAAGTCAGCAGATGAAATATAATTATTAGCAACGGTGTATGAAACATGGTTTATTTTCACTCCTCCATTTCGCTGAAACTGAGTAACTAAATGAATTTGCTTAATAAATAATCTCTCATTTGACATTGTGGTACCTTACCATTGGGTTCGTTTCATATTCCTTAGACACTTGTACATAATATTTTCGAACCGGAGCATGGAATGTTGCTATGATACTTCCTTGTATCATTTTAATTAGTATACATAATTCTAAGTTTATCATTAATTATGCTTTCATTGTTTATCCAAACTGAAGCGCAAACCCTGAATATATAGCAAATTTTTATTAGAATTATTTTATAATTTTACATTGCCAAAAAAGTATCTCGAGTAGAAGTTGTTCAAATATTAAATTATCACGTTTTTTTTCGGTTAAAGGCCTAAATACCGCGCAGGCGAAACTCAATATCTTTACAACATTTAATTTTGCTATAATTTTCAGAAGGACGTGGACAAATATTGCGAAGAAATCGAGTGCATTATTCTATTGTAACCGAACCAATAAAAAATTAAAAATACATATAAGAGAGAGTCCCATTTTGACCGGTTTAAAAATTTCAAAAAAATACTAGAAGATGGCTAAATCTTTTTCATCACATGTATATAACTTCAAGAATTTCATTATATATAAATAAACTAGTAAATCGCAACAACCAAGAAAACAAGTTCTCTGAAATGATATTTCCTCGAAGAAAGACCACAATAACATCATTACGAAAATTTATGAAGGCAAATCTGGCTTCTACAAAATAAGAGGCATCATTGCACATTTTATTCAGTAAAAGAATCTTTAAACATAATAGAGAATAAGAAACAGGAAAATTTAAGGAGCATAGATGGATTTGTATTACCAACTTGATTTGGCCACACTTAATGTAAAGTACCAAAAGGAAAACAGTAAAAGATTACAAAAATCATATTTTAAATGCATATGAACTGCAATAAATTTATACAACACTGTCGATAAACTTAGAGAAATATTTTATTTACAAGTATATTTCTACCCATCCTTATATGCCAAACCATCTTAGAAACTTTCAGTTGGACCTTCAGTCACATCCCTCCTTTATCTAAGTTTTTGAATACAAAGAATCTATACTAAGTTGGTCATTTTCATTGTTCTTACTTGAGAAGTTTCCTTGTCCATTCCTACCAGAGGTTCAGTCTAATACAATAACGTTGGCACTAACATAATATCATGAAGATTCCTCGCACATTCCACAATCAAACCTTTACAATACCCAACGCACTACTTTCCAAATTGATTTTGCTACTGTTTACATATTTTTGGTTGAAATTTGATTTATCTCTACTACATTTAATTAAAATGTTTGTTAAATACTTGAAGCCTCGAAATTTTCAAAGATAATACCATGGAATCCGTTCCATTAGTGGCGGCTCGTGTATAGGCACTGTGGAACTGTAGCACCACCTATTTCCACTCTATATTTTCGATAACATTCAATATAATGAGTTCTTTTTATTTATATTTTTATTTATAATTTACTATATATATAATCCTTAAGCTTAATGTCAGTAGCTATGAAAATACATGAAAATGAAAATATCATGAGAAATACAAAAATCCTTGTATAGAACTTTGCACTTTACAGTTCCAGCAACCCGTTGTTTGGCTGCTTTGCGCATGCTTTTATGTCTGAAATAGGAAGCTCCACGCTAGGGTGAAAGAGCACTGTGGCTCATGCAATGCCGCCGCTGGTGTGCTGGTGAGAGGTAATGTTTTTTTTACACTCCGCGTAGGTTGTGCTGAAAAACGTGTTTATATTCTTGAATGTGTTAAAATGTAGATTTTTTCAGATTTTTTCGGTTATTTTATTCTATCGTAGGTCCGATATTCATGAATATTGCAAAGTAATTGAGCTGCTGAAATTTATCTTGAAAAATAATCTAGATGGATAATGTTCTTAGTAAAATTACGAAACTGATAAATTCTTGAAATTTCCAGGACTACATAAGTGGCAGAACGCTGCCTTTCAACACTGAAAAGTATAAAAACTTTCCTAAGGAGCATTATGAATTCTAAAAAACTAAAAACACTTGTATTGTTTTTAATGAGAAACGATTCCTCGGTAGTCATACAGAGATCAAGGGGAAATTATTTAATATATTCATGCAAATTAAAAAAGAAGAATGGATTTCATTTTTTAAGGAAAGTATCAAGCTGGAAGTGTAAAAAAATGTTTGATTCAATTCTAGGCAGGATTTTATCTATAATTTATTTTATATGTTTATCTCCTTGTACACAATATTAAAGCAATGCTAAAAAATTCTGATGCAGCACCCTCACAAATTTCAGCTACGAGCTGCCAATGCTTATAATAGCCGCCTCTAATAAGCAAAATATTACCTTAATCTTTTTTAGATATACTTTTAGACCATTCCACTCACACAGCGTTTTAAGAGCTACAATAAAAGTTTCTAAATCTTTCTTCGTTTTTGGCAGCTCATCAGGTCATCAGTTTCTACCAACCTAAACAGAAGCCAACCTATCTTCTTCATTCCTGCATCTCTTTTTCTCATGCCTCTCTGCCTTATCTCATACTACATACATACATAAATATATTATACAAACAATGCAACATCACATTACCTTGTGTTAGAACCAAACGTATGGTAAACTATTCAATTCGGCTATCATTTACCATAATGACGTCTTAATTCCTGTAAAAAATACCTTTCACACGATTAGCTTACACCTCTCTCCAGAATATTTTCAGCACATACTATAATGACGTTGTTCATAGATATAAGCATAAGCTTTCTCACGATTCCTAAACCCAGCAGAAAATTTACTTCTGTCATCCGTTGGTTTTCCTGCTAATGGACTCTTTGCTTATATTCAATCTACACCAATAACTGATCTAAATCCTTTCGTTTTTTCTCTATTATTCCGGACTGATGTTTATTATAGACCATATCAGATATTTGCCATAACATTTTCCTACCACACACATTCAACAGTCTTACTCCACAACAATGGCTCTTGCATTCATCTGTCTATCGATCACGCTTAAAAACGACACCATTCCTGCTCAGTTACTCTTCCAATTTTAAACAATTTACAACACAGCCAAATGATCAATTTAATAAGCTGATCACTAACACTTTTTGCCATCTCAGCGACTATATCTTGTCCTAGAGCTGCCTTTCTATATTTCGAACTCTGAGCACGAACAACGTCTTCCATGTTTAAAGCTTACATACTCTAAAATATCATCCGATATACAGCCACGGATATAATTATGTTTACATTCTTATTTTCTCCCATTCCCTCATTATTCAATTCATGAAATTTCTCTAAAATTAATATTTACCGACATATTGTTCTAAATTACCATGCCCTTATTATCCTTGATGTTCACGCAGTTTTTATTATGATTACTTACCCTTTCAATTCTTTCCAGGATGGATTCTATTTCCATCCGAATCATAATTCACCTTTTGTCAAAATGAGTCGCTCTTTGCTTCACTACTCTGTTTATAATATTTTTTTCCTTAACTTTTCAACTACTTTTTTGTATTCTATCGCATCACTCTTTCATTCTCAACTCAACTATTAAGCATTTGTATGGACGCATTCTTTCTTGCTTTACCCTACAAAATTTACATCGTCATTCAACCTTTTAGCCTTTTGCCTCCTCTATTTATGTCAAACACACTAATACAATAACTTTCCACTACCTATTTGCTCTTCCTTATATTTTATTTATCACCATGCTTGCACATCTCTACTCTTTTCTAATATCAAACAGTCTACTTCCTCTGCCATTTATGTCTTATTAAATAACGTTTCTTATATGATTCTCCCATTATTTTCTCCCTTTCTCTCGCTTCTTATCAATGCATTAAAGCAATTACCCTTACGCTGCTCAATTCGGCGATCTGCTATTCCCACACACATGCCTCTTACTACTTTGACAGCAAATAGCTCCTGCAGCATAATTGTTATTGCGAGGCTTAGCTAAATAATCACCTCAAGTTCATTGCCCCAAGCCAAGTCGATACGGCTTTAGTCCTTTAATGTTTCGGTTCCCGGTTCGATCCCGGCATAAGCGGAAACAAACCTCCGCCCATGTAGAAATCTGGCTACCAATAGGTGGACGTGCTTTGCTCGGCACATTACAGGCGTGTGTAGATCTTACACTTCTCATCAAAAACACATCCAATTACAACACTGCTTTCTTTCTTATCCCATCTTCGCACTACAAGAAACATATTATCAATTCCAATGAATCCTGCCGATCTGGATCTATATGCGCATACCTCTGTCGTGGAACAGGTCCATCTGTCCTGGGAAGACGAAAGTCGCATTGGAACGTTGTTTGGTGTCAAAACAGAACTAGGTGGCACGTATCATTCAAACGGAACTACTATTAGTGAACTTGGGCTCACTAGCATGTCCTACTGACCTTTCTGTCTGTTTGGTTATTCGTTCTGTATCCGCCTAGATATGGGTATTAGTTACGAAACACTACTACAACTACTCCTCACTTTTGCCACTCCATTTTGATTTTTTGATATCATCCTCCTGATAAAATGTATTTGTATGGTTTAAGATTCTGGACTCACAGAACCCTCCCCTTAGCTCAATCTTTATTTTCTCCTGGTGGAGGGAGAGCTCTAGTCTCCCCTCGCTCCGTTACTCACCTATACGTCCATTTATACCTTCTAAAATAATCAACTGAGAACCATTCTCAATTCCATCTACCACTCGTGCCAAGTCCTTTTCAATACCCCTCCCTTTTCAGGTTTCGTTCTATGCTTACAGTGCTTCTAGTATACAGCCAAGCAATATAGCTCAAATTCCCCCTTATAATTTTCGAGCTGTCACATTCATTCCTAATCTATGCATCATACCACTCATGACTTAAAAGTAATACCACACCTACTTCATTCCTTCCACCATTATCTATATCTGATCGCAGTCAATTCACTCCATCCCACAAAACCCCTTCATTATCTTTCATGTTTGTCTCACATAGTGGAAGCATCTTTAATTTCTAATTTTTAATGAATATGGTTACCATTTACCTCTTTCACACATCTCACAACTTATACCCATCACATTCTATACATCAACTTGATTTACACATTTACGTGAATTAACCGGTATGATATAAATGTTTGCGCTAAACCCCACCCATTAACAACAGGATATGGCGGAAGGTATGGGAATTTTCCTGCCCCATATACAGAAATCATTCCTGCTTTAATCTCAAAGGGTGCTGAGCTCCTGTGCCAACACCTGCTTGTACATTTTCCTAATCATTGCTTTTCCACAGTTCTTGCCAATTTTACACTATACAATCCAAGAGTCAACAAAAACAGGCACAAAGCATCCCTTAAACTCTCCCCAGCAAACATTGGTAGGCATTGCATCAAAATAACTACCGTGTACACATCTGATCAAAAGAGTTTATACCAAGTTTGGTGACATTATAAAATTCAATAATCTCTCGCTTGGCAGTGTCTCTAAGTGCTGGTTATCTGTGCAAGTAGCGAGCAGCAGCACTATTTGCTTCTTTTTCCTGGTCAATGTAGGAACGTATGGCACGAGAGTAATCTCTTTCATGTACATGAATACTATTAACCTTAACGTTGACTCTTTTTTCTGCTATCTCTTTTTGCTACCTGATTTGAATTTCATTTGATTGGTTGCACACAAGTATGATGCAGTTTTCTTTGAGATCTGTGACTATGAGAATGGGCACAGACGTAAACTGGGTAGATCTCATCACCTTTCTATTTGCCTGATGCTATGGTTGGACAATTACTTTGTGAAGTAATAGCCAAGGTTTATTTTATCGTGGTGACAAGTCCTCTGCCTCCTCACGGAACCTTAAAAAATTTGTAACTATAATTAACAAGTTTGTATTGTATATACATGTCAAAAGACCAGAAGAATCTAAATGCTTTGTCACAATTTTTATGGAGTTTTACGAGATACTCCTAATTGGTGCATACTTCTCATTGTGCTGCATTAAATCGCAAAAGGTTCAACAGAAAGTACAATCAACCTTCTCAAATGATCAATCGGTACATAGTAGGGCTTTTTCTTAAGCTCCACACTTCTAACGTTGGTAATGCATGGTTATTAATTGGTGGTTGATTTTTTTTAGTAGCAGCAGATCAATTTTCTTGTTTGTTTATTCAAAATTCTCATCAAAATTGAACTGGCAAATAACGAGGCAAAAAGTTTATATATGCTATCCCGCGTTTTTCCTTGATTAAAGGGTGCAACAATATTTCCTGATGCTATTCTTCTAGATGAAAAAAGAACGAGCAGAAAACCACCTGAAAAAGAAAGTACAGGACAGTGCTTGGAAGTCAACTATTGATAGAGAATGCATCCTCATCATGCCTGAGACAAAGCACTGAGAAAAACTGCAGTCAGAGAAGAGACAGAAAGGGCCATATGAGATCAATATATGAGGGCAGCAATAGCGGCTGCAGGGACAAGAGGCGAGGACCCCTTGGCAGCAGACTTGTTAACTGGCTTGACACACGAGCTGTTTTTTCCGTACATGTATATTCTAGTCTTATCAGTATGACTAAGGGTATCCCTATCCTCATCAACAGGTTCATTGACTTAAAATTCATCTAGATCATTATCATACAACACTTTTAGTTAGAAGTTCCTCATCAAAACATTCAATTATATCACTTGACTCTTTGTAATGCACCAAACTTATTCATTATATAATTTAACTCAGCCTGGGAGTCATATTTCATTAGTGACTTAGGATTATTTTCCTTTATATTTCTGTAACTAATTTTCACTAAAATTAAACCTATAATACGTTTATATAACACCAAAAAATATGCAGCATCACAAACCGCGGGTGATTTTAACCCCGTTAAACTTGCGCCATCTATCAGAAAGGTTTAGTGGCAATTCGACTAAACCACTTAATGGAAAAAATAAAGGGTAGGCTACGTGACCGCCCCTCTAATAACATTGCGCTCTCAATCTATAGGGGACCCCGTGCTCTTAGTAACACTGGCCATGGCGGTGCCGACGAGGGCGTAAACAGGCATTGGGTAGAATATACGGTGTTTATTTTCCAAGGTGCAACAATCTGCTAATTAAACCATAAATACGCATCCTTTCAATATTATGTTAAACTTGATTGGTCTAAAAAATATTTTTGTGAAAGAAATGGGTAGCCCTTTTATCCATCTTCTCAGACGATAGTCCATAATCAATACTTTTTGGTTGCGCTGGAAATTTTTTGTCCTTTAGCTATCTAAGATGGCAGAAGTTTCACATTCTTCTCTAGCAATTTTTGCATAAGTCTCCAAAACAAGTATTCTGGACGTCATCGTTTGATTTCAACTGATCTTGTTCATCGTCGGATTTCTAAAGCTTTGTGTCCTCACTAATCAGAGTAGGGTATTTCTTACGCTTGGAAGACCTCTGCCTCTATCTTGAAGTAATTTGAAAGTTTCAACCTCCACAAGTCTGTCCACAATGGGGTTTAATATTTTGAAAATATTGCTCACCCTCTTCTCGATACTTTTACAGAAAATTGCTTGACATTTTTTATCTATATTTGTAAGTGGGTTTGGTTTTATGAATTTATAAAATTATTCACAAAAATTAATAAATCTTAAAAGAACATGCAAGAAAGTAACTAATAATGGTATGTAAACTTATCTAACATGATATGTAAAATATAGTCTACACTTTGTGTTTCCACCCTAGCAAACTCAGAAACTTGCTTGTTCAATTAGCTATATGATTAATCTGTAATTCTAGTTTGATTCATTTTTCCCATATGCTACATTTACTTTATCCAATTTTGTATACCCATATGAATAATCTTTAATTAATGTTTTCTTCCTTACCTAAAAGAAACGCAGCTGTTGAGCTGACCATGTACATAAGAGGGTAGGTTATTTAGCATTTTTTAAGTTAAACAGCAATAAGGTAGCAGGATCTTCCTTCTCAGCCTTTAAAACATGTACTGATACATAATTATTTTAGGTGTCTTATGAATCTCTTGCATTTAAAGGTTCGTTCAATTTACCTATCTCGACTCAAGAAGATTAAGATTCTTAAGAAGATTAATACTCTGTGTGTAGTAGATTGGCTTTTATTAAAATTTCAAATGAGTTCGCTCTCTCTTGATTTTGCCGCATTTTAATATACCTAGTCGAACGAGAGGATATTTGAAATTACCTAGATGTACATATATCAACTTGTTACCAGGAAGGTTTCATTTAGCCACACGAATTTTTCATTAATTCGTTAATGAGTATTAGAAAGCGAACTAATAGTTTGAATATGATTAATCTGCTAATTAAGCGATGCTTTTTCTACGATTATTTTTCAACTTTGCAACCAAACTTAACGAGTATCATTGCTATACCTCAAGTTATTCAATGGGTCTTTCTAAATTCGTCTAAATTGTTTTTGTTTATGCCTGAATATCTAAAGAAATCTTAAATTTTCTTTGCCTCAGAGATTACGATGCAATTCCTAATCAAGTTAATAGTGTGGCATTACAACAAAACGTAGAGAATTGATCATCTTCGCGATGTGAATGGGCCTGTAATAATGAAAATCATCCTAGACCAGGGGTAGGCAACCTCCGGCCCGCGAAGCACTATCGTCTGGCCCGCCACCTTGATCGGCATTAATATTACAAACCGGCAAGCGAACCTAGAGCCCGCCCCAAAATAATAAAAAATTGTACCAAAGAGAATTTTGCGACTTCATCCTCCCTTCTAGCAATTTTCCATAATACATTGTGCATGTTCAACGCATCGTGGCCATATTTGAAAGGACTTACTGTTGTGAACATCTATTCTCTAAAATGAAGTGCTCGAAGTCTCACCTTCGCTCCTAACTAACATACGGCTAAGTCAATGACATTCATCTGTTGTCTACCTCATCCATTGAGCTAGACATTGAAACACTTCTTCATGGCAAGCAGCACCAGCCTTCTCACTGATTTAAATGTTTTTCAATAAAATAATTGCATAATGTTTTCTAGTATATATATGGTCACTTTGGAATTTTGTTTGTCACTCCAGCCTGATGTCTGCTCTCAAAATTCTCATCTGCTCCTCACTCTAAAAAGGTTTCCCGCCTCTGCATTAGACCTGACATTTGATGTGTCAGGTGTACAAGTCCCTTTCTGCCTGGGTGGAATGTATGGCACACCAATAGTTCATTCAACGAATTACAACTTCTGCTTGACAGATATAAAAGGTATGTATTCAATGTGTTTTCTTTTTTGGTCTTTAACATATTTACAAGAGACGTATCGATTAAAAAGATCAAAATAAATACTATGTTTTACTTCGGCTATTTCTCCATGTGATCGCAGCCAGTAATATCAAATTTAGTCTGTGATAAAGAATAGGGTCAAGAAAGACCCATGTGGAACCTAAAAGTCCGCGTGGCTATCACACACGAGGTGAAAGGACGAGAGAGCCGGGCTAAAAAACATGCGAAGAGGCTTCCGAACGCTTCCTCCCCCAAGCCTTGAGCCAATCGTGCCTCCCGCCTATCATCAGGAAACATGCGAGAGTGAGGGAAGATATCTGCTATCCCAAATTCATAACTGGAAGACGTCCATCCCATAGCCATGTGTTTACTTTAGGAGTATCTCTTCCGTGGCCGGACA
The DNA here is from genome assembly GCA_963969495.1 of Ceratothoa steindachneri. Lineage (NCBI taxonomy): Eukaryota > Metazoa > Arthropoda > Malacostraca > Isopoda > Cymothoidae > Ceratothoa > Ceratothoa steindachneri. Next base: position 14,370,891 of record OZ018336.1, on the reverse strand, counting down.
CGATTTTACTCCAACGTAACCGTATTTAACATCAAGCTTGTCCCGATCAAAGCAGTACAGGCTCGCATTCTAGCACGAGAGAGATCTCTTCTCAATTTGGCTCCACTTTTAACTCCACGAGCGCAAAAGCAACATAATCTCCCATCGGAATTCCGCCCCCTTTGAATTAGCGATTTCCTAGTAATGGCCATTCTGGTTCACCAGCGCAAGTAATCTCTCGTCAAGGTATTTCGAGGTAAACCTCAACCTTCTGCAATACTCCTCGTCAAATTGCTCCCCTTTCATTTTTTGTCCAAGCATTAACTTCTGCAATATGTCGATGCGTGCGGATTCATTTAATCTGGTCACCCGCTAAATATTTATTGCTATTTTGGCTCAGTGAAGCCTTTGAAGACTCATTCCGAGTTTGGTGACCTACCTGCCTCAAGATCATTAGCTGGCCATTATGACCGATTATCGAGCCCCAAATTCCAGGATAATTTAATTTCATTTTATTTGTGTGAATATTTATTTATTTATTTCCTGTTGTGTTATTAAATATTATTTTTCTACTTCTTCTTAAAATGAGCCAGAGCAGCATTCAGCCATAGCTAGTAATTAACGATCAATCTGCACTCGCTTTTTTTATTTACCTGCGTAATCGGAAAACCACATCACTCCATTTATTTACCCTCATTATCTTAACCCATAATCTGGTAACGGAGCAGAGGTCAGGTCTCTTGGGCGTCCTTTTACTCTATTCCTCACCACTAGGCTAATCTAATCCACTTCCACAGATATATATATATATATATATATATATATATATATATATATATATATATATATATATAAACATATATATATATATATATAAACATATATATATATATATATATATATATATATATATATATATATATATATATATATATATATATATCGGCTATACCTCGAATTATAGTAAGTATATATTTATGTATTGTGATAGAATTGCCTAGGGTGGCTGCGTCTCGCTTCTATTATTTATTTAAACTCATGCTTCCCACGTGTATCCTGCATGACGTTCTTATCGCCCAACATTTCCCGATTAACTTCCCCCTCTCTAAGTTTAATCAAGGAGGTTCAATCCACCGTTCGCCTGCAGGCGTCGATCTCGCAAGATTGAAATAGGCTTAGGGGAAGATAAGATTGTTTCAAGCGCTACCGGGACATTCCATGGAAGTCCCCCATTGTCCCCTACTCCATGGGGCTGGTTCCGGCTATTTATGCGATAGAATTTCGCGTTTGAATCAGATCGAGATTTCCTTCGTCAGGCATCACGCCGATCCGGTCTCCATTGTGCACCTATGAACTCTCTACCCCGAGGACCCCTTATTTTTAAGAAGAGGACAATATCCCTGAGTTCCAAGGTTCGTGCCCCACGAGACGCCAAGTCACAGGGCCCACCCCCCTGTTGTTCAGTTGTTCAGAAGAGAACAACTTTAGAACAGTCATTGTTCTTCGAGCCCGTTCGACAAGAAACGGTTCTCGCTCCCCTGATATCACCTCAGTGGTAAGTTAATTCACCCTTTTGAGATTCCGATTATCTTCGCCAGGCATCAAGCTGATCCTGTCTCCCTTGTGCACCTAGGAACTCTACCTCGAGAACCCCCTTATTGTCCAGAAGAGGACAATATCCTTGAGTGCCAAGGTTCGTGCCCCTCGAGACGCCAAGTCAACAGGAACCCCCCCTGTTGTTTAATTTTTCAGAATAGAGCAACTTTAGAACAGTTATTGTTCTTCGAGCCCGTTCGACAAGAAACGGTTCTCACTCCCCTGATATCACGTCAGTAGTAATTAATTCCCACCTTTTAACGTTCTTCAAGAGAACGCTTGGTTACCCCGATAACCTCAATTGTTCATCCAGCACATCTCCAGTATCCACTCTCAAGGATCACTCGTACTTCCGAGCCCCACTTCGCTCCCACTCCTCGAAGTCAGTCCTTCCCCATCGTTAAGGACAGCCCCCCTTAAAAACCCTTTTCCTGAGAAGGAAATCGCTAGTCGGACAGAAGATATTATTTCAAATTGCCTTCATCTGCATGACGACCTAATAAATACGTAGGCTACGAATTGCATTTAACTATTTAACTTTGTGCTAACGTAACTCCGTGCTTTAACACGGATTCAACCAACCCTTTCCCTTCTTGTTTGTTTCGTCATTTAAATCCCGCCAAATCTTAAAGCTCCGCTAGGTGAAATTTATCCTATGACCTTTTTCATTTCATGTGTATCTCCCATTTTAATCCCCGGTCTTTTAAATATTTTCCATGTGTTGCTTCTGTTAGATTAATTAATAAAATTATATTTTATTAATGCTTTCAATATTACTTATCCTTGGGTTCCATTCCACTTCTTAAGTATATTGAAAATAAATAAGCCCTCTCCAGGCCTATTTATTAACGTTGAGTCATACTCGGCCATCTGATTTAATCCCGTACTCAAATATAGAATAATCCCCACAAAGAAAAGATATATATGTAGTATATGGTCGGGAGCCTTTTCTACGACATCTATATTATAAATACGTGTCAGGTTTATCAAGGTTTCTTAAGGATCATCTTTTAAGAGGTTTTTTAAAAGTTCTTTTTTTTAGGGGGGGGGATTTTCTATAAAGGCTAAATATTTGGGTTGTTTAAAGGTGCAGTAAAATAATCTTTTCATATATTTCTCTTTGTGTTTGTGTTTTAATTAGGAATGCAATGCTCTCACATTAATTATTTCTTTTGTAAGGCATTTTCTTTTCGTACGCTCATATCACGTTAGACCAGATCGTCCAACTCCTTGCATAAATTGCAGTTAATTTGAGTTTTTTGGCTGCGTTAATTCCATTATCACACACAAAATGTCGTCTTTTGAGCGTTTGACGCTCAAAGTCGAATCCCTTGGCTTAACAGGCAAGGATCTTCTAGCGTATATCCATGGAGAGGAGAGGAACGAAAGAGCTGAAAGAAGAGAATAAGAAGAACAAGAGAGAGCAAAAAAAAGCCACAAAACAACAAGAACGACAGAGAGCAGACAGAAGAGGAATACGCAAGTATGAGCTTGAGCTAAGTAAAGCAAGGGTGGAGACCCTCTCTATGAATTCTCGACCTGAAATTTTCCAGTGAGCTTCGGTGAAACTCCTCGTTTTTAAAGAAGAAGGAGATATTGGTTCCTACCTACCTCAATTTGAAAAGATTTTTGAAGTGAATACTTGGTTCACAACTCCAGGACATATTTATTTCCCTCCTGCATGAAGCTACGATATATTATTCCATCTTGAATTCCGAGCTTTCCTCGGCGCATAAAATCACCCCGGATTTGTATCGCTACAAGTTTTTCCCAGCCCGAATTTAGCCCAACCAAACTTTCCGCCACTTTTACTACACCCTACGAAGGCATTTTAACTTCTGGTTGGACTCATAAGAAATTGCCCATGACTATGGCTCCCTAGTTGACATTGTCCTGAAGGACCAGTGCTTGGCTTTTCTACCTTCATAATTCCGTTCATTCATGGAGGATCGTAGATGTTATAACTTTAAAGAATGCATCGAAGAGGCTGATCTTTACGCGCCGAGCCATAATTTTTACCCGGAGAAAAATAAAAAAAATCTTCCCTTGTCCCCCAAGTCAAAAAGTAACAACCCAAGATTTCATCAAAACAACTTCAGTAAATTCTTTAAGGCGACTGACCCCACAAAACCCAGAAATTTCTGCCAGTCAGAACCCAGGCTATTTACGCCCTAACTGCCCCCAGAACTTCCAACTCCGTAGATCTTCTGTCAACCAAGTACATCAAGTGAGTGCTGCCCCCTCGCCACCATTGTCGCGAGCTGGCTCTTAATTCATCTGGAAATCATGGCAATTTCCTTTTTGATAAATGCTCTGTTGGAAGTCTTAAATTATAAACTGAAGCAGTAAATTTGGAATAGTCCATGACTATCTGAAACGTGCAAACCGCTTCTCCATAGTAAAGTGCCATCTGCAATGACAGTATTTTACCGGCTGGGCTGAAGTAGTGTCAGCCAGGATAAAGTTCTCTTCCATACTAGTAGGACGAGGCCATCAGTTTTCTTCCAACCCCGTGGCTCGAACCATCGTCACACCAGCCCAATCGAGAAAAGAAACTGAGAAGCACGCTCCTTTCGAATCCTCCTGCGACTCCGAATTTAGGGGCGCTATGAGCGAAGGATTCGCTCAAAAGCAGAAAGAAGTGTGAGTCCGTAATTCCACTGTGTGAAAAAGCCCAGAGCCTTGAGCGAGAGTCCGTCCGCGGCAACAAAACCATTTCTTTCATCGTAAAGCAAGGCCTATTGTACGGTGCTTACTCGGAAAGAAATAACACCGAGGCTCACGCATTATGCGTTCCCCACTCTCACATCCCGCTCATTATAAAAACTGCCCACGACAGTTTGTTTTCTGGCCATTTTAGCCCTTCAAAATCATCACAAAGAATTTCAGGTATTTGCTTTGGTTTGGTGCTGCAAAGACCCTTAAAAGTACTTCAGATCGTGAGCTGTTTGCCAGAAGACCCTGCAAAAGGACGCTTCAAACTCGCTCCTCTTCAGAAGGACCCATCATTTCTCAGCCCTTCTTTCGTGTGGCCATCGATCTTATTGGCCCCATTCACCATCAGTCCAGGAACGGGCATAACTACGTGTTCACATCATTAGATTTTATACTCAATTTCAGAATCCATTCTATTAAAAAGGATAGACAGCGCCACATGTGCGGAAGCCCTCACTTCCATCTTCTCTTGGGTTGGAATACCGAAGAAGGTGTTATCCGATTGATGCCGTCAGTTTACCTCCGAGCTTATGGAATTCATAGGAAAATTGCTGATGATAAAACCTTGTTTTACTACCCCGTTCCACCCTGCCACAAACGGGATATGTAAGAGAGACAATGGAACTCTAAAGTCCATTTTGAAGAAGCTCTGTGAGGAGTGGCCTAGAGACTGGCATCGTTACTTGTCAGTGTCATTATTTGCCTACCAAGAAAAACCCACCGTATCCTGGGATTTTCTCCTCTTTAGTTGTTATACGGGCGGAATGTTCGGTGTCGAATGAGCATTTTAAAGGAGCTATTCTCCAACCGTGAACTCGACAAAGAGATACAACGGTCGTACTAGTATCTATTCGATCGTCGCCGAAGATTAGAGAAGTGCGCCGAGCTTGCCTACCATAACGCAAACGTCAATCTGGAGAAGTACAAGACGTACTTCGATGTCAAATCGAAGGAACGAAAATTTAATCCCGTTGACAAAGTGTTGTTGTTGCTCCCAACCGAGAATAACAAATTTCTCACTCAATGGAAGGGGCCCGTTCTAGTAACTTAGAGCAGTGGCCCAGATGACTATTTGACCAAACAAACACTCAGGAGAAAAACTCTTCCACATTAATATGCAAAGAAGTACCATCGCCGAACCTGGGTTACTAACATCGTGGCCATCGACCAAGAGTCGGCTATGGAATCCAAATATCCTACATACCCACTGAATGAGGGCATATCCGTTTGTGTGGAGCAGTAAAAATGTTATCTGCCTCCAACCTTGCTCGGCGCAGCCGAGTTACCACCTTCTGCACTAGATATTGACGCGCGGCTGACACTGGATGAGAAGAGTCAGCTGCAGCAGCTGCTGAATCAGTTCTGGGAGGTGATTTCTGAAGTCTTGAGATATGCCACAGAGATTGAGCACGACATCGTTGTAACCACACGAGAAACAGTCCACTCAATGCCGTACCCCTCCCCATTCACTTAAGATAAGCCTTCAACGGCGAAGTAGATAATTTGCTTAGATTAAATATTTTTGAGCCCTCCAATTCTAATTATTGTTCCCCCATAGTAATGATACAAAAACAGACAGTTCATATGTTATGTGCGTTGATTTTCGTAAACTCAACACTGCGACGGTATTTGACACCGAATCAATCCCGCTAATCGATCAGTATCTACACCTTTTTGAAGAGGCCTAATTTTTTACAGAATTAGACTTGTAAGGCCTACTATTAAATTCCTCTGAAAGAAAAAATAAGAAAATATACGGTTTACCCCACGAGTAAAGGCTTAATGCAGTTCCATCGGTTTTCATAAGGCCTTGTTACCGCTTGTAGTAGAACAACCCTATAATCCGCAGAATCTTGGATAGATTATCGAACCTAACGTTCTACTTTGAAAATATCTACGTTGCCATTCGAGATTGGGTCCGGCACCTGGTCGCCCTCCATGCACTGCTGCGTCGGCTGCGTGAGCACGGCCTCTCGATAGGCCCAAGCAAATTCCATTTTTCATATGGCACCATCAAGTAGCTCAGGTTCCACTTCGGAAATGGCTAACTTTGCCCCCATGAAGACCAAGTCCAAGCCATCATGGATATGCCTCTACTCTATAATAAGAAGCAGTTAAGATCTTTCATGAGATTTGCCTTATTTTATCGGAGGTTCGTTTCCAATTTTGCATCTCTCTCCACCCCATTATGCAACTTCTTGCAAAAGAAATCTCCAGACCGTATTATTTGGACTCCGAAAACCACTTTCCGCTTCCAGCAACTAATATGTAAATTGGCGTCCGCTCTCATTCTTAGGTTACCTGAACCCAGTAAACCTTTCGGAATCCGGACTGAGGCGAGCAACGATGGTATTAGCTGTGTATAATTGCCAATATGGAGACCATGGTGAAAGCCACCCGGTAGCGTGGCAGATCACCGACCCCTCGCATATTTACGAAATGTTAAGGTCAACAACGAAAGAATCACGCGTTGGAGTTAACTCCTACAGGAGTATCAGTATAAGATTATCTATATTCTTAAATGTCGGAAAATTGTCTACCCGACAGCTTCAGCTGAAATTCCGTGGAGCCTAAGCAGAGCTAATTCTAAAAGGGAAGAAATCTTTGGGGGGGAGGAAGGGTTATCCCAATTCATTCTATGTATATATATTTATCGTATATCGGCAAGAAGAAGACACCCTGTAATTTATTTTTTTAGGTCGTTGTACCGTATACCTTTATTGCTCTAGTAAACTACTGTACATATATCTCAGCTTATACTTGGATGATCCTATTTATTTTTCTTTATATGTTCCTATGATGTTATTCTGTACCATGTAATTATGTCATTTTGGACCTACTGAACCGAAGTGAGTGAGCCTCCATTCGAGATTAACTTTGTAGGTCAAATTTTCCTTATTCCATTTTGTAGCGGTTCAATTAATTTCCTTCGATACTCGGATTATCCATTGGCTTTAGCTATCTATATTTGTATCGACACAGGTCAGGTATTTTCCCATTAATTGTACCTTGAACATCGGAAATTTGGAACGCTCCTTTTCTCCAAAGTTGAAAAGCGTCATCTTTGGAAGGAATGAGATTTGAAAAAATAGGGTCAAGAAGCCCCACGTGAACCCTAAACACCCTCGTAGCTATCACAAACGAGGTCAAAGGACGAGGAAACGGGCCTAAAAAATACCCAAAGAGGCTTCGGAACTTAGATGTAATTACTTCTGAGGCAATCTTGCCTACAACCAACCATCTGGAAGCATGCAAGAGTGAGGGAGGACATCCATTATCACAAATTCCTGGCTGGAAGACGTCATACTTCAGACCTATGTTTAACTTGGGAGTATCCCGTACGTCGCGAGAGGCGATTTTACCCCAGCGTCAGCCCGTATTTAACGTCAGGCTCGTCCAGATCAAAGCAGTACACGCTTGAAATTCAGCACGAGATAAATTTTTCATGATTTGGCTCCGCTTTCGTTTTCATGAGAGCAAAAGCAAGAAGCTCTCCAATTAGAATTCCGCCCAAATTGTTTGGCGATTTCCCACTAACGGTCGTTCTCGTTCACTAGCGCAAGTACTCACTCGTCAATTTATTCTGAGGTAAATCTCAACCTTCTGCAATTTCCCTCCTCGACTTTCCCTCCTTCCCTTCGTCGTCTAGCTATTAACTTCTGCAAGACGTGGACAGGTGCGGATCCTTTTCATCCGGTCATCCCCTAAATATTTATTGGTATTTTGGCTCAGCACAGCCTTTGAAAATTCAATCCGAGTTTGGTGATTTACCTAACTTAAGCTCATTAGCTTGTCCCTTTTGCCCAACTATCGAGCCTCAAATTCCAGGATAATCCAATTTCATTTTATTTGCGTATATATTTATTTATTTATTATTGTGTTATTTAATATTATTTTTCTACTCCTCTTTTAAAAAACCCAGAGCAGTATTTAGCCATAGCTAGTAATTAACTGCCAATCTGCACTCGCCTTTTGTTATTTGCCTGCGTATTTGGCGTACAGTTTCTCTCAATTTATTCCCACTCATTCTCTTACCCCATCATCTAGTAACGGAGCCGCAGTCAGGTCTCTTGGGTATCCTTTTACTCTATTCCACACCACTCGTTAAATCTAATCCCCCTCTATAGATAGATATATATATATTGGATATACCTCGACAGTCTGATTTTATTTTATTTCACTGCAGGTCGCAAAACAAAAGGCAAAAAATCTATCATGTATCCAGTTGTTCAGTCTGCTATTCTCCCAGTTCGACATTGAAGTGCTATTCCTGTAACACAGCTGCTCTCTGAGCTACCAAGTGATGACACGAGCAACTTGGACGATTTAGATTATCAAGATACATCAAATGTGGCACAGCTTGAATCTAGAAAGAAACCTCACCTCATCGCCAAACGGAACTCGATGATTTAGTTCGAGATCTAACACTTACTAAGCAACGAAATGTACTCCTGGCCTCACGTCTGCAACAATGGAACCTGTTGGATGAACATGCTTGAATAAAAATATATAGGAAGCGTTCTGCAGATCTACAGCAATTCCTTACTTTTAAAAACAATTTGACTTATTGTAATTATATCATAGGTCTATTAAATGCCATTGAGCTGACTTATGATCCAAATGAGTAGAGGGTACTGATAGATGCATCCCTTTACAGCATAAAAGCGGTTCTGTTGCAAAGTGGAAACACCATGTTTTCAGTTCCAGTTACTCACTCTGTCATTTGAAGAGAGACATATGAGAACCTTGTTTTTATTGTAGATAGCATAGTTTCCAAGGAGCATGAGTTGGGAATATGTGTGGAATTAAAACTGGATACACAAAGTTTGTGTACCTCTTTTTTAAGTGGAACAGTATGGCCAGATCAGACTATTTGTACGCTCATACTAGTTACGTCGGGAAACGATGACGCCTAGATGGCATAATGTAATTCGTGAGCCCCTAGTTAAGAAGGAGAAAATAATTTTGTCACCACTGCATATAAAACTAGGCATAATGAAGCAATTTCATCAAATCACTGAAACATAATAAGCCATGCTTCAACTACCTGAAAACGATCTTCTGTAAAAAATGTAAGTGATGTTAAGATCAAAGAAGGCATATTCGTAGGCCCTCAGATTCATCAACTCTTAGCTTATGAGGACTTCGAGGCGACAATCGATGAAACTGAGCTAGCGGTCTGGTATGCATTCAAAGATGTATGCTAAGTACTACTGTGAAAGCGCCAAGAGGCCCAGTAGAGCGTAAAGTGGAGAGCTTAATCAAGTGCTATCAAGATCTCGGATGAAATATGTCACTGAAAATACACTTTCTTCATTCTTATTGGTCCTTCTTCCCAGAAAATGCAGGAGATGTAGGTGATGAACATGGAAGGCCGTTCCATTAAAGGATAGCGTCAATGAAAAACAAGAAAAAGGGAAAATTGAGCCATGCTATGCTGGCTGACTTCTGCTGGAACCTGAAGCGTGACACACTCAAGACGTTGTGCAAACGAAGAAGGAAATACTAAAATGTTGGTTATTTCATTATATAATGCTATCAACATGCTGAATCATTATCACTAATTATAATTTAAGAAAGGGATTTGAATACTAATTTCATCATAGTTTGGTTATGACTTATTTTTTTAGCAAACTTCTTTCTATCAATTCTATAATAATATAAAAAAAATGGTGAAGTTCAGAAATAAATATAAGTATCGAAATTTTGTAAATTATTTAAAACCTAAAGAATTAAAAATGGTGAAGTTCAGAAAATGTATTTTATATATATCTTCTTCTTCTATAACTATATTTTAGCAACGTGATATTTTGAAAGTAGGTCAATTTAGTTTAGAGTTCCTTTTTTACATTATTATAATTAGCGAAGTTCATAAAATTCATAAAAATTTAACCATGGCTGCTTTTTTTCAGATTTTATATTTTAATTTTAATAGCGAAGCGCAAGCTCCTTCCGTAGAGGGGATTGGCGAAGCTATTGCCTGCTATATTCATGAATTAATTACAATGGACACTTTTATTCCGACTTTGGGAGCAAAATCCATAGACAAGATTGGCTTGCTTGCCACCTGAGAATTTGTATTTAAGTTCTGTAGGTTTTATAGTACGAAAAACAAAGTTAATAGGAAATTCTATACCATCTATCAGGTGGCATAGAACAGTTTCAATGCCATAAACACTGCTTTCTGCAAACACTAGAATAAGGGTAAAAATGCACTAACGCCTCAGAAGATAAAAGAAACTGCTTGCAGCCAACAAAAGCAGTTGTTATGCTTTACCCAAACACCAAGGGACACCACCTTTTATAAGTTGTTTAGAGGCTCCAGCTGCTGATGCCTTAGGAATTAATCTCTTATAAAAGTTAAACAACCTTAAATATGTTTGAGCTGAGTCACATTAATAGGAATATGGACATCTGTAATAGTTTGAACTTCGTCAGAAGTGGGGGGAATGTGCTGAGTATCAATACAATAACTCAAAAAAGAAACAGTAGAGCCTATAATAGCTGATGATACTCAAGCTCAGATGAACCACATTAGAGCAGATAATCCAAACACCAAACAACACTTGGACGATCCCTTAATAAATCTTCAATCGCTTGTGCAAAAATTCCAGGTGGGGAGGAAATTCCAATACACAGCCTATGATATTCATACACACAACGATGTCTGTTAATCACTGTATAGTGTTGTAATGCCTCATCGGGGCATAATTGAGCATATGCCTAAGTGATAGCTAGCTTAGTAAATATCTTATCATCTTAGACTACTAAACAGATCCTTAATCTTCGGAATTGTTAGGTATCCAGACTAGCAGCAATATTTACTGTAAGCCGTTGGTCGCAACAAATCCTGACTCATCCATTGCTTTCAAAACTGGTACTACCATAACCTATTTAGAAAGAGGTATAGGGGAAATTATAACTTATTCCATCTTTCTATTTAGTTTTCTCTCTTCGTAGCTTTACAGAAGTTAGGAGTGATATTTGGATCTACCTCAATAGTGAAAGTTTTGCCTTTAGAGAAATCTAAAGCAGTAGAAAATAATTCTGGAAATTCTTTTACAGTACCAGCATCAGTATTTGATACACTATCTATATCTGAGCACTTTTTTCCCTGTAGTTGAAAGGAATCAAGTAAATTTCTTTCTAAAAGACATGGGCCTGATCTTTCCACAACCCTCAATAGTTGCCTGACAAGAATTTGTAAACTCAAGTCTAGCACAGACACAAATCTCACCTTCTACCTGAAAGGGAGCAACACCATAAGTCTTAAGGTTTATAGAAGAATGATGAAGAACAGGTATGTCACACTCAATAGGCCCTAGATTAGAGAAAATATTCTCTGAAATAAGGGAAAGTAAAAACCTGTATCTAATTTTCTAGTTACACAGATATTACTAAGAAATAATGTGATTATAATTGAATTAGGTTTTGTAGGAGTAACATTAAAAACATAGTCCAAAATAGAATCTACCTAAGTGACTCGAGCCTAGTCCAATTTATGAACTCGATAATTCCCTTATATTTTGGGTTGCTTAACCAAAATTAAAACTTTGCACATTTCGCAACATGTGGTTAATAGGGTCTTTTTTGATTAAAGTAAAGTAGGTAGCACCTATGAACCGTCCCTCTCGCTTTCGATGTACTTTACGACATACAGAACAAAGTGTCTTAGGTTTCAATGTTCATTCAGCCTTCCAATCTTTAGGCTGAGTAAGCATTTTCTTAAAAGTGGTTTTCTGTTCATGAAATTGGTTTCCAGCAATGTCCCATATCTTGTGCATCCCCAAAGCTGTTTCTACATCACTAGCTATTTCTCCAGTTCCAATAAAAGTTAAATCTAATTCTGCCAGAATAATGTGAAGTGTAGACTCATTAGATAGGCCCATCAGAAATCTGTCTCTTTGCATTTCTGTTTACGGGTTACCAAACTCACATGTGTGGCTTCCTTATTTAATTCCAGCAAAAAAAATTAATAATAGCGGGATAATTAAATTATTAAACGGAGTTTTGGCAACCATGAAGAGTATGCTTGATGCTTCTGCTGAAGAAGAATAGACCTTATCTACCAAAGTACAAAATCATGATTGCTTACTCTGAGAAGTTGCAGGTTATGGAGTGTTAGGTAAATGGTATTGTAGACGAAAAGGCTACCAGTTAGGTAGGTCCGGATGATGGTGAATCAATTGCATGTGAATGAAAGAGAATTCCGGACCACCATCTTATAAGGGCACGACGAGTTCTAGTTTATAGGTGAAGGGTAAAGTTATAGCTAATTATTTATCTGGCTCCAAAGATAAATGATTTTAAGGGGCTGTTCTACTTGGTTCGGCTTACTGAACGTTTTAAGGCAAAATTGAATGTACGAAGATAAACACTTTATTCTAATGACGGAATATAACGGTACAAGTGGCGGGACACGGAGCTTACAAGGCGGGAGACTAGTAGTCTATATACTATCAACGCGAGTACGAGTTAAGACTTAGTGGATTAGAAATTGGAGTGTGAACGAGGTTGAATTTTTTATGTTTGGATGTCTTAATTAATGAATGAAATCTGAATCTTTTTTACTCTCCTATACTTTTTTATATATGTGATCCTAATGAAGAGGGCATGGGTTGGATGTGACCGTAGGAAGAGCTACCTCCCTCGTGGTCGCATTTCACCAACCCCTGGGCAGAGCTGGGAATCACAACATCTTACGGCTAACAGCTGTGTTTACCCGATCTCCTCATCAAACATCCGTCTTTGCTAATTTCCTCTCGAGACACAACTTGGGCAGTTTTATCAAAGGAGGTGTTCAATCATTTTCCTTTGATCCTTCTTGTGTCTCACGCTCGCTTGCTTATATAAAAATATATATGTACATTTATACATCCCATCATATTTCTTATACAATATTGAATCTTTACCGTATGTATATATATATATATATATATATATATAAATATATATATGTATATATATATATATATATATATATATATATATATATATATATATATATATTAGTAAGACATGCTTGGATTTAATAGGACCAATTTTCGTTTTTCGGGAGGTATTTTTGGGGACTATTGAATCCAGCAATTTTGGTGCCAGAAGCCTATCTATTGCGTATTCCGATTTACTACAACTCTACCTTCCTAACTCTGTAGATATACTAGATAGTAATCTAGAATATATTCATTCTAATTAATCTAGATTTACTTGAGACACGCTAGACTCCTCTCTGTAAAAACGTATAGGCATTGCTTTATCTAATTTGGATGTCACCTAATGAAATCTATTACAAGATAATAAGCCTTACGGAATTAAATTCTTAAGCGAATAAGAGTAGCATCTATTGGGAAACACGTCTCCTTTCTTTTGAAATATAAAAATTGTCTATGACAAACAAGTTTTAACCAAAAAAAGAATAAAGACCGGTCAAATCCCAAAGTGCTTTTAATTTCCCAAATACCACGTTTTGTCAAAAGTGTATGTGATAGAACGGGTTGAGGCCTCTTAATTTTCAACCACTATCACATGTTATTTATAACTACGATGCTACCCACGTGCATCTTCGCTTTGAAGCCTGGCGCCTTATCACAGCCACCTAAGGTCAATGTTTAAGCAGGGAGGTTTATCTTCCCCCGTCGCCCCATGCGCAAACCTCACCAGATTGAGTTAGGCTTATGGGCAGATAAGGCATTGTTCACAGGCTCGGCTGTGCATTCCCTTGAAGCTTCCACTCCATTGTCCCCCACGCCAAGGGGATATCCTGACTATTTATTTGGAAACTTTACCACTAAGATTAGATTGGAGATCCAGATTTTCTCGCGAAACATCACTACGACCCGCTCTCACCTTGTGCGCCAAGGGACCTCGACCTCGTGATTCACCAACACTTGTCCAGAAGAAGGACAATATCCCTTGAGTGCCAAGGTTCGGGCCTTTAGTTACGCCAAGTCCACAAGGCTTCCCCTGTTGTTCAGAAAGAGAACAACATTAGAACAGCCATTGTTCTTGTGAGCCCGTTGACAAGAAACAGTTCTCAACCCATCCCCTGTTGTTCAGAAGAGAACAACGTAGAGCAGCCATTGTTCTTTTAAGCCCGTTCGCCAGGAAACGGTCCTCACCCTTTCCTCTGTTGTACAGAAAGAGAACAACGCTAGAACAGCCTTTGTTCGTTCGAGCCCGTTGATAAGAAACGGGTCTCACCCCCCCCCCCCTGTTGTTCAGAAGAGAACAACGTAGAACAGCCATTGTTCGGTTAAGCCCGTTCGCCAAGAAACGGTTCTCACCCTTCCCCCTTGTTGTTCAGAAAAAAAGAACATTAGAACAGCCATTGTTTTCGAGCCCGTAGACAAGAGACGGTTCTCACTCCCCCCTGTTGTTCAGAAGAGAACAACGTAGAACAGCCATTGTTCTTGAAGCCGTTCGTCAAGAAACTGTTCTCATTCCCAAGACGCCACGTCAGGATCATTTAATTCCCCCCCTTCGGCTGGAACTCGCCAGCGGACCGAAAATTCCTTCACGTCGCCTTCCTCTGCACAACAAGTATAATTACGTAAGCCGAACGTTACCTTTGAGTATTTAACCCTTTTGTGAACTCTATCCTGTGCTTTAATTGTTTAGCGAACGATCCCCTCCCTTTAACTTTATATTTGTTTTACCTTTTTAAATCTTTTAATCCTCAGGTTAGCTCGATTCCCCACGACCCTTTCCATTCTCTGTTTATGTCAATTTTTTCCGTTTTGTGTGTTGTTGATAGTTATTATTAATAAAACTCTATTTTATTAATGATAGCAATATTATTATCCTTTAGCTCAGTTCCACTTCTTAAGCATATCGAAGATACCTATTATCGGCTAGCCAGACATCCACCCACTCTAAAGATAATTAAAGAAGTTCCCGCAACGAATAGTTATATATGGTATATCGTCGAGAGTCCATTTTACGACAGTGTAAAAAAGTTTGCATAGGAGATGAATACATGTGCTATTTAAATATAAGATATTTCATCGCTATCAATATTATATATAAAAAAAGAAAGAAAATAATAATTAATTGAAAACAAGGTCTGCTAACTAAAAGGTTGCGTACTCAACCGTATTCTGATTTATGACCTTACGACCTTCAAAACATTAAATGATTTCCCAAATAAGTTCCCTTCGGAATTTGGTGATTCTATAATACAAAGAGATTGTAAAACAAAATAAAACTTCAAATTTCGATAGAACCTTGTCTAAAATAGAATAGTCTGGCTGTGCCGGGCCTAACCTTGCCTAGCTTTGTAAAATCTTGTTAGTCTACTATAACCTATCCTACTTAACCTAGCCTACTTTATCCTACCTTAGCTTAGTATAGCCTAGACTATCGTATCCTAGTATAGCATAGCCAAGCTTAGTAGATCCTAGTCTAATCTAGAATATGTAATTCCTAGGCTAACCTTGGGAGGATTTTTGCAATTATATCATTCAAATGAGAATGTAAAACAACATAAAGGTTTTAAATTTCGTTGGAATAGGCGGAATAGTTATGATGTTATTACCAAAACAAAATAATTTACGTGCTAACTTGGGAGGACTTTCTCAATTGTAGCATTCGAAAGAGAATGTAATTACAACATAAGGTTTTCAAATTCCGTTAGAATCAGCAGAATAGTTAGGATGTTATTGAAAAACGGCAACCGAGCGACTGACCGACTGATCGACCGACATAGTGAGATGTAGAGTCGCTCGCGAATAAAAATAAGAAAAATGCACTCATCATGGCTGAATTGCTGGAGGGAAAAAGAAAAGAGATTAAATAAAAAATTTTCAAGGAATTGTATGAACTATTTGATGATTCTAGTGTTATTGTGAATTGTTTATGACTCAGTAAGGGACTTGAATTCGAGCAATTTGACGACCTTAACAGGGATAAGAAGAAAAATTAAAAGATTTTTACATTAAAAAAGAACCAGTCAAAGTAAATAAAAAATGTCTTGAAGATGATAAAGACAAATAAAATATTAAAATTACTCGTAGTAAAGGTCAGATTATCATGTCTTATTATTCAACGAATCGCAATCCATATAAAATCTATCCTTCGATTAATATGTGGAAATTGTTTCATAATTAAATTGACACAATAGAGAAGAGTGAAAATGTATCTAAGATACATAGCCTTAAGATTCCTACCTCCATGTCATTAATTGCGCTCAGTAATTCCTATCTTGCCTCCTTGTCTGCCTCTTTTTATTAGACATAAATATATCTCATCCATGCTCTATGAATAGAGTTGGCGAAAACTTACCTTTAGGGCAACAATCCACTTTTAATTAGTTAATAACTCCTGATTTGTAATGAATGATTAAATTAGTAAGAAAATGAAGGTATTTTTCCTATTTGACAAAGATTACGATTTCCGTTCAGATACCAAAAGGAATATAATATAAGAATCTATTGTAAGAGAGACAAAGAGAGAGAAAGAAGTTGAACACTATACACATAGACACTCTAGCGTTATAGGTTTGCATTACTTGCTAGAACATTTATTCATCATCGCAACAAAGAAAACACGAAATACAGAAGTGTACATATAGAAAATTTTTCCAGGAATAAAGACAAAACTTTTCAAAGATTTAACAAGAGAAGAAAAGATAAACTATTAAGTAATATACAATATATCGCGTGTTTAAAAAAACGCTGACATTTATTTATTTCTACAATTGTTTGCAATGGCCGAAATTAGAATCTATTGGAACAATGTCGGTAGCTATTACCATATGAGTTTGAGAGGAAATATCCAAACTGTGGCAGTTTTACGGATTTTATCATTCTTAGAGAACTATTTGTATTCTCTGTATACTGGGACAGCAAAGATGGTGTCCTTGTAGAGAGATTGGTATATGTTGAAACATTTAAAGTATATATTTACGGGCATCAGTATATATATAATTGTCAAAAAAGAGCACTCAGTAAAGTAGTCAGCGACTAGTTGTTTGCCGTTACCAACAACTTTAGTAACTTCATGATACCCCGTGGCTTCGAACAGTTCAGAATCAGAATTAAATATGTTTTAAGGAATCACTGCATCTACATTTTTGTCAGAACTCTTCCTTATGATTTTTAACTTTTTTCTTGAATTAAACTTTGTTTGGTGGTAAAATGGTGTTGTGGAAGAAAATATCGCGGTTATATATGAATAACATCAATAATATGCCTGGGTGAAATTAAGAGTGTACTGCAAATAAAAGCGATTACTTTGAACATCTTTCTCAATAAAATGTTTGTTTTTCTTTAATAATTATTATTTAAGGAATTGACCATGAGGGCGATCGTTATTTTCTCATACAATCTGGTCACATTATTATTCGGTTCATTTATTATATGTATTAGGTTCGATCCCTTCTTCTCATGATCAATGGAAGCAAATTTATTAAAAATACCTTAATTTTTTCCATTTCCTTGAGAAAGTAAGCAAATGAGTTAAACAAATGGCGTGTAGTCCTTCAATACCAATTTGCGGAGATACAAGAGGCAAAATAAACAAATAGATCTCTTGTTGAAACAAATTGACTAGAGGTGGAATGCCCACCTTGGGTTCTACGTAAGCATTTCGAGGGCTACTGACATCTGAGAACAAACAAAGAGAAAAGATTTCCCATTCATCGAAATGAAAACTAAAGAAGATAGTATAAACGGTAATGAGGGAAAAACGACAGAACCAGAATTTTATGTTGAAATTCTCAATTAATCAATAGAAATTGTAGATTTCTGTTTTGGAAAGAAAATTAGAGTGGAAGTTATAAAGGGTAAATAAAAAATTGTGTCAGTTACAATAATAAGAAGCACTTTCGATGAAAAATTAGAATGTCTGGCATAGAAATTAAAGTAGAAATTGAAAAATGAAAGTCAATTTGCCAGTTAAGAGAAGTAAAGTGGGCCAATTCTATGTAAATTAGCTACGGCTAATGTTGAAATGCTAAAGGAAAAAAATAAAATTTGTCAAGTAGGAAAAGTAGAGGTTTGAGTGGAAAAAAAGAGAGTTGGCGATGCAAAATATGGATGGAGGGACGAGACAGATAGAAAAATTAAAAAGTTTCAAGAGGAATTCATGAATGTCCGTTGAGAAAATTAGAAGTTAAATAAATATAAATTAGATAACAACAGGACTACCAAACAAAAAAAACAAAAAATTCACTTGAAGCTAGTGCAAGAAATAAAGGTAAAGAGGAAAGTTAGAGGTGAAAGAATAAGAATAAAGAATAATTTCAATGATATTTTTGTTGTTCTAATTAAGAGTGATATTTTTCTATTTTGTTCTTGACTATATTTACTGAACTGTTTTCAACGATCTTCCTAGGCAAATAATTGCAATTTTTTGTTCTATTATAAGAAATGTTTTGGGGCTCTTTTGCAGTGTTAATTCTTTTGTTTATTAGCTTGATATTTTTAATTCTGTTTGCCGAAATTGTATCTATAGTACTGCGGAATTATTATGGATTTTTCCAAAATTTGATTTTTTTCTACAAAACGCCCGTGAAACCAATTTTATTGATTGAAAATGGATTTATTTTATCCAAAAAACACCTAGCAACTATTTATCTTTCATTTTCAAGAGCCTAAAGTGACTTTTAAATATAGTTGGTAACAGCCAGTTGTGTGAATCAGTTGGTACCATTGCTACAGAGTGCAAATAGTATGTTTTCTGTTATTATATTAACCTGTGATTTTTAACAATAGTGATTTTGTTTGTTCAAAATAGTTTTTTATTTATTTTAACAGTTTGTTTTGTGTATTTCATTTAGTTTTTTTAGCTATAAATGAATTAAACCAAAATGGGTAAACAGAGTGATATAAGTCCTCAAAAAATAGAACAAATAAACATTTTACTGAAAAAACTAAAGTAAAACAGAAAGAAATTGCAAAACGACTAGTTGTTTCAACAATTACTATTATTAAGAAAAGAAATGATAATAGTAAAGATTTTAACTTAACATAGAAAAATATTCGCCCTCTATAAATCTGCAGTGCATTGTTTTGAAAATTTTAGAGCATTAGTCATAATTACAAGAAAATCATTTTCTATTTTGACAGGGTTAAAAATATTACATCCCATTGTATCATAACACCTGTGCATTTCCTATGCTTGGTCACTTTGAAATGCATCAGTGAACTTTCTGACCACTTTGTTACTTTATCCACCTATTTTTGAAAGGTTTCACTACTATGATATTTTCCCTATTTACTTATTTAGTATTAATATGCCAATTTTCCACAAAAGATTTATGTCAAGCATCATTATATATATATATTAAATAAAGCAATAATCTATTAACAAATCTATGAGATAGGCCGAAACTAACCGATGCCCCCTTGAATAAAAATTGGAACGAAAATAGCACTATAGTTACCTTTCTCCAGCCAGTCTTCATTCCATTTTAGTAAGCTTACCTCTATTCCTTGCGCGTCAAACCTTTTTAAGTATAATAAGAAGAACGGTGTCAAAGACCTTTGTTTGATCTACAGTTTAAACCTATCCAAAGCTCGTGATCATTTCATTCTAGAAAAAATGAGAAATTTCTTCAATATGTTTTTAGGCGTATTGCACATTTGGATCACGAAATTGAATACCTAAAAAAATTTGGTTCAGATTTATGTTATCCTTCACATAAACTTGATATTTACATAACATAACATAACATAATTTCACGGATAAAAAAAAGCCACAAGGGCCTATCAAAGGTCATCCGCATCCGTCAAAACCCACCCACAAAAAGCACCATCACCAAGGAAAGACAAAATCAAAGTCCCCCACAATATAATATAACAGATGAAAAAAGCCACAAGAGCTTATCATAGGTTAACGAGGCAAACGGCCTCTTTTATAAGGCACCCAACCTCCCAGGATAACTACATCCAGAGGCTTGCGTCCAGAAACAAGGGTATCACCAATCAAGGCTTGTCAAGAACTAAATCATGCAGCTATAGATATATACAAACAATATTAATATATACAAAACTTAGGAACCATCACAACCTTCCCTCCCCATAAACTCATCCAACCAACTCTTAAATACATTTAAATTTGGACTACCTACTACCCACCACGGTAATTTGTTCCAGAAGTCTATCCCTCGATTGGTAAAAAAATATTTTCTTAAAACCAACCTACACCCTTGCTTTTTAATTTTCAAGTGGTCACCTCTAGTCCGATTTCCATCATCTAACTCAAAAAACTTGCTAACATCAAATTTATCTATCCCAGAATTTTTTTTTAAAAAGCTTAATCATATCCCCTCTCACACACCTTTCAAACGAGAACATATTTAATACCCTCAGTCTATCTATATATTCAAGGTGCCTCAGGGAAGGAATAATCTTTGTTGCCCTCCGTTGCACTGACTCGAGAAGGTTAATATCGTGTCTAAAATGTGGGGACCATGCCTGTATACAGTACGCTAGATGTGGCCTAACATAGGAGTTATAGAGTTTAAGAATAACCTCCTTACTTTTGTAACTGACATTTCTCTTAATGAGACCTAGCACTTTATTTTCCCTATTTCTTGCTTCAATACACTGCTTAGAAAACCTCAATGACTTATCTATTACTACTCCTAGATCTTCCTCATCCTCAACTGAGCTCAGCCAATAACCATCCATTTCATAGTTAAATTTTCTATAATCTTTTCCCATGTTAATAACTTTGCAATTATCAAGGTTGAAAGTCATTTGCCACTTATGTGCCCAGGATAACAATTTATTTAAATCCCCCTGCACTTTAAAATTATCATCAATATCTTTAACTACAGCTGCTATTTGGTATCATCCGCAAAATTGACACTTCATTATTAACTGCCTCCCCAAGATCGTTTATATAGATGACAGATAATAATGGACCGAGAACTGATCCCTGACGAACCAAACTGATAACATCCCTCCACTCTGACTTTACACCATTTAGCACTACCCTTTGCTTCCTGTCTTTCAGCCACTCAGCTATCCAATTTGAAACACGCCCACATATCCCAATCATTTTTAATTTATGAACTAGTCTCCTATGTGGTACTTTATCAAATGCTTTACTAAAATCTAAGTAAATTATATCTAGATTCTCTCCCTTATCTACTTGATCTGTTACAAACTCCAGAAAGTCTAGTAAATTAGTCAAACATGATCTACCTGATCTAAACCCATGCTGAGCATCTCTGATCAACCCCTCC
Organism: Ceratothoa steindachneri; assembly: GCA_963969495.1. Taxonomy (NCBI): domain Eukaryota; kingdom Metazoa; phylum Arthropoda; class Malacostraca; order Isopoda; family Cymothoidae; genus Ceratothoa; species Ceratothoa steindachneri. The sequence continues at coordinate 14,349,410 of OZ018336.1, read as the reverse complement.
CTCTCTAGATGTTGGTAAATCCCTTTTTTAACTATTTTCTCAAAAATTTTACAGACTACAGGAGTTAGGCTAAGCGGTCTAAAGTTATTTGGATTCTCTTTACTACCCTTCTTGAAAATGGGGACTACATTCGCTCTCTTCCAATCATCGGATATTTCTCCATATTCCAGTGACCTATTATACAACTTCTCCAGAGCTATTGAGATACTTTCTACCCCTTCTTTAAGTATCCTAGAATAAATATTATCAGGGCCAGAGGCCTTAGTAGTATCTAACTCACCTATTAGTCCTTTTATCGTCCTCTAATCCATACTAATGGTAGTAAACACCTCTTTCCCTGACCCATGAGTACTATACATAAGACTATTTAGTTTCTTCTTTGTAAATACTGATGCAAAATGACCGTTTAGTACCTCAACTATTTCCTCATCAGTTTCTCTCACAACCCCTTCATATTTGATAGGCCCTATTTTAACTCTGCCTGACTTATTATTAATTTTATAGTAACTAAAGAACTTTCTAGGATCTTTGTTGCTATCCTGAGCTAATTTAATTTCTGACACCCTTTTGTTCTTCTTTATGATCTTATTTAACTCATTTATAGCCATTCTATAATCACTTAAATTTTTAATATTATTTTGTACCTGTAACTTTCGATATGCCCTTTTCTTCTCTAAAATTTTTCTAGCTATCTCCTGATTCCACCATAATGGTTTCCTACTTTTGGTCTTAATGGCCTTCATTGGGATACATTGTTCTTGGACTACATTTATTATATGATGGAAAGTATCTTACATCCCATAAGCATTTTTAGCTCTGAATTCTACATCCCAGTCTAAAAAATTTAGCAAGCTTCGGAGTTTTACATAATCTTCCTTATGAAAATTTGGAACTTTTACAGCATTCTCGGTTATTTTACTCTTCTCAATTCCCAAGTTGAAAACGAACTATCTGATGGTCACTATTTCCCAATGCTTCCCCAACAGTCAATTCTTGAACTAAATGATCACTGTTAGAAAGTACTAAATCTAATATATTGTCCCCCCTCGTTGGCTCATTAACAAATTGATTCAAAAAATTAACCTCAAAGCATTCTATGAACCTGCCACTTGTTCTATCCCTACCTATCATATTTTCCCAGTCCACAGAGTTTAAGTTGAAGTCCCCAATAATAACGGCACTTGTTTCACATCCCTTACTTATTTCCCTTATCATTAGTTTATCCATATCATTAGTCTGCCCAGGTGCCCTGTAAAAAGCTCCCAAATGCACCATTCTATTTTTACTGAACCTAATATCTATCCAAAGTGATTCAACTCCATCCTGCTCTATTGAAGTATTTAAACTTAAAAAAATGTTGTTTCTTATATGGAAAATTATTCCTCCACCAATCCTACCTATCATTTGACTAATGTACATATTATAGCCCTGTAAATCAAATTCACTTATAGTGTCACTAAATTCTACTTCATTAACCCATGATTCAGTAACACATAATTTATCTATTTCCTCATTGCTAATATAACTAAATAGCTCATCCTTCTTGTGTCTAAGACTACGAGCATTTGTATAGAAACAATTTAACCCCCCTATCCCTGAAGCACTTCTTGAAACCTGAATAACCTTACCCCTATCGCCTTGGAACCTATTTCTGTTATCTGCCAAGTCCATTCTACTTTCACTACTATAATGTCCTCTCATAATTCCCTGACCACTATTAGTATCTAGTTTCCCGCCCGCAAAGACCTAATAACATGATCATACTCCTCCCACAACACATCTGCCCCCCTCCTACTCAAATGCAGTCCATCCATTGCATACATTTCTTTCATTTCAGCAAACCTATCCCACAATCCACAAACATGACACCTTCCATCTCACACATTCTCCTCACATAATCATTGGGCTCAATCGCACGAGACATCCATTCTACCCTAACATCCATTCTTGGAAGCACACCTGTCACAACACCTTTCATTCTACTTTCTTTCACCTTTTCAATCAACCTCTTGTACCTCTCACGTACCTCACATGCACCCACCTTCTTCACATCATTCACTCCTACATGTGTAATCACAACCGCATCCCTTGCACAGCTAGACACCAGCTCCTCATACCTATCAGACAGATCTCTTACTACAGCACCCGGCAAACACACTCTTAAACTATTCAATCTACTTGCATTCAACTTCCTATCTAAATATCTAACTCGCGAATCACCCATCACAAGCACTTCAGTCAGACTACTATTCTTAACCCCCACAGACCTAACTCCATCCCCACTCCTATTCTCATTCAAACTACCAGGCACTCTACCTCCACCACCATCAGTCATATCACTTTCAGTTACTTCCTCTCTTAGGGCACTGAATCTAATATTCAAGCTATTAGGTTCTGTGTCCCTCTGACTCACACACCTATTCTCCCCCTGGCGAACCACCTCATCAGAGGCAACCCTATTCTCACAAAGAACAGGAAAAGCCTCCCTAACTTTACGTTTCCTAACCACTCTCCATTGTCCTCCATCCTCACTAGGCCTATTTCTAACTAATCTTAGGGGCTAACTTCACTATCATTAGAACTATCATATCCTACCTACTCCACCGGGCTTCTACCTTCACCTGAAACATCTAACTGGCCTACCTCACCACCTAACCTATTCCCAGCTCTAGGCCTAACACTAAGTTCCCTCTTGAGCTCAGCAACTAACCCCTCCAGCCTAAATATCCTGTCTAAATCCTGCATTCTCATCCCCTCTAAATCTACAATGCATTCACGCAGCCCACATACAACACATGTATACCCGTTACCAAATACACCCAAACCAATGCATACATTCTGACGCTCATGCTCACTTTCATCCCCGAACTCCATCACTTATTCAAACAAAGAAAGACCTTAAGTAGTAATAAGAAAAAAAGAGCAACTAAGCTTTCGCTGATTCTGTGGTGAAAAAAAAACTGTAGAAAAATCCGAAAACTAAATCAACAGCCTGAGCGCTCTATGAAACACGTGCTACCTGTTCGAAGGTCAGTCTTCCTATAGAATTTGAAAGTTTTAAATTTAGACGTATGACAGTTCACATCCGAATTTATTAGGATAGATTGGATAGACTTTATCTGGACCAGGCGTTCTAAAAAATTCTATTATTAATATAAATATTAATTTCATTTTTTTAGGATATTTAAAAGTGTAGTCTTCCTTAAATTTTCTTTATGTCTTGTATTGTTAATAAGTTATTTCTTTGAAGCTTTAAATGTAAAAACTGCCAGAAAATATTCATTTACAATTTTCGTGGTATTCGTGACCGGATACCTTCGCTGCAGCGAATGCAGTCTACTTAAGTTTTAGGTGGCCAGATAGATAGACCAGCTGCAGAGGGCTAATAGGAGGTGAGTGCATAAGGAGATTAAGAGTTGGCCAAATGGAAGATTTATATATCAGGTGTTACCAGCTGCTTTGAAGTTTTCCCACGCTAGAATAGTTCTTTATCATTGCGTTTTGAGATCTAGCTTAGGCCTACGCGATATCTGCTTGAAAGAGATGTAGGGAGCTCAAGGTGGACTCTAGGGTTCGTTCTCTCACAATCTTCACTTCCGAAAGATGACCCTTATTGATGCAACGGGGAGAGAAAAGGGCATCCCCCAAACTTTGGGAAGGGGTCGTGCTCGTAGGGTATCATGATTGGGGACAGGGAATACCTAACCTGCTATGACTATCCGACCAAACCGATACAAGTAATAAAAGAAATCATTACTTCTAAAAAATATTTACTTAAACAAACCAACATTTAAATGGTAATGGAACGGAAACGACAAAACATTATATTATATACAAATACGGAGGATTACAACATACCCCTCAAAGAGAAAAATACATAAGGCTTATAACGCGAGTACGCAGACTAGACGAGAAAGTTTTATGTAAAACGTGAGAATAATAAAGGGCTAAGTATTCCTACTTTAGCTTGGGGGTGGGTTCTTCTACGGCGTTTCTACTGAGAGTATCTGCTAGGACATTGGCACATCCTTTAATATAGAGGATTAGAAATTTATATTCTTTGAGAGGCAAGCTCCATCTCATCAAACGACCATGTTGACTTTTACAGTTCTTAGATTGGCTTGGAGGCGGTGATCAGTTTCTACAATAAATTCCTTTCTTATTAAATAAATGCGACATCTATATACACTGTAAACAATGGCGTGAGCTTCACGCTCGATAAACGAGTAATTATTTTCTAGCTTCAGGAGCTTCCGGGCATTTTTCTTCAGAGGCAATACATAGGTCTATTTCCGAAATAAATTTGGCCTCTTCGAATAGATGTAAACTTTAGTGTATCTGGGGAATAAATTCAGCGTGCTAAACGGTCACAGCGTTAATCTTCCGAAAATCTACACAAATACGGAAAGACTGGTCAGGTCTTCGGACCATAACGATGAGGGAGCAGTAATCCGAATTATAATCTTCTATGATTCGCAAATTAAACAGATTTTCCACTTCGTCCTTTAAAGCCTGACGCAAATGGATTAGAAGAGGATAAGGTTTTGATCAAATGGGCTCTTGAGTGGTGAGTGTGATTGAGTGCTCAAAGTGGATCGAGCAGCCGGGGTTTTCCGAGATCACGTCGGGGAATTTATTTAACACGCCTAATAATTATGTCTTCTAGGAGGATACCAGTCGGGGGTCCACATCTAATACACGGGTGGGAATTTCTGTGGAGTGTGGTAAATAAGGGAAAAGATAATCATTATCCTGCTTAACACGCACAGTTTGGACTACGTTAAGGGAGTCGGAGAGGTGAGAGGCATTCATTACTGTCTCTTCATAATATGCGTCTATATTATTGGTATAGGCGCGGCGATGGTATCGCTTTAACATGATGACGTGGAACAGCTTATCTCCGGAGGGGGTTTTAATAATATAATCCATGGAGCTACGAACCTCGAGGACTAGGAAGGGATCCTTACATTGGCTGATGAGCTTGTTCGTCTCTGTAGGCAAAAGAAGGAGTACTTCATCGCCGAGGCTAAATCGTCTTTCTTTTGACTTGACGTCAAAGGAGGTCTGATATTTTTCTAAATTTAGATCAGCATTCTTGTAGGCTATATCTTCACACTCGGGGTTGAGCATGACACACCTTCTTTACTACGGCTTTTAAGGTACCATTCAATTTTCAGGAAATCCCATTCGCTGAGGGCTGAAATGTGGTTGTAAATAGGTCAGAGGTTACCTCTAAAGGAACGGGAGGCATGCACTTCTTCAGAGCTGAGCTTGGGTAATGACTGGCTGGGCCACCGAATTAGAGGTTAGTTGTGGGCTTTGGCCTACCACCACGGCACAGAATTGGATCCGGGCAACGACTACTTAAACCCATCCAGTAAAATACTGGAATTCCAGGTAGCAACGAAGAATCGGTTCGCTTGTCCAAGGTAGTCGTGGATTGCAGCATACTTAGTATGGTCAGTGCCTACTGAGGGAAGTAATTGCGCAGACTCTACTATACAAGTACAGCGAGTGTCATTCACGAGGGTGGATACCCGGCATCCATTTACAGCTCCATTTTCAAAATGTAATCCGCCAAGGGAGCTCTTATTGAAAAGGAAGTTTACTTGGTGTCCCAGGGAATTATTCGTTGAGAGACTTGCGAGAGATTTTTGGCTAGAAGGCAGGAGAAGTGGAGCAGCGTTTATTTGATGGACTTGGTGGTTGGGATGAGATCTGAATTGTGAATTTAGGAGGCAGTTATATTTCACGTGGCCCTCCACGCCACACCAAAAAGGGGAGTCGAAATGAGGGGGTTGATATCCCTCGAATCAGCCGGGGGATGGTTCTTAGGTTTAAGGGGACTGGGAATCTTCATAAAATTGGAAACGTTTTCCGGGAGCAACCGAGAGTTATTATTCCTACTTTTGGGGAACGGAGGATTGTATTTATTGGGGTCCTTCGGGTACAGATTATGGCTGGCCGCGTACACATCCGCCTCCTTGATACTTTTTTGAAAGGAGTGCGTGCATCGCCTATCTTTCATGAATGCGTGGATTTCCGGGGGCAGTGCTGCGATCAACTGGTCCGTAAGGAAGAAATGTACGAAGGACTCATATTCACGGGTAATTGGAGCCATCTAATATCGCAGAACTGAAGAATGAGTTTCGAGAAATTATTGCCTCCATCAATTACAGTATTTGGCAGAATACCATATAAAATTTTGCTAATCGTACTGATAAGTGCATAGAGTCCGGTGGTTGTCATTTCGAATAATAAAATGTTAGTTAATATAATTTTAAATATTGTTCTTTGAAATGATACTTATTTATACTTTCAGTATTTAATCGCTAACCATTTACAGCATTATAGAAAGGGTGACATTTATGGCTGTCAACTTGAATATTTTATATAGAGTTAGTACTGGAATACTCTGTGAAAAGCATTTTACTTTATTTCTGCATGACACCGTGGTGAATCCTAATTTTGCATATCATTAATGCTCGAGCTCGCAACTTAGTTTGTAAGATGGAAAGTGTGCAACCAAGCCACTGATTTTATCTTAAAAATTGTGCGCCACTAGCCTGAAACATCCGCTGGTGGAGTTGTGGCTATATATCTTTTACAAATGTTCACTTCCTCCATCTTGACCACCTTCATATAAATGCCGTCTAGCACATAATTTCAGAGGCTCACGTTGGTTTTTGCTTCCTAGTATTAAGTAACAACATTTATTTTTAAGGTGCAAATTACATTATTTATCACCATAGTGTGCTGACATTGTTGACCCACTAACCAAAGAATGATCAATTTGGCGGGTTTAAGAAGAAAAGATCGATGAGTGAGATCAACCTCTGTGTCACTCGTCCCAAAAGTAAAGTGTAGTTCTGAATAGTTTCGGCACCTGCCTTTCCCCGATGAGAAAAACTGTTCCCTGTGAATGATAGGCTAAACATCAACGTTTTTTTCGCATGAAAATGACTTTTTGGAAATAAATTTTGCCTGTATCATACCAATGGGGGATTTCAATATTCCTTTACGCCTGAGCATGTTGTAAATTAAGTAACAAAGGAAAGATGGCATGCATTCAGGACGAATTGGTATAGGAGAAGAGCCAAGAATGCACACTGAGATAATGGAAATATAATAAAAAATGAGAGAGGAATCCTGGAAAGGGAAACTAAACCTTTTGTTAGATATAAATATCTCCAGAATGGTGCGTTAAGAAAACAAAGCAATCTATATTGTGAGGGGACGAACCATAAGACTTACTTTGTGCACCTTCCTATTAGGCAGACACCACTTGGGGTTAAGCTAGATGTCTAAACGCAAGGAAAGAGAACTACTCTCCTCTGGGAAAACTTCAAAGCGGCTGGTAACACCTGTGTTTGATCAGTCGGCCTATCCCCCGCTGAGATGAATTTTTCCGACCTTCCCTTGCCTAGAGGCCAGGGTCAACACGAGTAGAAGCTTCCTCGGTCGTCTTATCTCGTCCGTGTCTAAAGAAACTGGCGCCAATGGTTACTCCCAATAGAGAGCCATGATTGGAGGCTTCCCAGCGAGGAAGCCAGCAGGGTATTTTACCTAAGGTCACCATTACTTGTGAAGAGTACCGCCCGTCCTTTCACGAAGATACAGCTCCTTGTCTTGAGTCGAATCTCGAAATTAGGTCTCGTCGGCTAGACAGATTGTCTTGAGATTGGCCACAGTTCGGCAAATTAGTGAAACGACATTTTCTTTGGAGAATTGCGCGAACCACTCTTCTCATTACGTCACGCAAACCTCGCCGCCTCGTCTAAGATTACTCATTCCAATTCGAGAGTGTTTCATCCAGCCTGGAAATTACCTTAATCATGCCCCGTGTAATTCCGACCATGCTTTTAAGTGTATAACACCCCTCCAGCCGCAAAACTCACTCGCCTCGTAAGGGTCGCTCCTCGCACTAAGAGTCAAGTCGTGAAGATTTAACCTTTTTATCACTTTTCAAGGATAATCCTCCCCTTTTATCCTCGCCATCTGATATCCCCCTACATACCCTTTAATTGCACCCACCATTGTTTACCAACATTTTGATTCCCTTTAAACTGATTAGTATTTGATTTATTATTTCATTAGAATAGACTTTATTCTCCCATTCATTTGCCTCTGTAGACATTTCCATAATTAGCATTATTAGTGTAATTAAAGTTCATTTTTGTTTTCAATCTTTCAATAACCTTAAATGAAATCTTGTATATTAATCTTCCCTTTGGCCAACCATTAATCTCCTCAGGCACTCACCTCTTATCAGCCCTGTGCAGCTGATCTATCTATCTGGCCACCTGCTATGTAAGTGGAGAGCATTCTCTGCAGCGGGGGTATCCGCTCGCAAATACCACGACATATATATTAGTCTAATTGCCCGCGCCCTTATCAATTTTCTGCAAGTTGTGCCGCCCCTAGGAAGAACACAACGGTCGCCTGAATGGGTTTTGGACAGTGTAGAGTAGCTGTTTCAGGTTGTATGGGCTATGATTTCAGCTCCTTCATGTTGTTTTCTTCACAAAGTATATTCTACGTTTGTATTTTTTGAGTATAGTGGAGTAGTATGACCTAAAATACGAGAGTATTACTCAGGACCTTTCCTGAAATGATTTCTCTGACTGGTTTATTAAGCCACTGGTAACTCCTTTAGGTTGTTCTTTGCGGCAGTGTGTTCAACTGGCCTTTGGTGAAGTTGGCCTGGCTTTGTATCCTTAAATTAGGTTTACTGTTAAGGAATTGATATTTCTGTAGAGGTGTTAGAATTATTGTGTTTAACGTTTGTTTTTCTTTCGTGGCAATGTGGATTCTGAAGTCAGGTGGTGGTTATGGTGGGGAGAAGTCAGTGCTATCATAATTTTTCATATATATAGCGGATATTGCCAAAATCTTGTTACACACGTTAGGGTGCTCGTTAGTTTTGACGAAGTTAGAACCATATAAATTGTTTTAACACATAATTATGTATTAAAATTATAATAGTAATCAATGTGGGCGCCCTCGGCGGCGAGCGCGCACTCCAAGCGTGACCTAAAGGCTACGCAGAGGTTGCCGTCCAAGTTTTTCTACATTTTGGCCCACAGGCGAGTCACGGCTGATTCAGCTCATCGACCCCGCTGTGGCAGACCTTGCAGTATTTGCCCTCGACACGAGCTCACACGCTGTAGTTGAAGGGATTGAGGTTAGGCGAATGTGTAGTCAAAAATCTCTTTACGCAGAACTTTCTATTCACCTCTTTCCACTCTTTCACGGTCTGGAGCCTCTGGGCTTGGCCAACATCCAACAAAATCTCGTAGTCCGCATTCTTGGTAATATTTCTTATCTAGAGAACTAATTTGGTTGCAATATGTCTCGCCAATCAGCTGCGGCTAACCTCGAAACAGTCATGAACAACACGTGTGTCATCTTCATGTCATTAGAAGCTAAGACACCGAGCGCCATCACAAAGGCAAAGTTCTTGGTCATGGAAACGTAGCAGACATCGGAGACTTGATGGCCTAAGCTTACCACTCGGTTGTTTTGTTAATTTATTACTGGATCAACCGTGAAGATATTTTCATGAGCAAAAATGAGAAATCGATCGCCAATATACTTTAATTCGTTTAAAAGTCCATCAGGAGACTTCCGGCGTTGTTCTGGCATACGATTGGTGAGCAGAGGCCTTTCTTAGCACCTGATGATCATGCTGCGCCTCCTCTTGGCCGCATTGGCCACTATTTCCACAGAGATGTTCTTTTTCTCGCTGAGCTACGTCATTTTGAACTTCAGAACACCTTTAAAGGCTTTCTCACAGCTAAACAGTTGACAACTTCTCGCTGCCTGAACGAGTTCGATTTTAAAGGTCTTCCTCATTCTAGAGTCTCTTCACGACTCTGTGGGCTGTCATTCAGATAAAGTTTAGCCTCTCAAACGATCAAACAACCTATTCTAACAGAACTTTTGCAAACATTCGTATATATGAATATATGTGAATATATATATGTATATATATATATATATATATATATATATATATATATATATATATATATATATATATATATATATATAATATTTAATAAATATTTTAAGAATTTATCATTTTGTTTAGAAATATGCATGATAATATTGTATATTTTGCGCAGAATTTTAAATGACTATTTTACTGAATGGTTTTAAGGAAATAGTGCCATCATCGAGGCAACTATAGCAAAACATCAACTTCTCTGTTGGGTGGGCAACATCATCTTTATGCCTGAAGAGGGCTTCATTTAGAGTATTTACTGTATAGGCAGTTACAAGAGGGCAGGAGAGCGGCAGTGGGGACTAAGCTGCAATAAAAGGACAATATTCAAAAGGCACTCAAAAAATGTAAAATAGACTCTATTAACCTGGAACATCTACCAACCAATAAAGAGGACTGGCGGAGATACATCCACCAAGGAGTCGATTCACTGGAAGCCGATCGGCGAAATCACCATAACGATAAGCGTGCTTGAAGGCATGCAAGAAGAGACTACCCAAATCTCCCACCTGGCCAAGGCTACCAATGTGGTGAATGTGGTAGGCACCACCCTTCGAGAATTGGCGTTTACAGGAGGAGAATTAGCAATAACCTTTAAAAAGAAAGTCTGAGGTCTAAAATTATGTAAGGCGAGAAAGAAGCCATCGATATCTTCATTTAGCTAAAGATCACAAAAATTGAATTAATAGACGATGCCCTAAATTTATCTGGTCAAAGGAAAGTAAGCATACGTATGTCATAAAGAACATTTTATTGTATTTGCATGTAATTAATGTAATACCATTAAAAAAATATATCTCGAAATCAAATTATTTTATAATTTTATATTTTAAAGAAATATGCATATTTTCAAGAGTTCTGAGGCCTCCTGTGTTAGACAAATTTATTAGAAGGCATTATACCATACTTGGGCGGTACCACCTATGAAAAATGGAAGAAGTTGTATCATATTAGAGTGTCGTGATATAGGAAGGACCGAGTGATGGCTGGAGTTCGTACGAACTTCTCCAAACTCCGTTATTACGTATTATCTCTAAGAGTGTTATATATATTTGATTAGTATTATCTGATTATGACTTCTTTAAACTTGGAGGATTCCTATTGCCTTGCTTATCGTTTCGAGGATTGAATCAAAGTTTGGTAAAAAAAAACTAAAACTTTAATTAAAACAAAAATATGAACCAAAGAAATTTGACACCTTAAATGCACATAAATTACTTCTTTAAATTTAAGTGAGGCTTTATAAAATGACATCCTTAAAATTGTAGTGATGGTTGAGACACAGCTCACTTTAATATAAGAAAATGCAAACGGACTTTACAGAAACGGATACCGGGGTTTAAATACCTTTTGTAGCTTCCTACTAGAATCGGGTTTGAGTCGGACCTTGAAATCCATGGTTACGTCATTTCAAGAATGTTGTTGCTTGGATGACTCGTGCCTCTTGTCCAGATGTGTTTCTCTGGGCGAAATAGCTTTAAAGCTACGGATGTTTTGGCGCGTGTGGCAGATAGGGAAGCCACACGCCTTCGGCAGGAAATGATATCACCACGGGTCAGTGAAAGAATGTTTCTTTTTTCTCTTCGGATTACTCTGTTGAATAATTCGCACTGGCTAGCGATGAGTCAATGCTTGATTCCTTTGACTCAGGGAAGTGCTGGAGGGAATTCACTCGGAGTCTTCCTCAAGAGCGAGAACTATCTTGTTGCTTTGGGATATACCAGGATAGGGAGTTTCTCTGAGGAGAGTAAGTTGAACTTGATTCTTAAATCAAATTACCTTAATGTTCGGTGTGACCACCATGAACTGGCTCGAGGATGAGCTTCTTCTTCTTAGTTCTAGTATTCCTCAAGGGCAAGAACTATCTCGGTGCTTTGGACTACATCAGGATAGGGAGGTTTCTTTGACGAGAGTAAGTTGAACTTGATAAAGTTAACTTAAAGTTCGGTGAGCTCACCAGGGTGAGATTCTCCTTAGTTCCCTCAATTGGTAGCTCAGCCTCTTGCCGGGGACTTCGTGGCCTGGCTGACTCACGTATTCTACCTCGTTTTTCTAAAGATATTCATTTTATACGTAGACACCCTAATGGGGTAGTGGGCAGGAAGGGGGGGATGCGTGGACATACCGCATGAAGTCTCCTCCTCCAACGGTTTTTCTCAGGGCGTCGTAGAGATGGACCGGAGGGACTTTCTGATTTTAAGGCGACGCTCCTCTAATTTAACCTCCGATGTGAAATTGAATACCCGCTCTTAGGAGAAATCTTGCTTTTTTTTAACCATTCAGTTTTTCATTCGGACAAGGGGCGAGAAGGAAGGAGGTTAAGTGGGCGAGCTACGGCGTCTATATTCCCAGGATGTTGTGGTTAACGACCAGAGGCTCACTGGGAAGGGGAGCATCTATTCCCTCACATAGAGGAATGAATGTCTTCCTTACGTATGAAGCGAATGAAAAGAAATGAACTGAAAGGTAAGGTCAGGTGAGAGGTGAGATAAAAATTTTCTCGAGTCTCCATCCACTCCTGCTAGGATGGCAGAAGGAGGGGGAGAGGCCGAAAATCCGTCCACTACTCTTCGAAATGCTACCGCCAGAGTCCTTACTGGTTTGACCAGGAGGGGTAAGAAGTTAGTAGACAGAGACTAATAGTAAAGAGTAAAGATAGGAAAGCTAAAGATATGATCAATTTCACACACGACCAAGGCAGAAGGTAGACATATAGCGCTGAGTGGGGTAAGAACCACGCTGTCTACTATGTCCTTTTCTACTGAATATTCCTTTTAATTCTTTTGTCCCAAGTATACAAACTTCACCCAGTGTAGAGGGAAGAATAGTAAAAATGATAAAGGGAGAAGTGGAGAGTAGTTAAAAGTTTTGCAAGTGAATCCTAGGTTGCACAGAGGTGACTTACTTCTCCTCACACCGTTTAACGTCTTTCTGTGCCAATATTATCTATTGTAAATATTTATGTAACTGAAAAATTTAGCTAAATAAAATGACCCATAATTGGTTGTTGTTTTGGATAAATCCTTCTTAATTCAATTTTTTTCCAATTTCTTTGTTCTAATTCGAGGTTTTGGTTAGGTTATTTAGCTGTCTTCTTCTCGGTCTCTACTTGTTTGTGGTTGGCTTACTTGTAAGGATTTCATATTCTAAATGATTTATCTTTGATGTGGGTTGTGAAGAAGTTGTGTGATCTTCCCTCAACTCTTTGATCTCCCAGTGCCGTCATTCGCCCTATGTAATGCAATTACATGATATGATCGGTAATTTGTCGCCGTTTTCAACAATGAAATGAGCACATGTGTATTGTCTGGCTACGGCTATCTTTTAAACTTCTCAGATCATAATCTGTTTTGAATCATCTCTGGAGAAAACAATACAATAGCTGAATTCTATCCTGCAAAATGTAGAAAAGGCATAATTCTGCTTTGCATTCTTGTCGGAAGCTAAATGAGAAAATCCTAGGGCTAATTACTGCAGTTCTAGGTAAGCCAGTCTGTGAGTGTGATTGCGAGGTTGCGGTAGGATCATCCAACACCTGACACCAGTTTAATATAATAGAGATGCCGTAGGGTGAGACCTCACATCACACCATTTAAATATAATATAGATATTACTATATATCTTAGGTGGTGTTAGAACCCAGCCCTTTTAAAAATTCTTCAGTCCGAGGAGAGAAGCCTATGAACGGATAGGTCCGTTATGAGCGTGGGTAAAATTAGAACTACAACTCAGAGTGCAATTTAGGTTTGCCAATGCTTAGCTTAATCTTGAAATGTTCTGGGGTAATCGAAACGGAGTACAAAAATATACTTTACTACTATGCAGATAATATATTTACAAAATTAAAAGGGTTTTCATTAATATATATATATATATATAAACATAAGAGAGGTACACGAGTCTCTGCTTTAAAGAGCTTTCTATGCGGATCGACTGCCATAGAGACAAACGGACAATGACACATATGACGCTAAAATGACCGTAAGCGCACGTTTAAAAAGGGTTGGGGCAAGAGCCTGCAAGGGAAAGGTGCGCGTTGCGGTTACCTCTAAGATTTTTTCCCAAGGAGTAGTTCTGCCTTGTTAGAGACGGAGTAGAGTCCACAATAATAGCCTCATGACAACGACTATTAAACGAGAATACTGAATCGAGAATTTGACGTGTCACCAACAATTACGTGGTTGACTCTTGCAATTTCTAAGATAATACACGGAGCATGACTGGTTCTATAAGGGTTCACGTAGAACTAACAGGGACGGGAGAATGGGAGATATGCGCGGATACTCGGGAAACAGGTGGTTACTTACTCCTGCCTACGTCCGGTGTCAGACGTTTTATGGGGGTGAAATGTAGGGGAAAGCAAAGTATGGAAGTAGCTGGTGGCACAAAATTGATAGCTCCCACTAGAAAAGGCTCGAAGAAATGAATCCTGAAGGATGGGCAAAAAGTATTCTTCTCTGTTATGCCTAATATGTGGCACGTGTCTTATGACGCTCTTTGCTGATGAAAGGGATACTTCACCGTAACTTTTGTGAATTAAGATCGTGTTACATGCTCCTATGACGTGCCCATAAAAGGCCAAATGTATGGCAAATACACGTTATCTGCTAACTACGGTAGAGATGACGAAAGAAAGCGGAAGAAGAAGAAGAGGAAGACTTTATCTTTTTATTCTGGTTTCTTTTCTAATGCAACAGTTGGCAGGGAATGCTTTCTTTTCTCTTTCCTCTCAGAGGAGTCCCTATATTAAGAAGACCAATCTTCAGGAATATCCATGAAAGGATCGTGCTGTCTTGTGGGCCACATTAGATGCAGAAGGACCATCCTTTTTTCTTGTACATCGGCGGCACGTGTCCTCGTGGTTTGACCTTATTCAGGATTGGATTCTGACTCTGCGGTGTTTGCAATCGAATATATTTTTTTCGTCGAAGAGGATAGCCTATGAGTGGAGCATTAAACACAACAGGTTTCCTCATTGAGAGCCTACCCGCGCGCGTCTTGCAACGCGCTGACTTCAAAGTTACCTGATAAAAAGATTTATTGAGGGCAGAAAGTTATTTACATGACTCAAGTTTCATTAGCGCCAGGCTTTATTTAACGTTCCAGGGGGAGAACTGAATGTCATCTGTTTATCAAACGGGATCGTCCTGTTGAATACTGCTTAAACTACCCTGGTAGCGATAATGATTGCCCCTAAAATACTCGTTGCGCGCCTATGCAGGTGAAACTTTACTCTGCTACGAATGTGTGATGAGGAAAGGCTGCTGATGGTTGAGACCTACACCTACACTCTTCGTTTTGACAAAGCGTAACAAGTTTCCTGAGTTACAAAAAGATGGCTGGTATCGTTCAAGTCATTCGTTCTATTGGCCGGAAAAAGCTTGCATTGATTCCATTTGGCCATAATAATAAAAGTTGCTGACGTGCTGATTCATACCAAAGAAAAATCTTTAACAACAGGCCAAATACCTTACATGAGGTTTTTGTATTTTATACTACTAAGAATGTGAATTATGGTAAGTAACGCCCTGAATTCTCCTAATTTTGAGATGGAGGTTCTGGTATTTAATGGTGGCGACTGATTCTCTTTCAGAGAGGCTAAGCGTTTGGTCCTCTCGTTCCCGTTGCGATTTGGAATTTTATATGCTACAACTGAAAATTTTTTTCATCTGCTACTGTCTCTTCGTGGCTTAAAAGCATGGGAACCAACACGACAAGTAGGAACCTTTCTCTGGGTGAACCACTAAAGGACGCGACCATCGGTGAGCCGGTGATAATACGGGTTTGGTATCAGGGCGCAAAAAGCCGAAAAGCGAAGTTGACACATATATGTCTTAGTTTTCTTGTTGCAGGCTTAACGGAGTGGTTTGTAAAATCAGGGCAGTTCATGCAGGGCAGGAGCTAAACTCTGGCCTTATAGCCACCCCATCCATCAAGTTAGTCGAGGCAGGAGAATAGGAAAGTTAGTACTACGGGCCAAGCCAACTCCCTCAATCCCTTAAGAAAAACGACGAATTTCGCGCATTCTAAGAAGGTAAGCCTCTCAGAGTTGTGTCTCATCGAAGTCTACTGCCATTATCGTAAAGGACTTCACATCAAGGAGTGTCACAGCGTTTCATTCATGCTCGGCCTGGAGGGCCAAATTGAAAAGAGTGGTTTAATGGATTTTGGCACGGGGTACAATAGCTACACTCTGTTCTGTTAGAACACTTGAATTCATGGCTCGCAGGAAATTGCTTCTTCTTGAAGAATTACTCTATTTCCACTGTCCAAAAATAATTAAATTCGTATCACAGAGTAAATATCAATGGGATATATGGTAAAATAAGAAAAAAGGAATGCTAAATAAATACACGTAAAAATAGATAGCTAGAGACTTGAATAATGTACATAAATTAACTATTATCAAAAAGTACTAATTTACAACAATTAGGCTGATAAATCCTGAGCTTTCAGAAAATGGAACATCTGCCTCGGTTGCAAAATAATGGGTAGCGTTTATTTATAAAAAGGGTTCATATTTGAGACCACAATTTATTCAGAAATATTTACAAGATAATAAAATAGTAGGTTCTGGCTTCATTGGGAGTGGAATCTACAGAATTTTGGTTCAAGCTATCGGCTATACATTTCTCGAAGCATTTTAGATTTATTATTTCGAATTAAAATTCTTGGAAGAATAAACTCCAATGCATTAGTCTCCCATTGTTGTTTTTGATGTTCATAAGGTACGAAAAACTTTATGGTCAATCTCGATCACGAATTCCTTTCATGTCAATACATTTTAAATCTTTGAATCACCCATCTGATAGCAAGGGCCTCTAGCTCAATCACTGCGTAGTTCTTTTCACGTGGTAATAATTTTCGTCTAACGTACGCTATGGGAAAACTCGTTATTAGGTCCGTATTGAACTAATACGCACTCTATACTGTCATTGCGGTCATTCGTCCTAATCTCAAATGGTTCGGCGGGATTGAGTAATCGCAATAGCGTGGCCCACGGGTGTTTACTCTTTACCTGTTTGACACTGACGATGAATGACAGGGTCCATACGAGTTGCTCAGGGTTCTTCTTCTTTCAGGGCTCACAGATGAATCGTAAAGGGGAGCAAAATTTGGGATAAAACTACTATAAAGTGAGGCGGAGCCTTTAAATAACCTTAAGTGCCTTTTGTTTACGGGCATCGTGCGTTTTACAATGGCTTGGATCTTATCATCCTGCGGGGCTAATTGATTGTTTCAGATGCCAAAGCCTAGGTAATCGATGGCATTGAAGGCAAAATGACATTTGCTCTAGCTGATCTTGAGATTATTATCTATTAGCTTTTGCAGCAGAGCGTGAAGAGCCACTTCAATGTTATCAAATTATAAGGATACGTGTGTTAGCCCATCTAAAATCCGTCTCATCATCCGATTGAAATTACTGCAAGCGGTGACGAGTCGAAAAAGAAGCTGACTAAACGACATTAAGTCCTTTTCGGTCGGTTATGCGGTGTACCTTTGTACATCTTGCCTCAATGGGACCTGTTAATAGGCCTTACACAAATCTAATTAGGATATATACGTCGCCCTCTCGAAAAAATAAATATTTTGGTCAATCAATGACATAGGCTTGGCGTCGTTTTCGTTGAGAGCGTTTAGCTTTCTAAAATCAATACACATTCTCTATGAATTATCGGGTTTCTTTACCATTACAACCGAGTAACAATAATCTGATTTGGAGGGTTCAGTAATATGTAACGTTAAAAATCTTTCAACTTCGGTATTCTTCCCTTAAATGAACGGGAAAAAGGTACAGCTAAGACCTTAAAGACTCCCTCGTAGTTAATTTGATATTGTGCTAGAATTATGCAGCACATCCTGGAATATCGGAGATGACGTGACCGAATTGATCGAGGGAAGCTTGGAGCTAGGTTCTCTGACGGAATGGTAATTGGTCACTTATTTTGATCCCAACGGAACGTGATTTCATTTCATCAAGGGGTAATCGTCGTCCAGGGGCTAATATGTTTCGATGGCTGATTCTTCATCTATTGCCACTATTTAATAGCCTTTTGCGCGCTGATGGTATTTTGTGAGGAGGTTTATATAAAAGAGCTTCCTTCTCATGGGGGTTTCTACCACAAAATCAACAGGGCCACGTTTATCGATTATCCGGCAGGGGCTCCTCCTTTAGCTTAACAGTTTGTTATTGTCCGTTGGGAGCAACAACAAAATTTCCTTTCAGGTTGTAACTTCGATCCTTAGACTTACAATCGAAGTAAGTTTTATATTTGTTTAGATTTACGTCAAAATTTTGGTAGGTAGGCTATCTCGGCGCATTCTTATAACCTCTGACGAAGCTCGATCAAGTATAAGTAAAATGATGGTACTTCCCAATCTAACTTTTGGTTAGTGAAGAGGACCTCAAGATTGATCAATGGGCCTCAAACATTCCTAACATACCAAAGCTAAAAGGGCGTAAAAACATGGTGGCAATGGTTTTAGCACCACATCGCTAAATAGTGTTCTGGCTCCTGTCTGACTTCGATATCGCTCCCGAAGTTTACTAAAACGTTCCGATGGAATGTTCTTCGTCCGTGAGATGCTACTTTTTTTTCTTTATCTGCGCAACTCGCTTTCTCTCTCTCTCTGACATACCGTTATGCGACTGAAGGAAACCGATAAATGCGTCGATTATTTACAAGGAAGTCAGTAAAGAAAGAAACGCTAATCAAGAGAATTTTAAATTTAAAGACACTAAGACAAAGGAAAGCAACGACTACAAAATGGAGGCAATTCATACTGAGAAAACATACCTAATGCAATGGAAAAACATTGAATTGCCAATTAGATGCTCTATTAATATGCTACTAAAAACAGCAATTCGAACAGGGCCAAAAGCTAGATAGCAATTCCAAGGGATTTTTATCAATATCTCTAACGAGTATTCAAATCGCAGAGAATCGATAATCCCTCAAAAGTTCCCATGGCGTTATTTTTGTCTTATCAATATGTATTGATATAAATCTGCTGTCTTTTGTTCTACTTTATCATTGTTTCTGACACAGTCCTTTTCACTTGCCTTGAAAAACTCATGTTTTTTCTCTCGTGTTATTAACGTTCAATTTAACTTTCTTCTGTACTATATGGTTATATATTTTGCAATACCAAGTCTCTACATTGTTCTTTCTGCTTATACATTGTCAGAGAGAGAGAAGGTTACCCCCACCCCACCTAGATAAACCAACGTTTACCAATGGTGCCTGATAAAACATGCACCTGCACGCCCAGAGAGCCACAAGGGATCAGCAAGAATTTTGTGCGGTCGGATGAACCCGGTGCTCTAAACAAGAATGGTCGGGCCAGTCGAACCCAAGGACCCGCCCCATTGGCCAGTGCCCACTGTTCTCGCCCCCCAAAAGTGGCTCAACTCGTGGTTACCCTTCCGCAAGTCGTAAAAGATTTGATGATGCGCTCGCCTCTAGAAAGCCCACGTTGTTCTGAAATCAATGAGGTCATGACTGAAGACTTCGCAAAGAATCAGTAGAACTGCGATTTCCCTCAACCCTTGTGAGCCTAGGCCTAGTGAAAAGAGCAAGAAGCCACCCGAGCAAACACGGTGATCTCCTACCATGTTTCGGATGGCCTAATCTACTGTGCGTTTTCAGACAATGGTAGACCCCAGACGCGAGTATTGTGTGTTCCGCGTTATCACGTTAGTTACATTTTATCCATTGCCCATAATATCCTATTTTCAGGCCATTTCAGCCCCACGAAGAACAGCCAGAAGATCCCCGAATATTTTTATTTGCCAGACAACCATGAAGAAATCCTTCACTACTGCAGGTCTTGCGACATCTGTCAAAGGCCAAGTTAAGCACGCACCGTTGCAGAGAGGACCCCTAGTCTCAGGACCGTTTTTCCGTGCCACAATTAAACTCATCGTTCGATACACTCACCGTCGAGTGAAGTTCATAGTACCGTACTAACTTTAGTTAATTGTGCCACACGGTTCCCTAGGGCCGTGCTGTTGTAGAATATAGTCAGTATCTCCTGCACGGAATCACTAATCTCCATTTTCTCCCGCGTTGGCATACCCAAGGAAATCCTGTCTGATCGTGTCCGCCAATTTACATCGCAACTGATGAAGTACGTCGGCAAGCTACTGATGATAAAACCCCTCTTTACCAACCCTTTTCTCCTAGCTGGTAACGGGAATATGAGAAGCTCAACGGCTCCCTCAAATCCATCTTCAAGAAGATGAGCGCCGAACAACCTCGAGAATAGCACCGTTTCTTGCCGGTAGCCCTTTTCGCATAGCGGGAAGTTCTCCATCGCATCTTAGGTTTTCACCTATTTGAGCTTCTGTAGGGATGTAAAGTTAGAGGGCGCCTCTGCATTTTAAAGGAGCTCTTCTTCAATTCGAAATTGGACTAAGGGATTTAATCCTCCTACAATTACCTACTAGACCTGAGGCAGAGGTTAGAAAAGTGCACAGAGATCGCGCATCAGAATGCAAAACAAACTTGGGCAAGTATAAAACATACTTTGACTGCAATTTCCAAGAACGAAAATTTAAAGCCAATGGAAGGGCCCCTTCCCAGTGATCGAGAAACGCGGCCCCGTAGACGACTTGATCCAAACGGCGTCTGAAACTAAGCTATTCCTCGTTAATATGCTTAAAATGTACCATCGACGAGACTGTGCCAACCAACCTGTGGCCCTGGACGAAGAATCCGCCTCGGAGCATAGCTAGCAGATTTACCCTTTGGTAATGGTACAAGTCGCCTGCTTGCAACACGATGCGCAATATTCTCTTCACATTTTGTTAGATACTCCCGATTCCCCATCGACCGAGTTGAATATAAATCCTCAGCTTCCTATCCCACAGAAGACCCAGTTACAAGGGCTAATCACCCATTTAACCAATATAATATCAGATAACCCTAGTTGTGCTGCCCAGTTCAAGCACAATATTCGGCTCATCACCGAAGAACCTACCCTTTCGTACCGTATCCCCTCTCCATTCACTTAAGAAAAGCGCCCAATGAAGAGGTAGAGAAGCTATTATTTAAAATTGTATACTTAATGGTTACGAGAATTACCTGGCGGACAGCTTAAGAAGAAATCCCCTGGATTTGTTTTCGGAGTAATTTCCCATTAATTAAATGTAACGTTAAATGGATTCCCCTTGTAGATATTCCTGAATAATTCTTGTAGTTTTGCTTAATGCCTTATGAGAATATGGGCCATTATTTATTTTTCATTGTTTATATATTTTTGATGAGTTCCCCTGTTCGTATGTACCTTTTTTTATTTTGAGACCTTTCATTTATTTAATATCCTTTTATGTATGCCCCTGGTTATTGAGAATATATTGAGGCTGGTTATTGTTAACTTTTCCTGTCTGTTTTTTTGTATTATTACTATTATTTGGGCAGAGCACCCGATACCATCCCTTTTATATTTGTGACCCCATTGGAAATTTATCCGTGTAATTACCCTCTATTAGTCTGATGTCACTTGCTTCGAAAGCTCCATCTTGGGAGGTGAGGGGATGTCAGAGAGAGCTCTTTCTCTCTATCTCTCTTAGAACCCAACGTCTATTCGTAGCGCTTCCGAAAAAGATGCACCTGCAGGTCCAGACAGCTCTAAGTGAGTAGAGAGATGACCCCGGCTCTCTTATTAAGAATGGGTGGGCCTGTCAAACCCAAGGAGCCTCCTCAAGAATTCCGCGCGGCCTTATGATCCGTGCTGGCTTCCCCTTCGCCCCATCGCATCGCTTGATGTGCGCCAGGCCTATGGCTTCAAGGACTTTCGCACGAGCCTGTGATGCTCGCTGAGAATATACCCTGCCCCTTGACGCGCTAAGCCTAGGCAGTATAAATACTTGTGGAAAAGCTGAGAAATTAGTACCATAGAGCACTGGCTTGGTTATAAGCCACCTACATTCTCTTACGCCCTTTCTCCGCATCCCAACGGCTTCCAGTGACGCGGCATGTCACCTCTCTATCCGGCGTCGCTCGGACCTAAGGCCAGAGTTAGCTCCCGCCAGAAGATCGGCACGGAGAGGATTCTATCACTCAGGTATCGAATTCTTTCTCGTCTGGAGTACTCACTCGTTCATTTCTCAGCGAGGTTAAAGAAGAAGAAATTATTTTGCAAGTGGAACTTTGCAGCGCCCCGCTTCCTCATTGTGTCTAAAGCCTCCACTCAATTAGGCTTTACGTGATCCTCCCCGTTATTTGCACTATCCCATTTTCCCTAGAAGCATTTACCGTTACATCTCCTCTCAGATTCTCTTCCTCGTCGAGTCATTTGTATTCCCCTCCCCTCGTTTGGTACCCCGGCATATATCTTATTTATTGTCATTTATTTGATTTTGCTAATAATATTTTTTTTGTATAGAGTAGTGTTATTTTTCTACAATCAGTTTTTCTAAACAAAGAACTTCTAAAAATTGATTATTTAGGCCAACCGCATTCAACTTTGAATAATTAGCCAGCGTACTAAGATATATATCTCCTTCCCCAATTTCTGGCCTGCTCCATTTCCGTTTCACCGCAGAGTCACTCCTCTGCTAGAATTGAAATTCAACTCTACTAAATACATATATATATATATATATATATATATATATATATATATATATATATATATATATATATATATATATATATATAAGTTTACCCGCAAAAGGGCCCCACTTTCGATAGGGCCTGATTTCCTAATTTTCTGCAAGGATTGATGAAACTTTGGTGATAACTAGATTATTGTTTTAAAACATCATATCAAAACGTGAGTCTTTGGACTTTTCTTCTTATTCTAGAGCACTTGATCGAGATTGGGGGGGGGGGGCTAAGGTCTAAGGTCTTGGCTGTGAAGTGCCCACTCAAATTCAGTCTTTAGAGTAATCACACGGCCATCAAAGTTCTCTTTTAGCCAATCTCAGGACAGGTTTGAGTTGTGAGTGCTTGCTCCATTTTGCTGGAACCAGAACCTCTCCATAGGCGACGGGAACAGGGTCTGAAGCTCTCTCTTGAAGATTTGGAGTAACTCAACCCACCGCTCCTTGGTGACTGTCACGCCAGATTTCTCGAAGAAAAATTGTCCGATGATGCTCCTAGCTGAGATTGCAATCCCTACCGTGCACGTAGGGCAGTGTAGGGGCTTGGTGGCTACTTCATTTGGTCTGAAAGTTCCTTCGACGACATTTGTCTTCGAGTTTACCTCTCCGTTAAGATTGAAGTGAGCTTTATCGGAGGTCCAAAGAAGGTTAAGGAAAGCTGGAGTTTCATGAATCTTCTCCAGTATCTTGACTGTCATAGCCTTTCTCTGCTCTTTGTCTGAGGCTGTAAGGGTATGCTTCGGCTGTATTTTGTCTGGGTAAACCTTTTCATCCTTTAATAGCACTTTCGTGCAAGTCTCACGGAATATAACGAGGGACTGACTTCGCTTGTGCACAGAGTGTATTGGACTCTGTTGAACTGACTCTCTCACGCTCTCGACCAGCTCAGCTATACGCTTCATGGGGCGTCCTAGATGTCTTTGACGGTTGTCACTGGCTGTATTGAGATTATTCAGTGTCCCATAGTTTTTGAACTGGTCCACCTAGTCTAGAATTTTGCTCTTGCAGGGGGCCTTTTTACATTCGACCTGATGTACGAAAGTGTCCGGCACTTTCTTGAACGAGGCTCTCTTGTAGTAATGATTGTCGCAGTATATTCTTTGCTGAAGCTCCCATTGACATCTAGTTGTGTTCACAGGCGTTGCTTCTGTCATGTCCTCTAAAGTAAGGCTGATAAGTTGATAAATGAAGAATATATAATAGAAGATGTATGCAGGCCTGTTTGGGGCGGTCACTTTTATATATATATATATATATATATATATATATATATATATATATATATATATATAAGAGAAAAAAGAAGAGTAAATGAAAGAGAAAGAAAAATATGTAGATGGATATTAGGAATGGGGAGAGTGAGAAAAATAAGAGGGAGCAATAGTTTTATCATGTGTGGAGTTAATATTACTATTTGTTTTCTGATGTCTTTACTCAAATCACTTTTCTTGACTCTATATTTCTCTCTTATTTGCAACTGTATTTTCACAGTTAAGTGCTTTCAACTGCTATCTTAATTGTACTTATTTTCATATATTTATCCTCTCTGTGATGAATACTTTCTAGTGGATATACAACATTTTTTGAGTTACCAAATTCTCCCTTTTACAGGTTAGTCAATCATTTTATTTGGTACTCTACTCGAGTGAGTTTTGCTCTTTTCTAATTCTATATGAACACAATAACAGCTATTCCTTTCTGTGTTTTTTTTGTGCAATATTTGTCCTCACTTTCTGGATTATATATGTCTCTTTTCAATGGAAAATGCCTCTTAGGGTTAACATTGTTCGGATTACTTGAGTTTTTTTATTCCTTAGCTCTATTTATGACTATGTTGCTGAAGGTTTTCATCATGTGATTTGTTATAATTTCTCTTGATATATCTTAAAGGTGCTCTTATTGAGAGATATAAAATCTTGGTATTAGTATCTCATATGGTACGCTAAAGATATCATCATATAACCCATCATATTCGTTGATTAATATGATAAACAATGTTGACAGAATATAATAATGATAGTGGTAATTGCGAGATCATGTAAACATACAGTGAAGGCCAAAAAGGCTGATTTTTACGTTGCAAGATGTGGATTTCAGCTATCGATAATTCGCCCTGATGTTTAGCAGATCACAAAAAGGTGTTGCTAAAATGTTTTCCCGATCCGAGATATTAGGAAGATCGAAGACTGACCTTGTACTGAATCACCTAGGCTCAGTACAGGTCGTGACGACAGATCTCTGTGTCGAACGAGCCTTCGGGACGGTAAGAAAAGAGCAGGCTAGGTTTAATCTGACTCAATCCATTAATGCCGAGAATTTATTTTTTAAGTTATTGATATTATATTTTTGAAACTTCTTTTTAGTGTAATAAATAAATCATATAGTCCTTTGGAATTATTTATTTTTTTTACAATGAAAAATACAGGAGTGTTAACCAAAGTTTCCACTTTGCATTCAAAGCATAGCGCTTTGCGATGGGAAAATAAAAATAGTTTAATTATTAATTTTTTATTATGAAAACCCGCTGACATATATATTATGTTGAATGATATGGCTCCATGCATAGAATATCGAATGGAACATCACATTTTTTGCACTCATACTTTGTTCTCCCTGCGCAATGCTTACATCTTGCGGATTTAGACGGTAGAGGTCCTGGCCAGTGATCAAATTGATACTTCCTTACTTCCTCACTAGCAACTGCCCGTATCTTGTTAGTTGATGGTCCAGTTCTTTTTTGTTTGTTCCATCTTGCTTGAATGATTGAAGCACAATTTGTTTTAAAAATTACCGAAGTGAAATGGAATTTAAAAATTTTCTATACAAAAGCCAAGCATTGACAGTAGAACAGCAGATACTCAAAGAAAATAATGGACACCAACATTTGCGTGATCGAATTTGGATGTGGTAATTCGCAACGAATTGATCAGTTAGATCAATTCCACCCTTATGCTTATTACAAGCTTCGTTGGCATTAGGCATATAAACTACAATCACTTTTTTCTCAACTCGCGACCATCGAGGGGCACTTTGACTTAGGATCAGCACCAAATGTATTCGAAGCAACTGTTACCACATTATTGTCTTTCCACTTCATTAAATTTGATTATTGGTACGTACTGAACTGACTCAACATTTACTCCTTTGCTTTTCTTTGGCATTTTAAAAGCTGATAATCGTACATTTCAAAATCTGATAGTACCAGTTCCACCAATACCACTGCTTGAAAGTTGATTCGAAAGAGGAAAGGAAGTAAAGATATTATCAAAATATAAACACTCTCCTTCCCTTGGCGCTTTAAACTGAACCCAACTCAACATCTCCACCTTTACCTAACCCAGTTACAGAAAGGTGTGTTGTGTTACCACAATAAGGTTCTCTGTGAAACATGTATCCACCCGAACCAGATAGAACCCACAGTTTATATCCCAACCGTTTTGGCTTTTCCCTAATAAACTGTTTTGTGCTTTGATGCCCCTAATATGGCACAATTGCTGAAGCCTTCGCTTCAGAGGGGAGAAAAGTTACCCCGACACCACGTTGTTCTTCATCTTCAAGGATGTCGAAAATATCATTGACGTCCAGCATACAGATATAAGGATACATACTGTATATAAATACTACAGATATATATATATATATATATATATATATATATAAAAGGGTAGGAGTATAGAGAAATTAATATATATATATATATATATATATATATATATATATATATATATATATATATATATATATATATATATATATATATATATGTAAAATATGATCATTCGTGGAATTAATCATCACATTTCAATGAAACCTAAACAAAACTTAAAATAAATAAAGTAAATACGTTTTGCAGAGAGGTGTCGAAGCCATGTTTAGGCTCGTGTATGACTCGGTTAAATAAATACATATATTTATTTTACCACAGCACTGCCCCACATAGTGTTTTACATAATGGTAGGCTTAAACGACAAGGTGAAGTAAAATTTCATGGAGAGTAAATAAATTTGTCCGACATATAACGAAAAAACAATAGTGGCAACTCTAGTTGCCAAGCGGCATTAATGGGTTAACGGATGGTGGCAAAGTTAATGTATCCGTTAGAACAGTTCATCGCAGCTTTCTTGCAAAAGTAATCAAGTCATATAAATCCTGTTAATATAACATGCGTCAGTTCATGCTTCTCTTTTTATCCGTCTAGTCTACTCTTCAGTTGTTCTCGACACCAGGGAGTAAAAGAGACGATCTTGGGAAATAAGGGTGCAGAGTGTCCACAGTAAACCACAGTTGGAATGCGTTCTTTAAAGGGATAAGGTTCCATGGCATGTACACGGGTGGCACGTCATGCCGTTTCTGATGGCACCATGAATTAGACAATAATCAAGGTGACTTTTGAGATTACTTGCCTACATATGCACGATACCTGTCTAAAAAGTTCTGAATGTGATTTAGCTTCGTGAAAATGCCCCATGACACAAATCTGGGCCCAATATACAGAGGTTAAAAAAGATATCACTCTGATGGATTGATCACATTATGCAGATATAAATGCACTAGTAAAAACCTCTCACATGATATCTAAGATGCAGTATGTCATCATCAGACAGCCGACAATGACTAAATGAAGGCAGAGATCCTCGAAGTGTTAGCCGGCCCCACCCACACCTCTCAGGTTTCACACCTTGCGAAGATTCCTTAAAGAATCTCTGCTCTCATCACTTCCAAGGGACTCTGGACCCGCTATAAATTTTCGCTTCTCAATCTTCGGTTGCTGTAATTTTCCCAGAGCTTCATCGGCTAATTTTTTAACATTATTGATGTAACGTGATACTGGAAGATATCAGGTAGAACTTATTCCCAATGAGGAGAAGGCCATTGATATCAAACACTTCCAGGTAGAAACTTATGATCCGGCGATCCATTGACTCTCAAATCTTAGTGTGTGGATCCTTATGTCAGCGCTTTCGTTGCCTAAGAGCTCAATCAACAACCTTAAAGAAACAATGGCTTAGAGTTGCGTAAATATAAAGCTTTGTTTTTTAATTAACTATATTGTTTTCTACAAATAATGATATCGATTTTATAATATCTAATACTTCAGTATACTCCACCAGAGTATAACAAGTAGAAAGTTGGAAGGAAAAATGTGTGGAAGGTTTATGTCACCGGTTTTTCAAAGGGTTTGGCTATCGCCGCTCTAGGCACAGAGGAGCAACGTAACTCTCCAAAACCTTTCAAAATCTGCAAGGAAGCTGATTTCCACGATAAGGAACTAGAAATAAAGTAAAGCTAAATAAAAATAAAGGAATAAAATTATATATTAATAAAGTAAGAATTGAAAACCAAAATAGGTAATACCAGTGAGGGGATTAGAAGAGGCTTATAAGGAAAATGGTGAAGCTAGGTGGAGTGAACTTAATAAAGCTTTTCACCCAATGATGCAAAGAAAAGAATCTTGCGTCGATCGTGAAACCATGGAGAGAAAGCTATATAAAATATCATGACTTAACAAACTCATGAGAATAACAAATCTCGTAACAACCAAATACATTGGTCATTATTCTTTACTATGCATTTCTAAACTCAAATACCATTATTATTAGATACTGTATATATGCAATTTTAACAGTTTTATTGCTAGAAGATGAAATACATATCTATTTAAAGCATAAATACCTCTCAAATACTTTCAAAATTTTCCTCATTAACGGTGTCGTTTCGTTTACAGAGAAGATATACTTCCGCTAGTCATCCTGTCATTACTCTAGGACATAAATTGACTTGTGCGTCAGTCTCTTTACGTGAACTTTCACTTAATTAGTGTTGCCCTGTACTCGGGTGATTATTTATGACCCATATAATATATGGAGAACACATTGCCTGAAATAAACTTATTTTCAGAAAGAAATGGCTCTGAAATTTTATTATTCTCTAAGATATAAGTCCTGATAAAATATTGTATTTTTTGTCATTCAGGAAAATATAGGATTGTAAATCAGATCAGCCCCTAACAAATAATCTTTTACCTACTCGTCATTTTTAGTAATTTTATTAGGGGCCAAGGAAATTTCGTTACATTTTTACCCTGCGTGGCTAAATAAAAACGTAATTTATACAATAGAATAGATTTTACAAAATAGTTTTCATCAGATGTACGAACCTTTTCAAACAAGGACAGCATCCCTGAAGAAATTCTTTATCAAAGTATCTAGCATTGCAAATCTTATTTTTCTGTAAAAAACTTGTAATCCAAAATAGACATGACAGGAATGTATGTTAAATCAGTTGGAAGCTCACAATCTAAATTGTTTTGTTTATTTCACACTACACGAGCCATGTTTCGTCACGTTGTTTTAAAAAAACGAAACAAAATTTCTAGGCAATTGATAAAAGTTGTATACTTTAAAATGATTTTCCATTGCCTTCTTCATAGTTATACTTTACGTATGTGACTTTAGGAAATCAGATTTGCAATGAAAGATTCTTTAAAAAACCTACACTATTAGAAAGACATCAACAGTTTTGTGCTTACTATCCTAAGGATATTTTATCCAACAGCAAAGATAAACATTAATATGTTGGGAAAATTTTAGGATACGTTTTTGCTGAATAATTTACTTGATAATACTCGATAGAGTATTCCATTTAGTCCCAAATGGAATTTACATCAACATTAAAAGAATTAATTTACCACAACTATAGAAGAAATTGAGCTTGAAACATGATAGTTTAAATTTATCTATCTTCTGAATAAACGCAAACTTTGAAACAATTAAACATGCCATTACACCAACTTTATATTTCTTTACTTTGAAATGGTTTAAAACTACTCAAATTAAAGACTATTTTGTTTCGAGATCTTTAAAGCACTTCTAATTTCAATAGTATTTTTTGCTCTTATTTTCCAATGACCAAGTGCCGGGCGTTATAACCAGGCAAACCCCAATGCCTTCTGGGAGCCCTTGGGAGGGCCAAGGCTTTAGGAGTAAACATGGAGACCAAATCTGCACGGTGCTCATGCATTATGCGATAGTTTAAGGAGTGACTTTTTTCTCAGCAGAGCACTGAAACTTAAACCTGTTACAGTTGTCCTGGATCATTTTCTTGCCACTGGACTTAGCAGGGGAAAGTGAAGATGATGACTGAAGAAGGGACACCTACTTTCAACATTTAACATCATGGTGGAAGTTAACACTCCATGCATTGTTCATTCATCCACACATTTTTGCAATACCCTATCCATATAATTTAAGTATAAGACCAAGAGACCAGCAGCGATTGCCTTGTCAGTGACAAGGACAGTCCTTGGTCCGGCTGGAAGCTTCTAGTTTGCAGGCCGCACGACAGGCGACTCAGAACACATGCTCGTTGGAGGGGCTAAAATATTGGAGCGCAGCCCTCATTCGTTGTTTTTCTGAGCCTACGGGCAGCCGTGTTTCCGGGACATCACTGCTCACCTCTATCGAATAAAAGTCAATAGAAGGTGACCTAGTCATCGCCGCTCCATTTTCAAGCCTGTGGCAGATTACCGCGGTCAAATAAAGAAAAAAAATAGATACCTGACCTTCGCTATTCGGAATGTCAGAACATTGCAGGAATCCACCACAAACCTACCAAAAAGAAGAACTGAGCTCATAGCAGCAGAATTAAAACGTTTTGATGTAAACATCGCTGCCATAAGTGAGACTAGACTTGCAGAAGCCGGTTCACTTACGGAGGCAAGAGGATGCTATACCTTCTTTTGGAAAGGACTGCCTTCTGACCAACCACGACTACATGGAGTAGGCTTAGCGGTCTGCTCCTCTCTCCTGAACTCAATACCAACCACGCCCATAGAATTGAGTGAAAGATGAGAATGGCGCATCCATTTTGGCAAGTAACAGTTCGCCACCCTACTCAGCGTCTATGCGCTAACACTCCCTTCAGACGATTAAACAAAAGACCTCTTCTACCTTTGCCTTCAGGATACCTGGAAACGTATACCTGACAGTAACAAGATTTTCCTTCTCGGAGACATGAAGAACCATAGTAGGAAACAAGAACCATCTTTTGGAAGGCGTTCTTGGTCGTCACTGAGTGGGGAAATGCAATGTTAATGGTCTGAGACTGCTCAGTCTTTGCTCAGAGCATTCCTTATCAATTAGCAACACCATGTTGCAGCTTGCAAACAAAAATAAAACCACATGGATTCCCCCTAGGTCTCGCCACTGGCATCTATTGAATTTCATCATAGTCCAAAGGCGAGACCTGAGTGAAGTTTAAATCGTGGCTGTAATGAGAGGAGCTGAAGCCTCCACTGATCAGAGATTGGTGAGAACTAAGCTCAATATAAGAATAAGATAACTAGTCAGGAAAATTGACCCAAAACCTAGATTAAATCTGACAGCACTCAACGATCCTAAAATCAAAAGAGCCTTCTAGCCTTTCCTCGTTCAGCTACCAACAGATTCTCTCAGATTCTCACAATATGGAACAGCTTCTGCACCTCTATTCATGACATTGCCAATAAATTTAGGCACAACCAGACGTAAAAATCGTGATTGGTTTGATTTCAATTGCAACAGCCATTTACCCTGTAATCATGGATAAAAATGCTGTTTATGACCAGTACCTACGAAACCCATCACCACGAAACAAGACCCACTTCTCTTCCCTGCACACCAATGTCCAGAATGATTTGAGGGATATGAAAAACTCTTGGTTTGATAAACTATATTCTTAAATGCAAACACAAATGGACAATGGCGATCTACAAAATTTTTATTCCTCGCTTAAAACAGCCTACGGTCCAACTATCACCACATTCCTCCCCGTGCGTACAGCTGATAGGAATACGCTCATAACTGAGCACGACAAGATATTAGATCGATGGGCTGAACATTTTAAGTAGCTGCTAAATCAAGAAACCCAGTGGACTTGTCCATCCTAAATGAGATCCATCAGCTCCCACAAATTATAGAACTGGTCTCAACTCCAACATTTGCAGAAGTCCAAAAAGCAACTGCAAAGCTCTAGAAACACAAATCTGCAGGAATAGACGATATTCCTGATGAACTATTTAAGTATGGTGTCTTCATCATCACTAACCCTTTACACAAACTCTTTAAAGTCTGCTGGGAAATGTAAGCGTACCACAAGACTTTAAAGATAGCAAAATTATTACCACCCATAATAAAAGAAGAGACAAACCTGTATGTAGCAATAGCCGTGGCATCACAATCCTCTCCAATGTTGGGAAAACTCTAGACCCCATCATGCTAATACGATACTTACCCACGTTGCAGAAGAGATCCTGCCTGAATCACAGTATGGTTTCCTAAAAGAAAGGTCAACCATAGATTTGGTTTTCGTTGCACGACAATTGCAAGAAAAATGCAGAAAACAAGACCAAAACCTGTATATTGCTTTCATGGATCCGACAAATGCTTTTGTTACTGTAAACCGCACACTACTATGGCAATTACTTGAAAAGTTTGGTTGCCCAACCAATTATATCAAAGTACTTGCTGCACTGCACAGCGGGATGAACGCTGTTTTTGTAACAGGGAGTAAAAAATCTGTTCATTTTAAAGTGAGTGTCAGGGTTAATTGGGGTTGCCTTCTTGCCCCTATAATATTCAAGGATGTTCATAGGTGCTGTCACTCAACTCGTCTACAATTACATCATTGAAGAATAAGTGTGAGTCACCACTCTTAACTACATGTTAGATGGAAATCTCTGTAACCTCGCCCGCCTTCGTGTAAAACTACTAATTAACACCACAACAATCATAGAGCTTTAATATTGGATGATGCTGGCTTTGTCAGCGATACAGAACAAGGGCTCCAGACCATCCTTAATTGTGCATGTGAACCATATACACGAATGGGACTAACGGTTAACACTGAAGTAACAGAAGTGTTATTCCAGCGCACAGGTCCAGGTGTAGGACAGATAGACAACCCACAGATCACTATAGGAAAGAACCAATTAAAGGAAGTCCAACACTTCTCATACTCTGGAATCACCCTGTCACCTGACTGCCCCCTGGCTGACGAAATCACCAAATTAATTGCCCTTGCTTTAGCCGCTTTTGGAAAAATTTTAAGACGGGTCTTCAATAACCACAGCCTGAACCTGACTAACAAGCGTTCAGTATACCTACTTCTCCATCTTGCTCTATGGTTGTGAATTTTGGGCACCATATAAACATCAGATCAATAAGCTAGATAGCTTTCATATAAATTGCCTGAGACGCATCCTGGGAATTCATTGGTGGGACAAGGTGACACATGTAAACATTAGAGAACACATGCATACATCCTCACTGGAAGAAATTCTCAGAGTAAAACAACTTCGCTACACTGGCCACATCATCCGCTAGCCTGAACATTGATTACCACAGATCACCCTGCACTCAGAGCTTTCTGTGGGTCGATGATCTGTGAGAGGTCAAAAAAGAAACTTAGCAATCGCCTAAAATCCTCCCTTAAAATGTTCAACATGAACCCAGGAACCCACAAGCTGATGCTACCAATAGAAACAGCTCCTGGCGTGCTCTAGTACAAGACGAAGCCAACTACCTCAGCACAAATTACAACAATGCTGCCATAGCCCGCCGTGCAAGACGACACCAACAAATGCAAGGACCACATATATGCGATGTCTGTGGAAGAGGCTGTGCCAACCTTGGGGGACTCCGCAGCCATGAAGGTTGCACTAAAGACGATAATCATCAAACTCATCCATGAATGGATTGGTGTCTTCATCTTCCCGATGGACAACATTAAGCAAGTAAGGAAGTTGCTCTATATGTTGAAATTCGTCAAAATATATATCGTTACAAAATCGAAGTAGAATGAATAAGTCATAGCGCGGGAAAGGAAGATTGCTCTGATAAGGACCAAATGTAAAACCATGAAGTTTTACAAATATTGATGATATAACATAGCAAGAAGTAATATTTGAAGTCCCCCTTAAAATTATACATAAATACGAGAACAACTGCATAGAAACAAAACTAGTGTTGCTGATAGTTGCAAATATGGTTATCATCCTTTACCCTAAAGTCTTTTTAGAATCATTTCATTATTCTGAGGCGTCGAACTAAATGTGCAAATGTTAAGTGTAAAAGATACGGTTTAAATGATAGGAAACCATATTCTATCGGCTAGAGAAGTTAAGTAAAATTAGCCACTATAAATACTGAATTAAGAATTTAGTGCAAGTGATCTAAATTGTCAAGATGTCTAGAATCAATAACTATCATAATCATTACCTTAAAAATGAATTTATCTTTTGCATTAATAAATCATCTTCATGGAAATAAAGAATATGAAAACATAAAACATAAGGTGTATTTATTCAAGATAGATTGTACGAGTATCTTTCCAGAGCTCTGTTGCAATTCAAAGCTCTTTAATTAAATAGAACTTACCGAGATGGGGAGAAGCATACGCTTAATTTTAAATCTTGCTGATAAGTTTCTACCCAGCTTTTAGGTTGATTCGGAATATACTTCCAAAACAAAGATGTTTGTTCAGTATTTTAGATTTCTTCACGTTGGTACTTTCCGTTTTAAATCAATACGGAAATTGGTCTAGAAATAATTTAGCAACTGCAACTTTGGTAGTTACTGACTTAACTTGCATTTTTATATCATGCAAGTTTGCTCTAATTCTCTAAAGGGTAATATTTGTAAGGCCTTTATTTCATGCAGCTCATAAATAATGAAAAATGGCATCACCCTTCCCTTGCAATAAGTAGCATCCCTTATATTTCTTGATTTTGTTGTTATAACCATCTTTCTAACACTCGCTACCTTTCAACTATCAAATTAATGAATTTATATCTAAGTGTTGAGCCTTTCATCAAGAAAGAACTTCCCTTTATTAGTTGCATAATTTGTTTTCGGAGATTTTAATATGATTTCAATATGTAATTAAAAACAAGTAATTTCTCACATCTTTTGGAGATTCTGCTTTTCAAGAACACTTTATATCTAAGTAATGTCATCCAATGAATTATTAATTTTTTGTTTTAAAGACTCATCTCTAAGACACGATGTAGAATTACTCTTGGAAATTAATAGGGCTTCTAAAATGAAAACATTCAAATGAAAGTCTGCACATAAGTGCACTCCTATTCAAAACATTATCTAGTAGATTCGAGGCAAAAATGGCTGATGCACCACCGCTAACCACTAGGTAGCACCACCCAATCATCAACCTGTTTCATATTTGAACTCAGTGACCTCAATTACCTTTGGTAGCATTATTTTAGCTGGCTACATGGATACAGCGACTTTTTGCAGATAGAAGATGAATACAACACGAGATTTGCATGACTCATAGGTCTGCTTGCTTCTCTGCAGTTAATGACGACATAATTGCTCTTACAAACGAACCACAGAAAACTTAAACCTCTGATTAAGTTAAGTCCATTCTATTTCTTTAGTTAGTTCAAGTCAATGCTATTAAATCCTGGTGCCTGTTTCATTAATCTGAGAATAAATTTAAACTTTAAAGCGAGTATCGTTTGTAATCTACTATCGAAGAATAATCTTGTTTTATTTATATATGAAACGAATTTTGTATTAATGGGAGTAATGAAAATAATTTGAATGAAATATATGTACAAAAGTTGGGGGTCATTATTAATTTTGGAGAGGGATTGATTTGATTGCTTTTACTTTCTAAATTACTAGTTAAACGTTCTGTATGCAAATGAGCTACACTATTAAAATAGAGGAAACGAAGGGCAATAAAAGATTTTCTGTATTTAATGAATTTAACTTCGATGAAGTTATAGTCACCTATACTGTAAGCACGAGGAATATGTTCGAGACAATTATTTCTTTATTGCATCATTATGACCAGAGTCTCAAAATTTATGTCAGCATATAATTGGGTTGGTGAATTTATAAACAGTAAAGTGTGGAAATAATTGGAATCTCTATTTCCGTAGATCAGCATATCAAGGGAGAGGAGAGTGAAATTTGATTTTATTAAATTTAAGTTTAATGGAGTGTTAGAGATGATTGATTTGGCTCATAAAGTTATAAAAATTATTATTTCTGGTTATAATACAAAAGGATCTAAACAACGACAATGAATTATTTGTGAAATATTTGGCTAAAAGGAACAGGCAACAAAGGATTCCACAAAAAGAAAAGACATATTTTTGCTTCTAATTGAATAATATACCTCATGAAGAATAGTAGGTTAAGATTAAGCTAAGGTACTTTTAATATAAAAAAAGGGTGATTCGTCAAAAGGTACTTTGGTTAAAGTCAATCAGCCTTCAAGCATATTATCTTGTCTTTACTATTAGCAACATTATCTATTTTAACTTTTACATTGAAGTCTTCAGCATTTTTAATGTTTTCCGGAAATAATGCGTAAAAAAAGGGAGAGAAATACGAGGCAATCAACTTAGCTAAATTATAGGGCGTGGAGTAACCGCAGAGATGATTTTCGTAGAACTAAATAAACGAGTAATCGCCTCAGAAAAACTTCCTTGAACTATTTACATATACACTAAACTCATACTACGTACATAAAATTAAGAAAGCTTTGCAAATTCCGTAGAGACTTGAAATTTACGAACAACTGTTCTTTAGCGTCTAATAAGATTTCTTAGGGAGCTAATCTATCATTGGATATGATCTCAAAAGTGTTTTGTTTACTTTTAGGAAATATATCATCTTGGGTAAATACTATATTCAAGAACAGAAAATGAGATGATGGTAGAAAGAAGCCTGTAACAGAGGTTAAAATGTTAAGAAAACACAAGCATACGTCAAATATAGAGTGATGATTTCATTTTTTATTTAAGTATAGTGGACCATTTTATAACAGTATTTATATGTTTTAATAAATAAATAAATAATATAAGTAAATCATTCAAAATCTCATTAACCTCGTAAATTTGTAAATAGCTAATTCACTATCTTACAAATATCCTGTTTGGAATTAAACAAGCCTAGAATTTTGTTAAGGTAATAAATACATATTTTGGCACTGTTTACGGTTTCCTGCAGAATTAATACTAGTTTACACTCGTAAACGGAGAGATAAAGAACATACAGGTTGTCCTTTAAGAAAAAGGCATGAAAAGATATGTTCTATTTAGCACTGGGAAAATTAGTCAGGAAAAATATATACAGGTCTTAGACTATTGAGCTCTTTCATAAGTAAGGGAGGGGATTCTTAATGGTGAAATGCTTCATGCAAGATAGTGCTAAATGTCAGAATATTAAGACTTAAACTTTCTTGAGTACCACTAAATTGCCCTACCTTCCATATCTTATTTATTCTCCACCAAGAATAAAATATGGTATATCCTGAAAAGAATGCATAGAAATGTATTTTCAGGAATAAAGAAAGATCAATTGAAAGGCGTATATCCTTCTTGTTATTTGCCTAAGACGTGAGTAAGGGATTTATACCGAACAAAGGGTCCAAAGGGAAGATTTCATTACACGTGTTAACCCAGCAGAGAAAAATTGCAATGAAGATATTTCACTTAGGACTAATTTATCTACATGTATTACATGTATTTTATATCTCTTTTTTAATGAACATATTGATGTATCGGGGAAAACTAAAAGGCGCGGAATATCATACTGAGTAAATTATTATTTGATGAAAAGTTAAATGCCATGAAGGACTGGAAGCCAACTGAATATTAAACATGACTAATATGCATTATGACGACTCGCGCCGACGATCAAAATGCCGACATTATGTCTGGTGTTCAATGCTCTGTTAACATTGTTAAGACTCTATTAAGTAACATGGGTAGCTGCAACGGAGTCTAAAAAGCCATGGTCGGTATAAAGGAACATGACTGGTATTCTAACTGCGTCCAGCCACCGGAATACATCCAACAACTACAGAAAAAAGTGAGGGTAGGGTAGGGAAAGGAAATCCTAACTTGGCGATAGAGCTAGATGTTTTTGATTCTTCCACATGAGACTGCCCCTGAATGAGAACCATCGCTACTACTCGTACAAAAGGGGCATGGGACAAATCTGGCCATACAGGGCAAAAGAAAACCACCTTACAATATAAAAAGAGTCTCCTGAACAAACTCAAGCATCCTGTGAACCTGGGGTGCTCTGTGGGGCGTGGTCTAGAAAGAAAGTAACCGCTCTGCCTAGAGCCACAAGGCCGAGCTGGCGGCAAAGATAAAGAGTTATTCGGAGACCTTCATTTATAAAGAGTAAGAAAGGCATAAGCCAGGTTCCTGTTAAACCTGAGAGCTGTTACTTTTAATATATTGTTATCTTACTGCCAAGACCTAGATTATATTTTTAAAATTTTTAAAATCCATTTATTTAGCTGAGATATTGCATTTCTTTCGTTAGTGCAAACTGCCAACTCTCGGCCAAACACTCTGTAAAAACTTATGCTCTCCTCGAATTCAAAGTATATTTAGAGATACTACACCAATTGGTCAATGATTATCGAGATTAATATTATTCAGACAAACACTAAATGGGCAATGAATTCCAAACTTATAAAAAATTATGCAATACGCTCAATGTGCAATGAATTTCGAGGTGAACAGTATCTATGTATATACCTCGAGAATCAAAAAGCAATGAAGTTACTTAAACTTTACGTGAACCACATGTGAATAGGTTTATATAAAGCATAACAACTTTAACGAGAGCTCGAATTACAGTGATAAATTGCATAGAATTCCGGATAGTTAATGTTAATAAGCTAGGAAGGGTCCTCAAGAGTTTATCTCTGGACACGTTAAAATATCAAGACTTAAGTTGTCCAAACTTTCCTAATATCACACCTGTTAGAATACAAGTATTTCCAGAAATTAATAATCGGAAAATATTTGGCATTACAAATACAAAAGTATGAAAATTATTATATGTCGGAAGAGTTATTTTCCGACATTGAGATCGAGATCTGCAAAAGGCTCCTGAAAGCCAAGCTCTGATGCATTCAGGCAATAAAGAATGCACATAGGGACCGAAATATTATAATGTCTCTAATTCTAATATAAATGGAAAAATATTGATTTTGATTTAGTGCCATCATCTGTTGACCCAATTGTATTTTGGTATTTTTTCTTTATTAATAAATAAATTTTAAAGGCTTTTGTAATAATTTAGACATAGTCTGTAAAATACAGTTGGCCCAATTTGTCATGTCAACTTTCGACTGAAATTCGGTCAGAGTGCGACAATTAATATTACTTGAGGACAAGTGGGGAGTTTGGGGTATGTTTAATTTAATATAAATACAATAAAACATTTGGTAATAAAATAAATTAAATATAGTGAAATATTTACGCTATCAAGCCTTAACCACAAAGCCTTTTGAAAAGGTTTTGTTTTAAATTAAGGAAACCAAAGTTTTCTAATTTTTTAGCTTAATTAACTTTAGATTTTAAAACTTTTAATCCTAGCTATAAAAAAAATATTTCAGTTAACATTTTGGTATTTTTATTTTCATCCGTACAATTACTTTTTTCTACCTAACGAGTTATAAAAATATGTGAAGGCTAGTGACAACCTACCTTTACATTATTCGTGAATTGGGGAAAATATTATATTTATCTTAAATTTGCCCGAAACATTTGAATATATGTGACATGACTAATTTTGCTAACTATTCATTGCTTCTAAACCTAGGAATGGCGAAACCTTCTCACATACAACTGATGTAATAAGATTCACACAGGCCAAAAAATCGTTCTGAGGTAGTAGAAAATATTAGTAGCAGTTCCCAAGGAACAAATCCAATATTAATACTAATGGATACCTATAATATAAGAGAACTAATCTGCCACGCGAAACAACCTGACATAAGGAGATCCCTTTTTACTCTTTACAGATAATTTTCTACCATATATTCCATAGAGCTTGGGAAACTTTCAACCACAAACATGCTTGGGGGAAACTAATCTATGCACTCATACGTTGAAGAGAAGTTTACTTAAATTTTACCAAATTATATTGATTATTCAGAGCATTAGAAAGATCTCAAAAGAGTTACTAACTACGTTATTCGATAAATATTACAAAGTAATTGTCTTATTTAATCATGAAATCCCAATTGTTGCGTATATATTCAAGAAAGTGCCGAATTAAGCGCAGCACCCTAGATTTACGGTACCCG
Source organism: Ceratothoa steindachneri (assembly GCA_963969495.1). Lineage (NCBI taxonomy): Eukaryota > Metazoa > Arthropoda > Malacostraca > Isopoda > Cymothoidae > Ceratothoa > Ceratothoa steindachneri. The sequence continues at coordinate 14,309,670 of OZ018336.1, read as the reverse complement.
TTTGAAAACTTTAAAACTTAGTTAACAAGAAAAGGTTTGGTAGATTGAGAACATCAGGAAGGTAAACAATACTTACTCAAATCATTTTAGGTGAAACTAATCGATATGAGTTTAAGAAATAAATATATTTTTCAGATCAGAACAAGTTTACGGATCCATGGGAAAAAGGGAGAGGGAGAAAGCTTCGATATTCTCTTGGATTCTGAATAAAAATAAAGTTTTCAGGGTTTTTATATTTAGGTATTTTATCAGTTTTCAGCAGCTCTGTTCCTACTCTACCATACCTGGACCTCTAGTATCACTAATCTGAAAGAGAATGTATCAATGCTAGCTACATCTACCAATTGATTTCGACCAATATACATAGCTACTACTAAGGAAAAGTACCACCCAATGGTGTTTGAGGGACTATTTTTGAAAGGCTCGAATCTTTTTTTAACTGGATGCAACTAACAAATGATTATAATTATTTTTGTTTAAGAATAGCAACTCAGTACTACCAGAGTTATTTTAGATTTTGCTATAAAGGCACCATTGTTCAGGAGAAAATCGATAGGTAAATTGAAAGCTGCTCACTGGAACCAGGTAAGCACAATGTCCATCAGATGGTAACCGAAATTGCTTTTATAAATTACCAATTAAATGACTTGATACACAGAACACGAGTGCATTTGTATCAGCTCTAAGGAGAATGCAATTTCTTTTAGTGTGTCGCAATGTGCTGATTATAACCGTTTCTATTACTTTTTTGATTATTCACAGGATCTCAATCATCATAAAGGAAAGTAAAACAACAAAATATTTGTGAATCAAACCAAAGGCAACCGTTCTCTACCATTATGAATATAAGAACTATTAAATTAATTGAAACTATAAATTAGTAGCAGAACTTAAATCCGCTGTTTACATTGGCAAAGTTCTAACTAAAAAGGTTACACTGATGTTTTATCTGGAAACATCTGAGGGCTAAGTCTAAGGTGAATGCCAGCTTTCAAGCAAACACGATGAAGTGATATTTTGAGAGCGGAGCTTCATAAATAAAGTAATGAAACGCAGCTCATTTTTCTAATTAAATAAAAGTAAGAAAAGGTCATTCAGAATAAGTAACTAAGAAGAGTGTTAGTATCAAATGCCACTTTTCTTCGTAATTGAAAATAAATTTTAATATAATATATATGAAATAAATTTCAACAAATATCGAGGCGAAGACTTAAAATTGAACAAATTATTGTGAATTATTTACACAGAAAGTTTTTTAAGGTCTCAAAATATTTTGGCATTTATAACAAATAAAGAAACTTCCAGGTTCTAATTGCGATGAGGTGTTTTAGTGAAAGAAAATGTACAGCTGCTTTTAAAATGCTTTCCGGTAAAGTGTTTTTGAATATGTTTTATTGCGTTCTGATTCCTTGGGGTTGCGAGAAGGTTCCTTAGTAATTGAGTGTAGTTAATAGGTTGAATGATTATATAGGCTCTGGGGTGGAAGTAGGAATAGTGGACATGTGAACTAAATGTGATTTGCAGAGTAGCTTTCTGAATAAGTGTACTTTCGCTTCAAATAAAAATTTGATTTCCGAATGAAAGTGTTTAAAATAGCTTGTTTATGTGTAGCAAGATGTGATGCAGATGGCACTATTTTTTTTGATTAACAATATTTTATTTCTTAAGTTTAAGTTATAAAAATATAACTAGACATCAAACGTTATCTGAAATACTCAGATAACTGAATGGATCCTTTCTTGACACAAATCATGACGCCAGTAATTCGATTAGTTATAGAATAATTGACTATAATTATCAATACAAATGTACCTCTATCTTTCACTTTATTTCCTTTCTTTTTCTCCATTGTCTTCTCGAATAAAGAGAGCTGTTTCTTTTTTGTGGCATTTTTTTCTTGCATCACTTATTTTGAACAAATTTGTTATCATCTTGCACCTATGTCCATAGGGTAATTAAACGGGAGTCAGATGAAATTAGTTGAACCTATTAACATAATATTGTATGCTTTTATGATTTTCATTGAAGTAATAGGCCAGTAAATTATTAAAAAAAATAAGAATGTCGAGGATCTGTAAATGAATAAATGAATAATATTTGCTGCACAACTCGGGCTTTCCACGCGGGTGCTTAAGCTTAAATGCTAGCAAAATTTGAGCAAAATTAAGATGAAGATTTAGATTATCTTGATTTCTAAAATACTTTTTACACCTTTTCACAATAAAACAATATGGAAATCACAAGGATTAGGGGCAGTGACTTTCATTTATTGTAAAACTATCAGGAAAGTTGTTACCAATAGAAGTGAGTCATCATAGCCATCAGTCACGGAATATGGATAAATTTATTATAGCAAGTTAGAATGAACGTAGTGTCTGATTTTACAGTATATTTTTTCAGAAGTCCAAAAACTCTGGACTAATGAAATATTCAATCATAAACATAACACTTTATTTTTAGAACCTCATTCCATGTCAACAAACTTAAAAATGCTATGCTCAAAAAAATCAATAGATTTTGATGCAAAGTATGAATGCAACTCATTTCTAACCTTTCCTCTTGATATTAACTTAGGATCATCCAATTCGTTTAAAAATCGCTTAAAAAGTGATAATCAGAAAAGAAGTTCAGGCGAGTATTAAGTCTATAGTCACATTTACAAACAAGGCTACTCTAAGAGATCTTTTATCGTTCGACCTGTTTGAGAAGAGGTATTATCGCGAGGGAGGATGAGAACCACTTTTGTTAAATAAAAAGGGTCACTTTTGGCCCAAAGCGTCTTTCAATTGACGAATTATATTGCAGTATAGATTAGAATTAATTGTTGAAATTCATATCTGAGTTCGTAGCGAAAAATTCACCATACAATCATTGTGATCTTTTATGGATGAAGTCGGAATTTTGGTTGTTAAGAAATGCTGCTTCCTCGACTTATCCCCAAAGGTGTCATTCAACGCTATGGTAAAGGATGTATTTCTCATCACTAAAGATCCTACCCCGAAAATAGTGCGTGTATGTGTCGTGAAAGCAATGACTCACAGCAAGCACCCCCCTGATGCAGATTCGTCGTCGACATTCCGACTTTAAGACGAAGATTTCCACTTAGGAAACAGGAAAACCACGCCAGACTTCTTCTTTCGTTGATTTCATAATCTCCAAAAGAGCTCGAAATGGAACTTCTTACTTAACTTGTAATAATACTTTTAAGAACCTCATAAATTCAATCATTTTTAACGATATTTTTATCATCTGAAAGTAGAAGGTATAACTTACTCAGTGTAGCATTTGTATTTGATAATAGATTCAATACATTAATAAATATTATCTAATAATTTTATAGAAAATCAGATATTACTTTCATTCCAACCTGATACATTATATACATTATCTTGACAGTCATTTCTTGTGAAAAATTCCAAAACCTGCTCATGACTGCAAATTGGCAGTAGGAAAAATATCATAGTACTTTTATTAATTAAGAAATTAAGTTGTATAGAGTAATAAAATGGTTTGGAAAGATAGCAGATACAATTCAACGGTGATAATTATAAAGTAATTCATATACATCTTGAATGATTTAAAAAAGTTTAGGTGTGAATAAATTTTAACATGGAATCATTTAAATTGTTCGAAAGAGTACTCTGTAACGTCAAATAAATTCCAATAGGTTTGTAGAACAGATAGGTAGACATACTTGATTTAAAAAGACACGTATATAATTCTCATGTTATATAAAGCGCTTGTTAGACGTCATTTAGAATATGTGATACTCTTTTAGTCTCCAAAACTGAAAACGGACCTTGTAATTTTGGAACGCGTCCAGCGTCAAGCAAATAACAAATTCCTAACTTTAGAAAGAGTTCCTACTAAGAAAGGCTGCAGCGTCTGAGAGGAATTCTTTAAATTATGGACTAAACTGGTTTGATAATATAACTCACGACACAATATTTGAGCTAGATTACATAACAGAAATTAGAAATAACAGTATTTATTATTCTCATAATAAATGATTGAAAATTTGATACCACAAATTTATTTCTACCAAAATAAAACAGACTTGGAGTGACTTGCCTAGAAATGTCGTCAAAAACATACATTAAATATGTTCAATATATGAATAAATAAATATAAATTTAAAACAAATAAAGTGCATACGAAGCAGTTAAGATGCAATACGTGAATTCACCAGCATGTGTGTCTGACGATTACGAGAGCAGGACTACCCTCGCTGTCCAGTAATTTGAAAATGTATCCAAATATGTATATTTTCTTTTGGAACATGCTTTTGATTGACCTACCCACATGAGGTTTCAACTTATCGTTTTGTGGTACTATGTTTTCAGCTTACTAACCATCATTTGGTCAAATAAATTCTGCACCGAGTCCATGTCTGTAGAAGAATGACTAAGCGGTATGACAGATAAACAAGTTGTGGGACAATGCCTATAGGTGATTGACCCAAATGTGGGTTTGATTGTTTAACCAGCTACTTCAGCATTTTAGGATTGAATTCAAAGTGGCAAATTATTGCCACTGCATGAGGATGCTTCAAGGATTGCCGATCGGACTTTCTCATTACGACAGAGTAGCTAATTGTTTCTGCACATTTTTCCTAAAATCAAGAAGGGCCTATTGTGAATGATTAAGAATTGTGTCGAGTCAATCATAATGCTACCACGTATTTTTGCGGCATCTACCCTAATTCAGCTGTTGGCGTTGTTCCTTTTCGATTTGATACCAAATCATAACAAACTATATCCAAAAATCTCGATCCTCACCTGACTGGAAATTGCGTTATAATTAAGCTTTTATTTCTGTTCTTCTGAATTCTGTTTCTGGACTCATTCGTAGCTGAGTTATGTTGATTTGCGAGACTTTTGATGATAAAAGTTCCATTGAGGGAAGAGCAGTATATGATTAATTATTTACCAGAAAGTAGAAACTGGTAAACAGTACTCAGATCGTGAAGACTTTTGAAGAAGTAGTGTTAATGAAGAATCTTAGGGGAAAGAGCTCATAAAGTCGCTAAAATTAAGTGAGCTATCTGGAATAATTACAGCACAGAAAACAAATCGATATTAAATTACATTTCGGTGAATTAAACCATATAGACTATTTCATTTAATTTGCTTCTATCTTCTCTGATTTATCTGATCACATTAATTTTGAACGGAATAGATTATCTAACCTTTGATGTTTATATGGTCCCTTGTGCTAATTTGAAAAAAGCTATTGGAGTACGAATGGACTTTTTGTTCAAGAGAACAAGATCTGCTGACCAAAGTTGCGTGCTATAACCTATTCTGATCTATGACCTTAGACATTCCAAACTTTTAGTAATTCTTGGACTTATCTTGGGAAGACTTTGGAAATTATATAATTCGAAATAGAATGTAAAACAACATAAGAATTTGATTTCGTTAGAATCGGCCGAATACTTATGGTTATTGTCAAAACAAAATAATTCCACAAATAACTTAGGGAGAGCCTTGGAAATTTCCAAATTGGGAAGAGAATGTACAACAACATAAGGGTACAAATTTCGTTTTAGAATTAGCCGAATAGTTACAATGTTATTACCAAAGCAAAAAAAGCATATCGGGGACTGACGGTCCAACCGATCAAATTAGTTACATCGCACGCAACTAAAAATATACCTTCCTTTTTTGCGTAAAATTATAGGCTAAAAAAGAGCAATAGTTAGTACTACTTTATGAGGGACTACTGCTATGGTCTTGTAGACCCAATTTTTACATATGGAGAATATAACCGGATCACTTCCGGTAGAGCTATATTCATCAAATCAATGTATCTAATGTTCATTTTAGGAAATTAGAAAGCTAAGCTCTACTTAATTTACAGAAAAATTAATTTAATTTAGACTATGGTTTTTAGTCTGGAAATTCGTCTAAATCTAAATTTTTCTGCAGTAATCTTTTTATAAAATCATATTTCGCAATATTTACCGGGATTAAATATTCTTAAAAGGTCATAATTGAGACAAAATATCATATAACCTGCTTTTTGTTTTGCTATCAAATTAATTAATTATTATTCTGATTGGTGACGAAAGAATAAGATACAGTATCCAAATCTAAGACATAGCTTTATAGGTTTTATCTAAATTTTATCTTTCTTAAAACGACAATTAAGATAGTGAGAATTGGCATGCCAGCTAATAGGATTCACCCTGTCTGATGCCTAGTAAGAATTGATCCTATTCTCTGTAAGTAAATAACCGAAAATTACCAAAATGCCTTTAAAAAGAAATTAGTATATGCAGTATTTTTTCAATTAGTTAAAGAAAGAAGCATTCAAAAGGATTTTACCACTCTTTTAGCCTACAAACACCTATCTACTGATAAATCATACGGGGGCAATAGAAATTCAAGGAATCAAAATCAATCCACCTTTGAAAACCACAAATTACTCTTCCTGTTTGTGAGAAGGATGGTCAAGTATGCTTTTGCCATGTAAAGTTAAAAAAAGTACGAAATAAATTATTAATAGGGGAAGACCAATGAATTAAACAGTAGGTTTATTGCAGGAGAATCAAATATAGCCGCGGCACAAAATTTTACTGACAACCCTGAAATTTGGGGAAATTAGATGAATACAAGGTCGTAAAGATTTATTTGCATATCTATATAAATAAAGCAATGAAATAATAACGAATTAATAAGAAAAATAGATCTATTCTCCTCACAAACAAATAGAAATAACAAAGTAGAAAATTTTCCAAGGTATGTATCATCTGCAACAAACACCAGATAGCAGATGAAGTATAGAACCACCAAACAGATACCTTTATCTTATTAGTATCTCGAGAGGCCCTTGGCAGTGATGATAGCATTTATTCTTAGTGGCTTGCTCTCACCTATGGTACGATACCTGAGGGATGTGATGCTGGTCTAATCCTCAGTGACGAGTGCCTTCCGTTGCTCATTTGAGGCTGGCTGACTAGGTCTTATGGATTCTTCCCAGTGTAGCCATACCCAGAGACTGAGTTGATCAATTTATCACCGTAATATTGTTGTCTTGAAGCAACTGTATGGTGGTCGTAAAACCATTTGATTGTAATTCCTTAGAGTGGCTTTTATCACTAATTTGGATATTTTGGTCTAAAAATATCACTGCACTTATTAGTATTTGGGAGAGAAGGTATGCCTAGTTTTAGGTTTAGGGCTTCCAAATTAGTCGTAAACTTGTTAACCGATGCACATGCTTTTGCTTGCTTATTTTCCTACCACAATACCATAAACTCTTATAAGTTAATGTTAAGTTTAAAAGCCACCATTATATTCTTTAGCGGCCCGTTCCTTTCGAAACAAGCTGTATTTTTCTGATAGGGGATAACGGAAAAACACTACTTTGTTCAAATCAGTATTTATTTAGGTTTCTTGGATTCATGGAGACATAATTTTTGGCCATTTTTACACCAGGTCTAACAATTATTTTATCTTTTAAAACACATAAAGGATCTGGAGAATTGAGATTAGAAAACAAAACCTAAGTTTCATTTACTATTTTTTCACATTACTACATGATATTCACTGTTAAGAATGACTCTAATATTTCTAAATTGGAACAGTTATATCTACTGTAGGAGGGCAGTTTTGTTTCTTATGGTCAGATCCCGAAAAGATAATCTATATCCTTAAATGGCTAGATCTTCTGAATTTTAGTTACAGGTTTAGGTACAATCGTAAACATTATGGGGTTTATCACATAGTGTACAGGGTGTTTCAAAGGTTTTGTCACTAATTATAAATATTATTTTGATTTTCTATTTCAGATTAGCAAAAAAATTCCCCCCTCTTAATATTCTTTACATTTTCTACTTCAGATGATTAACCCGAGCTCCTAAAGTTAGAAATGAGGCTGATTGAAAGTCTATGGTCATTTTATGTGTCCATTCTGGCAAGAGACTGAAGAATGTGCAAAATTACTTCACTGCAAGATTCGGCAGACTAACTTCCTCCCCGAAAATGACTAAATTACGTTGGTAACATAGAAATTTATGAGAGGATTGATACAGGACAGACGTTAAAGCAGAAGGACAAATGTGCACAAATGGAGGCATTTGTGCTACAATCACGCTCGAAGTCACTGTAAAAATGGTCTTGTGAGTTACGAATCGCAAAAACCACAATGCTTCTTGATATGACAACGGATCTTCTTTTGAAATCGTTTAGGCCAACATTCGGGCGGGGTAATAACATTACGAGCAAACCCTTTACATTGAGAAAAAAAAAAAAATTACCTCAGGTCAACTTAACGACACCATATTATTATTCCTCTTTCGGTAATTACAGTTGGATAGGATAAATTAATTGAGAAAAAGAACACAAGAACTTTCGCACTATTGGTCAATTCAACTTTCTCGGAAAGACTTTCAAGAAATGTCAAAATAACAATGGTATTGCAGGTTCAAAGGTCTCCTGATGGTCATTAAGATTTCACTAATTATTTTAATTATTAAAGCACTTATACATTTGGTTTCTAATATTAGGAGGAGGATTTCTCATGAGTAATTTATTAATGAAGAATTACCTTCCTTACTTCTAAACCCATAGCATTTAGCTGGTTAAAATTACATATTGATTGTAATATACGAAAGGATTCATAAAAATTTAGGATAGTAACTGGTGTAAATTCGTTTCCGCTCGTCATTTTGTCCCTAGTTCTTTTCCGCTCGTCAATTTGTCCCTAGATTTATCGCAGCAAACTTAATTCAATAATAAGTTGTACTTATTATTGTACTTATGAATGGAGTTATAGTTTGAGGAGGAAAGTTAAAATATGAGAGAACATCCTCGTTAATAGAGGTTTGATTTAGTTGTGGAATGATTAGCGCGCTTACTGAAATTTGAGGTATACTACACTCTACGATGACAGTTATGTTCACCCTATACCAGATGTTTATATCAAAGGTATCAATAATTTATAAAAATATTGTGTACTCTTCAATCATTTCTTCTGCTGTTGGGTCTAAGTAATCTAATAATTAATGTAAGCGAAATTTCAGGAGAGGTAACTCAATATTGGAGGTCTTTGGTGCGATCGTGGGTCTTGCTAGGAATTGTAATCAAGAGAGTGATTGATAGGGGAAAAGAGTTATTTATTTGAGTTTATACGAGAAGGCTATTGTATCCCGCAATTAATAGAGAGGTTAGAAAATAGACATAAATTTACAGATATTATATATATATATATATATATATATATATATGTATATATACATATATAAATGGAAACACATGACTCTTGATATATAAATGATATATTTAAATGCTTAAAGAAATGAATACTAGGGAGAATATTAAGTGAACTAATAAATGCTTAAGCTTTCATTGGTTTACGTAATATTCTCCTTAGAATTTTACCTATTTGTGTTACCAGTTTTCATTCCCTCAAGCCTTTAAATATATATATATATATATATATATATATATGTATATATATGCTTTTAAGGAAGAAAATCTTATCTTAACAACTCTCTTACAATTCTTTGCCAGGAAGAGGGAGTGTACTTCCTCGATCTGTAGGATGTTTACAACGAACAAATAGAGCAATTCTGGCAACCTAGGATTCATCTAAAAAGGGTGGAAGCGGCAATGCTTGGAAGAATAATTAATAATTCTCTTGTAAATTTTTAGAAAGAACAGCATCGAAGTGTAAAGAGCACATAGGGAAGAGTGGCTCACCATGCCGTAATAATGATGTACTCTTTGGAAAAACAAATTTACAGAAGCTACTAATTGACTTGGGTAGAATCACCGCTGAAGAATTTTTGCTGTCTGACGACCGCTCACAGGACGAGAAGATAAGGACGGCCTTGAGGTGCGGGCTTGACTCTTCTTACTAAAAGATTACCCGAGTGTTTATATGCTCGATTCTGAATGGGAAGGGTGAGTTTGGAGGAAGGTGTAACAAGCTCCTGATATCTTAAAACGGAGGCGGACTCGATTCAGCATTTATCAGCAACAGGTGAGACATAGCGGCTCTGTCGCTCCCCGTCATCGGGGGGAAGGGGAGCTTGAGACGAGTTCGCAGGATTGGGAAATATTTTCCTAACGTTCGAACAGGAAGTGAAGTCGTCCATGGTGCGATACCATAACAAGTGGTCTCCGATATATTGGGGTATCGGGTAAGGAGTTGTTCTTTTACACCCTCGCTTCCATACGATTAAAATTTTCTGAAAAATAGGGAATAACAAGGGACATCGCAAATTTTGATAGGAATAATTATTATTTAGGCGTCATCTTGATAAAAAAATAGCGACCTGACCTGTATTCAACAAGCCTTTAAAAAGGCTATGGTATTGATCTGAGCGAAACTTAATGTAAATGGGTCGACAAAAAAATTACATTTAAATTAGGAACAAAATTATAACTTTGTCTAAATGGGTAGTGAAACAAAAACAATAAAACACTATATTAAATAAGTATCTACAGAAACCATAGATATATGTACAGAGTAAAAAAAATAAAAATAATATATACATGATTAACTGACGGGTTTACAGGTGACCTATAAGTTAGTGGATTAGCCAGCATTGTCAGTTAATGGATTCTGGCTAAGATTATTAGCTAATACAGTTTTCTGTACCACATTATAGCAAACTTTGAACTGATATTGTTGGAGTATAAAAAGCCATCGCATTATACGTCTGTTCTCCGTTCTTGCTCTTAATATTTTGGAGGTACTACAAATTTCGATAGTCAGTCTCGACAATAAACTATTTCCATATTAAATACATGCTAAACTTGGTAGTGCTCCATACTATAGCTTAGCTTCCCGTTCTATTATCGAGTAATTTTGTCCACGGGCAGTAGCTTTCGGCTCGCGTAAGCCACCGGGTGGCTCTCACCTTCATCGTAGTATTGGAGCTGTATGCATCCAATTCCTTCGTCACTCGCATCTGTCCAAGAGGCCGAAGTGTTTAGAGGGATTAGGGAGCCTCAAAATGGTGGTAGACGGTAACTGGTCGTTGAGAACATGGAATCTGGAAATAACTTCGGGATTCCGTGAAATGGGATCTCGAGATCTCTTCTGAAGGAGGGCGCTTAAAAGAGCGGAAATAGGCGCTAAAATAGGGATAAATCTACGGTAAAATGGGGCCGATCCCATGAATGACCTAAGCGATTTCTTGGTCAATGGCTCTGAACTTTTCGTCCTGAGAACCCATCTGATTTTTTGAGCGAAGAGACTCTTGAGTAGTAGGGACGGTGTTATGCTCAAATTGATTAGAGCAACCGGCGATATCGGGGATGACATCTTCAAATCTATTTTACAAATGCAGCAGGCGACTCTTTTGAGGAGGCGCTAGCCTGGGGGGAACATCCAGTGCGGAGGACGCTGATTCCAGGGCTCGAGGTAAAGTTGTTATAAGGTAATCACCATCTTGTTAAATGCATACTACTTGCACGACATAGAGGGGGTTAGCTGGATACACCGTCTCCAAAGGGGACTCTTCATCGAGGGCCACAATACTGTTGATACACGCACGGCGGTGATATTTTTTTAACATATTGATGTGGAAGACCTTTTCTTATGAGGCGGTCCGAATCAAGTAATCCACTGCTCCTTTTACCTCAAGAACTGAAAAGGGGGCCTACTAATGGCGGGGAAGTTTGTTATCCTCCGTGTAAAGTAGCAATAGCACCTCCTCGCTAGGCTTACATCTTCTTACCTTGGCATTTAAATCGAAATAAGTTCGATACTTCTCCAAATTTACCTTAGCGATTTGGTACGCGATGTCGGAACATATGTCGAGGCGATTTCAGAGGTCTAGGAGATACGAATAGGAGGATTGGATCTCGTTATCCAGACCGGAATCGGTGAAAAGTTCCTTTAAAATAGCAAGGGGCCTCGAACATTACAGCTATACACTAATTCGAAGGCGCCGAATCATAGGGTCCTATGTAGGGTTCGCGACACGCAAACAGTGTCACGGGTGAGAAGCGGTGCCATTCTCGGGGCGATCGATAAATAATTTTCTGAGGATTGCTTTCAATGTGCCATTTAGCTTTTCGCAAAATCCGTTTGCAACTGGGTGGTATGGGGAGGTAAGCAGAGGTTTTACCATGAGGTGCTTTCCAATATACTTCATAAGCTCGGCAGTAAGTCTGGCTCAATTCAACAATACCTCTTAAGGAATGCCTACCCGAGAAATAATGGAAATGTAGCTTTGGCGCACGAAACGCTATCAATGCTCTTAAGGGTAACTGCCTCATGAAAACGGGTAGCGAAGTCTACCAAAGTTAGGACGTAATTGTGTCCTTCGCTAGACTGGTGATGAATGGGGCCAATAAGATCAATATCTACACGAGAAAAAGGTTCCGATATGATCGGGCTTTTCTAAAGGGGGTCTGGCTTCACGTGACTTTTTGCAGGCCTCCTTTGGCTGGCATCGAAATACTTGCAATACTTTGCAATTTCTCTAGCCACACCTAGCAAATAAAAATACTCAGAAATTTCTGAAAGATTTTATTTTGACTAAAATCACCGGAGAATAAACAATCGTGAGAAATCTGGAGGACTTGGGGGACCTGAGAGCAAGGAACACACAAGGAGTGTTTTTCAGGTTCGATTTCGTCGGAACATTTATGATGTAACAGCTCATCCTTGACAAGGTATGAGTCTTTTTCCACCAAGAGAAGACTCTTGCTTCTGAGATTTGGTTTTCTCCCAAAAGGGGAGGAAAGTTGCGCACCCTTTCTAGGCGTGGGCAGTATCCTAGTTCAGGAGAGTCTCGATCTCCCCCGCCCATGCCTTAGCGGCATGGGCGGGGGTTACCACGGGTTGTGCTACCAGGTTACCTATAACCTGGGAGCTCTTACCAATCAGGAAAGTGCAAAACTTGATTGGGGTTTATACCACTTCAATCCAACCAATCATATACCCACATTCGATGTGGCATTTTACAATAAGGAAACGATTCGCTTGGCTGAGGTAATCATGAACCTCAGCGAACTTTTGGTGGTCAGAACCGAGTGAGGAAATTAAATTCTCGGATACCACGATGCATGTACATCCAGTATCACTTACAATGGTGGACAGACGGCATCCGTTCACGGATACATTTTCAAATTTCAAACCACCGGGAGATCTCTTATTAAAGAGAAACTTTACTTGGTGACCGGAGTTGTTAGTCGTCAAGAGAGGCGTAGAGTATCTTGAAGAGACAGGTGAGGAGCAGAAGTGGAAAAACTTGATGTATCTGATGGGAGGACACGCTTCTAAGTTGAGAATTTTAAGGGCAGTTTGTGCGTACATGACCTTCTACTCAGCACGTGAAACAGATTATCTACCTTCTGGACAATAATGACGCGGTGGAAGAGTGGTAATTAGGGCCTTAATGTCTCTTCTTCCGAAGGGCCTTGAACTTTCACGTATTTATGGGTATTTCTTGGAGAAGGCCTGAAGCTATTACTCTTAAACTTGGGAGGAGATGGAGGAGGATTCTTACTAACCTTTGGATACAAGTTATGGATACTTACATGAACATCTTTTTCTTTTAGGCATTCCTTAAACGTAGAGCAGTGCTTTTCCTTAATGAAGGCGTGGTTTCCAGGATCAGGGAACCTTAAGAATTGATCTTTTAGGACGAAGTCTAGAAGGAACCCGTAATCTTGAAGGACTTTACACGCATCTAACCATATTGCAGGTGTTTCTGGAGGGTGTACCCAAAATAGAGAAAGGTCTGAACGGGGCGGAGCTTATAGTGACGGAAACAGGCACGCTAGAAGTCTGGGATCATATATACGGCAGATAAGAATTCAGATGTGAGGGTAGAGTAGTCCACAATGGACTCTGATGAAAGCGAAATGAACATGTGTCTCAACTGTGAATTTACGAGGGGGAACAATTTGGCGACTCCATCTACATCGAAGTCCCAATTATTGATTTCCAAAATCACCTAGAAATGCGTAATATATGATCCAAAATCTTCTCTTTGTTTAAAGACGGGTAACTTTACAAACAGGGACTGTTGAGTTTCGGTCCAGGAGTTAATTGGCATCGAATCGAATTGTTTACGGCTTAATTTCAGTTTATTTTGCCTAATTTTTTTCTCACGCTCTTCCAATTCTCGTTGTTCTTTTCTCTTTTCAGTCACTCTTAGTTATTATTCCTGCGCTCTTAGTTTTTGTTCCTTCGCTTTTCTCTGTTCTTTTCCATTTCTTTCTTCTTCCTTAATATATGTTAACAATTCTCGGCCCGACAGGCCCAACTACTCTACCTGACTCTTAAAACGGTCAAACGAAGAAGTCAACTTATTTGCTTACTATGGGGAACGTAACACGCGAACGGGGCGATTGGCGTTGCGAAATTACTCGGCAATATACGTGAAGCCTAACTTTTCCAAAAAATAAATATTTAATAATTATCACACTAAAACTCTTCCTACACGGTTAGGACGGGTTAATATTTCTAATACGGCGGATTACAACCACTTTATACCATACACTACTCCTATATCATGTGGGGGTCTGACTTAATTACCTACTGCAACGCAAACCGTTGAATGAGATTTCCCAGGGATTATTGACCGACTAGGAGGTCACACTTAGCGAGATTTACTTGGATCGGCCGAGAGTATCGCTCAAGGTTAGTTAAAGATCAAACAACAAAAATATAATTATTTACACAGATCAAAATAAGAATAATAATATACAAAAGGGAATTATTTCAATTGAAATAGTCTCTTGATAATTATTATGAGGAGGAATTCTCAAATGGAATTAATTGATTAATGTAACTAGGCTCAGATAAAAAGGGGGAATTTGTCAATACTAATAATAGAGAGGGTTTCAGTCTTAAGGGTCTATGACTTCGAGAAAGGTCCTGCTTGCGATGAGGCGAGTGGGGAACGATCCGATGAGGCAAGTGGGGTAGGAACCAACCTTACGATGAAAATAGCCAATCTTCAAAGATGACGTTCTACGAAGAATGTGTGAATTCTTGTAATTCCACTGAACGAGGAAGCTTATTTTTCTCAAAGGTAATCGATGTAGTTTTATTCAGTTCGATTATACAAGGGAAGATTTTTGCACAGATTCGGAAGAATCACAGCTGAAGTAGAAATCTTGCAGTATGACTAACCCTCACGGGACGAAACGATAAGGATGGCCTTGAGGTGGGGGCTGGACTTTTCGAACAACAGAATAACCGGAGTATTTGTATGGCCGATGCTGAAGAGAAAGAAGGGGGTGGGAAAAAGGAGTCACAAGATCCAGACATCGTAATCAGGATCTGGAGTCGATTCGTCATTTAGCAGCAACGGCGAATCATAGCGGCTCTTTCGCACCTCGTCACCAGGGGCGGGAAAGAGGAGTCTTGAGACGGGTTCGCAGGATTAGGACATATTTTCTCAACGTGCATAGAAGTCGAAAGCTTGACTCCATACCGCGATACGATAGCACGTCGTCTCCTATAAATTGGGGGGATGAGTCAGAGGTTGTTCTTTTACAAAAACAATAAGATCCTTCTATTAAACAACAAATCTTTGCTGCACTGACCCACAATCAAGATGCAGTGAAATAATTTTTCTCTATGAATTTACCAAATCTTTTAAAGATGATCAATTTTCACTCTATGACTTGTGTCTAGTTGAAAATTGTGTTGGGATAAAGGCTATTATACAAAACTTACAAATTTTAATGCAAAACTCTTATGTGTATGCCTATGGTAAATTTAAAACTATTCTCTGCTACGAGCTCGACCACATATTTACCCTTTATAAATTATGAAATAATACAAAACTGGACTAAAAGTTCAGATCACCTGTATTTATATCAAAACTTCTAAACCTTTGCCAAAGAAAGTTTAGGATTTTTAAGATTGCGACCAATAACCAGCAGGCCTAAATATTTTATAATATATGTAGTGAGAAATAAAGTCAAACTTTTTTCCATATTTTCCTCGTGACTCCAAATATACCAAGTAGAAAAAAGTAATTTTAGTTATTTCAGCCTATTACATAAAATGCATTTTAAACAGATGGCCCTAGGGAATTTTTTTATTCAGAATAATTATTTTAAACAAAATGTTTCAAACAAATTACTTTAGACAAATTATTTTTGATAAATCATATTTTTGATGAATTATTTGGGACAAGTTCTGCTAATCCATATATAACATGTCTTAGCAAGCCCCCATACATCTCCTATTCGAGTAACCTCATCAAAACAGCCTGCAACAACATGAATTACATTAACTTTTTGAGAGCTTTATATATACAACTTTTTATAGCATAAATCAATTTTTACTCCTTCATTCTAACAAATATATCAGATAATAAATTTGATTTAACGTTGTATATTAAGTCTCTTTTAGTTTCTTATATAGGGGACCATAACTTGCTGAAATCTTCTTATGTCACAGCGATTACGTTTGGCTGTGTGGACATCAAACTTTTGGAATTGAACAAAAATCTACTAAAATGTTATGAAAGCAGGATGAACGACATTGTATTTTTATTATTTATTAATACCCATTCTAAAATACGTCAAATCCGCAATACAAGACTTCATAATTTACACAAAAAACATTTAGTAAATTTTAATTCCCATTTTTTGTGGTTCTAACATGTATCATCTAATTTAAGTGTTTCAGTGTGTTAGCTAGCTAAAGTTAAAGTGGAAAATAGAGAAAAGGTTATCAGTAGGAGAAAACAAGAAACATAAAAGGCTAGCTGATAACTAAGAGATAGTTCTTGGAAACTCATCATCAATCAGTCAAATCTACATTAGATATAGCACACAGGTTTCACATCTACACACCTCTACAATATTTTTACACTCATTGAAAAAGGAATAATTTTTTTTTATTTGAATCTGCCTTCTTTTGGAAATGCTTAAGGTTTTTATTGAGTGAATCAGTGAAAATGTTGTGTGTAATTTCCTAAACATCTTCCTCATTATCATAAATGCAAGACATCCAGGCTTATAGATGCTGCTCGAATCTTTCAAAATACAAGATGACAGACAAGTTTACCGGACTCAACTAACCTGACATCGTCAAATCACTTCTGCTTTGGTCTCTCTGTACAAGCTATAATTCTCTGGAAACAAGTTATGCCTTGAGAGGAATATTTTCAGGAAATTTCAAAAGCTAAATTGCCAAAAAAAGGACATTTCATCACAATAACGCGAAGATCATTTAAGATGGAATAGTGTATTATAATCGTAATAAGAAAACAATAATATATATTGATATATCACCTAAAATTCAATTAAGGTAGATTTAGGTCTTATCTTTCCTGTGATTGCTTATAAAATTAAATGTCCAAATGGTTATTTTAAATATATATAAAGCAATAATTAGCATTTCATTAACCTACTCTTTACCCGAAGATGATTTGATAAACGTTAGTATCAGGAGGCAAGTAGGTACAGAGTGGTCAGATTTCTTTATTTTGCACCCTTTGAGGAGCTTTCACCCATAATGAATTAGTAAATTGTTTGATCGATTGGCCCTGAGTTGATGTATCACATGGATTCAATTTAGATTTAACGTTTCCATGGGTGCTCCTGCGTTCTATTTCTGATCATATCTACGTTATCGTGATTGTACTAATATATTGTGAATCAAAGGGTTGTTTATATTTACCTTTTGGATTGTAAGTGATTTTGCTATAATTTATAACTGCTATGACATGAAACACCTACTTCCCCAAAATGAAATAAACATTGTCTCCATAAGCCTAATTGCTACTATAAAAAGGTACTGATGTGTAATATTATCACCAGATAAGGTTTGCCTGGAGATGGTAATCTGCAATTATAGTTTTAAATGTACCACCATTTTGTTTTTTTTCGTTTGAAAATATGAGACTAATGGCTCATTCATATTCACTTATTCATCCCATGAACCTTACATGAACAAATATTTACTAATATTGAGTGGTAGGTCTTACTAACCTGGATAGTGGAAACTACCTGTGGGCGAGTTTTATAATTAGGTGTTCGGTACGCCCTTTTGTCATCGAATAGCGCACACAATCCTCGTAAATGAAATACTTTCTCTCCCATGAGTGAAATTTGACTATTGCTGTAATATTTGTCAACTTTTGTCTCTCTGCATATATTTTGCTAGCGTCATTTTACGTCTAATCTCCGGTAATATTTCGTCTCGTTTAGGAAGCGCTGTCTTTAATTAGCTTTCATTATTTTGTCGAAAGTTAAATCCTTTCTATTTAAATGTTAAGGAGAAGTATGGTTTCAGCGAATCGCTTATATATAATTTAATGCCAATCTGTTTGTTATTCCATAAATCTATTAGAAATGAAGCGATAAAGCCATCTCAATTGGTAGTCGTTCTTAACAGATAAAATCCAGACAAAAAAGATAAGCCTATAGATTTTTTTCAGGATATTGCTGAACCAATAAAAAAAGTAAAACAATTAATTTATATTTCAAAGGTCCCCTGATAATAAGAAAAGGTGGCATATTGATAGTTACCGTATTTCATAACTTTTTGCTAAAAGTGATAGTGAGCAGACTATTGGGAAACGTTATTAATACCATGCTTTCAATCTCTAATAAACCATTGATGCATCAGTCCCCAATAACTGTTCTGAAAATTTAGCAGTTTTTATAAAACATTAAATCGACACATTCATGAAATTTCCTGTGATGTTAAAATTGAAAAGTAGCTTTTATCTACACTTCATTTTGTTTGAAAGTAAATGAAACCACATCTATTGTTAATGATGCATTTCTAATACTAGTACACTACTATTTTAATGATATTGGTATGTTGGAAGAAGAGATGCTCTTTGCTGATAAGCCTTTTACTGATGCAAAAGGAACATAATTTTTTTCACCAGTGAAATACTACTTTAAAAAGATTTACATCCCATTGACAAAAACTTTTGAAATATTTTTCAATATAAAGTATTACGGACACCCACCTCTCTTCTTTTCCTATCCGGCTCCTTACCTCTTTGACACGGTGTTTTCATTTAATCTATGTGGAGAGCACCGATACAAAAAGCGGAGGTAAAGACGGAGCCGGCTGGCAGAAGAAAGAAGAACGGAAGATTACGTTGCGTAGTTCAAACGAACATTGAAGGTATTCTAGCGAAAGGAAGAATTCTTCGACAAGCGGCCTATTACATTCTTTTTCTGAGGTGGGTGTCGTTGTTATTCTTTCTTTATATAGCAGTTAACTTCAATTAACCAAATTAAGTCAAAGAATTCAACTTATTGCAGCATCCTATTTCCTTGTTAGGATTAAGATTGCTGCACCATAACTAAACATTAACAATCAGCAAAGTTTCCATTTTGATTTCTTGGCAGATCCTTTCCCTTGTCCAATATTTTTGTGTATAATATTTGTATTTTTGTGCGCTATTATATTTAATATGTCTGTAAAAGTACCAACCAAGGAGGAGTTGAGGTTCCTAAAAATTTCACTAACTAAAATAACTAGGAATGTCCTCAAAAAACCCGAAGAAAGCCTCACCCCTCAATACCTCAAAAATATAATAGCCCTCATTCAGGAAAAGTTTGAGGCTCTTAAGAAAGCCCAAAATGCCCACTATTTGTACATTACTTCATTAGAAGAGCTAGGGGAAGAGGCAATAGATGTTGAGCTGGAAGAATCGTCAGAGCTGGATACTGACTACAATGATGGAATACTATCCTGTATCAGCACTCTAGAATCTAAATTAATGGAACCAAATTCTCCTAGCAGCAATACCAGTAGTAGCACTCATAATAACCCCATCTCCACTTCTCACTCTATACCAGGTTTTAAAGTTCAGTTGCCTGAACTCAAAATTACCTCCTTTGGAAAAAATGAGCAAGACCCATTTAGGTTTTTAGATTTAAGGCTTCTTTTTTCAATGCCACTAATAGTTTTTAAGGTTTGAAGAACTTAGTCAAGTTAGTTTACCTCAAGGCATATCTTAAAGATAGGGCTTTGTCATTAATTGAGAATCTTCCCATAGCAGATGAAAACTTGGAAGCTGCTTGGACCATTTTAGAGGAAGAATTCTTTGACCAGGATTTACTGATTAATGAAACCCTAACCCAAATTATTACTTGGAGTCCTTGTAGTAATCTTGAAATGAACATGGACCTCATCTCGTATCTTAAAGCAAAAACTCTTGAACTAGAAAAATTTGGTCTAAAATTTACCGAGTAAGGTTCTTCAGGGTCAGTTCTCTTAAGTAATATTGTCAGAGCTAAACTGTTTTCACCTTTCCTTAAAGAATTATGTAGGAAGGTACAAAATAACTTTCCATCAGTTGCTCTTATTTTTTCACATGCTTCATCTATTTATAAACTGATTAAACCTAGAGAATGTGTAAAATCTTTTGAGACCAAAAGGGATGGTAATGTGGTCAAAAGTGATAGGTCTGTTTCTAAACGACCTGTTGAGTTCACCAAAAATGATAATAAAACTTATGTGCATTTAGACACTCATGTTGAGAATAAACCACTTGGGTGTAAATTTTGTCAGTTGACTAATCATTCGTCAATACATTGTAAATACTATTCCAATTTTGAAAGCAGGTCCAAAAGAGCTGTTGAACTTGGGATGTGTAGCAGATGTCTTAGCCTAAATCATAGAGAGAGTGCTTGTTCAGGTATTAATAGTAGGTTACCTTTTTCATGTAAAAGTTGCCATACCTCAACTCATGTAACCCCAATGTGTCCTTTCATGCTTCTGTCACTTTCTTCTGCAAAACCTGTGAAGGGGGAAGGAGGTGACAAATGACTAACCGTTGGATCAAAGGCGGATATTGCAAATCCAGTGTTATCCTTGTTTTTTCAAACTCCTACAGGTTTTCAGACAATGCCTTTTCTTCTTGATAGTGGGGCTCAGTTATCAATAATAGATTATAGCCAACTTCGAAAGTATGGTGTAAAAGCTAAAGCGATTGCAAGGCCTATAATTAGCTTGGGCATTAATAAGTCCATCCAAGGTTATTCCTTTGATACTTCCATTATCTTACCCAGTTCGGATAAAGCTCAAGTAAATTTTTTCTATGTACCAAATCTAAATTTAAATCTGACTGTAAAAGGTATCTCTTCAACTTTAGACAAGCTTAAACTTATGGATTTCTCTCTGAGTAAAAATATACCAGATTACCATAATGATTCAATCCATATTTGTGGAATTTTAGGCAATGATATTTTGCAACATTTCAGGGTTTTTGAGTTACAAAATTTGAATGGAGCTAGGATGCTTCGAGTATCAAATAAATTTATACCCATTGGATCTATTGAATCCCTGACTGCTACCATTTCCAATAAGAAATTTCAACATTGTAATAATACCAAACATCTGCCAAACCATGATTTTTCTTTGCCTATTTCTTAGAAAATTAATGTCTCTAACCAAGTAGAATCACCCTATATAAAGGGAGGAAACTTTGTAAATTTTGCTGATTCGACCAATTTGTCTAATGTACATAAAAAAGCATCTGCTGATCCCTCTTGTCCTGTCCGCCATGATGTCTCTTGTCAGGCTGACATCCTTGAAAAGAGAAAAGTTAAGAGAAAGGTCACACCTTTAATAAAGTCTTTTCAAAAGTCCTCTTCTGTGAATACAGAAGTTAAAGTACCAAAACAGTATAATAATGCAGTTAATTTTGTATTAAATCCTAAATCTAACTATTTCTCCCCTATGTCTAAGGGCATTTCCTAATTCAGATGTAGAACTTAATCTGGAAAACTTGTATTCCCTAGAAACCATAGGTATTAGGCAAGAAAATACTTCCCTATATGATGAGAAAGAACTAGAAAACATTAAAAATTTAATACAGTTTAAAAATGGGCATTATTATATAGATATACCTTGGCACAGAGATGTGTTGGATAAAGTCCCATCAAATTATAACTTAGCCAAAATTATTGCTAGAAAGGTGTCCAGTAAGAATGGTCCTTTAGATTCAAATTATTTGGAAGTATTCCAGGAACAACTTAAATTAGGTATAATAGAGGAACTTAAGGAACCTTCCAATCCAGATGACCATAAATGGATAACTCACAGACCCATCATAAGAAAAGATCCATTAGTTAACTATACAAAAATTCGCCCAGTCTTTAATGCATCTTTAAAAGTTAAAAACAGTCCTTCACTAAATGAAGCTGTTTATGCAGGTACTGACATGCTGAATGACTTGTTAAGTTTATTGATGTATTTTAGGACCAATGAGTATGTGTTGTTGGCAGATATTGCAAAAGCCTTTCTCAATATTAAATTAAATAAGGATAGTGACAAGAACTGTTTTAGTTTTCTTGTGTATTATAATAATAAATTTCATTATTTCCGTTATTCCACCATTATATTTGGATTGATCTGTTCACCCTTTATATTAAATTATGTCTTATATCATCATGCCCAGAACTGTAATAATGTCATTGCAAGAGACATTATACAACATAAATTTTATGTAGATAACCTCATATTAACTAATAGGGAAAAAGATACTCTGATTAAGATTGGACATGCAGTGTCCAGTACCATGTCAGGGGCAGGATTATTACTTAGAGAGTGGTGTAGCAATGCTAATGATGTTGTCAACCAATTTAACACAAGTGAGAAAACTTTAACTACTAACGAATCCAAAGTGTTGGGATATGTCTTTAAACCTGAGGAGGATAAAATGTCTCTTAAAGTAAATCATGTAGATCCTAAGTGTAATACCAAGAGACAAATAGTCAGTTCTGTATCATCTGTGTTTGATCCTATAGGATTTATTTTTCCTCTATTAGTTGAAGCAAAACTTTTTATAAGGAAGTTATGCACCAATAAATATTCTTGGGATCAAGAACTTCCAGAAGAAATTTTATCTGAATAGCAGGTTCATGCCACTAAATTCAACAAGTATCTTGGTCAGAAAATTATCTCTGTAACCCGCAAAGTTGCCAACGATGATCTACCATGCTCCTTTATTACTTTTACTGATGCCTCAACACAAGCTTATGGTTTTTCAATTTATTGTGTCCAAAATGGAAATTCTAAGTTGCTCTTCAGTAAATTTAAATTAACTCCATTGCCTAACAAAACATTGCCATCATTAGAATTGTTGGCAATTTTTTTGGCTATAAAGTGTATTGATACAATTGTGAGTGATTCAAATTTCAATCTTAATGTTGAAAATATTACTTTTCTCACTGACAGTCAGGTGGCTCTTGCTTGGACCTTGACTGGAAGAGCTATGAAAAAGAATATTTTTGTAAATAATAGGTTAAAGGATATGGAAATATTCCAAAACATGCTAGAAAATAGAAACATTCTCCTGTCCTTTAAGTATGTTCTTTCTGAACATAATATAGCTGATAATTTAACTAGAGTTGTGTCTATTTCCAAGTTTCGCAATCAGGTGTCTATGTGGCTTAATGGTCCTATTTGGATTACCTTACCTGTGAAAGATTGGCCTAAAGGTCAGTTAGGTTGTCTTCCAGCTCCATTTAAGGAGGGAAGTTGTTCTATAGATGAACAATCTTCTCCTGTCGTACTACCTGTGGCAGAAGATACTCAAGTTATTAACTTAAATAAATTTTATTCATATACCAAATTAATTTCAGTAACTTCAAAGGTGTTAACAGCTGTTAAAATGTTAAAAAAATTGGTAATAAATGTAGCAGAAATTAAAGAATTAAGCTGTGTGTTTCTTATTAAACAAATGCAGAGTGTTTGTTTTGCAGAAGAAATTAAATTTCTTCAAAATTTTCCTACCTCTTATAAAAATGTACCCATTCTTGTTGAAAATCTCAACCTGTTTCTAGATGGTAATGGTATTCTTAGGTCTAAAGGAAGGATGTCCAAGAATTTACTTTTAAGTTATAAGGCAGTAAACCCAATCATTCTTAGTGATCAACATCATTTAACAACATTAATCATAAGAAATTCCCATCTTTCCTGCAAGCATTTGGGTGTGGATTCCACTGTTAATCATCTTAGACAAACTGGTTTTTGGGTCCTTAAAGTTAGACAAGCAGTAAAGAAAGTATTGAAAAATTGTATTTTATGCCATAAATATAATTCTAGCCATTTCCATGCCCCAGCTACACCTTCTCTTCCAAAAGATAGAGTTAACTTTGTTAATCCCTTTGAGCATACTGGCATAGATTTTACTGGACATTTCTTCGCTTCTGATTTTTCTGGTAACAAACATAAAATATATATATTACTTTTCACATGTATGAATTCAAGAGCTATTCATTTAGAAGTTGTAAACAATATGTCTGTGGAAGAATTTATTATGGCGTTTGTCCAATTTTATAATAGATATGGTCTGCCAAAAGTTTTGTATTCAGATAATGCAAGGTCATTTACTTCAAGCACATCACTTTTATCAAATCTCATTGATTCAGATATTTTTCAAGAAAAATTTGTTAAATATAACTTAGTGCATAAGACAATCCCAGCATACTCTCCTTGGTTTGGGGCCAGTTGGGAGAGACTCATTAAAACTGTAAAACAATGCATATATTTAACTTTTGGAAGATCAAATGTAAAGGAATCTAATTTTATAACAGCCCTTTCAGATATTCAACTGGCCATAAACAACCGTCCTTTAACATATAGGGATAAAGAGAATAGTATAAAGGTAATCACTCCTAATCATCTCATGTCATGCCGAGTATCTTTCCCATCATTAATTATTTCTGAAGAATTTATTGATAGCAATATTGATTCAGAAGAAATTAGAGACAATTTATTAAACTCTCTTGAGTTAAGAGATGTAATAGTGGACAGATTTCAAAAGGAATGGTATACTGATTATCTTCTTTCTTTAAGAAATAAACATAGTAATTTATTCTCGCTTGTAGATTGTTATAAGGGAAATAATAAATATTTATATGTAGGTTCTGTGGTACTTATTAAAAATCCAATTAAACCTCGCCCATACTGGAGTATTGGCAAAATAGTAGAAGTTCTCCCAGGTGAAGACAATTTAATTCGTGTTGTTAAAGTTTCAAAACATGATAATAATATTGTAACTACTTCAGTAACTAACCTGTATCCGTTGGAATTAGATAGTGGGGACGGTCAGCAGCAGTTAGGTAGTCAAGAAACTCTTTCTGGTGTTGAAGCGGATCCTGATGAAATTATTGCTGGTGAGAATGTTGTTCCAGCTTCTCGACCTAGCAGAAAAGCTGCAGTAAAATTTAAAGACAGAATGGATGAATGGTTAAAGTCTGATCAACTTTAACTTTCAGAATAACTTAGTTTATTTATGTATGAAACTTTTCAAGATAGCTTTATATTTATAATCTTTAAAAATGTGTTAACATTTAAGCTTTATACAGTAAATACTGCAGACACATGAACTTCTAAACAAATAAAAACTTATATGTATTAAGGAAAAAAGATATCCCATAAATTTAATATTTGAAAGACTTTTAAATCTTCTAAAATATATGCACACTATTTGTAAATTTAAAATCAAATATTGTTGATGAAGAAATATTTAAACAAGGGAGAGGGTAGGTCGCTGGGGGACTAAACAAAATTTATCTCCCAGGAAGTTGCTTTTCCTTTGATAAAAATTTATCTGCATATCATAGATATGCTATGTAATATAAAATGTAAATATTATTAGTATTAAATATTAAACTGTTAAACTGTGTTTATCAGTTTAATTTCCTGAGGGGGAGTGTTTGGAATATTTTTCACTTTAAAGTATTACGGACACCCACCTCTCTTCTTTTCCTATCCGGCTCCTTACCTCTTTGACACGGTGTTTTCATAAAAATTTATCTGCATATCATAGATATGCTATGTAATATAAAATGTAAATATTATTAGTATTAAATATTAAACTGTTAAACTGTGTTTATCAGTTTAATTTCCTGAGGGGGAGTGTTTGGAATATTTTTCACTTTAAAGTATTACGGACACCCACCTCTCTTCTTTTCCTATCCGGCTCCTTACCTCTTTGACACGGTGTTTTCATTTAATCTATGTGGAGAGCACCGATACATAAAGCGGAGGTGAAGACGGAGCCGGCTGGCAGAAGGAAGAAGAACGGAAGATTACGTTGCGTAGTTCAAACAAACATTGAAGGTATTCTAGCGAAAGGAAGAACTCTTCGACAAGCGGCCTATTACATTCTTTTATCTGAGGTGGGTGTCGTTGTTATTCTTTCTTTATATAGCAGTTAACTTCAATTAACCAAAAACTATAGTTGGCGGCAAATAGAGGCTTTATAGCGCAGCTGAAAAGGAAAGACCCTATCTTTTGGTGTATTCATTGGATAATCTATAGATAACATATTATATTGTTGAAAAATTTAGCCCACGTCCACAGTCATCCATGAATATTGCTGTAAATGCAATTAACTTGATTACAGCAAATGATCTATTGTTTCGGGATTATCTAAGGATTCTGATAAAGAACATGTGCAATTACTATTGTACCTAACATTTCGGTGGAGTTCAAAAAGTCAATGCTTTATACATTTTTTTCGAGTTGTACAAGAGTGTACTACAGTTTTTAAGAATATATAATAAATTCGTTTGTGCCCTATAATAGGAAAGGGGCCATTTACATGGCTGACATATTCATAAAGTTGAATGATGTCGAATTGCATCTTCTCGGGAAAAATGTAACACTGAGTGTAAAAATGTAATCTTCTTATTTTTTGACAAGCTCAATTTATTCAAAAGGAACATGATTCAAATTGACTTACATCAGTAAGCAGGAATCTTATCGATCAAAAATGAGCTACAGAACAAGACTTTTATCCACCTGAACTATATTATAAAGTTATCATAAAAAATATGCTACTTAAGTAGCCAGCGAGAAAGGCAAAGTACTTAAATTTTACTTATATAGTTCCTATCTATCATCGTACCATATGATATGAACGTCTGTATCTCTATCCCAACGACTTCTATAACTTTTGCCAAATCTAATGCCATCAAACTAGGTCTACGATAACCAACAGGCATAAACGATGTAAGAGGGGTAAAGTTTAGGCAAATTTTGATGAAGAAAAGTAAAGTTAGCAGCAGTTAAGCAATTTTATCTAAAATTGTTGTGAACAAATTTATCCAAACGAGAGCGGAAGAATTATTAGTTACGAAGATAGCTCCAACTTAAAATAAAATTACATTTATTGTAGAGACCTTTATTATTGATGGTGCTTTAATTCTTCCTCCCTTGGAATATAGCCAATTGTTGACACTTCGTACATTAATCTTTCTCTATTAATATTAGAAAAACTCCCAATTGTTTATAGGAGTCCTTGTTGGAAACCTCTCTCCGAGTTTACTCCAAGAATCTTTAATGGTCTTCAGGTTCAAACTTTTTGAGGACCAGTTCACACTAATGATATGTACCTCGGTCACCAAAGCATTACTTAATTGACTGTGTGGTTTGAGCACTTATTCTTCATGAAATTTTAGCATAATACTTCTCAAACTTGCAGAAGGAGCAAAACATGCTATCCAATAATTCCTTTTAAATTGGACCGTTTACTCCACCCCGTATGCGGCTAATTGTCTGAGAGCTTTCTAACAAATTCGTGCGACACAAAAACTCTTGATGTCTTTTATTGGTCAGATTCAGACTATACTGACTCCGACCTATAAAAGGCATCAAAGAACGAAGATAAAATTCAGAAAAATATTTTTAGACTGAACTTTCTCCAGTGACTTGAACAGCACCAGATAAAGCAAAGTCTTACTACTTCCTTTTTCGGAGATCTATTTTTTATTAAGTAAGTGAAAAAAATTGCGAAAACTTTTCAGAAGCATCACTTTGTAAATTAGGTTGAAGAATTAGCATACTGTACATTAGAGAAATCACATACACTGTTGTGCATCCCTGTATCTCATAAGGATAGCCACGGACAGATTGAAGATACTTCCTGTTTCAGTGGTTCCCAAAGAGAGGCAGAAGCAATTGTCGGCGGGATGATTGAAGATACCTTCTGTAGCTAACATACTTAAAAGGAACACAACTGTGGCACCGAGATTGTATTTTAGTTCCAGATATTTGATACAGACCTGATTGGATTTAGGAAGAAATCAGCTGTTGACGCCGTCATGGACTACCCCAGCGGCGATAAGTGTGTCCCACTCTGGGTCAATGAGCGGTGCCCGAAGCCAGTGCGGGAAAAAGTCCTAGAAACTATTGTCATAGAATTGCTCATAGTCTGGTCCAATAATTATTCCAGTCCTTGATCTGGACACAATACTTTTGTCTAAGTCGATGGTATTGACCCTATGACTCAATCTACAATCATATATATATATATATATATATATATATATATATATATATATATATATATATATATATATATATATATATATATAGGTAGGCTTTAATTCCTACTGAACGTGCGAAAGCTGGTTAGAGGCGGGTTGTGCCGTAGCCAGGATTCTCCCTATAAAAGTCCCACTTGTTACTGGGGGGAGGTTTGTGATTGTTGAATTCTAAGAGTGCATAATACAGGTTGAATAAATTAGCCAAAGGGATTCTTAATTAAAGTCTTGCCAAGGGTACGTCAAAAAGAAGGAGCCACAAATAACCACACGTAAAAAAACAACAACTTTACTTTACCTAAATATAATAATTAGCAATAGTTAAACGGGAAAAATAAAGGATTAAATATTAAACACTGACGTTAAGCGTGAAGATTTTTAATGACTCATTGGGAGTATCAATCACTGTTAATTAAATAGACAATTCTAAAATAGAGGGACACTGGGTTTACAGATTACCATTTATTGTGATGGATTGTAGAGACGACTACTCAGGTCCAGACGGGGTGGTTCGGGTGGCGTTAACACGAGTTCTCGGGGAGAGGGAGGATAAGACGACGGGTTCGGGGCTGCTGACTGCAGTTCCGGTTAGTTCACTCCTAACTATATGTGACACTAACAAATAGTAACTTCCAGTAACTATTTGGATGTTTCTTTTCTTTCTCAAGTTACGTTGAGCAACAGAGCGTATTCTTCTAGTCACAGACTCTGCGGGGCGGGATTTACCTCAGGAACACTTTAAGACAGCGACCAAGTTGACTCGGTGGCACGTCGGCAGTCGATACGTTACG
Organism: Ceratothoa steindachneri; assembly: GCA_963969495.1. Classification (NCBI taxonomy): domain Eukaryota; kingdom Metazoa; phylum Arthropoda; class Malacostraca; order Isopoda; family Cymothoidae; genus Ceratothoa; species Ceratothoa steindachneri. The sequence continues at coordinate 14,280,635 of OZ018336.1, read as the reverse complement.
GCAACGACTCTCGTACAACGTGAGGGTTACGCATCACGCGAGTAGGTTTGGAACACTGCTGTAGAGGGATGAACGGCGATGTTATTTATACCGCGGATTGTAAGAAATCAAGAGAGAGATTCCATTCACGACAATTCGCTTATCGCAGCGCCTTTTGGACAATCTTCATTGTTTCATAAAGAAGGCAAATAGAATTTAGGCTTCGTGGAAGACATGCATTCTTTCGTCAGACTTTCTGTCGCCAGTTGGGGGAAGGATGGGGGTGGAGAGAGAGGAGACGAAGGTCAACTCAAGCGACAAATTTGTTTCGTTTCTACGATTGTCTGGCGGCATGCTAGTATGTACGTTCCATACCCTCACAACTATCTTAGCAAAACTAGGCATTGCACTCTATAGGCTACGGTTGCATTGCTCTCGGCGACACGGCCCACGACTTCGATAAATTACTATCAGAAAAAGCTCGCGAAGGGCTATAAAAAATGTTCTTGTGCCCAAAGTTTCCCCACACGTAGAGCATCATGCGCTCGATTGTATGCCAACGTATCGACCCATACTTTTAAAGCCACTATGTGGATGAAATCTAAAAAGAAAAAGAGGAAAAGCAAAGTTGGGCCTAGATCGAAAAGGCCATCAAATTTAAAAACACAGAAACAGTGTTGAACACACACACGTGTTTAAACTCCTATTTAAAACGACAGAAATGGCAACAAAGGCAGCGGAAAACGGATTAATACTGTTTTACTCCAAGATTTGGCCAGCTGCATTGAAAGGGAGTTCTAGGGAACTACTACAGATCTGCCTTTCCTCCTATGAATTAGAAAAGCATGCAACAAAGGACTGCTAAATTGAAGAAAAAAGTTGTTCTCATTGTGCTGAATCCGGGCACACTTGGAACGAATGTAGAAACCAAAACAAGAAATACCTCAGCTGCGGGATCTCTCACCGCACTCTGTCGATGGCATGTCCATTGAAAAAGACTTTAATTACAGAAAAGCAAATAAGAATCATTGAGGAAAAGAACAAAAAGCTACGACAAGCTACGCCTAAGCATCAAAAACAAAGCAGGACCAAACTATGTTGCAGCTTGACCCTAACATGAGGCCGGATTTGGTAATGTGCATTTTTACATGAACACTTCACCAACATAACCTAACCCGAAAGCTATGCAACAGAGCTCAATAAGATGCTTGTGCAAAATGGGCTCAAACTCAAACAGATTTGGTTCTCCGACAACCCACCGTCTGGAGACCTCTTCCACGCTCAAATTATGAACCTGCCACAAACGGAGCCGAGGTCTCGCTCAGTCTCTCGAGACCCGCGCTTACGCAAAAATCAGGCAGATCAAATGGAAGTTGCCCAAAACCTGAAACCTAAAATTCGACCCTGGATGTACCAATTAAGACAACCGAAGAAATAAACATGAAGATTTAAGGTTCCCCATCCTTCCCTATACCGAAAAAATCCAAAGTAGCCGAGTTTATTGAGGGAATTGTAAAAGAAGTGGAACTGCTCAAAGCACTAAAACAAGGCCAAATACAAATCTGTCTAGAATCATGCTTCAATCTAAACAGTGATCACTTTAAAAAGAAGCGCTCGGGAAGAGTTAGGTCCCCTGACAGAAAAAGAGGATCAAAGGCCAAACAACCCAGCATCAACTAATATGGCTTCATCCACAAAATTCATCAAAAACTTGAAAATCTTCTCTCTGAACACAAATGGATGGACCACCAAAAGTAACATGTACAATCAAATTATATGATCGGTTGACCGTGATATTATACTTATATCAGAGTATGGACTAAATGATGACTACGAATACATCAAGATTTATAATTATGAAGTAGTGATTACCAGCCATACAAAAGAGCAGTATGAGATACGGGACTTGGAAGAGTCTTATCTTGCAATCAAGATCCGCACGACATTTGACGACCTATTAATCGCTGTCAGATATTAACAACCCAGGCGTCTCTAATACCTTGATCCCTAACTTCTTGCGACTCTTTTGGAGAAACACTTCGGCAAATTTGTTCAGCGATTTAAATGACGCTGCAGAAAATCTGGTTATACTAAGTCATTTAATGGAGCTGGCAATTCACTCAGCCTGTTAATCGACAGAGGCGGAGTACAGAGGGAAGGACCTGATTTCGCTACTTTCCATACTAAAAGGTCTGCGACTACGCCGAAATAATTCTGATGAACAGTAACTTCTATCTGAGCCAAATCACCATCCACGGCCCCTTCATTCCATCAGATAACGTCAGCATGATCACCCAATCTCTACATCCCCAATCCAGGTGCAGGTTCTTAAGCGCAGATGTCTCGCAAGACCCAACTGGGATTTAGACCGTAAAAATCTACAACATGTTTAGCTAGAACAAATGGAAGGGGCCACTCTTGAAGATATTGACGCAAAAATCAACCACCTTACGTCAAATACCCTAGGGAGAGTATAAAGTTCTGCCGGCCCCAAGTTGGGACCATAACATACAGTAGAAAATGGACCAACTTAGAGCGTCCACCTTGTTCACAAACCTGTATGGGATTACGGCACAATCATCAAAAATTACGCGATCTAAGAAACGAGATTAAAATCCTAATTAGGCAGAAATCTAGAGAGCAATGGGATGACCAAATATCAAAAATTGACGCAGGAAGATACCCAAGAAAATTTGCGGCCAGCTGAAGAGATTACCTGGCACTTCCCCAAAGAGTCGCATAACAATAAAAGTCAATGTCGCTGAACTCACAGAAGACCCTGACATCGAACGTGAGTTTAGAACGTACTGGCGGAATTGGTTTCGTATCAGAGAAGAGTACAACGAAGATTTTGATGAAACATACGAAGAAGAAACCTTAGCAAGACTTAGAGAAATAGGAAATAACCTGAGTCCTTATCACATCGTAGAAAGGAGACGTCTCGCCGGGGAGGAGGGTAGCCCCATCTACCATGAAGAATACGAAGAAGCCTTAAAGAGCTTCAAGCAAACGGCACCAGGACTTACTGGCATCACCAAGATAGATCTGATGAATGCTACTAACAACATTAATAAAGCTCTACTCGAGGTGTTTAACGCCTGTCTCAATGTCGGATACTAAGATGAGAAGTTCAAGAGGGTTTGTATGATTTTCATACTTAAGCCCACGAAGCCGAAAAAACAAATTAGTAGCTACAGACCCATATTCCTACTGGAGTTTATGGGAAAGCTACTAGAGAAGCTCATCAATAACAGACTAAGGAGCTTCCTTCAGGCGAACAACCTGTTTAATAACAGCAACACGGCTTCCGAACGAAACTGGGCACCGAAATAGCTCTGGCGTTAATCACCGAGAGGATAGCCATTTGCAATGTAGACGTCGTATGGCAAGACTTGGCCTCAGCCTTCGACAAGTTCTGGCTACCAGGGATAAAAAAAAATTATTGACCTACAGATGAGCACCAACATTACGAAAACACTCTGCAACTACCATAAAGATCTAGAGGCAGTAATAAGGATGAATAACATAGAAGGGGAACCGTTTGACCTCGAGGCAGGAGTACCCCAAGGAGGATGTCTTAGTCCTACACTGAACACAGTGTACACGGCAGACCTACCTTTCCCCGTCCAAGACCTTGCCAAAATCGTCCAGCTGGCGGATGACATCACACAGGTCGTCACCAGCAGCATCACCAATAGGATGAGTAAAGAGATACAGAACATAAATGAATACGAACAAAGAAATACAATCCGTACAAAAGTACACAAATTTTAACTGATCCCTAGGGGACGTTACAAGACAGCGGAAGTGCTGGTGCATGGCAATCTTTACAAATACCCAATAGAAGGACGGGTACTTGGCCTGAGGTTGAAGTCGAGTGGGTTTCATTGTCCACTACAAGGACAAGATCGCCACAGCAAGGAGGACACTTTGGTCTCTGTATCGATTCAAGCGACTCTTGCCTCAAGTCAAGAAGAGACTTTACATGCTGTTAGTGAGACCACACCTGCTGTTCTGCGTTATTCCCCTTCATACTTAAATCAGAGGTGCCATTAAGAAAGCCCAGGTGGTACAAAATACAGCAACACGCTTCATTACGAACACCACCAGATGGGACCGAATCCCATCAGAAGTCCTGCATGATGTCACTGATTTGGAGCCAATAAACATCACCCTGAAAAAGAAGGGCAAGTGAACTATGGAACAAGATATGCAAAATAATGCCCGAACACATCCTACAAACACTAAGAATACCGATGGAAGAAATACCCCAATTTAGATTTAAGCGGGACTTTCAAAGCAGTCAGCTAAAATCCAGGAGAACATTGAACCAATTTTCCGATAAAAACTACTCGAAGAGTAAACTACAAATTAAACAAAAGTGAAACAAAAATAAATAAAATAAATTCAAACAAAAATATCCTAAGAGGACAAAAATGAAATATTATTAATAATAAAGATCTAAAAAGGACAACAATTAAAAATAAATAGGGTATAAGAACCAAAAGGACAAACTAAAAGATAAAAACAAGATTCAAATGCACAAATCTTAAATAAACCAATTCAAAAAGATCCAAAAAGGACAAGTAAGTAAAACACATTTAAACAAATAATTAATTTTAAAAGATCCAAAGTGGACAAGTTAATAAAAGATAATTTAAATTTTACTAAATAGATAAAAAGTAATAATCTAGTGAAAAATCAAGTCTGATAAACTAAGAAAGATTTAAAACTAATAAAAAGGCTTGAATGCTAAAAATAAAGAACAAACAACATGGTAAAACAAAATAAAATGAAAATTAAAGGAGGTTGTGAGACAACCTGGCACATATTCTCTCCATCTACAATTAACTCTTATTCTCTCTATATCTACACTCTATCACCACACCTTTTATATCTTTTACCATCGTTGAATCGTTAAATGAAATTCATGATAAGGAGGTGATAGAAGAACCTGCGCTAGTCGTCAAGTCCGGTCTTGGAAAAGGAGTAAATGTGAAGGCCAAGTACGGAAAACGCTCTCTAGACAGTAAACACCGTAGTGTAGGGAAGCTCTCTTCACAAGAACAGAAGAGTGCCGAGGCAAGGGTAGAATCTTGCTACCCGAGGGGGCGCCCATGGGGTCAAAACTTACCAGACAGGCACTGATGGAATTTCTATTCACCCTATGCCATTCGATGGACGACGTGGAGCAGCTCGTATCTGAAAAGGCTGAGTAGGAGCTTCACACGATCGAGCTGGAAGCGTCCATACCACAGGACATCCTCTTCGCCGGATTATTATCCTCAGAAGGCTTGAACCGCTTTTCTTAGATAAGTCGACCTAGGCAAAGATCACCAAGATCGAGAAGTTTGGCAAAGGAAAGGAATTTTCAAAATTGTCTTCAAGACCATCGAAATGGCTGACATGGCCAAGAACCAAGGCTTTCTAGGATTTTACGTTCGTGCGGCCTAAGAGCAAGTCTAGGCAAAGATGCTACGCCATTTAAACGCACCAGACGTGTGTGCATCAATGCAAAGAAACAGAAGTAACCTGATTTAATTGTGCCCAAACTGGTCACGAATGGAGACAATGAGTGGCTGAGAAGCTAAAATGCATTAATTGCGGAGAGGACCACAGAACGCTAGCCATGAAGTTTTCTATTTGTAAGGAAGCGATTGGGGCAGAGCAGGAACAATCTTAAATGGAAAAAAGAGACAAAGGCAAAGTCATTCGCGGAAGCAACGGCTACGCAGCACAGACATGGAATCACAGCGTCGATGCTGGTGATGCGAAGCAAGGGCAGTGACATAATGGCCATGATCCTTTCCGGCCACTTGGCAAATCTGGCAAACCCTGGCATTTTTGCGGAGAAATTAAATCGCTTCCTGCAGAAAAACGGAACTAACAAGAAGTTTTGGTTCTCGCCTAATCAGAGACAGTCCCCACGTAGAAGAAAAAACTAAAAAAGAAGAAAAGCCCAAACGGCAAAAGAAGAGTCTACAGACGAAGAAGCCACCACAGACAAAAACGCCAAATTAAACATGATGGCGAAGAAGAAAGAAAGAGAAAAGAAAAGAATAACATATGTATAAGAGGAAGAGCTAGACGCTCCAACGACGAAGGATGAGGTTGAAAAAAAAAAATCTTGTAAGAATCTAAAACTAAGAAGCAGGAAGAGAAATTAGGTTCACATTTTTCAAATGAGTATCACTTACCACAAAAAGGGAAGTCCTTGAACAAGGCTTCTTTCACGGAGAAAAGTATCCTTCAAGGTGTACGGAACACCGATCTGCTTATCACATAGCGGTAACACTCGGCTTCTAGTCGAGGGCATATGTAAAGAGAAATACAAATGGACGTATTAGGGGCCGGACTCTCCAAAGGAATGTAAAGATGTTGTGAGATGACGCAATCTTTATTTCTGATACATGTATCCGCGTCGTCAACATCTCTAGATACAAGACAATTAGTAATAGACAAAGATATGCCCAGAAACCCTCGACATAGTGTAATAACTAAAAAAGCAAACAAAGTACAAAAGTGTCTATCAGTGAATTTAAGCATTAAAATTAAAAGAATAGTGAAATTCCCCTAAAAGTTACACAAGTGTCCAACAGTTAACATAAGTGTAAAGGGTCAAATGAAAAACAAGAAGTCTAACAGTGAATAAAAGCATAAATACTTAAATTTAAAGCGAGTGTCATAAGTTAATCATATAAAGAAAAATTACCGCTGTTAGAAAAGTCACTAAGATAGCAAAAACTTTGATAGTTAATATTAGAATCAAAGCATATTGTAGGGGAATGGTCACCCCCCCCCCCCCACCGTTCACTCGCGGGGCAGTTCCAAGGAAGTTACCGCATAGACATCCGGCTTAGGCATCGTCGAGTCTAAAGCTTAACCGAAGCGGGGCACAACTCGGTGGCATGAAAGATCCTAAAGGTCAAAATGTAAGATCTCCCACAGGAGAGTGAGATCCAGTTTCACGTCGAATAAGAAATTGGAGACGAGTTTCACCCAATCTCGAAGGCTAACGAGGAGCCGATGTTTGACTTTGTGTGAAAAACCGTTTGGAAAAAGAACTCTGCTGGGGCCGTCCTCAAGCCCCTTCCCCGCCTTACCACTCCCCCAGTGGGGTGACGAGGTATAAATGAGGAACTCTGAGGAAAATCGCGGTAGTATATTTCAGTCTCTAGGTGACGAAGTCTTCGGATCAAACCGAACTACCAAGACTGGAGAGGTAGTGTACTTCCCTCGCTAGACCAAGAAGTACCCAGCAAGAGAGGCAGGGCTACCTACCTTAAGGGGCTAAGAAGAAGCTCATCCTCGAGCTAAGTCCCTGGTTATCAAACCAAACGATAAGTTAACTTTGGTAAGTTCAACTTACTCTCGCCAGAGAGACTCCTCATATCTGGCGCAACTTAAACACCAGGGGTATTCCTCGTCCTTGCGGAATTAAGAAAAGAAGAAGGAAAAGGCTCCCCCTTCGAGCCCGTTACTCGGTGGCCACACCGAACTCCTAAGTTAACTTGGTAAGGAACCAAGTTCAAATTATTCTCGTCAGAGAAACCCCATCTCATCGATCCTCGCCCTTGAAGAAGACTCCCCCCGAGTTCAGTCCTTGTCCATAAGGAAATAAGTAACGAAGGAGAAAAGCTCCTCCTCGAGCTCGTTACTCGGTGATCACACCGCACTCCAAGTTGACTTGATTTAAGAACTAAGTTCGACTCACTCTTGCCAGAGAGACCACGACTGCCTAGGTGTTGCATAAAGCACCGTATTGGTTCTCGTCCTTGAAGAACCCCGTCCCTCCCGGAAGAACGTGTGGACCCCCCAGCTGCCACCTTCTCCAAAACAACCGTGTGATCTCGCTCATCTACATCTGGCCGGCGGCACGCGTCGAGTGTAAATAACATTTCTGAGGCCTTTAAACTCCACATTAGTCCGTAAGCCTAATTCTTATATTATTGTTGTGTGTAGAGAAAACGTTAACCAATTTTTGTGGGTAAACTAATTTAATTAATTCTGGTTTATAATAATATTTAGAGTATTGCTGTTTTTAATGTACAAATGTTATGTATTCAATTGATAAAGGTAAAATAGAAGTTTATTTTGGGATTAATGTTCGTATCTCTTATATATCCTTACGTGTTTCGTAACGGCTCTGTTCTTTATGATATTCAGATATCAATATATATTAGACACTCTTAGCACTCTTAGAATAGAAGAAAAAGGGGGGGAATTCTACGACACATATAATTTATGCATATTTTTTAATGTAAATCAACATTGACAATTTAGAAAAGCGTCGATTAAATAGGACAAATATTTTATTAAGAAAAGTGAAATTTATAAAAATATAGTAATGTAAATTAACATTATGCAAATGTTAAAGACAATTGTGTAGTAACTAAGTTTTAGAAAGAAAATGATAACATAAAGAAGTAAATTATATTTGTAGACACATTTAATTAAGCAATGGCACAACTATAATATACAATTATTACTTTAATATGAATCAAAAATGTGACTGTAATTTTTTAAAGAGTTGACTAGTCCGACCTCCTAGCAAGTGTATTCGCATAATGTATTTAACCTTTATTAAATTTTGATTCGTTCCATTTCATTAGTCCCTTAACCCACAAGAGTGTGTAGAAGTCCATAAGCTTTCATCTTTCTGATATTAGAGTTAAAAAAAGAGGAAAATCGACACTTTCCATCAATGTCACTTCAACAATAACCAAGAATTCCGTCTGAAGATGCCTGAAGAAAGCCGAAAGCTGACGTCCAAAATTTGTAAAAAATTTCAATATTTTAAATAAGATCGAAAAAAATGGATCTTTCTCAGTTGATATTTAATCTTTATCATCATATATATATAAATATATATATATATATATATATATATATATATATATATATATATATATATATATGTATATACATACTTTAATTTACAGTTATTTACATATGATATCTCACTTATCAGTCTATTTCTTAAATTATCCCACACGCCAATGTTTATTTTAATATTTACCCTGAGCAAGGACGAACTCTGAAGTAAGAATTCTTTGGAACTTAACAAACGAAAGAAAATAGAATTAAATCAATTTAGCAAACAAGAGAGCGTAGAGAAATAGAATTCTAAAACGTGGAAATAATCGACTCATCTTGAGCCTGAGCATAATCTTTCAAATTTAATACTTGAATCTCCCCAGTACAGATTTGGACATAGTGACCAGTCAAAATAAATTATATATAAGCAGAGTTGCGTGGTTATCCATTGTTGATAAAATGCTACACATTTTGAGTTTGTCTATTCCAGCTCAACACAGCTTTTTTTCATCTCTTTTTACGTGTATCCCAATAAAGTCGGCCAAACACTTCAAGCTCCTCTTGCTTTTATAATGTCTTCTTTTTGGGAGGTTTTCAATTTGATTAAATAAAAATGATACAATCGATTAAAAAAAGTGATTAAGTTAAAATTAACTTTTAAACGATTGAATAGTTATTAATACAGCTCTTGTTCCTTTAATAATAATCTCTGCGGAAAGACTATTCCAATTATCGATTAATTATTTAGGGAAGAAATTTATAAATAATAGTTCAAATCTGTAAAAATAATATTTACATCCATTTCTTTATATATTTTATCAATTCCTAATTGATATTGTTTTTTAGTCGAGCCTTTTTCAGTTTGACTCTTTTCACTACTCCATTTCAAAAATTACTATTTTTCTACATCTGTATGACACCTTTCCAATTAAGTCAAGGTGAATAAAAATGACCTTGTTGAGAAAAAGTCTTCATAAAACAAATATTTCAATCAATGTGGTGTTATTAAAAAGACTTCCAACTCCTTTTAGAATTGGTTTAAAGGAAATTAAAAGTATGATTTCTTTATTATGGCAACACACCATGCCGGCTTTCCTATCAGTAAATATATCCCAATTTTTCACTATTCGTTCACTTAACCCTTTCATGATCTTTCAACGTTTTTAGATAAAAATAATATATTAATTTATTTTAAAGCTTTATTAAAGGCCTAAATAAAAGGAAAACAAAGAAAACATTGTCATAAGAATGGTGTTCCCAAAGAGGAACACTGCCTCGTATTTACAAAAATATTCCTTACGTGTAGTGTTCCTCAATGGGAACACCATTAATTATTTTCAATTTTTGCTAATAATATGTATACTATTTCTAATTTTTTGTTATGAAATAAACTAAAACAGTTTCTCTTGGGTGTATTACACAATGGAACATCACATACATTGCACAGCCATGGCATTTTATGTGGAAATATTTTGGTACTGGAATAGCTGCATCTTCTTCGAGTTGCTCCAGTAATTGGCATGTGTTCTGATTTATCATACCTGATTTCGTTTGAGATTTTAGAACGAAATCTTTTTGTGGGTGAATCAGAGTTTATTCATTTGATTTTCTCTTCTTTTTCAACGATTCACATCCTAGCAAACCATGAATCAGTTTTAAACGAAACTCCAAAAGTGAAACTTTTGCATCTTCTACCTCTTTATAGATTATATAACTATTTGATATTGTCACATCTATAAACTGAAAGAATATTCTTTGATTTCCAATCTATTTCATAACTGCTTTTGAGCATGTCAGCAAGATCAAACCCACCCATGTATTTGTTATAAACTGCGATTGGTTTTGGCATAATATTTGCTTGTAGAACCGTCTTTTTGTTGAAGCCTCAAAGATATCATAATTGCTGGGTTATGAAATGAGGATATGACTCTTACAGTTTTGTTATCTATCCATTTAGTAATTGAAAGTCCATTTTTTCCATTCTCAAGTCTACTTTATGCTTGTCCATTTTTTTGTCATCTTTCAGTTCAGGCTGAAATTTGCGGTTTGCCCTTATAGTTCTGCAGTAACCAATAAGTTTTGTTAGCAGCGTTGTTTCTAATTCAACTGATGAAAACTAATTATCAGCAAATACTTTATATAATTTTCCTTTAAGAGGTTTACAAAGATTTTGAACAACTCTGCTACCCAATCCAGCCTCACATTTGTTGTCTTTTTTACCAGTGTAAATTTCAAATTGACATACGTTACCGTTTATAGCATTTGCTCGAACCCATACTTTGAAGCCTCTTTTGATTGGTTTTACTGGCATGTATTGCTTGAAGGAACATCTACCCTTGAATTTAATCATGCTTTCATCAATGTTTTGAAACTCAGTAGGATGGTAACACTGAAGAGATGTCTTTGACACAATAACTAAAAGTGGCCTGACTTTATAAAGCTTATCATAGTCAGATGAACCATGTTTCGGCATTTTACTGTTATCATTCATATGCAACTTAGAAAAAAACAGCTGAACCGCTTTAAAGGCATGACATAGGCAATACACACATCTCTTAATACTGTATCCGAAGACCAATACATTTCATAACTAGGAAGAGGCTTGATCTCCATCAAGATATTCAGTGCTAAAAAATGTAAGACTTCTTTACCATTTGTAGGTTTGAAGTTCTTGCCCTGTTGTGTTGCATATAAATTTGTTTGAAAGGCTAATTCTTTCAAAAGTCGTTTGTGATGAAACTTTTTAAAATACTCACAGGAGATACTTCAGATAAATTAAGAATGGTTGAAGAAGGACCAGAAATTTGTTCAAATAGAAGCATCACTGGTTCAAAAGATTTCTTTGTCCACTTGGGTGAAAACATGGACGCAGGTTTCTCACTATTCTCCTCCTCGTCCAAATCTATACGAGAGTAAAAATATATCTAGCCTATATATAAAATAAAAGAGAGAGAAAGAGAACCTATAAATTAGTTTGCATATATATATATATATATATATGTATATATATATATATATATATATATATATATATATATATATATATATATATATATATATATATGTGTATGTGCGTAGTTGTATAAACCTCAATTTTTTATATAAACGATAAAAGAATTGCTTTCGTAGTATCAAAATTCACACACACACACACATACACACACACACACACACATATATATATATATATATATATATATATATATATATATAATGTGCATTCACCTGATGAAGAAGAATCAAGACAATATCCTGAAATAGGCATGTCTTCAGAGTCAGACAATTCGCATAGGCTGTTCACATCATCATCGGGAATGTTGTCATATTCTAAAATGATTTCTGCTTGTGTTAGCTTCATTTTTCTTTCTTAATTACAGTAGATGACAATGCCTGCATCAAAATGATAAATTATTATATAATACAGATATTAAATCGTTATACTTAGTTCAGATACCAAATTATTAAGTTTATCAAAGTTTTATGTCAACAAAACACACACACACAAAAATAGCTATCTGGAAACTATGTGTTCGTATTGCATTTCAGGAACACCACATAAATAGCTCTAAGATAATAACGAACAATATATTTAGTAATTTTTTTCTACTCTACTAAACAATAAATATATTTCAAGTAAAAATATTTTCCAGGTAATAAGTATATAAATAATTATACCTAGAGTTAGAAGGAGTTTATACTTACGGCAACAAAATGACATCAAGTCAAGCGTGGAACTGAAATTAAAAATGGCCTATTTTGCCTTATTTATGTCTGATTTAGAAAATTTTCACTCCTGTGTTATAGAATATCTCTGCCACGCGATGATGACAAGTGTTCCCGTTTTGAACGGACTGCGTCCAAAGAACAAAAATATTTTGAAGTGTTCCTTTTCAGGCACACTGCGCCAGAAAGGGATAAGGCATATATCTCAGTTAATGCATGCCAGCTTTCTACTATTAGATCGAAAACTGCTTCGCTCTCACTAAATAGATCCCAAATTTTGCTCTTTTTGGTCCCTTAAGGTATCAAATCAAAAATGGAAAATATACCATTTTTCTTCATATGAGCCCAAAATGGCTTCGCTCTCACTGAATATTTCCCAGGTTTGCTTTATTCAGGATAATTAGTCTTCCATTTCAGTAAATACATACCAATATGTGTCCCATTCACCCCATTAAGCTTTATTCCCAGTAAACAACCTCACATTTTGCTCTGTTGGCTGCCCTCTTAGTATGTCCACCTCATTTTCTTATGTATTTGCCCTATCCCACTTCCTTCTCCTTAATTAGGTATAACCCAATTATTTCCCTCTTCTAAGTGAACAAAGGAATGGAAATAAAATAATAACATTAAAATTACTATCTGAGAATGACAATGACCACTTTATCAACAACATGCATTCTAAAGGCGGAAAAGCACTTAAAATCAATAAATATTTACCTGTAGATATATCGAGCCTTTTAGGTAGGAATTTGCTTCTCAGAATATAAGCTCATAAACTAGTCATACCTTTTGAAGATATATAGCTTTATTTTATCGCCCTTAATATGGAAACTTGCATTTAAGTCCGAATACATAAGGGTTGGATCATTGATCTGGTCAATGCTTCATATTGTTCATTTGGTTTCTCCGTTGCTATTTGTAGGTCCAAACAGAATTCTGTAATGAATAGAATATTTTTAGAGGTGGATGAAATGGCTCTTATCAGTTATTTATGTAGGGGGAGAAATGTTAAAATAAACGATTGGTTTGTACTTACCTAATAATAATGTATAATATTAATTAACTAGGGATATATTGTATGGAGATATAAAAAACAAAATAATTTGCATTTAAACTGCCCCAAATGAATCTGACGAAGGTTATTTAGTCACTACATGCAGTGTATTACATTATATTGCAATAGATATTATTGATTGGTTGGGATAAAATTTGATTTATTTAGTTATGACATTTGTTTTTTTATACATTTTCCGTAACGTTTTGTTAAGCACTCGTACACCGAATACATGTTCTTTTGGGCCATGTGATGCCGTTGAGTTGGTCTTGAAAGACTATGATGCCGCTTTGATTATCTTTACCTTCAGTCCCTTTTGGAGTATACCTAGAAACACTATCTTCAATGATTATCAATTATATTCAAGCTAACTCTTTGGAAACACCGGTATAAATAACTTCCTATTTAAGACTATAAATATTTCGTTTCGAGTAGATAATTGCCAATACATACAACAAAATTATGACCGTTCATCATTCCAAATTTCTCTCCACACCATAACAGAAAGCCAGCATGTCTCACTTGTGCTATAAACTTGTTTATCTCAACTTTCTAAGACGATAATTTCATACCCTTACCACGTCCAAAGTCTAAAATTTGTGAAACCGATGAATCGTTTGAATGGACTTGTCACTTATATATTCAGACCACTCATTCTTCTTTATAATATTGGAAACCTCATCCTTGATCCAGGTCCACATTATGCATGAGTGTGCAAGTATTTAGTCCTGTTCTAATGCTGAGTTGGACATATCCTGCCACTTATGAACTTTTATACGAGTGAACTTCTCAAAGAATGTGCTAACCGCACGAACACATCTTTCAGGAGGCACAGGGGGCATTATATCTGCCAACGTTCCAATTTTTATAACGTTCATAAAAATTTAAATCACAACCGGTAAAACAATAGCCTGAAGCATTTTATAGTTTAGTTTAGTTTGTGAAAGAGAATGGAACCAAGTTTTATCCAATTTTCAATCCTAAGTTAATTAATAAGCATACCACAGCCTCTTAAATTGGTTGAAAATTGCTATTTTTAACGGTTTTCACATTACAGTTTGTCGGTAATGATGGATATGGGAGAAATCCATATATAAGAATAAAATTTTGAAACATTGATCAAATGAATGATCAAAAATTGTGATAAAAATAACTTTCAGAAACACATGAACAATTAATTTGTAATTAATTTTCCAAAAATAGGTACGTTGGCGGTGAATGGTGGCAAAATATATCCTATTTAACATATCCGAATAGATCATGCTGAAACTTCTTCTAACCTATTAAATATTATCTCGGTAACATACTAATATATATATAAACGCGACCATTTGGTATCTGATCTTCACCATAGAAGGATCGTAGTGTGTTTCAAGAATGGAGGCTAATTCATTACACGGGTATGTTATTTAAATTTATGATGTACCATAATATTTTCAGATATAACCCCCGTAAAATTCATGAACAATTACAATTGTTTTTAACTAGAGTAAGTTATTTGTGTTCTTATCAAAATAATATAAACATAATTTGTAATACGGCAATATAGTTACGTCTAAAATTCATAACAGTTGAACAGTATCTGTTTATTACTAAAATTATTTATAGCATATAATATATAATTATTTATATCATATATTTACACAGAACACATAAGTTTGCTCAATGTAACAAAGATTTGTAGCTATGTCCATGAGAAAATATTTCAGTGAAGATTATAGAAGCATGGGCGCAGTTGAATATGAATAATGGTCTCTCAATGTAATTTTGTGCGTTCAGATTGCACGAGAATGGTTGAACAATAAAGAGCAACGTTCTTAATTCATGATGAAAGTAAATGAGATATAATGGTCTGAATGAGATAAGAATAACGATTTAAGTGAGAGTAGTTACCAGATATACGATTATTCAATGCGTTCGTCGTGAGGGAATGTTTAGACGTAGAATCCACATGGAACAACCGTTTGTCGGAGACCAAGGTGTTTTTGGCATGAATAAAATCATTAAATACCTTATCCGACCACATAATAAGGGTAGTCTTATTACTGGTGCCGCCTGTGAGAAGAAATTGTATTGCCCTTAAGGATGAACACAGTGTGCGATGAAAAGATTAAAAAATACCATACAAAGTTACAACCTTGACCACAAAAACATTTGACCGGCTTAACCTCAATTACGACCTTCTGCCTTTATCGAAGATTATTCTAAGGTTGATGTTCTTCTCAGAACTCTAAATTGCCATCAAACTCTTATCTAAAATTCGTGACACGAATTCGAAGTCTCAGAATACGGAATCAATGAAACGCATGAAATTTTAAACGCATTTTCTGATCCGTTGGGAAATAATAATAGTCGGGGTTTTAAAGAATGATTTCAGGTCAACGTATATCGAGTGAGATGCTTACGGAGATATATATCTATATACCTCCAAGAAAATCGTTTTTTTCATTCAAACTGCTAAAATATCCGTCATTTGGCACAAAGAACCGGCCTCTTGCTTTTGGGGATTTAGACTTATAAATTCACAATGGAAAATACATTTTCTTGAAAATTTGCAAATAATATGAAAAAAGTGACTAGTTGCTCTAAACCAGGCGGTAAGGTGCCGGTTTACATCGAATCATAACACTTCTTTGTCTCTTCGTCGAGTTTGGAAAGCGTAACTCACAACGGGCCATGAGACATACTGTGGAGAGGAATTGCATTTTTAATTCACCCATCTACTTGAATAAGGCTAGAATACTGGTCGAATAGCAACACAGGTGGGATAGCCTCCTTCTTTCCCTTTAGGGGAAAATATCGTTTTTACGTCACTGAGCCTTTTACGACTATGAATGCCTTGAGGTTGAAATATATTTAAGGTTCTGTTTCGATGATAGCATGTAATAGTTTTAACACAAGAAGTTTCTAGGTAAAAGGGCGTCGTACGTTTAGACTGAATGTGAACCATATTTATTTGTAAACTACAAATAAAACATCTTTGGTTCATGTTCTTAAAAAAACTTGGGTTGGTTTATTCTTTTTATAAATTCTTATTGAGACAATGCTGAAGGCTTTTCAAGAATCCATCGAGAATCAGACCTTGATGAAAGGAATAATTATAAACGCGCCTATGAGTGTAACTTTAGAATTATGATGCTACCAGGAATGACCATCACATCTTTTGGCAATGGTTCATGATGGATGTCGGATAGTAACAGAGTGAAGATAGTAGGTTATTGGGAAATGCCAGACAGCCTCAATTGCGGGTGATAAGATCTGCTTTAACCTCTCCTAGAGAAAAGATAGCTTGCGCCTCTTTCACAAAAAATATCTTCCGTACTACATAATGTAATATAAATTTAAATCATTTAGTAATGAGCCTTACTATCAAATTAGTGGTTTATTTTACAACCTTGTTAATTGCGGATTGGAATTTTTTCCTTCT
The DNA here is from genome assembly GCA_963969495.1 of Ceratothoa steindachneri. Classification (NCBI taxonomy): domain Eukaryota; kingdom Metazoa; phylum Arthropoda; class Malacostraca; order Isopoda; family Cymothoidae; genus Ceratothoa; species Ceratothoa steindachneri. The sequence goes on along the minus strand of OZ018336.1, from coordinate 14,263,635 downwards.
TTTCATTTGTAAGGTTGATCAATCGAATTTTTTAGCTAAGTAGATTATGTCGGAGGAAATACCGTAGAATCCTAATTATTTGCTTGAATTCAACTCAGCTGGTTCCCTTTGATATTGCTCTTGCTCTAACGACTTGTTCTTTCTCTCGAAACTGTTCCCTTCTCATAGTTCTTTGACATTAATATAGATTGTCAGTGTGACACGTATTGAAGCTTTAAATATAGCGAATATCCTTCCGATGTATGTATGTACTGTACATATATTAATATAATAGTAGTAATTAAACTCTTTCATTTCTAACCCGGTAAAGTTGTCCTTAATAGATTTAGAAAAGTAATCTGTTCGTTGGTAGGTACAATAAACTATTATATTGTTCTAAGACAAATTTATTTACTTTTGGAGTCCAAGAAACTAGGCCCAATGTTGCTTACGACGATACGTACTGGTCATAGAGCGTCAGCCTCGGTTTTGGTTAAAAACATCCAGGGAGAAGGTTATCGATGTATACAGCCTTGAAACCGATTTAAAAGCCCTAGTGTATCACTGGCAAAAGATATTGCTCCAAGATGATAAAGGTTTTGAGGTTTAGGATAATGAGGTGAATTGAGAGTTTAGATTAGTCAAAACTAAGGCTCAAGATTGCCTCAAGTCTATAAGCTCACGAGTAGAAAACAGATTACCTCCAAATTCACACAAAAAGGTTAACCAACCCAAAATTAATCTACGATTTTTTGATGAAAAATTCTTAAATTGTCTAATTATTTTTAACCTTTATTATAATACTATTCATATCCTTCAAATCTCTGTGGCCCGAAATTCGTCTACCTAGTTGACCAACTGAAGGTAATAGCAATCCAACTGTTAGAGAGCATTACTCAAACTGGTGAAAGTATCTCAAAACATACGAGTTACTGAAAACATAGGGAGAGTCAAGGGTAATAGTAAAGTCTCATGCGAAACCTTCCTTCGAGCTTAAGAAAACAAATATACAGGATAATTAACAAAAGTATCAAATATTGGGAATTGGCTAGAGACGCCAGGAGAAATTCGAGCCTATTGTAGGTGAAAGTACCCTTGTGTCTTCCTTTCTGATAAGTAAAGAGCCTTCCCAGCTTAAAAAAAATCTATGATGGAAATTTTCAAAAAAGTAAATTCTCCAAATAAATCAAGCACTACCAATGTGCACCATACAATGTGAAACGTAAGGTCTACGATTTCTTGAACTAGTCAAAACAACCCCAAATATAAACGTTCTTGGTTTTTCAGGTTATGCACAAATTGCTTGTGTTCGGAACCCTACAAAGGAGAATTTTCTCTTATAATATTACTGTATAACATGCAATAATCTTCATCAATATTTTCTGTATTTATTTCATAGTAATTCTAAAGGCATAAGTGAAATAAAAATTTTTAACTTACAATCATGATGTGTGAGTATCGTTACCCATTTCAATGATTGACATCGCAGATTTGTAGATAAACACGATTGAAACACCTTTTTGATCAAGGTTCCCCCCAAAAATATATACACGTCGAATTAGTCAGAGTTCTGCCTGCTAGGGATTTATAAAAGTGTATTACGGGTAAGTGGTTTGCGAGAAAAAGCATTACACAAAATACATATATGAGGAAGTGTCATTCAATGTTAATACTGGTGCTAAACCATTTCTTATTAAAGCACATGTTGTTGAAAGTTTAACTAATTGTATCCATATGCCAGGATTAAAAAGGTAAAGGATAGGCTTGGACTATTAAATATAAAATTGGCATCTCCATCCACGGGTGAAACTATTAATGGTATTATTATCCAAATAAGATCTGATCCTTAATTTAAGTTTATTAGGGATATACGTGATAAAAATAAAGTTACGTATCTCGAATCCACATGTGGTATCATTTCTTCGATATTCTTACCTTTTGAAAAAACACTTTCAAACACTTATGTCCAATGGATTCGCCATACTAAATCGACGATCGAATACCATCACTGACGTTTTCGGGTAGACCACCATGAAAATATTCCTAACATATGCCACAATTATTGATTTGTTTAAAGTTTTTTTGTTTTTTTTTAATTAAGGGGCTATCTGGCGACTTGTTTAAAGTAGACTACGTTTTATAATAAATCGAATAAGACAAAGAGACCACTCACAAGTGAGCACTTATTACGAAATCTTTATAAAAGAATTGAGGTAAAAAGAGGTAACTACAAGGAGCATCATATAGAGGGATCTAAGATACATAATAAGAGTACCATGGAGTTAATAAGGATTCTAATTCCATTCCCGGAATGTATGGTTTTGATTATTCAGCAGGTAAAACGAGTTTTGACGACTACTTGTATCCGGGGCATTCTATTGATAATATTCAATTTCACATTTTAATAAGGTTTAACGAACATTCCTTTACCTGCATGGCTAATATAGAGAGAGCCTACCTAAAAATACGCTTAAAGGAAGAGGATAAATAATCTCTTTGTTATCATGGTGGAAGTTACCTAAGTATCCAAATAGGAATCTTGTTAAATAGCGAAATAAGGCAATGTTTTGGGTGTCAAAAGTTTCCAGTTTTTTTAACGCCTAATTTCTTCAGTTTATAGAAGTAAAGGGTACAGGTTATTTGGATTTAGTAATAAGGAGCCTATTTACGACAACATACCTTTTCTTTCTCTACAGCGAAAGGTATAACTATATTCTAAAAGCATCAAAGGAAATCTGAGTCAGGGAGGCTTCGACCTAAGAGACTGGTACTCTAAATAATCCGAAACTAAATCTTTTAAGAAAGCATAATGAATTGTCTAAAAAGCCTATTGAGGTGCTTGGTCTTGATTGTAATGCTCGCATTCATGAGCTCTATGACTCCAATCCAAAATCAAATTTATTGCCCAAACCAAAAGGCAGGTGAAAACGTATGTAGCCTCCATTTATGATCAAATGGGACATCTAATCACACTAATAATACAACCGCGCTTCTATAGGAAAATTGTGGGAAGAATAATAGAATAGGCCGAATTTTTAGACGAGAAGAGCCAATGAGAATGAAACCATTCAAAACCCCATCTAAGGAAATGCTTCAAAATATATAATTTTCTAGGCAGCTTTTACCATCGAGTAATCTACAAAAGAGTTGCAGGATTTTGCAGACTCTATTCTACCGCATATAAAGCCGTGGTCTACTCTGTATTCGGAGAAAAGTTTTGCTTCGTTAAGGCTAAAGAAAAATCCGGCGTAATCCAATTACCGTTCAAAAATTAGAATCACACATCGCTCTTTTAGCGGCTAGCCTTTTACAAGAAATAAAAAGAGCTCTAGATTCATTCGTAGGTAAAATTTTCATCTGGTAAGAGGAAAGACAAAATGAGGAAAATTAAATTACTCTCTCATGCCTCTGAGGGGCGTCAAGTAGAACCTCATCTGATCCCCTCTGATAAGTTCACCAGTCGGATGATAACTAGAAACATGAAAAATCCCATGCGGCTTAAAGTGCCAGAATGGGTTTCATAAAGGAAACTATGGGCGAAACCAGTACGCAATTCTAAAACACCTATAGGTTAACCACTAACTTTTAGATACTTCTGATTGATATTAACAGGTATAGCTCCATGGCAAATGTGATCAAAGTCACGATTCTGGTTTTCAGGTTCTTTTAACTTCTGAAAGGTAAGATTGTTCCTAATTCTTCCCTTACAGGAGCGTGTTACAACATCACAAAACGGAGTACAAAGCTGCAATGGATTACTGGATAAATAGAGTCGAAAAGGAAGAATACGGAGACAAGTGGAACTTTCCTACGAGGCTAATGGGCCTAATACCTAAATTCTCTATTTAAGGTTATTCCTCCGATGAAAAATTATTTCGTATAAGAGGAAAAATGATTTCACGAATCCATTCTAACAGATAAAGTTTCAGTTTGTGTTGGAAGAAGACCATCGCTTTGTTGAACTATTGCTACTGCCTCTCCACCATTCCTACGGACTCTAGACGGTTGGTCAACTACTGTTGATCCTCAGTAGTAATCATTTGGTTTCACGTTTAAGACAGAAATTCCAAAGGATTACGAGAAAATCTTACACCTGCCATCAGTGTCAAGTAAAAAGGTATGGAACATCAGGTGCTATTCAGATCCGCAAATAGGGTAGAAATAGGACATCCATTTTCTACTATTGGTATCGATTACACTGATGCTATCCAGATAGATGGAAAAGGGGAGTCGGAAAAGGTTTATATACTGTTGTTAATTCGTGCCGCTACTCGTTCCATTCATCTGTAGTTAGTAGTTGACATAGGCTTTGAGAAAATTATATTGTCTTTCTGCGATTTTTGGCTTGATACTATATCCCAAAGAAATTGATTAGCAATCATCCCACTGCATTTCGTGCAGCGGCTCAATACCAAACTACCGCCCATGAAGGAAAGGAATTTGAGGGATTTAAGGGATTTACATGACTACGAATATGCCGTGGTAGAGAGGTTTCGAGTAAAGGTTTACTAGGCGTGATCAATATTACAATTTAATTGAGCTTGGGTAACAAGATAGTGGGATGGATTGGGAGGAAATTTGTACTCTTTTACAGAGACAGATCATTTCATAAATCATAGCCTCATGCGTATTTTACAGACGATAACAAACACTAGCAGCTGTTAACACTTTCTGATTTTCTTAACAGTTTTAAAGGAGTGTTTTTTTAGCTCACTTTTTGAGCCGATGATTGTCTAGAATATGTGATGTCCTTTGGTTTATCTAGTCTTTGGTGGGAAATAGGGAGAATCCGCCAAAGAGCTAGGGTTAAATGGCTTTGAGTTCCTTTGGCTCTGAGGCTAAAAACACGTAGATCTTGGCTGGTAGCAAATTCTGTTATCGACGACGTGGTGCTCGTCCACAATGAAACTCCAAAGCTAAAGGATAAATTGAGAAGAATCACAGATTCACACACTGAAGGTGAAGGGAAGCCACGTTTAGCAACGTTGGGAATAAAGTCAGGTACCATAAAAAGTTCACTGTTAAAACTCTGCCCGCTAGAGTTAGAGGCTCAAGCATTGGATGTCCACCTGCAAGTCAACAGCCACCAGATATTATTTCAAATTCAGACCTACCTGCGGGTCAACACTCGCCATGCATGATCTCGCCATTAGATCTACTTGCGACTCCGCTTGAGCCACCATGGTCAGGTTTTAGAAAAAAATTCCTTTTCAGCGCTCACTAATCTGAATTTATTCAACTTTCTTTGTGCTTTGATGCCTCTATTAATATTATGGTTATGATAGCCTGTAGAATTTTTTGAGTATTATGTCAGGATATATAATGAAAAAAATGCGCAATGTGAAACTCGTGTGGTATTTAAAGCTTTATTTAGACTTTGCTAGATTCTTACAGATACTTTCTTCACCTACTATTAGTTCTCACATAGTTTCTTTTCATTAAATAAATATTAAAGCTGCTAGATCACCGCTTTAAGGTTCCAGTTTCTCGAATTTTTATTTAATTATCTAGCCGGATCATAAAATTCTGGTAAAACCTCATTTTAAGATTATAACATTTTTACTGAAAAAATCTCAAATTAAATACGATGAAATTTTTTAAAAAAGATCCTTACCTAGCGAAGGGGAAATTTTAAACAGAAATCTTTGGTGCAAGTGAAGATATTCACAGATAATCCACCGGGCGAAAGACAACAATAGGCCTCACGCTAGAACTTCAATGATCTCAGCCCCAGCTATATAGATCACTCCTTGTATCTTTGGTGGGAATAGAGCTTGACCGAGCCAAGGACCTATAGTGTGAGCAGAATTAAGGTCTTACCTTGGAATAATCTTTTACTCCACATCTCGTGGTCCAGATTGCGGAGTCTTAATTACTTTCTCTATCTTGTCTTATAATGTTGGACGGTCCGAGCGGTGGAATGTGGAGACGACTGATGAAGACTTGTCTCAGCTATACTTCTTGGAAGTCAGCACCCGTGGGGTCTAGGGGCTGCCTAAGTAGAGTTGTGGGCTCTGCGCTACCTGATTGATGTTCTAGTAAGTTTTTGCAGCTGAAACTGACAAGAGAGATCCTGGTAATGAAGATCGATGGCGTTGAGAGCTTTATCTTCCCTACTCTTTTGGCAACTCGAATATGGATAGGAAAATGTCAGTAGAAATTTTATCTTCTGGACGACACATTCTTTGCCTCACATACCAGTTCTTAGGTACTGAGCCAGTTTGAGACCTCTCTGGTACCTATGCAGGGCAATTGAATCTCAAAAAGTAGTGTTTTGTTCATAGTAGAGAAATGTTGGTTGTTTTCTTGTTAAAGGACCATGATGAGTGCGCGGAGAATTCTGTTGCGGGATGGGCTCACTTGATGAAGTTTTGAGAGACTGTAAAATTCTACGGTGTCACGAATGGACCGGTGGTTAACAGAATAATCCCACCATTTTTTTTTTTTAACAAGTTTGACTGCAAGAATCTTTCTTGGTTTCAACAATTAAGGCGATTTAGACCTCATATAAATTTAGAGCATCTGTCGTAGAATTCCCCCTTTTTTGTTCTAAGAGTGCTAAGAGTGTTAATTCTATTGATATCTTAAAGAAGAGAGCCGTTGGAAACGCGTAAGGAAATGGAGGAACGCACAATAATTTCCCAAATAAACTTATATTTTAACTTTAACAATTGAATACACAAAATTTAAACATTAACCACAGCAATACTCCGAATATTATCATAAACAAGAATTAATTAAATTAGTTTGACCCTTTAAAATTGGTTAATTCTGTTACAAACATTAAAATATAAGATTTAGGCTTACGGACTCTACTGGAGTTTAAATACCTCAGGAATGTTATTGTCTCGCGACGCGTGCCGTCTGGCCAGATATAGGTGGGCGGGATCACGAGGTCCTTTTGGCGAGGGTAGCAGTTGGGGGGTCGACACGGTATTCAGTGGGGGGGGGGAGGTTCTTCAAGGACGAGAACAATTACAGGGTTTTATGCGGCACCAAGGTAGTCGTGGTCTCTCTGGCGAGAGTGAGTCGAACTTGGTTCTTAAACCAAATTAACTTGGAGCGGGGTGTGACCACCGAGTAACGAGCTGAAAGGGGAGCTTCTCTCCTTCCTTACTTAATTCCTCATAGGCGAGGACTGAACTCGGGGAGGGTCTTCTTCAAGGGCGAGGATAACGGAGAGGGGGTTTCTCTGGCGAGAATTAATTAAACTTGAAGTTCGGTTTGGTAACCAGGAACTAGCTTGAGGATGAGCTTCTTCTTTCTTCCAGTCTTCCTCAAGGGCAAGTATAACGGAGGGCGGTTTCTCTGACGAAAACAAGTTAAACGTGGTTCCTCAACCAACCTAACTTATGAATTCGGTGTGGCCACCGAGCAACAGGCTCGAGGGGGAGCCTTTTCCTTCTTCTTTTCCTAATTCCTCAAGGACGAGGAATATCCCAGGTGTTTAAGACGCACTAGGATATGAGGAGTCTCTCTGGTGAGAGTAAGTTGAACTTAACAAAGTTAATTTAGCGTTCGGTTTGATAACTAGGGACTAGGTCGAGGATTAGCTGCTTCTTAGCTCCTTAAGGTAGGTAGCCCTGCCTCTCTTGCAGGGTACTTCTTGTTCTGTCGATCCAAGTAAACTACCAATCCAGTCTAGGTAGCTCGGTCTTAATCCGAGGACTTCGTCAACTGGAGACTGACGTATTCTACCTCGATTTTCCTCAGTTTTCGTTATTTATACGTCGTCACCTCACTTGGAGAGTGCTAAGAGGGGGAGGGGCTTAAGGATGGCCCAAAGAGGGTTCTTATGCTTAACGGTTTTTCTCACCAAGTCTTACATCGGCTCCTCGTTAGCCTTCGAGCTGGGAGAAACACGTCTCTAATTTGTTACTTGACGTGAAATTGAATCTCACTCTCCTGGGGGAGATCTTGCATTTTAACCTTTAGGTCATTCATAGCGGTGAGTGGTGCGGAGCTGCGGTTACGCGCTTGACCCGACGATGCCTGGGACCGGATGTCTTTGCGGTAATCGCCTCTTGACTCCACTGCAAGAGAAGAAGGAGTGACGATTCCCCTACAGCATCCTTGCTGGTAGATTTGATGGATAGTCCTTGCAGGGGAGCGATAGTAGCAGCCTAGCGAGAGAGTTTTAAACAACATAGGGTACATCTTTTGGATAGTGAGAGAATTAATAGGCCCAAAGGAGATAAATGTCCTCGTAATGAAGATACCAGTCCACCGCTGGCTACAAAGGCTTCAAAAGATTTCTCATCTTAGCGAAATAGATGGTTTCCCATTTGTATGGGTATCGTTCACGAAGAAGATTGAAGAAATACAGGAGCCGTTTCTAGAGGATTATAGAATTCTTATTACTACCCTTAATTATTAATATTGGAATGGAAGTTATTGTTCACTTATTGATAAATTGAATGGGGAAGTGCAACGAGTATAAAACAAATTTGTTTTGTTTTTAGCTTCAACGATTGAAGCATAAAATAAGTTCTCTAAATTTCTCTTTTTAAAACAAATGAAGGATTTCTCAGCCGTAAGTATGGGGTTCCTGAAAGTGGTTGAGAAAATGTAAAAGGTTTTTTAGCGGATGAAATGCTTTTTAATATTGTTACTATTGAACCACATATATAAACTATTCCTCATTTATTCATTGAATTCCCAATTAATTTTATATTTCTCTCTTAGTCCCCGTTCGAGCTTGCGAAAGTGTTCCTTAAAAGCTATTCTATTCAGAGAATTTTTTGGTTCTCTGCGTAGCATAGTGCACTAACAGCATACTTTTCTATGATTAAAGCGGTGCTCGCTGCCTCAGTGTGCCTGGTTCGAATCGCTTCCCTGCACGGAATTTTTCGAAAAAGGTAATAAAAATATTAAGGCAAAGAAAAATTATTCTGTTTTCTCTTTCTATGTGGTTTAATGGATTCATATATATATATATATATATATATATATATATATATATATATATATATATAAATATATATATATATATATATATATATATATAAATATACAAAGAACGCAACTACAGGATTTGCGCGTGATAATACAACTACCACAGGGTTATGCCATTTTTATTTTCTGTCTTTCAAATAAAATTTGAAGACAGAAAGAAAAGGGCAGAAACCTAGTATAGCTGACTATAAATACATATAGTACAGTTTTAAAGGAGTGTTTTTGTAGCGCACTTTTTGGGTCGATGATTCTCTTGAATATGTGATGTCCTTTGGTTTATCCAGTTGTGTGTGGGAAATGGAGAGAATCCGCAAAAAAGCTAGGGTTAAGTGGATTTGAGTTTCTTTAGCTCATTTGCGTCCAATTTTTATTTTCTCTTGTACTATATAAATATATATATGCAAAAAAAACACTATAAAATGATAGGCGGAGTCCAAGTACTTTCGATTTTGTTAAGTTCCTTCTCAAGGAATGAGAAACAATAAAGGGATGCCCGGCCAATGTAGAATGAAAGTACAGAGAATATAAAAATATGATCAAAGACGGGTTTAGATAGTGGATATAAAGGATAAAAACAAATGGATAAGGTTTATTTCCAGAAATTCTAACTGTAGGCAAAGAATGTAGACATTTAGGTCACAAACCTAAGTACATACACACGCAATTATAAATACATAAAAATAAACAGGAGACACAAAAATAAATTAATAAATCAAAGGGTTAAGATGTAAAATGGACAATTTCGTTATAAATAAGCCTTTTAATTACAGGGTCCAGTTTAAAGAGAAGGAAAATATATTAAAATTAGTCGAGGGATTAATGAATGAATATTCAACGATATTTCTTTGAACAAAGTCTTCAGATCTGTAAATAAATTTAGCCGAATTCTAATTGATAAGATGACTATTTTTAGATAAATGGACAAAGAAAGTAATATTCATTTCACCACTCATAATTTTTTAGTTATATTTCGTCAGTCGTACACTTAATGATTTACCGGTTTGCCCAAGGTATTGCTCACGGCAAACTTGACTATCAACAGAATACCTCCCCCCTATACTACTGTTTTTATTATGAGTCAATATTTTGTTCATGGTAGACTGAATTATTTAACCTATATAAGAAGTAGAGAGGGAGGGAAATGACTCAGAAAACGGTAAAACAAGGGAGTTCTTAATTCTATGCGGAAGGGATTTCAGTTCTGAAAAATGATTCTTTGCCAATTCTAGGCATCCTGCAAGAGATTTTTGAGGGTAGCAATGATTGTTACCTTATTTCAAAGATCTTATAAATCCTCAAGATCCAAGAATTCCGTGTTGTCAAACTACAACCCCAGGAGAAACATTTAAATAAATACAGACCATTTGACGTTATCATTATGACCTGAATAAAAATGAATAGAAGAACCTACGTTGGTAGTCTTATGATAGACGGAAAATTATAATCCACATAGAGTCCTATGAATAAGTAGATCTAAGTACAGTTGGAAACCATATTTTTCGACTTCAAGGTTAAATTTATTAGAGGATACCAGAGATTAGAGTTCAGAAAGAAAACCATAACATCCTTAGAAGAAGGCCACAAACAAATAATATCGTCTATATATCTGAACCAAACAAAGGGAAAATCGATAATAGTGGGGAGTAGAGTAGTTTAAAAAAAAATCCTATATATATTAGAAAGAAGAGGAGATAAGTAATTTTCCATAGCTAAACCATTAAAAGAAAACTTACAATTTCTAGTACCCATTCAGATGAGTTCAGTGAAAATATTAACAGGCTAGGGAAAATCAAAGTTAGCAATTTATCACTGAGGAAGGGAAAAAGCTTCTTTCCTGGCTCTTTAGTAAAAAGAGAACAAACATTCAAAATAAAAAGGGAGAGGTTGTTAGATTAGGGGATAAATTTGAGTTTTCAATAGGGTAGTAACTATTTTCAATATGAGATTCAGAACTGGGATCAACAAGAGAGGTGAGGTATGAAGTGAAACTGAACCAAAAGAACTAATAATAGGGCGCATAGGGTTATTAGGCTCATGAGTATTTACAATTCCATATAAATATGGCAGAGAGGCATTACTAGATTCAAATTTAGCTATTAAATGGGGAAAATGTTTAAGATGGAAACGCACATTTTGTTGAAATCACTATTAACTTGAATCGTAGGATCTTTTCAAGGGGGACATAAGTAGAATGGTCATTTAGGAATTGATCCATTTTAGCAATATATGACATTTTATCCATAATAACGACTGCACCAGACATATCTGCTCTAGTAGTATATATAAGAAATATAATTATATGTATTAAGCACAATTATTTTATCTGCGGCGAAGCGCCTGTCTAGCCGTTGCCTTTTGTTCAAAGGAGTAAAGATCAATTGTACCTATTTAGAGCGATAGAATGATCAATTTGACTATGGGAAATATGGTTATTCACCGTGGAGATTTCAAATATACGATCTGATTTAGCGCTTGGTGGTGCCATGTAATGGCAAATACCTCTTTAGCCATTTATCCATTCAAAGGCACTTGTAAGTGAATTGAACCTTGGGAAACCATCACTTCAATAACCATTTTTAATCTTATCACAAAACGCTACAGGTCATTGGAGGGACTTTCCCTCTTGTTAATTTAATTGAATGTTATACATACAATAAAATCAATTTTAGATTCCGGAAAAGTAAGGTGAATCTAGTAAATAAAGCAGGAAAAAATAACCCAATAACTTAGAGAAAACGGAATTAGAAATTTCAATGAAAACAATCAATCACACATATATTTTTAAAGTAAATACGAATAATAGGGACTTGAAACATACTTTAAGGGATCAATTATCGAAGGGAATCCCAAAGTAAACATATTTTTCGTTTTAATTTTACATCGGTTGTTTATTTTAATCCAAAGGTTAGTTGGTAGTTGCATTAACGATATTATTTACGAACGAAGGTTGGTTCGCTGAATACTCCACTTACCAACATGGGATAAGGTTTCAAACTGAAGCAACAGTCCATCCTCAGTGATTATAGTTTTATTTCAGAGGGAGAAGGGTTAAATGGATATATAAAATTAGCGAAGAATAGAGTGGGATGCTGGCCCACTTCTCAATGAGGTATGCATTCATTTGCTCCTTTGAAAATGGTGAATGGCGTGTTACGGCCTCTTTTAGTTCTACTAGAGATTTTCCAGTAGATTCAATTTGGTGACCTAGTTGCCATTCCATCATCGTGAAATTGTTTTCCAGAAACCACTGTGAAATGGGCGCACACCTATAGCACTGTAGATTTTCCTGCTAGAAAATTACATTCCCGGCATTTCAAGAGAGGTCTTGGGCTAAAGGTAGCAGGTAATTTCTCATGAAAGCTTGGTCCTTCTTAAAATTAATGGTGCATTCAGAAACGGTAAGACGACACAACCCTGAACTTAACCTACACCTTCTTACCTTTACAAAGATGCCACTACCTTTTACTCTTGGTACTATGTTCTATCGATTCCATTTCTCCCATAACTTTCTTTCGTAATTTAACGTTGTTTCTAATCGAAAGCAACTGGAAAGTGAGATCCTCGTATCATAAGACACCAATTACTGACGATTGAACTATAGGGGGCTTTATATGACCAGTGTTTTCGCAAGCAGTCAATGACGGAATTTTATAGCAGGTTCTTTAGGTTCCAACGCTGTTTCACATCTTTTTCCCCAAGCAACCACAAGATATAACCTTATACTTGACATCAAGTCAGAGGGAAAGAGACTAAAATGCTAGTCTGCTTCTATAGTCCTTGCAGAAATATTTGCACCCTTATCAGCGCACAATACTTTTGCAATCCCAACACATCTAAAAATTCAAGAGAATAGATTTTCGACAACATGAAGACTCAAGGAATACGTGTCGTTAAGGTTACGGTGAGACAGGAGGTGGCGAATATAAGTTCTCAAAGCTACTAAAGGCAATATGTGAGTCAATATAGATCACAATTCCTGCCGTAAACTAGGTAGTTCCTCTAATCTTACTTAACGAAATGTGTAATACAACGAACTTGGCAATAAAAAGAGCAAAAATACGCATTAGATTCATGAGAACTGGACCTTAAGGGATACGCCATAAAAGCGGACCCTCTCTTCAGATTTGGATCCACTACTGTACACTGGCTTTTTACCAATGCGACAGAGCGAGGACTACAAAAGTTCTAACTTAATACCAGGATAGACAAAGTGACGGGTATTCACAGGTGGTGAGCTAATTGGTGTCCACCTTGGCAGAATCAGAAATGCAACTTGCTCGAAAGCTTGTTCAAACTAAGAAAGGAGTTGCCTTGCCGTAAATATGGAAAATTAGCTTATGATTGACGTCTCGCAAGGACATAAGCATATTATAGAATAGCCACGTGTTCATTGTAAGCAATTAATGACTGAGGAATACTCTGTATTCGCGCGTAAAAGCACATAATGTACTGTGTTTGATGCAGATCAAGAGTATTTCCCTAGCGCTGGAAAAGAAACCCTAAATAGCGGAGATCAGTGTGTGTGATCGTATCTATCTTCTACAATTAACGTTGGCCTTGAATTAATACATCTCTCATCTCTAACAAAAAGCAGTAACAACAAGGAAAGAAGGTACCCTAGGAGACCTTACGGTCCATTCAAAGAGGGTACCTTTGGACTAGCAATCGAGCGGGCACAAGGCTGCTTAATTGTTTTGCGTCCCTAAACAGCCACTTTTCAAGACTTTGTCTCGTCTTAACTTGAACTGGTCAACAGATTGACTGTTGACAACTTCCACTGGAAGTGCGTTCCACATACCGCAGATACTGTAAGTGAAAAAATTTCCACACAGATTGCGGTTGTAACGCTTAGGAGCAGTTGTTCTCTTAACAACCTAACTGCCAAACGTTACAAAATGAATGATGTCCATTGCGCCGACAGGCGAGACCTTAAACTTGCGAATATGGGCCACCTAATTGAGTAACTGATCATAAACAAGAACATTAAATGGTTACAAACAAGAACGAGTGGGATTGAAGCAGTGGATGAGACTAGACTTACACCAATTAGTTTTGGGCAGATAGAAAAAAACAATAGATTTATGCATAGCAAAATATCCGCATCAGAGCTTATTCTTGTGGATGTCCCTGCCGACTAGGGATGTTACCACACCGATGTAAATCGAGAGATAGTCTATGTAAAGCGTAGCAAGAAACTCTCTGGCTATACCGAGGTGATGTCATGGCAAAAAGAGTGACTAACACATCCATCCAACAAGCTATCTTCCACATATTGAACAAAAGAGAGTTTGCCACTCATGTACCCATGATACAAATTCAGACTAGGGAATTGAGAGGCGTCTTCTCGCTACCATATTATCGCTAAGTTATAAATTAGGCCGAATTTCATATTTAAAAAACAGCGTGTCGAATTTAGGTCTACAAATGATGGCCGCGGAAACGCATTTTCCAGACGCGAGGTACAACTTTCGAAAGCCGTACGCAGGAAGAAACATGTGGTTATATTTGTGCGAAAAATAAAATAAACAATTTCTTCAATTTGTACAAGCTTGAAGTTAAAGATATAAAGCGCAACTCCCTAGAGATAAATTAAACTCTAACCATCTTACAAAAGGCAATCATGGAAGTCAATTGCCATGAATCAAAAAGAATAACATTTATCTACATCCTGTTGAGCAAACCTAACAAATGTTTGGGGCATGGCATATAGAATATCGTACAGATCATGCAAGTTATCCGGGTATGTAAAGAGAGTTGAGCACAACATAGTGAAAATAGAGCTTAGAAAGGTATACTGAATCTGGGAATAAAAAAATAGCCGAAGGCTTCTAAATAAGAGCTTAAATCGTGCTTTAAATAGTGGTTTAGGATTAAATCAGTTAATTAAGCGGTTGTTGGACAGTGATGAATGAAATAATCTAAATTTAGGACATCAAACTCAAGGCAGCTTTTTGATAAAGGCGTCATAGTCCTTACCCTGCTAATAATCGTTTATTCCTCAGAGAAATATCTGTCTACTGGTAAGATCTCAAGTAGGAGAAAACACATCGTCACTCATGCCATGAGGCGCCTGATGTCCGAGCATTATCGTAGGCCCTAAGGTGAAATAATTGAAGAAATAAAAGTTCAACACATATCTTAATATAATTGCCCTTCCACTCCGTGATATGACGTTAATAAAGCAAAGGGGAGAATGAAGACTCGATTTACGGAGTAAATCTGGAATGAACCGGCCCGGCTAACATCCTTTGGGAGCTCGCTCTCTGAATCTTGTAGTGCCTAACTAAACAGCAAGAGTGGCAAGGCGAAATAGTTGATCCCCTAATAGGTCGTACTAATCTTTCATAAGAAGGCTAGCATCTGATGATCTGTTTTTCCAGACCTTTAATTTTATTAATTCTGATGGCCACAAACAGTGCTGCCTTATGCCCCTGAAAACAGCAGTAGGGTTATGGTTTGCCAATTTGGAGCAGTTAAAGTGTTATTGGGGTGAAAGTGATATTCCATTTAATTGCACTTGAACGCCTAGGATCCTTTAAGTCATCGTCATTAGCAAACTGCGGGCATTAAAGGGCATTAATTATGGGGGTTACTAAGTTTTTCTGCTAAAAGGGCAGGGTGGATTCGGTTAGGTTTTTAAACCTAGAAATAAAGACAGAATAATGTTAGAAAAAGTTTAGTGCATCGAGCTCATTTCATCCGAGTGTGGTAGGCTTTCCCAATTTTATCTTTGGCTCCACTTCCGCGTACCCCCTATAACACTATACACACAGTCGTCTTATTACGGTAGAACCTTGTGAAAACTTAGGAGAAATATCTTTATATATGTCAAGGAAGGGAGTTATTTAAATTAGGGGAAATTGTGAATGGTAGTGTGTATTGTATATGATATAGAAAGTATTAGAAAAGTCCTCTAGTACATTATTTAAGTTATTGTTCTACTTTAATAAGTGTAAGTAGCAGTAATAAGTAGGAGCTTTATTCAGCTTAGAGAGGTTTAACTCTAGTTAAAAAATAATTTGTGGACGATGATGAGCCTTGCATTAATTTCTGAGTGTAATATGACGAGTTAGTCATTTAGTCAGTTTTGTGGGCTGCACTTATTCCAAGGGCAGGTGTTTGAAAGTTGCAGCTGAGTGATCTGACTGAGACTTCATTTTAATTGCGCTTATATCACACCTATGATTCGCTATCGAAGAGATAACTCAAATCTTATCCAAGGTGAGAGGTCTCGGTTTTTAGATTTAGATTTACGTGATTTTATCAATCTACCTCTAGCCTACCCTGCAGACATTCTTTTGATAAAGGCCAATTTCCTATTGTAAACGGAATATAGTATTTAAATCTCTTTTCCAGATCATACGTACCACCTAATCTCCCGTTAGTGCTGATGAAACCAACCTTCTGTTATCGAATCCTGCGCGAATACCAACCTTGAACCAGAAAATATCCTGCATTCTATGGTTTGAAACCTGTACCAACAAGAAATAGCATTTCTGTTAACCCTTTCTAGCAGGAGTAGGTACGACAGAATCTACTCAAAGTTCGTAAAAATTATATGTCTTTTCTGAATTAAGATCGCTTCACCGGGCATTGTTTGAGCCAAACTTCTCTAACCTATTAAAAATACATGTTAATAGAAAAACTAGTAAACATTTGATTAATCTAATTCTTGAATAATTGCCTTCCCTCTATAAAGTCGGCTCCCAAAGCTCTGCTTCTGTAAAGTATTTTAAATTTAAGAAGGTCTATTTTTCACAAGACACACTACCATTTATCCATCAGATGAATCAAAAATTATTTTATAAGAGTTCTTTTTAACCTCGTTGTTTCTGAATAAGTTTCAGCATATCTCACAGCAGACTACATATTCTCAGGTCTATGTAATTTTGGGAGCCAGAAGATTGGGATGTCTTTTTCACTATGATCGACCGTTGTTTATTTTTTTGTTAACCACTAACAAGGTTTTGCTTGGTCTGTTCATGAATAGTAATATCATTGCCTTGTTATATTTCTAAACCTAATTGCCGCTTTCCCATCAACAGCGTACTAGTGAGATAAATAGGTATGTCAGAATTCCCGTGCAAGTGAAATTTTCCTAGTAATGTATTCAGGTCCCTGCGAGCCTCTAGATCAGCAGCCTATTAGTGGTAGTGCTCTTTCCTCTTTTCAAATTTTACTCTTCGTGAGAGGTATATCTTTGTCATTTAAAGTCTAATACATATACTGAGAAGATCCAACATATTGGACTATATATGTAATCTTTGATTAATGCTTAGCACACGTTCTAGTTTGGGAGTCTTTATACTGCAAAGTTTTAAGATATTCATCGACTATGGTGGCTTTGTAAAATTGGAAAAGCAATCCTTTTACTTGTGGCCCACCTTAATGATATATAAGGCATACGAGATTGTCAATTTATTCGAAAAAAAATCGGTAATAATTTTAGTCATTTTACCTATTCGTCTTCCACTTTTCTGAGAAAGCCATGTTTATCTTAAAGATTATATCACTGTTTGGTAATTTTCTAAGCTGCCTCTCTTTATCTAGATATTAGTCTTCCTCTTGGTCTTTCTTATCTCCTGCTGTATAATATTTAGCTTAAATTGAAATCGTGTCAAACCCGATCAGGGTTCCGTTTTTTATGATTCTTATAAATGGTAATATTTGGCCTGTTTACTTATGAAAAGCATTTCTGCAATCATCTTTCGGTTTTTAAGCTTTGTGGAATGACATTAGTCATCATGATAATTCGGCACCGTAACAAATTTCCAGTACAATCAGAATGCTTCGAAATATGCTTTGGTTGCCTTTTTTTCTAACCTAGGAAATCGTCCTTTTGAAGATCCTGTTTCCGTATCCAAAGTGTAAGCATCTAAGAGTAATTAATCTTCATCAGACGACTCCAGCTGATTATTTGTGACACTTATATATGCTACCCTGGATATGCGTATTTTTATTCGAATACAGTATTTATGACTTGTCGTTGTAATTTTCTTATCTGTTTATCAAAGATTAACTTTGGCAGCAAAAGAATATATTTAACTAAATGTTCTATCCGAGCTGCCATTTTTTAAGCATTTATTTTTTTTCTAATTTTAGCAATAGTAGTTTGTTTTTATTATCCCATTTAATAAATCTCAAGGAAAAGAAAAGATTAAGAAAGAGGAAACTAAACAATTTTATTATAGCTTCATATAAATAAATGTGATTTCTCTTTTTCGTATTATGGAGGCAATTTTTCATGTTAGTCCTCAATATATTTTAGGACGTAAATTGGAAGTAAATAATTTGTTCTGCTCGACAAGCAATTCCTTTATTTCCGGCAAAGTAATTATCTTTTGTAGTATCAATGAATGTCTTCCATTTTTATTGCCCTGTTTTTGATATGTTCATCTGTGTAAATAACATATCGTCCGCAATCCTAATTGTTGTAAGGGCACTTAATATCATCTACCAATAAACATAAAGGCTTTAATTAGAATTAATGAGGCAGAACAAATTACTGAGACTAGAAGGTAAAATTAATGTGTTACCGTGAGATATCTACTCTCATGATTAAGGAAAATTAAAACATTGATTTAGCACTAATTTTATAATTATTCACTCGCGCATGATTGAAAAAAGAATGAGAGATTGAATATTCAAGGAAATTAATGAAAGTAACGAAGGTGTGAGGAGGAAGATGAAGTATAAAAAGGTAAATGACAGAAACCTATAGACATTTGTTATAACAGAAATTTAAATCCAAACAAATAAACAAACATACCCTTAGATGGAGATAGCCTCAAATATTGTTGAAATAGAAAAGCGAATATGCAGTGAGAGACAACTTGAACCACACAACAACATATGTACATATTTAAAATTAATAGCTTTATATTATTGTTAGGATTTTCGAATATATATATATATATATATAATTTACAAGTTATATTTCTTTTTACATTAAAAGCGAGAAATGGCAAACTTAATTCCTTTTTGAAATTTGGGTTTAATTTAGGGAGACCTGAGCCAGGGCAGTGCGGTAATTAACGACAGTCAAGTTATATTCAGCGGAATGAACAACGAAGAAAGATCAAGGATTAAGCGCTGGCTCAGAATATCTAAGATGGGTGAAAACATTCAAAGACATCTTTGTGCGAGATTCTCATTAATGCCGCTCGTTTGATGAAGGGAAGTAAGAAAATCAAGTCACGATGCGCATTCGACACTGAAGGGTGTCCTCTATTTATTTAGGAACTATACTAATTTCATAAACTTCAATTTATCTCTACCTTTTAATTTTCCTGTTATAAGTGCGTAAGAAAATTTCTCTGCTTATGGTACTCATATGAATTGTGAATTGAATGATTGCTCCAGGAATTGAGAAAGCCTTGTGATGAATTTTTAATAGCATGGGCCCTTAGCATCGTATAGAGTTAGTTTTAACGTCATCAAAAATGATTCTTATTGTTTTTCTCTTTTTTGATGCGATCGATTCGCAATTACTAATCAATGCAAGGAGATATGCTTAGAGCAAATTTTATGGGGAGATTTAACAAGTTGCCTATTACGTTTGGAGGACTCATTATCTTCTCTTTGATAAAGCGGTTTCCTTTTGTGATCTTTTTTCAACAAAAGAGTCTTTGAATCTTATAGCTTTATTCATATTTTTGGATTCAGAGAAGGTGAAAGAGGAATTCTTTCCATATTAAATAAAATCTCCAGAAGAAGATAAAAGATGTAACAAGAAATGTCCCTTTGCTCGATAGAAAGAGAAAATTCAAAGTAAATTGTAACTATTATATGACTAAATGGCTTCCCTTGAGGCAAATATAATACACAAATCTCCAAACCTTTTGAGAACAACAATTTAAATGATATAAGAATTTCAAATATAATAGGCCTTTTAAGGTGGAAATAATAAAATTGTTGTCTACTAGATTCAAATTAGTAACGAAACAAAAGAACTTCTAAAACGTCGTAAAACTAAGCAACCATGTCGAAGTATTTACCATCAAGAATATTGTAATTTATATATTACCTGAATTAGGAAATACTTCGAATTAAACAAAAATCATTCAACATATATGTATTTAAATTTATTTAATTGCACATTATTCCAAAAACACGCGCCATGCATCAACTACGAAACAACAATGATCTTTTTCCTAAGCTTATTTCACCCGTTTTATTTCGTGTCTCAAAAGATCACTGGGAAATGATTTCTACATTTAGTGTAAACGTAAAATGCATTGTTTTGTAAACGGGAATATGTAACATGGGGATTGGATACGTCAACAAAAGCATGTAGGTATGAAGGCTGCAATCATTATAATGAAATAAAAGAAAAATTTAATTTACTTTCGATGGTGTAATTGAATTACTTTTTGAGGTAAAGTAAAATTAACGTAAAAAAAGTAGAGAAGAAGAAAATATGCAATAAGGGAATGAATGCCCCATAAGAAATGAATTCTTCACGATTGCCTCTTTTAAAAGGTTTTTAAAAATTCTTTTGAAATTAATTGTTCTGAAGAATTTAAGTTAATAGATCAATCATTCTATCCTTTTTTAATTATTATAGTATACTCGCCTTTATAAATAGGTCCCTTTCAAATTTAATTATGTACTTTTTATTTTTTCTCCATTCATTCGCTATAAGTGAAGAAACTGCAGTTATATTGAACAACTTTCAATTTATATCAATAATTAAAATTTATTGATGTATTTCTTTCTAAATAGTTATTAAGAATCGAAAGAAAATCTTTCCTATTCGAGCGGCTTATTATTCATTCACTGACAAAAATAAAAAAGAAACTAAACCAATTACCAGTATATCTTGATGCTTTAAATTCAGTCAAATTTACATGCAGGAAATGAGTGTTTATTCTTATAAAGAGCCCCCCAAAATATTCACAGATGGATCAAATTATTGTTAAAGTAATTAGCCAACTGACTTTAAAGTTACAGATAACTAAAGATTCTATTTATTTACACGAGATATTATCTTATAAGTTTTTTAGCTTCGAACTAATAAATCAATATCGAGGTGTGCTTAGAAATTAAAGGGATTATTTGAAAATACATCTGACCTTATTGAAGCGATCTAGAGAGGCCTTTGCCTAAGAAATACATGGAAATCTCTCTAACTTGAATTGAATCATCATAAAAATTGGATTGAACAAACTGAACATGACCTAAATTTCCAAGAAAAATGGGCATTACAGTAGTTAACAAATTAAAGTAACAGCATTGTAGAAATTATATTATTTTATATTTTTTGAATTTAGAGGAAATCTAACGCTGATGGAACTTCCACAATTAATTCTTTTAATTATGATTTTTACCTGTTAGTTATTCTCTCGCATATTAAAAATCCTTCCATTCAATAAAATTAAATTCTGAAGCGGATAATAAAGGTTGTGTTTCTACTAGTTAAAAAAATGCTAGCTCGTCAGGCAATGAATAATAAAAAGAATGTTAAACTCGTTTAAATGATTCAAAATTATTTCTATTTAAATAAGCCTGATAAAGTTTTAAATAAACTTATGTGAATATTCCATTTGAAACTTAATTATACTCAACCTCCATCATGTAATTACAATTCTTTAATCCTAAGGGGAACAAATCTTTTGTATACTAATGAAATTATTTTTTCACAATACTCTGTGTTCATTAACGACCTTAATTTTTTTTCTCAATCAGCCAACTTAAAATAAGGAGAAGTAAGAGAATTTTCAGGTTGAAATTTTATAACTATAACTCCATTAGCACCGTTTGTTTAGTAAGATTCATTAGATAAACCTTTATTCTGCTCTCACTATGATAAAAAATGAGCTGCAGGCTATTCCCACACTTTAAACAGTCAAAAAAGTATTAAATGAATGTATATTGTGTAAACGTAAAAAATCAAACTCTTTGAGTTTTCATGGGGTACATTGTTCAATCACATTGGGACTCAAATGAATGTTTTAAAACTCTTTAACCATTCTGGTGTGGACTACATGAGCCCTGTTTATGTCAAGCAAAACAATCTAACATTTAACATAAAACTGCATCTTTTCACGAGTTTGTTTTTGCAAGCCATGCAAGTAGACGCCACAGCAGATACATTGACTTCACACTTATTAAAAGTCTCGAAATGATTTTCTAACCTGTATGGTATCCCGGAATAAGTATTAGCTGCGAAAGCAAGTCGATGTGCCGGGGTGATTTTATTGTAAATATGTTATCGGCTTTTCCTCGATTTCAAAGGTAACTGAAATCTTTTACGCTTTAGTTATCTTTATAAAAGGTATTTATTGAATAAAATCTTTTCTACGGCATATGCGAAAGGTTTGCCCAATTTGCTTTGGTACGATATTTGATACGTGCAGCCAAGGGAGACCCACACAATTATTGTATCATATAATATAGAAATATGTAATATTTTTAGTTAGAATTTCTGAACAATCTCAAATCGCACAAATATTTTTACTTATTAACTTGTTAATAAGATTTGAATTTGTGATTATAATGCTAACAATAAAAATATATATAGGCATGAACCACCAGGTGGAATCTAAATCCCTTTGAGATAAGAAAATTCATATTTCAGATAATTTATGTTTGTCCAATGCTTATTTTGACAAGGATAATGAATATAACAATGATGCTTGTGACTCAAATCCATCATCGACTATCGTTTTGAAATCTACTCCCACGGTGACAAATCCTGGGAAAAACAAAAACTGATAAAAACTTTCTCTGCAGATAATGGCTTAGTCCGTGTTTGTTGGGCATTTTCCATATAAGCCTCTAATTATTCTTGTAACAAATATGAAGGTAGTCATTTTTCCTAGTTTTGTGGGTATTTATTATTTGATTGCTTATAAGCCCATATTTCGCATTTTAAGTTAGGTCCACTGCTCCTTAAAAGAAAGTATGTGTGGGAAGCATGTCATGCATTGTGCAAAATCATGTACACCCAGATTGAGGTTTTTGGCGCCATCGAACGCATGCGACATACCTTATATCCTCTATACAGTCCAATGACGACAAGATTCAGGAAGTTATCATTGATATTTCACCTTATGAACATTAGAATTAGAGGACCTTGCTTCAGTTTCCAATACGTCTGCATCACTATAACCTATACATTGTTGCTCTTCATTTGTTGAATATAGTATTTCCAATCCATACGTATAAAATGACTTCGAATAAATGGTCGATGCGAATATTCTATCTTTTAATCTAATTGGGCTTAGTCAATTCATTACTTATGTTCATAAGAGTACATGGAAAAAGTAGCTGTTTTGTTCATATTTTCTAAGAAGTTGGTAATTCATGGCGCAAAGTTGCACAAAAAATGGAGTATCAAATTCAAGTGAAAAAATCGACGACCAGTAGTTCTCATGGCGGTCAAAGATGTTCATTAGGGAAGGTTGATGACTGGGTGGAGTGGAATATTAGCCATAAATGCTGCCAAATCCATCAATCTAATGGTGTTATATATGTACATTGCTCAAGCTGCGATGTAACTTTATGATTTAAAAAAAATAAAAATTGTTACAGATTTCATACAACTTAAAATTTGGGGCAGCTTCTGGTTATCTTATATATATTATGTATATATATATATACATTATTTTACAGTCAATTATTTAAAATTGAAGTATTTATTGGCATATAGAGCAATGATCAAGAGTTTTAGGACTAATATATATATTTTTTTTTTTTGTCTTTAAAATTTAAGTGATAAAAATAATTATTTTAATATTGAAATTATTGCATGGTAATTCAAAGTCATTATTTGCAAATTAATAAAAGAAAAACTATTCCTTTGCTGAATCCAAGATCGCTTTCTCTTTGTCTTCCTATCGGAAGTGACGTAAGGCCCCTGAGGCTTTGCTATTCGATCAAGAGTGTGAAATGATGACAAATGTTGGAATCTTTTTCAATTGAGGAAATAAAATTTTCCAAAGAAAAGCGAGCAACCATTGTTTTTCTTCAACAAAGTGGGAATAATTGCCCGGATAAATCTAATAATGGGAGGTGTCACGGAACACCCTTAGAGAATAGTTAATTATTTACTACATAGGCTAGTTACGCTTCTGTGAAGAAGTCTTCTGGACACTAGAGAGCTTCATATGAACGGCAAGGTGAACTCATGATTAGGCACCTTTAGTGCCAAGCTTGCTCACGACTGTAAAAAAAAACTTATACGAACGCTTCAGCGCAAACAGGGATGGTAAGACTTTTCGACAAAGACTTAATAGCGAGAAGTTCTGGGAAGTTCCATCTCTCCAAGTAAATGTTACAGATAGGCTCCACCTTTGTAGAAAATGTAAAGAATGGACTATTGAAGATAGAAAGTAACATATTCAATAATGACTATCCATTTTGGTTGTTTAGTGGTTGAAGATCCCTCTTTAAATCAAAAAGGGAAGCGATTTCTCGAGTCCTGTCTCATAACCAACGTGAAGCATCCTAAAACTCTCCAAATCTGGTTGGTACCTCTTCTAATCTAAAGGAACTTGAGCACTAATTATTGTACCCAAGTACACTGCTATGACCAGAAAATGCTTCTAAAGCATGATCGTTTAGTATTATTCACCAAAAGGTCAGGACCACTTTAGGGATCATAGATGTAGCTTTCAAAATGATGGCACACCTTTTCATGAAGCAATTATAAAGTGTTTAAGTAAAAATAACATCTAAGATTTAGAATGTGAATTTTCCAGATTTGAAGCCAATAGAGACTTTGTAAGCGATAATAAATCTCACGGTGGATAAACATAAGCCAACCAATTGTGAGCTGTTATGGTTGCTTATTAAACAAAAATAGAGCAAACCAGTTAAGATATCATGTCAAATTTGGTTTTCAGCCTGCCAAAACGGCTTGAAGCAGTTCTGAAAATAAGGGAATTCATTATAAATATTGACTGCGCGCATCTATTGACTCTATTTATAAATAAATTGGTTTGGGGGTCTAAATTTCTGTATATTTTCCCTTAAATTAAGATAAAAACATGCTAAAAAAATACATCGTTTGATTAGTTCTGTTATTTTTTATATGAAGAAATATAGTAGACTCACAAAATTTGGCCAAGACTGTACATGCTTCAGACTCGTAAGTTTAGTTAAAGATATTGGAAAGAGAAAAGGCTTAAATCATGCCTTCAAGAGGTCCTAAATATATAGAGATTCGTATCATATCCTTTCTCGATAAAACGCAAATTGCTGATCTAATTAATGTTTATTTTATGTGTCAAAGTTTGAAGATTAACAGTGTAAGAGGTGAAAATAGTTGTGTTGACCCATAAGCAATAAGTTGTTAAGCAAAAATTATGCCAAAGCTTAAAGGATTAGCAACGTCCAACTGAGCGATTCTCGTCATCAAATTCTTTGGATAAAATTGTTTTTAGTATTAGTATTTTTCCGGATATATCTAATAAGCATAGCATTAGAGACAAAAAAATTCATATCTCAACTTTAGTTTAATCACTTGCAAACAATTGAAATTTTACCTGCGTATGGAGTCGTTGTGCTCTTAATATAAATGTCTTTTTAGAGTGTTAGAATTAGAGTTTGCATTCAGTTCCATGCAACCGGAAAATTATAGGTTCCATGACCCTAGAAACCAAACCAAGAAACGAAAACTAAATTCTCCTTTCCTAAACATAAAATAACTTTTAATCAAAGATGAAAATATAAAATACCTCAATGTCGCACAAAGGCAAAACTCCCAAACACTTGTTTGGAAGTGACGACTAATTTGCTTATTGCCAAATGCAAAGTAAGTTATAATTGTTTAAATCGAGATTATGATATTTTTGTCATCTTTTATTTTTCTTTTTTAATTATAACATGGTTTGGTTAGAAAAAGACCTAAATATGAAAACTAAATTTTTTAACGAATAAATAAAATTCAACTATTTTTGCCTTGACAAACGTGACAACTGACGACTCGGTCTGCCGAGTTGCTAACTTTCCCTATGTGTATGTGTTCGAATTGGCTGCTTGCATACTGCATACCTCAGATTTTTCTGTGTTCTAAATCATTTTTTAATTTTAATTTATGTTTTGTGATAAACAATTTTTCAAATATATCAAAATCTATTGCATGGAATTACTTTAAAAAAGATTCTGAAAGTAAAAGCGAGGGATTTACTGGCAAGGAGTAATTAATTTGTAAGGGTGGTATAACTTCACGACTTATCAAACATGATAGAATATAGCATGGGAAAATGAAAGCAGAAGATGATTATGATATGCCTCCTCTTAAAAAGCAAAGAAATCTTTCAAGTTTTATCAACAGATATTCAGGAAATGTAGGAAAAAATCGCTAAACTTACTTGTAAAGATGGTCAAAGATTTTGAGCCGTGGGTGAAAGTAAGTTTATTCAAAAACGTTTTGAAAAATTCTAGTACAACAAGTAACCTCTCAATTCATACAATGGTGTGAAAAATTGAATGCTGAACTTTATATAAAGAAGAATAGGAATTGGATAAATTTTTCAACAAATAAATCAAATAAGGCATGGGGGATTCAGTTACCTTAGATGAATATAATTCAAAGCAAAATATAAGGTATGTCAATATCAACGTTGATGATGACAAATTATTAATTTGGTGATCCGCAATGTTCGAAAAATATGTCGAACATTTCTTAAATCGCAAAGCAAAAATAATCATTACAAGATTTTGTCTCATACCCGTTTCAGGGCACAGAGTTTCAATCTGATAATCAATGTTGAAACATGCCGGAATATCCTTTTAAGTATGATAGAGAGATTTTAAAAATTAAAGGTTTGCATCCCAAAAGCTTTGAGAGGAATAAGATCTAAAGATTCGGTATCAGATATTGAATGGAAATAAATTAAGAAATTATTCAAGATTTAAAGCCACTGGAGATTGTGATCAAAGAATTATCATCTCCAGCTTATTCACTTTCAGAAACAGAGTCTTCGTTTATTTTTAATTCGAATAAGATAAAAGGTAGAGAAAGACACCTATGTGTAAACCTAACACAACTTTTATCGATCGATATATAAGTCGAAAGCAAAGAGAAATTACAGGTCTGCTTGAGTATATGTATAATCAAAATTATTTGGTCCTAGAGTTGCCTGAATTACCAGTGGCTTCACGAGCTAATTTCACAAAGAGAAATATTTTTGAGTGTTCCTTTATTGGCATCTTACCCAATATGAAAATTTTTCTTTGCCTATTTAAACTCGACCCTGTTTTAAAAAACTTATACTAAATTAAATAACTTCATAATGCAGCCTGTTTTCACTATATTTTAGTGTAATATCATTCACATTGCCTCCCCCACTACATGTCTTCGTTGTGCCTGTAGATAAACTCCTAGCCATAAATGTTTTCGCTCTAATGATTATCCTTTAAAATGTTTATTGTATTCATATAAATACATATTGTTGTGTGTATATTGTTTAAGGGATGCACATTGCACATGTCTGTTATTAGTTGCCTTTTGTTCTTTTTCCTTGTATTTTTCTGTCTTTTTCTTTTGTTTTTCCATTGAACTGCGATACTCTTAAGGAGTCTTCAATTAGAAATGAACTACAAAAGAAGATATTCGAGAAGCTTGAAGAGGATACTATAATTGCTAATGTTAACAATGAAATTGATGCACTACTGACCACTTTCAACTCAAGTTTGTATAAATCTGTTGCAAATAGCAGTGGATAAAAAACAAAGAAACATCAAAATTGGTTTGATGAGAGTTCTGACTCGATCCACATTCTCTTGGATGATATGCATAAAACACATAATGCAATCCATCATCACAGGGACTAAGAAATCGTTGTAAAAACCTTCGGGCACACACAATCTTAAGCCCGTCTCCGGACTATAATAAAATGACTGGTGGATAAAAGAGACACACAAAATTAAAAAGTATGCAGATATTAATGACATGCACAACTTTTACAATGCAGTGAAATTTTTTATGGACCCAAGAATTGTTCATTGATGCCCATCAAAACTGCTGATGTAGTACTCTTTTAAAGTAATAATCACAAATAGTAAACAGATGGGCAGAATATTTCAAGTTTCTACTGAACCAACCCAACCCAACTGATAATACAGTACTAGATGAGCCCTTAACGCTGCCACAGATGCCTGTCCTTGACCATGATCCAACTTTTCTAGACGTTATCTCAGAAATTAGGTCTTTGAAAAACAATAAAACTCCTGGGCCTGATAATATTCCAGGAGACATCCCAAA
This sequence comes from Ceratothoa steindachneri, assembly GCA_963969495.1. Lineage (NCBI taxonomy): Eukaryota > Metazoa > Arthropoda > Malacostraca > Isopoda > Cymothoidae > Ceratothoa > Ceratothoa steindachneri. Next base: position 14,235,488 of record OZ018336.1, on the reverse strand, counting down.
AGATGGTGGCGATCTATGTCATAGGAATCTTCACATGATTATTTTAAGAGTGTGGACTGAAGAAACTGTTCCTTAACAGTGGAAGGACGTCAATATTGTAACAATCTATAAAAACGAAGGGGGGGAAATTCTTGGCTAAGATACTCCTCAATCGTTAATACATCATATATCTGAGGAAATATTGCTAGAGACCCAGTGTGGGTTTAGACCAAATCGCGGAACAGTTGACATGATATTCACAACGAGACAGCTTCGAAAAAAAGTGCAGAGAACAGCATAAAGATCTTTTTATAGGCTTTATAGATCTGTCCAAAGCTTTTGATACTGTCAATAGGGAACTGTTATTAGAGTTACTCTATAAATTTGGCTGGCCATCAAAATTTATTAAGAACTTACGACAGTTTTACGATGGAATGTTTGCTCGCGTCAGTGTCGAGGGACTAGATTCAGAACCGTCTTAAGTTCACAATGGTGTAAAGCAAGGTTTGTGCTTGCACCTGTGTTATTTAGCATGTTTCTTGTTTGTGTTCCCACGTTACTCAAGCAGAATTTCACAAAAATTTTATTAGAGGCAATCTTAGATCTATAATATACAGATGACGGTGCTTTTGTTGCACATACGCCAGAATCATTACAGGCTACACTAACACACCAACAAATGCTTATAGAAGGATCGGACTCTGTGTCAACACTAAAAAAACAGAAATACGACAATGGGCAAATGGTCCCCCAAACGATCCACCCATTTTCACTATTAACAACATTGACAACCAAAACCAATGATTTTATACCTTGTAAGCTATTTTTCCTACACCTGAAGCCTAGATAATGAAATCCAACATCGTCTACGGCAAGTTTCAATCTCCTTCGGAAGCTTAAGCTAAAGAGTGTATGTGAACAATGACCTGAGCTTGAAGACCAAAGTTGCAGTCTACAGGGCAGTATGTATCTCGACTCTAACATACGGATGTGAAGCCTGGACAACATCCAGCCGCCACATGAAAATGTTGGAGGCCTTTCACATATATTGCCTTCAACGTATTCTAAGAATCACCTAGCGAGATGGGCTGACCCACAACCAAATATTTGAGAGAACTTCATGTACCATCATAGAGATTATTATTACACAACATCACCTCAGATGGCTTGGACACGTAATAATGATGCCAGAAGACTGGCTACCGCGCAAAATACTCTACAGCCAATTAAACGAAGGTCGACGTTCAGCAGGCGGCCAAAAGAAAGGATACAAAGACAATATTAAGGGAACTTTAAAGAAAATAAATAAAACCTCAGCAAATCTGGAAGACTTTGCCACCGATCGACATCATTGGAGGAAAATATGCCGTGAGGGGGCAAAAGACCTGGAAGATAGCATTAGACAATCAAGAAATGACAGATGTAGAAAGAGGCATGCCCGTCAAGCTAACCCTGTACCACCCGACGTGAACTTTACCGGTCATGTCTGCAACAAAGTGTGCAGATCAAGAATAGGACTCTACAGCCATCAACCGAGTCACCGATGATTCCGAGGAGAGCGTCGTCATCGGATACAATGGACTCCTATGAGCAAGTAAGCCTAATTCAGTAATTTTGCATCCCAAAAGGTAAAACTAGTTTTTATTCTATTTTTTTTTAATATATTTGTATAAAATAAAATCTTAGTAACAATATTACGGGTTAGTATATATATAAAAAAATTACAATTATCACTTAATATTATAAATATAATGAAAAAACAATGTTAAAAATTTTAATTCCTTTCTTTTATTTGCTAATATAATTTAGAATATGATTTTACAAATAATTATTAAAAAATCTAAGATCCACGGGTAATTTAGTATAGAAAAAAAAGGTCTGAATATAATGTTCCCAACATGGGAACGTTGGAGACTACCAGAACCTTTTTTTCCACATATTTCGATCGCTATGCACAGATTATAACACGTTCAAATCTGTATCCTGGCGCAATTCCACAGGTTTGATGTGAAATTAGTCATTTGAAACTCGGATTACATTGAGTAAAGACGTTTAGTGCATCCTCTCTTCAGGGATTCTACGTCGTTTCATGGGTAAGTAACTTGTTTCATTTCGTTAGTTTTACTCCATTTACATTGTGTTTATAGGCGGAATTGATTTATATTATATAGATAAAAAACTGAGTGTAACAAAACAAAAGAATCTACTAATATATTATTGCCGTTAATTAATGCCTGTGCAGATATAAGCTTGTATCTGGACAGGTCTCTATACGCTTGTGTGTATGCACATATCTTTACACACATATATGCATTGGCATATCTTAAAGTGACGATCCCGTGCCCAACATGTCAATATTCACTAAAGTACATAATTATCTCTAACATTAATACAGCAATAAAATGCTTACCCACTAAGCTATGGACTCCTACATTTATACTGTTTCTGTTTTTTTTTATAAAATGAGGAGAGGGAATCGATGATTTCGATTTCTGAGGAATGCAAGAGAATATGCTGAGGAAAGGAATAACGCTGATATTGTGATTATTACACCTGAATCTGGCAATGAGGCAATTGGCAGCGATAAAAAGGATCACGATGTTGATCTGAATCAGCAAATTTTCTTGAATAAGTAGTTGGAGATTTGGAAGTTCATGTGTGTAGTGATGGAGTTATAGATGAGGAAGGTGGGTCCGCCTGCTACTGCAATTATGTAGAGAAGAAGTGATAAGGTTGCTCTAAATCATCATAGTGCACCTAAAAACGTTGGCGAAAACTATCTCGAAAAGCTGTGTTTTCCATATTTTCTTTATTTTTTTCCCATGACATCATAAGTTTCATTACTGAACAGACAAATTTCTATGCAAGACGGGATAAGAATTTTCCAGCTTTTAAAGTCCTTGTAGAAAAGTAGAAATTAGGAATTTTCTAGGTTTGTTACTTTTCAGTGGTTATCATTCTTTACCTTCTGAAAATTCATATAGGTCTACTAGTGAAGATAAGGAAGCTCCAATATATTCAAAAACAATGAGCAGGGATAGATTTAAAACAATCAAAAGGTATATCCACATCGCTGATAACAACAAATTATCTGAGTGAAAAGTAGCTAAAGTGCAACCACTTTAAGAGATGTTTCGCACAAATTGTGGGCAATTTAGGGTAGTTCACAAATTTTGGGAGTAGTGATAAGTCTATGATCCCTTAAAAGGGACTACATAGTGGCACACAATTCATATAAAGAATACGCCGTTCAATTTGGCTTCAAAATGTGGATGATGTGTGGCTCTAATGGCTATCCATATAATTTCTCTATTTATTGCGGAAAAGAAGGAAGTGCATCATTACCTTTAGGGCATCGGGTAGTAGATCAAATGTTGAAAATTGTTCAAAACTATTCTGAGCATGTAATTTTGTTTTAGAGTTTTTTTACCAGCCACAAACTTCTACGTAACTTACTCAGAAAAGAATCCGCGCTTGCGGGACAGTTCTAGAAAACAGGACAGGGCATTGTCCCCTCTCGAGCAACAAGGAAATGAATACGAGAGAAAGGAACTTATGATTTAAAATCTAATGGACCGGTTATTTGCGTCAAATGGAATGATAGTTCAGTTATTAATGTTGCAAGCAACTACTCCAACATAACCTCTATAGTGAAACAGGGAAAAGAAAAAAGCTGTAACGTAACCCAATCTAATTAGCATGTACAATAAAAGAATGGGTGGTTGGGGTAAATGTCTTTGATATTTTATTATCTTCTTACCGACCACGTTTTAGGATTTTGAGCATCAAAAAAGCCATCCCTGAAGCACCCTCCATTTGATTCTTAAGGATAAGAGGCCCCAACTTCAGTTTCTCAAAGATGGATTAAGCGTGTCGTGTAACACCCATATGTTCAAGGTTGAACTTACATACCTAGTTCTACTCACCGCACATCAAGGTAAAGGTTTAACCCCTGCCTCGTCACGATTCTGCCACCTTTACTCTATCAAACTTTAAGGATCCCCTTTACTCTAGAACTTGCATAATTGTAAAATCATTACTTAATTAATTACACTGGTCTGCATGATTTTTTTTATTGACTGTATGACATCTTTTTTTAAATATATAGGAAAAATCGTGATTTACTTTGTTTTTATTCATCTCTATCACATCACGCTGTCGAGTTATACGAAGACGTTACTTTTCTCTTTTGTAAGAATAAGTAAATATTTATATATATTATAATATATATATATATATATATATATATATATATATATATATATATATATATATTATAGATATATTTCTAATATTTCTAATATATTTTTCTTCATTTTTATGGTGTGAATATGTCTAGAGCCTATACAAATTCAGCAGACATATTTTGCTCCGTCTGCGGGCAATTTACCCCTTCAGATTTCCGGAACAATATTACTCCTTTGTTGAAGCGTTGTTATTTATTTTATTTCGGCTGCAGATTAGGAGACCTAGACAAGCCATTTGCCTCACACAAAGCTTGCAAAAGTTTCATCAGTAAGCTCGGAATGTGGTCAGTTGGAAAACTTAATTGTATGCCCTTTGAAGTACCAATGGTATTTCGAGAGCAGAAGAATCACAAGATGACTGCTACCTTTGTATGACTAGAGTAGCTGGATTCAAAAATTAGAATAAAGATCGGATAATATACCCAAATATTCCTTCAGCAATAAGGCCTGTTCCACAATCAGATGATACACTTGTGCCTGTGCCACCTGAGATATGGAAGATTTCATCAGAGTCCGATACTAGTGATACTAATCAGATGGAAGTAGACTATGAACCGCCAACAAAAAACGATCCCAAACTCTTCAACCAAGCTGAGCTCAACGACCTGGTGGTAGAACTTAACCGTTTCAAAGAAAATAATCCAAGATCTGATTTCGAGTTTCCAGTAACTAGGGTCGAGAATGAGTGTGAAGGTGCACTTTTTGTACTCTCATCTTGACTATTTTCCTACGGATTGTTGGAACTACAGTGAAGAACAAAGAGAGTGTTTCCATCAGGTTATTTGTACCATGGAAACTCAATACCAGGGCAAATGGAATGTCAGCTTGGTGGAGAATTACTGCTGGTCATTGAAACGTGATGGTCTCGATGCACAGCACGAGCAGAAATAACAGTGGTACACTTTCATTTAAATCGGTATTTAGGCTAACTATGAGAGCATGATTTATTTTAGATTCATTTAATTTGATGTTGATGATTTTGATCCATTTCATGATAACCGTGATTTGTTTCATATTGATTTGGTATGCATATGTTCTTAAAACTAAAATAATGTGCATTTCCATGATTACTTATTCATTTTAAATAAGTAACAATATATTAAAAATGCACATTGATTGTTATCATTAATTTGTATTTTATTCAAAATCCTTACACGATATAAAAAATAGTTTAGATATTTAAAATCAGCAACCAAAGAATATGTAAGATAACATCCATTAATAAAAATAAAAATTAAAAAATTAAAAAATGCACACCAGTGTTATCCCTTGGTTCAAACTTAATTGATAGTGTTAATAACTTAGCAGTAAACTCTCAATATTTAATTGCATTACCATTTAACTTGCCCTATATGTATTTTTAATCTTTAGTCCTGTTAAAGTATATTTTTGTAGCCTTGTTTGAATATTTCCTGGCCTAGCACTCTTAGAACCATCCCCAAGTAGCAGCCTTAATTTCGGTCGGTCAGTAGGTCAAGGTGAATATAACAGCATACAACTGTTCATACCACGAAAAATATTTATGCAATTTTTACAATGAATTGAAAAAAAATCTTGGGTTTCGAAGAGAGATATTTTTTCAAGAATTTTTTCATTATTTGTGATAGATATACATTAGCTTTATGTCAAAAATCTCAAAATAATTATCCGTTCACAACATAATGGAAAGTAATAAATTTTCTTTTATAACTTATTTCTGGCCTTATCGAACACATGAGGATTCCGTACAAAGCTGATGAATGGAGGCTCTTCGTTCATTCTTCTAACAGAAGTTTAAATGCTGTTCTTCTATACAATGGCATAAGCTGCATCTGTGCCAATTGACTATAGTATCAAAATGTCAGAAACCTACGAAAATTTGAAAACACTAATATATGCAATCAAGTACCATCAGCACAATTTTCTCATTTATGGTGATTTAAAAGTTATGGCTCTCCTACTAGGTCTTCAAGGGGGATACACCAAGTATCCCTGTTTTTTGTGTCTCTAGGATAGTAGGGCTGACCTGCAGCACTATGAAGAAAAGGACTGGCCACCAAGAACCAGCTTTTTACCTAGAAATAACAACGTGAGAGCTATGCCACTAGTTGACCCCAATATTATTCTGCTATCAACACTTCACATCAAATTAGGGCTTAGGATAAATTTGTAAAAGCCTTTAACAGGAATGGCGTTGTTTTCAAGTACCTGGCGTCAAAGTTTCCTTTTGTGAATGTCATTCACTTTATTACCTAGCATAAAATGCAGAGCATTTGGTTCCATAGAATAAGAATCAGATCTAACCTTAATGCAAAAGCGATTCGATAAATTGGAACAGGTAATCTCCCCTCAATTCTGATCACAATCACTCATAGGTCGTATATAAGCTCACACCTAATTGAAGTTTACGCTAGAACCTTCTCTTCTATATTGCGGTGATTGTGTACCGCGTTTCAGCTTGAGCTTAGTACCGTTGACGGGAGTACAGCAGAGGTTGTAGAGATAAATGCTCTCTACCTTAATTTCACAAATGGTCTGGGAAAGCAGAAGTGATCTGTTCCTGGTGAGAAATGCAACATCAAAAGCATTGTATCCCTCAGGAAGTTATAGACACGTCATCAAGACCAGGTGCCTTTGATTGTTACATTTTGTTTATATATGTAATAATTTTTCCTTCATTTACTCGCCTGTAGGAGAGAATATATTAGATAAAATGGATCCTGTGGTTAAATATCTGTAATAAGTCATCAAGAGAAAAAATACTTATGGTCTGCTCTGTCGAAGTATGGCCAAGTGTACGAGAATCTACGCACACAGGCTCTAAGGTTGGCTAAGCAAAGCAACAAAGGTTATTGTTCTAAGAGTACGATTTGAATAGTTAGCTGCAGCTGTGTGACCAAGGAATACTCTAAACACAACGACAAAAATATATTTAATTATATACAGTAGATAAAAGGTACACAATAAATATATATATATATATATATGTATTAACGAATAAGACGGTATTAGGTCCCGAATACTGATTAGATAAGCAGCGTTATTAACTGAGAGATTTAGTTCCTTTGAACCTCGAGAGTAAAAGTGGCGAACTTGGAGGGGGGAGCCTTGGTGACCATGTTTACTCACAGGTGTAGACTGTAACCCAAATAGGGTGATGATACTTTCTCCAAACTCTGATTAAGTGAGATGCGGGCCTCTAGTCTTTAAGACGTCACCGGAAGAACTTTGAAGGGGGGAAGGGGGACTTCTCCAAACTCGGATTGAGCAAGCTTTTGGGCGTCTTGTCCTCAATTGGTCACCAGAAGAACTTTTGAGGACGGGTTCTTCAATCCTTGATCCGAAGGCGGCTGAGAAAGGCTGACGTTGCCTCAAGAGACTTTTTCTTCCTAACCCGAAGTTACGAGTGTGATGGTCAGCTCATCCGTTGCCTGCGACCGTCACTAAATACTTCTCGGGTGAGAGAGTCGTTCAAGCGAACCTCAGTTCCTGCAAGCGTCGTCTAACCAAATCTACCGGTAATCCTTGAGAGGCCGCATATATACCCGGATTCTCCAAAACAGGGAGAACGAGAAGGACCTTCTCGAACCTTCATTATCGGCTGGGGCGGTCCTTACTGGAAGGTATAAGAGGACAGGATAAGCGGGTCTAAAGGAACGAGTAGCAGCTGGAGCTGTGAAAGTTGTATCGAGGCAAACCTACAAATAGACGAATAATCTCCCGACTCGAAGGGAGGGAAGATTAAGAAGGCGGGGAAATAGCCTTCAATCACAGCGTCATGCCTCGGTGTAAATATCTCATTAACCGGCCTTAAAGTCCAAATAGGGTAAAGTCGGAGGGGGGAGGGAGTAACGGCTCGCTTTCTCTCCTGAGGTAATATCTTAGGGGGGGAAATATTACTATTTAAGTGGGTCCCTCTACATCCTCATATATACTAATTTCTTTGCATTATTTATTTGAGTAACGTCTTTTACTCTCCAGCATTAAGATTATGATTTTTGCCGTTGATTAAGGCGACATATTTGATTAATGCTTTTTTGGTGAGGTAATTAACTAACTTGAAATCCTTACAATGTACAATTTCTATTTAAATATGACTCAGCGGTCTTTAATTTACCTCGGTATTATTTGTATATATCTGACAAACTAAAATTACGATCATTACCTCTGCAGCCATAGCGTCGTTATCAAAGTCTACTATTGTTGAATTCACTAGTTCCCTCTAAAAAATCATACTCTTCTTTATTTCGCATTTGGTCTCTATACAATATTTTATAGTCATCGATACTAGATTCTACAATAAAATAAATACCTATGCGCCAATTCTAATGAGCTATCTGTCAGAGCGAATGCTTTGAACATTTTGTTCGACCTAAGCGTTAAAAATTCAATATTTGTTCCTTATACTACGCGGAATTGCGTAAAGGCAATTTCTTATTAACCTCAAGTAGAGGTCTGGATATCTTAATTACCCAGGACGTTTCATATGTTACTCTTATTCTCCACTCCTGGGCGGCTTACATTGTCTGGCATCGCAGGCCACTAGTTGAACTGTGCGGGTTTTCTGGCAGCGAGAAGCTATATTTCAACTGAACTGTAATTGCAGACCTAAACAGGCCCATAACTGGCTAAAAGCAAACATAATATAGTGGGTGAAAGCAATTTCTTAGCTGATGTTGCATATATCATATGTTTTAGTAATTTAAGATGGAAACCTTGCGTCCATATGCTACTATAATTTCATGTCATTGAATAAGATGAAATAACTTTCAGTAAAACGATGTGCTACCACCTTTAACTATTTCTCCCATAGACTTTATAAATTAAAATACTTAACCAGTGGAGCAAAGGAAGGGTGGAGTCTAATGGCAGACTAGGTTTCATCTTCCTTTTTTGTGGCACTATTTAGTCAGGTATTCTAGATATTTTGGCCATGACAAAACGTTATAATAAAGGAGCAAATCATGTCTACGGCGTAACTACATCATATCTACTATATCCTGTGTCGTAGTATTGTTGTTGTTGCTTTATTTTTTTATTTTGTCAGAGAATTTATATGTTCAATGACTTTAGCGCGCCAGTCAGACACTATTACTTATGAAAGACAACAATACTTCTATATTGGCTGAGTGGACTTTAACTCCTGTATTATTGAGAGTGCCACACATGGAAAGAGCCAGTTAAACACGTAAAGGATCCATTGAGACATCAGAATTATCAAAAAATAAATATATATTTTAAATTAATCAATTAACTACCAAAATAAAATATTTACAATCACATAATAAGTCTAACTGGTCTAACTATGCTTGAAACCGGGTCTATTTCAGGAGGTAATCATGCCCAAATCGAAATATACTCCAAGTAAACAAACCAATTGCTGATTAGTTATTTTTTAGTGACACTTTTAACATAACATTACATAATTTTACAGATTTTCTTATCGAGTACCCATTTAGATCTCTTTACACATAAGTAAGTGGTAAACTGCTTGCTACAAGGGTCATATGGATTTAATTTGGATATAACCATCGAATCATAAAATTCCTTAATGTCTTTTTCGATTGCCTGTATGTAATAAGTCTATTCTTCTTGTTAGAAAATTATAGGTTTCATAGATGAGAGGTAAAGGTCCCTACAGGCCTAGCACCCTTAATAGAATTTAAGTAAGTTATTTCTTCGCTATTAACTCTTTCAATTACAAATTACTTTATAAATCTCCACCAATGAAATGGGTTATATTTGAAACCAAATATCCTGAATGCGGGTGGCTAGTTTCACCTTTAACTCTTTACTTGTTGACATTGCTCTGGTAATTGACCCTGTCGATTACCAGAGCACTACTACTAGAGAAGAATTTGGCGGATTCCTTAGTAATCTTATTCAACCTATTACCTTGTTGGGTCCAATTTTGCCATGGCCGCTAAACTTGAAACATTGTTATTTACTCAAGAATCGAAACATTATTTCACTAACTCTATGCTCATACTTATGTTGTATCAACTTACTCTCTTCTTCCAACGCCTCTCGGAAGCGATTCAATTATAATTACTCAGATTCATGGTTACGCGAACTATTTATTTGATTTCGTGCGCCAGATAGTTAATTTAAGCGTCAATAGCTTCATGAGGAAAACAAGGCAGCTTGACTATCTAAACCAAGAGCCTTCAGACTCCATAAATTACGCTCTTAAGATGCCGTAAATTCCGTGAGGGACATAGAAATACCCTTTGGTCATTAGAAATCTGAAATTGAGTAAATATGAGTTTAAATGTTTCACCGTTTATTACCTGAGATTCGTTTGATCAACTCGTAAGCTTCTTCATAATGATCCCCAGAAGGGGTAAATCCATCAAGTAGGCGCAATGCATCTCCAATTAATTGTCCCATAATATATAAAACTTTTCATAACATGAAATATTCATAATATGAATGGTATTATAAAATATATCGTGGAAGTTTGTTCACTGGCAAATGTCTCCTGAAAATATTGGTAAGATAATTTTATGCAGCTTAATTTCGCTCGGCGAGCTTAAAAACCTAGAGGGTTAAGTTTGTTTACGCCTTTCAAACATTTTGCGCCTATATAGATTCCCCGCCTAATCTCAAAAATTAGGCGTGGATGCCTCAAAGATTTACCTTTCAAAATCATTCTAATCCAGGTCATTTAATATAGGTTCTTGTAATGATGATATTTTGGAAAAAGTGTACTTTAGCTCCTCTTTCTTGTACTACAAAGGTTTATGACAAAAGAAGAGATAGATTTAAGAAGATAGGGAAAGAAAGCAGTATGTCTCACTGTTGGATAAAACAAATCAATCTTTGATCTATTATTGTCGGGTGTGTGGCACCAAAGTAGGAATTGTTTTTATTCTCACATCAGAAACGCACCACTTTCTTGCGCTGATAGAATATATATATATATATATATATATATATATATATATATATATATATATATATATATATATATATATATATATTTATATGAAATGAAAAACTCACAAAGTATCACGTGAAGGTAGCAAATGAATGCAATGTCCCGCAGGAAAAAAATGAAAAGGTGTTTCCAAGTACTTTCGAACTTTATTAAGTTCCTTATCAAGGATAACTACAGGAAATAATATTATATTAGAGGTATATATACGAAAGAAAAGTATGAAATACCGCCTTAAAAAAAATAAATCACCAATGAGGAAGACGGAAGGGGGAAGGTAAAGAAACACATTAAGAATTACAAGAAGCAGGTAGGAAAGGGTAACAGATTCAAAGAAATGGAGATAGCTTAACGAGGGAGATTATAAGACACGATGAGCAAAATGAGGGAAAAATACAATGTACAAAACAGAGCAGTGACAATTAAAAAATAAAAAATAATAATAAAAAATAAAAATAAAATAGGGGGCACATAACTAAAGAATGTATATAAAAAACTAGGAACGAAAGACAAAACTGAATAAAAAGCAGATTGGAGTTAGTACTTTCGTCTATTAGACATTTTCAAACTCAATGATGAGAAAAAATAAGGCACCCAGTATTTATACTAAGCACATTTCACTATAAGGTCAACATTTTAATGCTATCAGATAAGTCGGATTTTAGAAATAGTGATAAAATTGGATCTAACGAAAACAGCCCTGGGCTAATATTGAGATTACTCTCCTTTGTGTGGGTGATTAAAAATGATTCCAGGATATTTCTCTTTATAAAATCATTACTATGGATTATAGTATCAGTTTTTGATCCGTTAATTTCGTGTCCCATTTTGGAATTGTGGACAGCCAAGGCATTATTCAGATAACCCTTAATTACTGCATTTTTGTGTTGTTGGGTCCTTATGGAAACATTTTGGGAAGTTTGGCCAACATAGAATAAATAACAATCTAAACATGGAATTCGCTAAATTACATTATTATCATTATTGGGGCTTTGAGTTATCAAGAGATTTTTTAATGTATGATTGTATTTAAAGGCTACCTTAATATTAAGTTGTTTTAGAATGGACACTACAGACATAAAATTATCATGATAGGGTAAAATTAATAGGTTTTCACGAGGTTCTATTGTCTCTAATTTACAAATATAAAATGTTTTTATGGCTATATTCTTACATTTTTCTTTAAAGTACTTTGGGTAGCATAAACTGGTAGCACTATCTTCGACTTTTGTGTATTCTTTATCTATATAGTCAATAATCCTTCCTCCGCACTCAGCGCGGATGGAATACAGGGTTCAAACACTCTCTCTTAATCTGGTATCGTAACAAGGACACTGATTCAAGGTTATGTTAACCTATCGCGGTCTATTTAATTAAACGTATCTTTTATTTTTATCTTTTCCGGACAGTCTCTTGCTTGGCTGGTGTTAGTTGCTAAACTCGGGCCCCCCATTTTAGGTGCCGTGTTCTGCAACACTTCTCACTTGCCCTAGCTTTAAATGGGAGTCCGGTTACGGATCAAGGTTTCGAAATCATTATTTACGACAGTGGTTTCTCCCAACTCTGGCCTCTCTTTTTACATGCTCTGTTTAATTACTTGAATTTCCAAGTCCTATAGGACTCTTTTTAGACACGCAGCTAACAATAAAAGATAAATATCTTGCATTACAGTCTTCATTCTGGCCTAATCGCCAACTAGTCAATGGAAAAAGTTTTTTACCGATACAAATGACAATTTAGAGAAGACTGGCCCGACTTTCGGGGCAGCTCCTAAAACAACGACTGATAGATAACCCTAAGCAATTTCTCTACGTATACTACAATTAATCTCCAAGTAAATTTCTCATTCTATTTAATTTTAAATGGATCCTGTTAAAAGGCTGCCTCCTTTACGGAATTTGTGAAGGACCTCACTATATGAGCCTGTAGGATACACCCAAATGCACCCAATTCCCATTGATTTAGCACAAAAATCTTGAATGAGCCTTTCAGGGGGCCAAACACGCAATTTTCTGATCTAACAAAATAAAACATCCACCACAAGAATCCCTATTTCTTATTTTATCTGATAAAAGTTTGACTTTGGTGTGGGATACTTTGGAAAAATATCAGAAGAAAAAATGGGCCTCTTTGGATATATTTCAAGAGCTAGATTTCAATTCGCAAATTCCAAACGACCTCCATTGTTTAGACATCAAACATCTGACCTCAGCTGACTCTCTAGGAATATACCGACAAAGTTCGCCCTTTTGCCGGTCAACACAACAATTCTCATGTGGTACTGTTTGATAAGGGCTCCTCATACAGTCTTATTTCTCGGCTGCCAATTCAATTTCTATAACGTGTTTTCAAACTTTCCACTATGCACTTCTAAGCCGCAGACCGACCGAGCTCCCAATATTTGCAAGCTACTTGAGTAGGGAAAACAAAAACTTTAAATTAACAGAGAATATTTCCCAAGCGAATGCATTAGGATGAGTTGCTCGTTCCGTCCTGCTCAAAACACAACTCCGACAATGGAACTATTTATCGTTCTCACCTATTTTCTGAATTCACATAGATTTTTGGGCATTCTCTATGCTTTCCCTTCTTCTTGGAATCCGATAGGGAATAGTATTGTTTAGGTGTTTCGTGTTACACTCAAAGGCTTTCTGCTTGCCGTGTTCCACCTGGGCAATGGTAAAAAGTTAGGTCTCGATCAGAAGGAGCATATGTATTCCTATCAATCTACTACTTTGCTTAAATGTGTTATTTAGAAACAGGAAAAACTCCCCTAAATTAATAAACAACATTAATGGACCTTTTCCCTTTTAGGGTCACAGATGATCGTTATTTCTTATACAAGTTTGCATAACGATTCAAAAGAATGTAGCTCCGCAATCCCAAAGCGCCAAACCTTACACCAATTACTTTTAAGACCGCAAACTTTGCGGCGTTCTTTTCCTTTAAGGCGGAAATCGCAGTTATTCTTCGCGAACCGAATTCGCGCGATAGTTCTCTTGAACCACTTATTAACCTACATTCATAAGCTTCACCACAAAGTAGCCTAGCACAAAATATTTAATAATTCTCTGAGATAATTCTTTGACATAAAGGACAAATGGCTTAGCCCAGGGAGCTTTTTATTTCTCGATGTTTTTGAAACTTACTCAAGGAATATGTATAGTGTAGAGTATTTTACCTTGAGTTTCAGTTTATATTTAACCCTCATCTAAACACAAGCAACACTGGGTGTCTTGGCGCAGTAAGCGACCGCTGGCAACACAATGATGTTACTTCTGCCTACTCAAAACCATTCGAGCCTACTTGATCTTGCACGCAGAGCAAAGGTAGCGCAATTGATCTTAATTACACTCTAATCGCACTACGCCATATGCAATCCTTCAAAAAACATCCATGAAGCTCTTCTTTTACGAGAGCTACGAGGCACCTGATTTGAGCCAACTAAGAAGAATTCAAACATGACTTTGTTTATAAATATGAATTGTAAAAGTGTTTATGTAACCAACCGCTACCATGGTGGTCCTGAAAACCCTGTATTTCGTACAATATAAATTTAATATGTGATTTTAAAGCCTTAGAGTATCTCTAAAACTACCTATTTACCTTAGGTCAAATAAAGGTGATCTTACTTGTGAAGTTTGACCTTAAATTGTTCTAAAGATGTATAAACTAATTATTAATCTTTTTTAGGATATCATTCTGTATATTGGTATACCCTAGTATACAATCATTGTAGCAGCATGGCCCTTTTTTCTGATGACTCCACTCTTTGACACCACTTTTGTAGCAGTATGCTTTGTAGTACTTGAGTTACTTCTTTGATGAAGTAGGCTTTGATCTAAGAGTGCTAATTCGGTTGTTTTGATCTTAAGGTAGAGCTATTTCAACAGGTAAGGATAAGAGAAAACACAAGATTTATACCAAAATAACATATATTTTAAAAGAAACACTTAACTATGACAAACAAACAGTTAAGACATTTCTATCCTTGTCTCAATGCTAAACTCGACTATTCTGCTTGTCATCTAGGCCTCTCACAATGCCAGCTATGTCAAAAATAAACAAATAGGCTACACGTAAACACACCAATTGCCGATTAGTATTTTTTTATCGCAACTCTATTTGATTGGCGTTAAACATTAAATTAAGGTACTCTCGTCTACAAGCAAATATGAACTAGGTTCACGAACAATGGTTTCTACTCTCCTTAAAATTGTAAGACGTACTAAACTTCTACTATCGCAATATGAATATAAATGTTCTTTCTAACTTACATGACAGGGCTGGAGGGCTTATCTCTCGCTTTGGAGTGTTAGGGCCAATAGTTGAATCTCGTAGAGGTAGTATGGCGGGATAGAGATGAGACGATGAAACTTCTAATTAAAGAACGAGACCTCGTTTGGGCTGGGTTCTTCTCCTCTCACTCTTACGGAGTTTGAGATGTGAGAGCCACTCGAGTGTGAGCGGGTTTACTTTTCTTCAGTCAGACTTTTCTCCAGTCTGTAAAAGATTCTTCGGTATGGCACCGATATCAAGATAGACTATTTATGTTAATTCGGCCCGAGAAGGCGAGGGGGATCGATTTTTTTAATCTAATCCTATCGTTTCCCAACGGAAATAGTCTTATATGGCTGAAGGATCGATCTTCACGAACTGAACTTTCTTCTTTCTCAATCAAATTCTTATCTTTTGTCTGGCTGAAGGATCGATCTTCCCGAACTAATCCTTCTACTTTCGTATCGACTTCTAATCTTCTTGTTGGGCTGAAGGATAGATCTTCACGAACTAATCCTTCTACTTTCGTATCGACTAATCTTCTTGCGGGCTGAAGGATCGATCTTCACGAACTGATCCTCCTTTTTGCGTATTGACTTCTAATCTTCTTGTCGGGTTAAGGGATTGATCTTCACGAACTGATCCTCCTTCTTGCGTATTGACTTTTAATCCCTACTCTTTCTTTTCGGGGCTTATTTATAGGTGGATCATCGCCTAATCTAAAGAATGAAGTGCCCAGGCCACAGGAAAGGGGGAAGCAAATGGTAAGTTTGCAATGAGGAAAGTGAGAATTGCAGAGGTTGGCACTGGGGTGCCCAAGTCGGCTCGCTAATTAGAGACTCGCAACTGTACCGCTACTTGGCGTGCCTTTTGACTAGCACCGCTTTTTTTCTCATAACCACGGCTTTATGGGTCCTGTAGGTAATTGGATCGTTAGAGCATCGTTTTACGGGCCTTATGTGGTCGCCTTAAACCAGATGTTAGCTCCAACTGCCCAAAGCTGCAGGGAGATCAAACAGGATAGGCAGTTACGGCTATTCGTCGGCTAGCGCTCCCACGCTTCTCCTCATGGGGGGAGGGGGGGGGGGGGCTTAATACACCTATATTCCTCCGGGATGCTTAGTGTAGCCATTTCTCTACAATCATGATTTGATGATGATTATCTTTCTTTCGAACATGGGTTTGGAATTTTCATCAGTAGCAAGCGTTAATTGCATGTGCATAAAATCTACACATGCATAGCTTTTACAAATTTATACATATATATCTACTCCAAGAAAATAAGTAGCCCAAACTGGAATATTATAATCTAATATAGGTAGGTATATAACCTCAATATTCTAACATATTTAATTACAAACAAATCAAAGGCAACTAGGAGTATAGTGTTCTAAACATGTTTAAATTTGATTTTCTTGCTTTTTAAGAGAGTTGGTTCCGTTTCACTTTGCATTCAAGTTATATGATGAACTGGTGATAATGCCATTTTGTGTTGATTTGAAAGATTATTGTATGTGAGCTTTGCAGGCATGTCACTTTTGACTATGTTTATATGCGACAAAAATTGATCTTATCGGTACGTGGTGGATATCTACGATGAAAATTTCAGAGGGAGATAATCCTTAATAGTTACATATAATTTATTTAACTCCGTATGAGATGATCTGTTATATTTAGATTTAGCTGCATTGTTTTCTTGTAAATTAATTAATTTTAGTTGACTAAAATCAGGAAAGTTATCTTGCATGAAATCATAATAATTTTCACTTATTTTTTGAGCGAGTTCATTACTGTGTAAGTCTGAAAGCATCCTGTTTGTTTTCTTCTCTTTCTGAGCAGGTTGCACCATACCTTTATTTTCAACTGAGGTATAAGCAATTTCAGCAATTTTTCAACACTCTTGTTGTAACCAAGAAGACTAGTAATGAGTTGGTTGGCCCTTGTAATTTCAGATTATATACATTTATATGGCTAGTGATGTCCACCAGAAGTATCAAATCACATAATAATTTTTTAAGTTTAAAATTAGAATGACTTTAACATCCATGTAATTTAACTTCATTTCTACGAACATAGAAATGCATGAACATATGACCTTTGCTGAACCTTCAAACTTCACAATACAACAATAAATCACAATATTCTACTTTTACAGCTACGTCTTTTAAAATATTTTGAATTCCCTGTTGTTTAATCTCATATTTTTTAGGAAGTTAATACATTTTTTACTAGTTTGATCGCCTTGTTTCTACTTAGAGAGTTTGCAGACGAATGTTGCTTGTGAATAAGAGAATGGCTTAGTATTAAAGTATCAGAATCCATTAGACGATTTTCTGTTTCCTTTTTGATAATTTTAACAAATACTTTTCACGCCTTAGCATAGATAATTCTCTTCCGCAACTAAGCAAATAAGGTACGATAAGTTGAAATAAATTGTTGCCGAATCGACCTCACCAAACTTTCTTCACTTCCGTTAGTCGCATGCACCGATTAGAAATTCAGTGTATCTTCTCTTATATGTAATTAACTTCTATTCTACTTTTTTCTGTGTTGTCTCATCGCCAGTTATGAAATAAAACAGGAACTTTAACACTGTTTGTTAATAAGATGCCTGGATATATTTTACCATGATTTATTCATGGCTAGAGACCGTCCTTTGTGATAAACTAAAATCCTCACATAATTTCACTTTTCCGGAGTTTTTTTGTCGACAGTCCCGATACACTCCTTAAAACAATTCCCAAAAAAGAAATAGTCTTGAAAATTTTGTAATGAGATCACACCCTTTATTACTTGCTTGTGTTGCAGAAATAGTTCCAATAATATGACATTTGAAACCGAATGCTCTGTCCTCATCGATTCTTTTAAAAATTCTATCTTGTACCTTCATTTTTTCAAATATACTTTTTTAAGCAAATAATGGCCTTCAATACTGTATTTCTATACACTGCAACTGATTTAAAATAAAAATTAATGCACAAATTTTAATTTAACTAAATTTTGTTTGATCTTACATGAAATGTCTCATTAAAAGAAAAAGATATAAATAATTCATTAATGGTTCATTCGCTGAAAAGAACATAGAAAAAATTGAATTGTTTTCAAATCATATTTTTAGGGCTAATATAAAATCGAGTCCAATTCATCTTCCTCTTTTATTCCCTTTTTTATAAAAGGTGAGTCAAGTATATTTGACACATAGGCTTATTAGCTTTATAGAGCACTCCATTTACAATAAAATGTTCTCGAGGTAGTTAAACGACTACATTTTGAACATGATTAAACTCCGTAGTATTAGGCAGATGCCTATTTATGGACGTTTTCAAAACGGTACACCAATATTCCAAACAAAACACCTACAATCGAACATTCACTGCTACTTTCATTTGAAAAAAGCAAAAGAAAGTCTGTAAGAGAATGAACTGAGATTTAAAAATCCTCAATATTTTTTATTTGATTCAGAGGAAATTTAATTGAATATCCTATTTTAATATCGAATAACCTTTTACGATACGTTTTATATTTGAGCTTATGTGGAAACAAGATACGAGAAATAATATAATTTAATGGGATATACTACCTCATTATCTTTTATCACTGTCGTATTGACATCCAGATTCGTTTAACTTGCGAGAATATAATACTACTGTAAATTAGTTCAGAGTGTTTACATAAATGCAACAATGAAATAATAATATGTAGACTAAAGTTTTCGAACAAAATATCATTTCCCTCACTCGAGTGCAGAATTGTCATTTCACATGTCTCTTCTTATTACAGGATTAGAATTAAAAATATTGCAATAAAACTATTTTTTTTGTTGTTTAACTGATTATTGAAGAGTTGCTTCCTCATAGCATGTGTTTTAATCAAATTTAATACACAATTGATGCGGGGCTTAAATATTTATCATGGATAGTAATGTATTTGTTTCTACTATTACAAACACATTCAATCTTTCAAGATATAATCTTCATTTTGTGTTTAAATTATAATCCTTAACTAATGTAAAAAGTAAAGAGACGTACTCCTACTAATAGCATGGATAACCATCTCAAATGGATATTTGGTTACCTTACTCTAGATTTACTGACTAAGTACCAAGACAAACTTTAGTACAGTTAAAATGGTATGTAAACTGTGTTTTTGCAACGCTAGCTGCTTGATGTACAAATAAGATAATTAAAAATCCCATTAACTTGTTTCTTTATTAGTGACTATTGAAATTATAAAACTTAGGAAAATTTATTTGAAATTTGTAGAATGAATCAAAGAAATTTTCATTTAATGGACAAAGGAGAGGGAGACAACTATGAATGAGACAAATATAATGTTAATATAAATAGGAAATATCTAGGCCATAAAAGACGAGCTTTTACCGAACTTTCTATTAAAATTTAAGTATTTGTACTTAAACTATAATAACTGCAAACACACAAATCCAACATGCTTTTCTTCATGGGTTTTTACAACTATATTTTCCATATCATCACATCGGTTATAGTGAGTTAACATGTTTTTATACCAAGCTGATATGGCTTCATAAGACACAATTTTAATTTTTCTTACTTGCCTTTACACTTCTCCACTTATCAATTATATTCAGCAAATTATCAAACTTTCTCTTACTAAGGTTTAAATAATATTAGATAGAGCTGAGGAATATATCTCCACAGTGCATTATATATTTCTCCGTTAACTTTTTTTTCAAAAATTTAACTCTGGTCTTACTTTAACTTAAGTTATGGAGCAATATTGTCAACACATTTACAATTTGATGAAAATAGTAAGTTAACTTAAACATAATTTTCGACTTATTTCCTCAGTTACCGAATAATTTGGTCCTATGCACCAAGTGTGTGGTGGATATTTCTAATTTTGTGCTCTGTCAAGGAATATCTTCACATTTCATAAAAACTACACAGCCTTATGGATATCGTGAATTAAGCTGATTCATTCTAAATGATAAACTGTTAAGTAGCGATGTTTCCAAAGATATATCAGGAAAAGTGTCCCTATCCATTTGGTTAACGATATTTACAATTTTCCAAAGTTATATACGATATTAGCCCTCCTGTTGAAAAGATATCACCATATTCATGAATAAAGTATAGCCTTTAATAGAACATTCAGTTTTATATTTGCACTGCAATTCTTGATGTGCTATATACCATATGTGGGAAGACGATGGATTTACAAACGTAAATATGATATCAGAGTATAGGTGTATAATGTTTATAATTCTTAAGACGTTATTGAATACGACAAGAATTTATTCACTAATGAATGAATTACATGGGACAGGATATTGACAAGAATAAGAAACTGAATTTTTATTTCTCTAATAAAAGTAGCGTATATAATCAATTTATGTTACCTTTAAAATAGCTAAATTGTTTTTACGAATGAGAAGTTTTCCTTTCCTGAAATGGTTACTATGAAGCTATATTTTACTCCATTATTATTATTAATTAATTAGTTAAATAAAAATTAAACAATTATTCGAGCAAAATTATTTATTTCACCTAAAAGTATGAGACATTTGAACTATCTAAATTAACTTCATGATTTACCCAATACATCATAGGATTAGGTTTCAACCAAAAATATAAAAGACTAGATTGTGATCTAAAAATAATTAAAATAAGAACCATTTCATTTATAGTTTCTAACCAAGAATTATTTTCCAAAAAGTTCTGTTGTATACAATGAGTTTATTGGACTTTGACTCTCATAGCCATTTTTAGGTTGCCTTAATTATGTAGTACAAAAGGCTTTTTATTCCATGTAACGAACAAACAGATAATTGATTAAGGTATATAAAAATAATTTTTATAAGATTTCCAGCTAAATTGGAGAAAAGCCGATAATATCGACAGAAAATGTATTAACTCTACAACATATAAAAATATAAAGCATATATAAAATTAATTGAGTAAGCGATGTGGTAATAATAACACATATATTATATTGCAATTTCAATGAAAAATGATTTCAAATATTTTAACTAAAATTTAAATATGGGTTTCGCATCACATATATATTATCCAAAAGATGTAACCTTTGTGGTAGAAACAGGAACACAAAAAAGGAAATTGTAAGGTAGTAGCTAATACATTTTTAAATTCCAATTTATGTCGGACGGGGAATTAAAATAAATTAGATAGCTTAAGAATTTTATGTCATTCCATTAAGTATTTAGAATATAGTTGTCTTCCTTATCTTCTTAAATACAAAGAGTATAAGCTCTGAAGTTTAAACCCAAAAGAATGTTCAGAGCAGCAAAAGTGTTTCTTGATAGTAAATAATCATGCTCCCATGTATCGGGTCTTCATATAAGAAAAATGTCTGAGATTAAAGCCAACATCTAATTCATCTGTGTAATTTTTCTCCAATTCTGACTAATATAAAGTACAATAGTAAAGAATAAATTATTATAATAAATAACAAGAAATATATTTTTAAAATATCTATCTAATTGAGGAGATGAAAGACAGAATAAACGGGTAAATTATTAAAACTATTCACATCCAACTTAATTATCCATGAATTAAACGGTGTGAGATAAGGCAACTAAGTTTAAATAGATCAGAGTATAAATAACAGAGGTTAAGCGGTTGGTTGATTGAGAAATTTATAAAAAATAGTCGATCTGATTTTATTTAATTAATAAAGATATGAAGTAATATTAGTTATTAAGTTTACAATTGAGCTTCGGGATTTTTAACGAACCCAAAATATTTTGATTCTTAATTATTTGACTACGAATCCCCCCAAAATTAAGCGAGTTACATGATACAATGTTCTTCCGTATCAATTAATTTTATTTGTTTAATAGAGGCCAACTTATGTAGTTGGAGAATCAGCGATATTAACTGATCCTCAATTTGAGTTCACGAGTAGTTTTCCTAAAGGAGATCACCTTCTCCATAAGAGTTGTTAGCATATATATAGTTTCAGAACTTGTCAAACATTTAGTACATTATTTTTACAATTATCATCCGAATTGCATATAATAATATATCAAAACGCTCTTAATTTGTTTCGATGTAGTTTTTTTTTTTAGAATGAAAGATTATAGGATCGGCATAATTGTGTAGTGAGAGAATCAGCAATGTTTGCTTATCGTCATTTGACTCGGCATATTAGTCTAGACGCACGTGTAAAGACGCACGTTATATATTTTTACAGTAATCTCCATAGCCTTATTATAGTAAACTATGATTAATGGGTGTTTTGTCTTCCGCAACCAATATTTTCATCTCCTTTAATATTGACTGCACCCCCACCAAGTTATAGTCGACTAAATAGTTGTCTTTCTCAATGATTTATAAATTCAAGAGACGGACATTACTGTGATAATAATTTTATTGCCTTTTCTTTTTTCTAATTATTCTATTTAATCATAGTTTCTTTTAAATGGTATACAAACCGTATTATGATAGGCTACGTATAAGCCTTTAAATTGTTATCATAATATCAAAGTAGATATTTTCTCGACGCATTTCCTGTTTATTTTTAGGCTCGACACACAAATTACTCACATGCTTCGCAATTAATTTATTCAAACAATAATGGTAAAGTATAAAAAGAAGAAATCGGAGCTATGAAAATTTAGAAGTTGTAATTACAACAACTTACACTATGTAGTGCGAGCATTAATTAAGCAATCCTTAAAGTCTTTACCGTCGAAGAAAAAATAATTATAGTGGAGACCATGATCAGCATATGTTGATAATTTTGTAGATCACCGAAGCCTTTGGAATAAGAGTCTTCATATTATAGACAATAAAAGGTATATATATATATATATATATATATATATATATATATATATATATATATATATATATATATATATCGATAATTATTTTGGCAATAACGCAATTGTGATTATGTGATTAGGAAGGTGAATCTATGGCTAACTAACTCTTCATCAAGCTCCCGGAAGAAGCTCTTCTTACACTTACGAGTAGAGAACGTTTAATCCAGTTTTTCTACCCAATATAAAACTATTGCTCTCAATCAGCCTTTTTAAATAGTTATCCCTGCTTTAGAAGAGAATGGAAAAAAATCACTATACCCATTCTAGCCCAGCCATCTAAATCAAAATTACTTTGCAATAATGCAATTGTAATCATACGAATAAGAAGGCATTGTAAGGGACAACTAGCGCTTCATCAACATATGGAAGGAGCTCCTGTTACAGTTATGAGGGGAGAACATTTAATGCAACTTTTCGGAGCAATCTAAAAAGATTGCTATCAATCTAAAAAGATTGCTATCAATCTAAAAAGAGTGCTATCAATCAGCCTTTTTAAATTGTTATTCTTGCTTTCGAAGAGAATGAAAAAATCGTTTAAATTATTCATATATTTTAATTTAAAATGCTAATGAGGGGAATAAATACCAAAGAAAATCGGAAAAAACAGTTTAAATTCTGAATTTAATGTATTAATCTCGGGCCAGATTATCATGTATTCGAGGTAGATGGTGCTAGAGGTTTACTTTCAATGAGGAGTGGAATTAAAAATTGACGGTTGAGCAATTCATATAAATATCATAGTATAATTATTGCTCAAAACAATTCACCGAAGATTTAGAAAATGTTTTATTTCTCAAACCCCTTATTAACCCATTAATGCCACTGGCAACTAAAGTTGCCAAGTGGCCACTATTGTTTTTTCGTTATATGTCGGACAAATTTATTTACTTTCCAAGAAATTTTATTTGACGTTATCGTACAGGCCTACAATTATGTAAAACACTACGTGTGGCAGTGTTGTGCTACCCCAAATTAGATGTATATTGTATTTATTTAACCGCGTTATACGCGAGCCTAAACATGACTTCGACACCTCTCTCCAAAACGCAATTACTTTATTTATATTTTTGTAAAAATATAAATTGGAAAATTAAATCCACGAATGATAATATTATATAAATATAAGAAAAATAATTCCGTGCTATGATTTATTATAACTTATGACAGTCGGCATAAACGATATACAAATATTCGCTGTGAGCGTGAACATCACAAATGAGTCTCCCTAATGTTGTTGATGAATATTTATGACGTAATACTTATCTCTCTCTCTCTCCCTATATAAATATATATATATATATATATATATATATATATATATATATATATATATATATATATATATATATATATATATATATATTTATATAAATAAAGTAAGAGCAACTAGAGGCTCTGCGGGTGATAACAACCACCACATGGCTTTCGTCATATATATTTTCTGCCTTTAAAAACAATTTTGAAGACAGAAAGAAAGATGCAGAAACTTTGCATTGCAGAATAAATAACAATGTAGTGCAAGAAAAAGAGAAATTTTACGCGAATGAGTAATGAGACAGGAATTTCAAAGTTTTTTCTTCCTCGCGTTATTTCTGTCTTCTCAGCAAAGGATTGCCTTCATTGTGCCGCTCTCTGCTCTCTTTGACTCTAATGTTTTTCTAATATCCCTTTCTCTTACCTCTAAAAACAAACAAAACTCCTATCTCTTGTCTCATTACTCATTTGCGACAAATTTCTCTTTCTCTTGTATATATATATATATATATATACATATATATATATATATATATATATATATATATATATATATATATACATATATATATATATATACCTATTCATGCAGTATGTATATGTATATGTATATACAGTATGTATCTTTATAACTGTAGGCTGGATGTCAATGATATTTCCGACATCCTTGAAGATGAAGAACAACGTGGTGTCGGGGTAACTTTTCTGTCCCCTGAAGAGAAGGTTTTAGCAGATTAAGATATTGACTCCAATAACAGTGACGATGAAATAGAAGAGAACATAAAAAATCTGCTCCGAAGAATTCTCTAATAAGAAGCAGAACCTTTCATCCCTCATCGTGAGAGGCCAACTGAAAAAATTTCATTGATGTTTGATACTCTAGAAAATTAAAAAGAGGATCTTTACACCAGCAGTAAAAGGCCTATTTTTCGAAAATTTAAATAAATGATCTAAAGTTGCTAATCTGCCTAAAGATGCTTTTGTTGATGAAGCACGAAACAGTATATCAGGAAAAAGCGAATACGGTTTGGATATAAACTCTGGGTTCTCTCTGATTCGGATTGATACATGTTACATGTAGAACCTTCTTGTGTTAGCTCATCAAACTCTCTGTAACTGGGTTAGGTCAAGGTGGAGATGTTGCAATGAGTTTAGTTAAAGGCGCAAAGATTAGAGCTGGACAGTGTTTATAGTGTGATAACTCGTTTACTTCCATTCTTCTTTTGAATGAACTTTCAAATAGGGGAATTGCTGCAACTAGTACTATAAAAGAAGAGATTGGAAAATGCACCATATTCTATGCGTGGATCCATATCATTGAACATACTATATTCGTCAATGTTTTCTCATAATAAAAATTTAAGAATTAAACTAATTTTATTTTCCCATCGCAAAGTATTATGCTTTGAATGCCGAGGGGCAACTTTGAATTCAATTGAATTCATAATTCTGTATATGAAGTGAAGCAAAAGTTAAACTAAATAATAAACCATCAGGTCTAATGAGCAGCACAAATATTTATTCCATATAATGTATAAACTTAACAATCGTATCATAAAGACCCATTTTAATAACTTAAGTAGAAAGTCAAGATATATAAAATAACGACCAAATTTAAAGGGACACCTAAAAGGAACCCGGTTTCAATCATTAGATGAAGCAAAAAAGCAGGTCATTACTTGGTGCCAGAGACAACCCCGTGAATTCTACAAAGATGGTCTTTACCGTTGGATTCATAGATTAAGAAAGTGTATAGATGTTAATGGAGCTTATGTAGAAAAATGATTACAGTATTATTACAAATAAAAATTTTATGCCATTTGTCTGAGAACTTTTTGACTCACCTACGTACATAAAATATATGTAGGTATTCAAGATGGATCAACTTGAATTTAAATAAAAAATATTTAAAATGGAACTATTAGTTAAAAATATTTATTTGAGACTGACACAATAAAATAAGGAAATATAAATTAATTTCGCTTTTTTGTATATCAATAACTGGCTGCTTGATAAGAAATTTTAACAATTACATCCAATCAATTTAAGTCTTTTCTTCCTTAAAGCCATTTTATTCTAGATTTTCAAATTTGGAATAATCTGTCTGAAAAATTAAACTCAATTGCGAAATAAGCAAAATTAAGAGAAACTATGCTTGTGGATGAATTAATTTGCGTTTAGGAAAGTGGAAGGTAATTTTTCTATGTCAACTTTTTGATATATAAAAAGGTGAAAATTAAATTTTCAGGCTATCTCTAGTTCTTAAATTTGGTGCCCTTATAATACCTTATTCAATTATTGATTCCTCAGGCTGAAATAAAGGGTCTTTTAGCCTATGGCTACGTATATAAAAAAAGAAATACATGAGATAATAAAAAACAACTTAAACAAAAAATAACC
Source organism: Ceratothoa steindachneri (assembly GCA_963969495.1). Lineage (NCBI taxonomy): Eukaryota > Metazoa > Arthropoda > Malacostraca > Isopoda > Cymothoidae > Ceratothoa > Ceratothoa steindachneri. The sequence continues at coordinate 14,208,589 of OZ018336.1, read as the reverse complement.
CATGCCAATAATGATTAATTCTAATGAGACCTGCTAAAACTAAATGATGCTCAAATAAATAATTATTATATCATATATAATTACAAAAGCCCGTGATTTCCAATCCATTTAGTACCACTCAACTGTACATATGATTAAACATACACACTAAGCACTAAAGAAAGAATTACCTCTAACCCGATGTACCAGAATAAGAAACGAGACTTGCTCTTAAAATTTCCAAGTGATATATGCAACGGAAGCGCGCAGTCTAGAATGAGCAGCAAAAGCTTTCGGATAATATTGAGACACTTGTTCTCGTAAATATCTGCTAAAAAAAGTACAAAAACATAATATGAATCATCAAGGATATGGTGGTCGACCTGATGAAGTACAACATTTCCGGAGACTGGCTAAGGTTATTTGATTACAAAGAACTCTGGCTATTGGGAAGAATAGTCTAAGTTTATTAGAATAAGTTGGAACAGAGAACTTAGAATACGTGAGGACGGAGAGCCTTGGGTCCAAAGGCAATCACAGTGATACATATTGAAATGAAAATAGGAGATCAGTTAAAAGAGACACTATAAAACTAAAGTACGAACGAAATTGTCCCCAGAATTTCAGCTGTATAGACGAGAAAATCGGAGGGATTATATCTCAGCGTACTGTTTGAGAATTTGTCAATTAGATTATGATCTCGGGTCTCAAAACAAAAAGTTTAGTGGATGATTAAAGTTGCACCTTTTACGGATGCACTGGGTCGACCTTTATGGTGTATTACTTTTAGGATTAAACGGGCTGGTAGGTGGGTTTTTCAATTCCGAACCATACTATCAACTCGTGTAACGATGTAATCTGCAAAGAAAACAGTTGCTGCAGAATGTTATGAAAGAGAAATTTATCGGGTGCCTGGTAAAAGTGTCACCTGAGCACAATTTGTTATATCGTGGGGATTTCTTCATCTATGCTCAAATAAAGCAAATTGGAGGAAGCGTGAAGATTGTGGTGACCAGTTTCTTAATATTCATCCTTTAATGAATTCTATTTCAAATACCATTAGTTTTATAGTAACTATATAAGAATAAAATGAATTAAAGTAAGATCTTATCTTTCGAATTCATTATTGACTTGACAATAAATGGGGTACGGCCAAGGCAAACCTGATCTTCGAATCAAGATAAAATGATGAGAAACAAAGAAGGAAAAAACATACGAAATAGAGAGCAAGGAGAGCAAGAATCCGTAGGACAAAGGAGATAAAATGTAGATCAGGCGTTCAGCTGCGTACGAACAGCGGAAGGCATCTACGAATATTAGCTGCTGCAAAATCTGCCGGAAGAATTCAGCATGGGAATCCGATCTTGGCGAGAGAGACGGGGGTTGGAGTATCCTCTATAAAGTTGCGTATTTCTTTTACATGGGCCAAAGGCGCAAACGCCAAAATACTGACAGCCATTGCCATGAAGATTCTCTTGACGAAAGCTGAGAAACTCTTGAAAAAGATGAAAAATCTTCTTGAGCCTGGGATGATCTATGTAGTTCTTCTCAGATGAAAAGTATTGGCAAAGTTCCCGATATCAAGGAGACCAAGTTCTTTTAATCTCTGATGTTTTGTTTGTGTGTTCTGTATGGGTGACACCATATAACCCCCATTTTTCGGTCCGGAATAACTCTGCTTTGACTTTTCTTCATTATTTTCCCTCTAAAAGGGATTATGTTTTTCGCTTTGGGGAAGATTAATATTTGTTTCTCTTTTAATTATATATTATCAGTCTGTCTAATTATGGCCATCACGTGTAGGGCATGGGCGTCCAAAGAAGCGAGTTCTGCTCTGATCAGGAGCTCCACAAGACTTACATACTGCCATCTTGTTTCAGGTAGTTCTTGAATTATCCCTGGCAGCTGATTTTGTGGTCGGGATGAATCGGTGCTCATGTTCTATTCAAATGTTTTTGTTTTGCCACTTTGCGGTCATCTTGTTTCCCAGCTATTTCAAGTATCCTTTACCGATCCCGCCTTAGTTTCTCTTTGGTAGAGGAATATTTTAAAGCCTCATTCCTTTATATTTAATTTGCTCCGTTTATTTTTTGTTCCCATTTAGAATCCAATGTGATTTGGGAGCTGTTCATTTTTTTACGTTACTTATATCACTAAATCCGTACTGGCGTTACAATTGTTTGGTTGCTGCATGGGTTCTCGGGTCAAATTACTCCCATTTCAGGGAAAAGACTTACCTTCATTGCATGTTTGCTTTAGTTGAGGCCTGAAATCCTTAACTTTGGATGGGTTTTTCTTTCCAATTGTTTGAAGTGGCTTCATGGACTGCTAGAAAATTTTCGCATAGCTTGAACAATGAGAAAGACCAAGCCCAGACTTCTTATCAAAAACGACAATCGGTTTTCTATATTATATGCAAGGTCTTTGTCTCTAATCACGATTAGATCTTGGAAATTCCGCCATATTTATCTAAATTTGAAGAGGCGTTTCAGTTTGTTAACATAAAGGCGGTAAAGGCTATCTGCAGTCATTCTAATGTTACAAAACCGTTAACTGTAAAATTCAGGTGTATATTTAAAGGGCTCTTGTAGTAACTCTCTTAATGAGCCTTAATTTGAAAGTGTTTCATTAGATTAGAATGAATAAATATGGAGAGCTCTTTTGTTTGTTAGAAATACACCCAACTGCACGATATACTGTACTTTACAGCAGCGATTAAATATGTTTGGCAACAGCTCTGGATCTGGCTATATGTACCGGCAACTATATGGCTCCGTCTTCGAAAATTGCTATGACGATTTTAGTAAAGGTGGTTTGACGAATATAGAAGCCGTCAGATATTGATTTGTTACTTATTCAACCAGAGTTCCTCCTCTATATGAACCTTTTATTTGTTCGCCTTGATCATACCTTTTACTAACCCACATTCCTCATCGCTTTTATCTCGTTGGATAGACCCAAGTTCCTTAACGAATCTAGGCAATTTTGAACCAGATTATCCAAACCAATCCCGCCTATCGTAATCTATTCAGATTATCCAGTTCTTCTTATCACTTCTCATGGAGTCTGAGCAAATCGAATAAAGCGAAATATATAAACTTTCTTAAATATATTATTTGTCCTGATAGTTTACCTATGCCTTCACACGGTTGTTTTAGAACCTAAATTGATAGAAGGGATTCAGTGGCAGAAATTCCCCCTTGGACCACATGTTGGTCTTAACAGGTAGTATGAGCGTCTCTCTAAAACAACTGTAATATAATTAAGACAAGGAGTCCACTGCAACAGTTTCATATAAGTTTACTATTCGAGCTTTACTAAGACCACACTAAATATACTATATACATATCACATACTCAAATCAGACTTAACCTGAGGAATATTGCTCCAACTGTTATTGGTGTACATGACTTACATCTACAGTTACCACGTAATTAGTTCACATACCCCTCCCCCTCTTTCTAAATTGTAGTGGCCTAGCTGGTGAGAGGCTTGGTTTAGAAGCATTGATAGTGCCGACAATCTAAAGTGTCTGCGAACTAACTCTAACAGCTACGCGATATCCACTGAATGGGACGAGGAAAATCTAACCAAGTGCAAACGCCAGTGGATCAAAAACGGGCATTAACAATATTTTTCAATCGGTTGGTTCTTTTTAAGCAGCTATGCAAAAGATGGGCTTCCTTTATGGGTCAGAAATTCCATGCTTCTAAGAATGGCCAACGGGGACGATGAGGGGATGATAGCAACACAAATTTTTATTAAGTTTATACCCAAGATAAAAAAATTAAAAACATACAAACAATAATTAGCAACGTTGAAAAACTAAGCCACTTTACCTAACCCAAATATTTCCTGCGGAGTTAGAGGAAAAAGGGGGCACGCTTTTAGACAAAAGATGCGTTAACAGCTGTAAGAAAATCAGAGGGAGCAAAGGAATTAAAAGACTAGTTTTCGCCTTGACACTAACTGAGTTACAACTATTTACTCCTAATAAAAAGAAGGAGAATAAAATAATAAAAATCGATGAATAAATAATATAACGTCAAAAATGGAATTCAAATTCACTTGCATAGTTTTTTTTATCAATTTTTACCCAAATTTACATTTATATATGGATTAAAGTTAAATCGATATAAATTTTACACGGGAAAAGAAAAGTTGTCGAGCAAACGAAACAATATAGTCTCATGAGAATTAACACACACAAAAGAATAAATTCCCGCAATATCTCACACCAAACTAAATCAATGATAAAATATTTAAAAATACCAACTATATTATGACTGGGAGATAAAGTTTCCTCAGATTAGCTCAAAAGGGCTCCAGAAACTCGCGCATGAGTTTCTATATGTTCCTTTGTGATGATCATCGGACACTAATTTAATTTTGATCACTAGCACAGCTTGGGGTTATACGGAGTTTTTGTATCTTTCTTGACTGTAGGAGAGATATAGAGATAGATAGGGGGAAGAAAATAACCATATTTGATCGAGACAGGGAAGGGTTGTACAGTTTGCTCTAGGGTTGGAGGGAGGGAGGAACAAAGTAGAAGCGGAAAGCGCTCAAAGTGTAGAAGGAGAGCTCCAACTAGGTTGCTGTTCGCCTTAAAGATCCCTTGAGTACTACCAATGGAACGGCGGAAAAACTTCGATGTCAGCCGCAGTTATGCTGACGTTGTTGCTTCGTCTACCTCTCCGGCCAGAACCCAGTGCTGTCTAATATTTTTGGAAGAACCACCACCTTGACTGAGGGGTTAGATGCTTGGAACCAGTTGTAACCTCTGGTGGTGCTGCTGTAAGCGACCAGAAAAGAAGAAGAAACAGGAAAAGAAATAGAAGGGAAAGAAAGGTGCTGAAGCAACAACGGTTACATCAGCGTGATTATATTTATTCCCGGTTACACGATGTTCCACCACGATAGACCCCATCAAAAATGGATTTACTCGTACGTCCGTAATTGATTTCCTTTGGTAGATTGCAAAGGTAGAAGTGTTTACGAGATCCTAGGAGTAAAGGTAAATTTTGCATGCTCTCTATATTACCTCGTGGTAGTATACCGGCCCTAAAAACACCCTCAGGAAGCGGATACGAACCTTTATGCTAAACCTGCCACATTAGTGGAAAATTGCCCAAATGGGCGATTTTACCTGACGTAGACAATAAATTTTTGATACAGTGGGAATACGAACCGAAGGGAGGTGAGAACTTGTTGGACTTGGTGTTTAATACCGGTCTCTGGACTGAGCATGGGTAAATGTCTGTGCGTTAGCAATCACCAAACAGTCATATTCACCATACACAGGCAGTCCCTCTTACGTTACATCCTAAAAACCCTATTATCTTCGCTCTAATTTCAATGCGATAGGATAATTGGACCATACGAGTGGTGAAAGTGCCTCAGCCAACTGGCTGAGATTCAAATACAAATTTATGAAGCAGCAGTCCCCGTTTGTTCCTTAAAAAGATGTGAATGAAAAATCTGCTTAACTTAAATGGTTGAATCGTGGCAAATCGCAACATAAAAAAGGGCTACGGTAATTGGTAAACTACTGGTAGTCACAAAAATCTCATGCAGTACGAAGAACTTCGGGGCGCGTCCCTCTACAAAGAGAACCCAAAAGAATTCTACCAGCACCTAAATAGATACAAACCAGTGCACCAGGTTATAGGCCCTCTAAGAGATGGCGTTGGCGTACTGCAAGAGTGAAATCTAGTTCTCACTAACGTATTGAACGACTATTTCACCTCGGCATTGACACATTGTAATCAATGAGATTATATGCGTGGAACGTAGAATGACAGAATGTGGGACTTGTAAAGTCATAGTAATACTCCGCCTAACGATTCTGATGCTTGCCGGAGGTTTTAGCATCAATACTCTTCAAGCAGGCTTTGGTATGAATCTCCATCAGCTCTACTTTGGCTGGTTAATTAATCCTAAGACAATTCTAAGATTTGAGATACAACCACATATAATCGCAGTTTGAAGGAACTTAATCTTCATTGTACTTCACGTGCATTATAGGCAAGCCCTTTATTTTCTGGTTGTCATGCAACTGATCTTATCTGATGGTATTGAAATTTGATAAGAAGCCGATCAATTGCTCCCAACAGGATGATTCAGCTTGTTCAGTATCTTCTTTCCTTTCGTCAAGCGTTTTTCCTTGAACTTGGCTCTCAGAATTTCTCCCAACCCCTCATATTCGTGGGTAAGCGAAACTTCTCATTCAGGACATGCTAAAGGGTGAGGATTCAAATACACATCTCTCTTCTCAAAGCCAGGATTCCCTTATTGGTGTCTTGCATCACCTTGTCCGGCAGTTGATGAATTAATTCTGTTGTGTGGACACTGTCAAAACTATTGCTCAGTTTCTTTAGCCCATGTCACGTCCAAACTGTTAATAGAGCATTGAGCACCAGTCATTATGTCAGCCTTTAGAGATCCGGCGAAAATCATAGTCAGAACGGTTCCAGTCCGAGCTTACATTTTCTAAACTAAAGTTTTCCTTTTATGATATCCATAAATTAATATTTTGATATTGTTCAGGCACTTTTAATTTTTCGTAATTATTGTTGCGGTTCATATTAGAGAAACCGTATAAAATTTTGAATGGAAACTGTCTCGGCCTAGATTGGGATATTCTAATGTTCTCTAAATCTTAGCTGTGATTTTAGTTTTGTTACAAAATTTTTTAGCTAAAGAACTAGCAAAAACTAGCCATGTATATCTTTTTATGAATCGAAAATTAAAATCATGAATGCTCGTGGAATCTGGCATAGAAATAAATGTACTTACGCCGAATGGTTCATGTAAGGGTGTGTCCATAAGAGGCGCGGCGATTTGCCTTACTGGCCGCCGTGCTGACGCGACTCAGCGCCCCATCTGGCCCTAGCTTAGCCTCTTCTCCTTCTTTCTTTCGGCACACTCAGCCTTAATAAGGACAGTGCGTAAAAACTATTAAATAAAAAAAAACATGAAAGGGTAAATATATTTCAATTGGATTATTATTATTAACTACCGAACTCGAAGAAAAGGTGAATTTGAGTAAGAAAAAGTTATAATGGGACAATTTTCATATTCTCCTCCTTATTTTCAATCAAAAGTTTGGAACTTCTTCGTTTGCACTTTCGCACTTGTGAAAAAAATAATCTAAAAGTTTAATGGCGTAATTATATTGGGAGTAAAAAAGAAAAGTTTTATGTAAATTTGAGATACGTTTTTACTTATAACTATGAGACGCGTTGGAAAAGAAAGCTATAATCAATCTTTACTCATTAAAAACTCATACGTTATTGAAATTTGGCAGAAATTCAAACAATCTCTTGTGTAGGAGCTTTTCCTTTTTCTCCCCGTTATGTTTGACATATCATTACAACCTATCACTCTCTTTATAAAATGGTTGTTTGGGGAGTAAAATGAAATATACTAGCTACAGGTCACCTAGTAATGAATGAATGAAACACTAGGAAATCTTGAATGATCGTTATGAAAATAGAGGGAAAGAAAGTTGGAGAGAATTAAGTAAATGAATTGAGAGGGTGAGTATCGCCTTTCTTTTCTCGTTACTTCCAGTCGACGACTGCAGAAAGTTGAAGAAACAATTTTCCAGGTATAAATGTTGTTTTGGGGGTTTGTTATCTTATTGACGAGATTTCCCTTTGCAATTTTCCCACTGGACATTTATAATCTTTATCATTAATATATAACTATCCGATTACCATATTTCTATGTTCCTGCTGTAATTTCGGGAAAAAATAGTTTTATTACGATCTATATGTTTCTAATTGTTTATATATGAGTTTTAAGTATATACAACTACATGCGGGACTTAAAATCTTTCCTCTAAGTTAAGGAGCAATGTGATAATTGAAACAAGTCAGAAAATTAATGCTTATCCTTTACCCATATTAGAGGCTCTACACTGTTTGCAAGCTTTTTAGTCTTGTTTCTTTAGGAGGCATTTCCCAACAATGGAGCTGTCAGCTTCAGAGACAGCAATTTGTTCGAAATTTTGAATTTTCTTCAACAAAGATGATATTGAAAGGAACTTCACTCATCAGGGACATTTAGCCCATACGAAAGTTTCTATATATTATTCTAATGATTCATTAAATGTTTCAAATAGGCCAATGATATTTTCCGTGAAGTCTCGTGGAAGTAATAGGAAGAGAAGGCGAACATTTCTGCTATGGAAATAGCATACACATTTGGTATTTTTATTGGTTATTATATAATTATAATATACTCTGGATAATATCTCATCTCCTTCGGAATATGTTTATTAAATCTTCTCATGTATCTTCCAGTGTGGTGTTTTACCAAATATAAATCAAGTTAATCTAGTCTATCCAACACTTTAATTTATGTATTTCAACAGGCAAGAAATAAATTTTAACGATTTTAAATAGAGAATTTCTTTAAGTCATCGTCGGAAGTAGTTCATGCGTAGTATAACTATTAAAAACAATCACGATTCTAGTATTTACTCCCTTTAAAGTCCAAATTGTGAATCCAGTTAGATCAAATTACATTTAATCTATTACAATTTGTAATAGATTGAAATGCACCTGCCCATCAATATGCTCACTAGATCAATGACATATTGTGAAGAAGAGATATTTCTTCTTATACTTTTCGTTTCTCTATTAATATTTATTTCCCAATCTTTAATTATGTCGTGATATAGCTATTATATATATATTTATATATATATATATATAAATACAAATATACTGGTTAGGCATGGCCGACCAGTTGGTGGAAGGAGTAAAGGTAAAGGGGGAGAAAACCTTCCTTCAGTACGTGAGATTTAACTATTATTAAAATAGGCGAGTGCAGATTGTCCTTAAATACTAAACTACGGCTGAGTGCAGTTCAAGTTATTTGAAGAGGACGACAAAAAATAATATTTAATAACATATAAAGGAAATATTAAATATCTATAAAATTGGGGCTAAATGAAAATATTTGGTCAAATGAAAAATGACACACGGTTTCAATCGAAGGGACACGTCCAAGGGTTTACAACGTGTTAATGACCTGACTCGTAACAAAGTCTTTAAAGGGGTCACGGTAAGCCGAATTACCATCGAACATTATTAATATGGGAAGACCTGATTATAATAACATCTGTGGGCGATGGCAGCTTGCAGTGCTGAAGCTTGAAGCGACGAAGGGTAAAGGCAATTCGGTAGGCTAGAATTGTAAAGTATATGTTTTACTTCAGGGTTCTTGTTGAGGTGGTATTTGCACGAATCAATTAAAAAACGGCCGTTGCAAGGAGCTCGCCAATCGTCTGGGACAGTGTCTAAGGGGGTGAGAGTTCTAGAATTTGGTGCTCGAATAATCTAAGGGGGAGACGAATCGAGAATCGTGACGTGTTTTCTTTTCTAGGGCGAGCGGGTACTAACTTGATCCTGAAAAACCTTTGGTAAAATAGGGGTTGACGAGGCGGAGAAATCTTTTTAGACCAAGGCGCGCTCTCCTTAGACTAACATGTAGCTCGGGGAATAGCCGGCTTCCAGCCGAGGAATTCGAAAAAAGGAGGCCTATAGAATATTTTTCCCGAGTTCTTTCTCGCTTTGAGGGTAGGGAGTTGAGAGATAAAATTGCCTAAAGCCGCATTGGCTCGATTTCTGCCTTGTTCAACCTTGCTCATCACGCTCTTTGTTTCGAGTTTAAGTGCACGTGTATATCCAAGGGTCCGAGGTCGACCTCAGGGCTCTCTTCTTCTACAAAATATATCCCTACTCTATATATCACAAAAAAATTTTACAGAAAGTTTTAGGTTGCCAGTTAATAGATAATAATAATATTGAAGTCATATTGGATAGTAAGGTTCTCAAAGAATATTTTTATTTTATGAAATTCAAGGGTGTCATCGAGAAAGAAAATGTTTTCTTTCAGTTCAATTATAAATTTGGCAGTCTGAAAATGATTATGTTTTTTATTTGATTTAATTCCATTTAGTATAAAGGCTTAAATTCTATTGGTCATACCAAACTTCGTATTTGGGAGCTTTCTTTTGTTAATATGACGATCTAATTTGATAAAACGGCCTTGGAATTGTTTAGAAATAGGAGTATTTAATTCCCATTAATTTTACGAAGTTAGACTTGCCTCTGCATGTGAGGTAAAAAGAATACCCATAACTTCAAGCGAGAAGTGTCGTAAAAGGCGAACTAACGAGAAAAGACCCTTTTTGGGGAGCAAGAATAATGCACATACTGTCCTGCAGCGCTAGCGTAAAGGGGATAAGTGGGAGGCTGGACCTAAAATTCTAGCCTCCAATGACAAATTTTTCCTACGAAAAAATGTGCACTGTAGTCAATGGGCATGAATAACGTGGACACCGGCCTCTCAGAGCTGTTAATTAGAGTTTACAATGCATAATTGAGTGGGTATATGGAATTCTCAGTGTGGACGGGATAAAAGAAAGAGGAGATTGGTAGTCACTGTCTTTAAAACAGCGAAAATGCAGATGCCTGCTCGATGTGGGATAAAGAGAAAAGAGAATGAAGAGTTTGTATGGCAGCATAAATACACATATGTTGAGGAAAGAAGAGTCGGGGACGTTAAGAGTATGAGTGCTCTGTTCTTAGCAGGAATGAATATGCTGCAGAGTGTACATATTTGAGTATGGTAGTATCTAAGTAACATTATTGTGAGTGTAATCTTTAAACTGGTTCGCTCATGGATGAAGAGAGAAAGAAGATGGAAAAGAACAAAGAACAGCAAGTGAAACGTTATTAAATCGGAGAGAAAGGGAAGATTATTGAAGAGGGCAGATATTAAGAATGGGGTAGTGCTAGGCTTGCGGGGGTGCAGCTAGTACTAATAATAGGGCTAAAAATGAAGAAATCCGTAATTGACGATAAGAAGTTCGTAGGTAAAAGAAAAAGGAGCACGTGGAAATAAATATTGCAGGTGAAAATGATACGATGATTTTTGATTTATACAAGATCAAACAAAAGGTGAAACAACTAATAAAAAAGCAACAAATGAAACCTTTAGACAAAAGAGTAATGATGATTCCAATAATAAGAATAAAATAATAAAAAAGAAATTGACAAACGGGAGGATATTTGTTTAGCGGCTATCCGCGGATTCACTTCATCGTTATAAATGAAGTCAATTCAAATTTCAGCCGAAAACCAGCCTAGTATAAAATTCACAAAACCAAACCAAACGAAGAAAAAGATAAAAAAAACAACCAACTACACAATATAAAAACAGAATAAAACAAGAAGAAGAAAGATGCATGCTCCTCCTTCGGTGGAAGTTTCATCTCTCCCCGCGCAGGATCATGCAACAACACCAAAGAGATTGATGGAAAATCGACGAGTCCAGCCGCCTCCAAAATTAAGATAGTCCACAAGCTTGTGTGCACGAAAAAGTCCCAAATGTAAGTGATAAGAAGTAACTACTACGCTGTCCCGTTACCGGGACAGGTAACCTGTGCGAATATCAACCAGACTGAGACATTCAACAAGAATGTCCCGAGCAGTCCGGGAGAAAAGCAATGGTTGCAGTAAGTGCACGAAATCACACTATAAAATGTTGTTGGGTTTCGATAGTGTGTTGAATTCAAAAACAACAGAAAGCGACCTGAAAATTGCCCGAGATTGGGGGTTATGTCAATGTGAAGAGACATAGTGCGATGGCACGCAAATTTAAGTGAACCTTGTTTATCTCCGTTCTTCTTTGCTCCGCAACTCGGAATGCTACATTAATATATGCGATGTAGCAAATATGAGTAAGAATAAAATAAAGCTGTGACCGCCTAGGATTTACGAACCCTTTGGGGCCCTGAGCATTGTGCTCATTCCCATATATCCAGGAACCAAGTAGGATATAATCTCAACAATCGCCCAGCTCACAACAACCGTGGCCTAACGAGTACCACAAACCATGCCGTGGAGAATAATATTTCCTCGTGAGGCCGCTGAGTGGTTTGTGAACAGGGCATACAGGGTTATATTAGGTACCAATCGGTGCATTGCAACTTCAGTCGTGAAAACAGAAGCAGCCTCTTGGAGAGCCACCCTGAATTTATACAGAGGTGATACGGCAAGAAACTGACCCCATATTTTGAATTGTTTCCATTCATGTACACTTGCATGGATACATCGTGAGACGAAGTGTGCACTAAAAGGGTCAAATGAATTATTCCTGGCGCTGTGGAAGCTTTGAGAGTAGAAGCAGTGCGACAATTATTCAAAGGTGGTACCCTCCATTTTGTCGTCTTGTAGCAAACTAGAGGCGTTCACATCTATAAATCTAAACATCGAGCTCTCAAAACTGTTTCCTAGCCTTAACTTAAAAGGCATACGGTATGATCGGCCTCTGCCAATGGCATAGCCACCGTCGAACTCGGCCAAGGATTCAGTAAAAGTACTTGGTGACATCAAGAGACGTTGGGTTAGCGCGTACAAGTGCATAATGCAGTCTGCACGGCGGAAAATAGGTGGCATATTCACAGCATAGATAAGTAGGTTAAGAACGGAGGGCATACGGAAGGAACCTTTGGCTAGATGGAGACCGATTTTGTGGATCAATTCCATCGTCCATAATGAACGGTTAGTTGCTGATGCGTAAAAATCGCATTTGTAGTCAGGCTTCGAACAAACAAAGGATCTGTAGTAAAGTAAGCCAGTAGATCTACAGGCACGACAAATGTTGAATGTCATGGAACGAAGAATGTCCATGGCGCATGAAGTAGAGAGCTTAAAGCTACCATTGTGAAAGTATGAGGTAGTTAATAGGTCTTTCGAAAAGGGGACAAAGGGAACCTTGTGATTCAACCACTTCAGGGCAAGTTCAGATTGAGGCACAAGTCCTTGTCGAGTGGCAGCAGAAATAAAACTCTTTATGTTAGGCAAATAAAACCAAAACCTGGGTGTTTCTGCATAGTGAAATATGCTGTTCAATCTCTGTTGAATTTCGACGAAAAACTACTAGAATTCGAAACGTCGTCTACGCTGAAAGTAACGAGAAACTTTTCCAGTATCACTGAGATGATAAAGTTGATACTCAGGGCAAAGAGGGGGAGACTCAAGACACTTCTATGTAGTACGTTGCCTTCCTTCAGGTTCTCTTGGAGAGGGCTTCCGCCACCAGACAGTTCCATAGCCAGCATAGTATTGAGGGTTTCCATAAATCTGTATCGCGATGCTGTATCATAGGCTTACTTAAGATAGAAAAATAAAATGGAGTAGTGCTGTCTATGAACGAAAACCTCGCAGAAATCAGTTTACAGTGAAAGCCAAGAATTTGACGTAGAGTCAAACTTGTAGAAGCCTCTCTATGTTGAAGACACCCAAATCCGCTGCTTAGGAAATAGGCTAATCTAGCATTTACCAATTTACCCATCAGCTTATACACGCTGTTTTTTAAAAGGATTGGGCGAAAAGCAACATGGGTAGAGTGATTTCTTCTCGAGTTGCAAAGAGCGAGAACAGTAGTAACTCGCTAGGCGTCTGGGACCATACGTTCATTTCAGACACCTTTGAACAAATCAAACAGAAATGCAATCCTTCCTCATCTACACAGGCTTCGACTTATGGCATACAGGAGATCGACTGGACCAGAGCCAGGTGTTCGACTTAAAGCAGGAGCGGAATACAATTCGCTCACTGGAAACCTGTGATTGAAGTGTACTCCCCTGGATGTAAAGTTCAGTCGGCGCCATTAAGTCAAATGACGAAGTGCACAGGTTGTGTACCATCCCGGAGAGAGAATGTGGAGAAATCGGTCATGAAGGATTTCTCCAGAGTCCAAAGTGATGTCCGTTTTTGTGAAGAATGGGAGGTTTTCCTACGAGAACTTTTCGCGACTTCTTATGACTCACTTCTACACCTCGGCAAGAGGGGTTTCCGATTAAAAAAAATACAATTATGTCCCGAAAGTAGGCCTAGCCTATAGAAATTGAATTTTCCTCCTTAGAAGAAGGGTTGTTCTCTTTTCAACAGTAATTAAACCTATAACCGCACAAACTAGCCACAGCAACATCCTTCTCCGAAATGAAGGAGGATGTCCAGGCTGTTAAAGGGGCAGATGTGGAAAGCCCTGGCTTTCAAAGGGGAAAAAGTCGCATTATGAGGTCCTTTCTCTCGTTTTAAGTTCTAATAAACCCAAGCACACTGTTGAGGAATTGAATCAAATTCGGTCTTTGGCACCGAACCCAGGTTCTCCTTCATGGAAGATAGCTAATTCACATCGGGAATCATAACAAGCTTTGGGTTGGCATCCAATTGTCCATCCCCTGAACGGCTCACATATTCCTATCCAAAACTCTTCAGTCATCGTTTGTAGTTTAGCAAAACGACCTCCTTTGGGATACGAAGGGAAACAGGCATACGGGACTCCTTAAGATGCAGGATTGCAGAGCAGTTAGATGCCTAGCCAGGTTTGCACTGCCTAACCTTACCATTTAAGGGCGTGGGCATTATTGAGAGACTCGCACAGGTAAAGATCAATTCTGGACCACCTAACTATTTGCTTGAAAATAACTGGTGAGAGGAAAGGGAGGACAACTGCTGGAGCTGAGAAAGAGTCGCCCAAGGGCAACTCCAGAAAGTTGCTCGAAATATAGCAAAATATGTAGTATTACCTGTGGCTCATGTAAAGGGTGGAGTTTCTTGTTACCTAGTCCTCTCTGATCCCTATAAAGGGTAAGACCGCGCTTAGAGGTGGATTCTATACACATGAGGTCGCCCACTATTGTCGGCTAAGGTATCTATGCCGAAAAAATATATAGTAGCATAAAGAAAAATACTAGTTTCTCCCAAAGCCTCGGTTGGTTAAGAGGAAAGACTCCAAAGAATCATAATATTCAAGAATGACATTATATATATATATATATATATATATATATATATATATATATATATATATATATATATATATATATATATATACACTCGACCAATGGTTCCGAGCTTAGATGGGCCTTGTCAATACACCCCGAAAATCACAAAAATTGGTCCGGGATCTTTGACGATATATGATGGTTCCACCATAGCCACTTCATATTATGTGAAATTGATTACAATGAACAGAGTCAACGGCCTACCAAATCCCGTGCCTATTCCTTCCTCCAGACATCGCGCTTTCTCCTTTCAAGGCAAGGAGCGACCTCAAGGGTAGGTCCACCGCTGTCACTTGGCTAAGTTCTGGTAAGAGGAGGAAATTGTGCCTAGTATCAAGAAACTCTATGGATAGAAAAAAAGCTTGGAAGGGGGTAGACGGGTATGTAATCAAAATGAGTTTAGATAGGTCGATCCACTAAGAAGTAGGGTAGATGATCACATATTTATATCATAATTGATACTAGGTACATGGATGGCAGCAATATACCTAGAACCCATGTGTAGCGCCCGAAACACAGTACCCCGACAGACTGTATACATTCCGGGTTAAACGCATAGTAGTATAAAAAATAATGACCTGAAGGACCGAGGAAGATGCGCACCAAATACGTACCCCGAATCCAACAAATACTTCAATTCAACCCAGGAGAAAACGCCCAAATATTTACAACGACCGCAAAAAAATACTTCAATTAAAACCAGGAGGAAGTCCAAAATATATTTACCCCGAATCCAACAAATACTTCACGTCAACCAGGTAGGAAGCACATCAAATAATTACACCGACCCCAACAAATACTTCACTTCAGCCCAGGAGGAAGCGCACCAAATAGTTACCCCGAGCCCAACAAATACTTCTATTCAACCCAGGAGGAAGCGCCGAATAAACATACCGCGACCCAAACAAATACTTCAATTCAACCCAGGAGGAAGCGCACCAAATACTTACTACGACTCCAACAATTAATTCAATTATACCCAAGAAGAAGCGCACCAATAAAGACCTCAACTCCAACAAATAATTAAATTCAAGCCAAGAGAAAGCGCCCTAAATACTTACTGCAACTCCAATAAATACTTCAATTCAACCCAGCATGAAGCGCACCAAATACTTACCTCGACTCCAACAAATACTTCACTTCAACCTTGGAGGCAACGCACAAAATACTTACTCGGATCCCCCAAAATACTTCAATTCAACCCAGGAGGAAGCACACCAAATACTCACCCCGACTCCAACAAATACTTTAATTCAGCCTAGGTAAAAGCGCACTAAATACTTACCGCGAATCCAACAAAAACCTCAATTCAACCCATGAGGAAGCGTACCAAATATTACCACGACTCCAACAAATATTTCAATTAAACCCAGGAGGAAGCGCACCAAATAATTACCCCGACTCCAACAAATACTTCAATTCAACCCAAAATAAATCGCACTAAATACTTACCGCGACTCCAACAAATACTTAAATGAACCCAAGAGAGAGCGCACTAAACACTTACCACGAATCCAACAAATACTTCAATTCAACCCAGGAGGAAGCGCACCAAATAATTACCCCGAACCAATAAATACTTCAATTTAACCTAGGAGGAAGCGCACCAAATACTTACGCCGACTCCAACAAATACTTAAATTCAGCCCAGGTAAAAAGCGCAGCAAATCCTTTCACCAAATCCAACAAAAACTTAAATTCAACCCAGGAGGAAGCGCAGAAAATAATTACCCCGACTCCAACAAATACTTTAATTCAACCCAGAAGGAAGCGCACCAGAGACTTACCCTGACTTCAACATATAATTTAATTCAACCACAGAGGAAGCGTACCAAATACTTACCCCGACCCCTTACAATACTTCAATTCAACCCAGAAGAAAGCGCACCAAATTCTTCCCTGAGCCCAACAAATACTTCAATTCAACCCAGGAGGAAGCGCACCAAATACTTACCCTGACTCCAACAAATCTTTCAATTCAACCCTGGAGAAAATGCACCAAATACTTACCCCGAGCCCAACAAATACTTCAATTCAACCCAGGAGGAAGCGCACCAAATACTTACCCTGACTCCAACAAATACTTCAATTCAACCCTGGAGGAAACGCCCCAAATACTTACCCCGAGCCCAACAAATATTTCAATTCAACCAAGGAGGAAGCGCACCAAATACTTACCCTGATTCGAACAAATACTTTAATTCAACCCAGGAGGAAGGCACCAATTACTTACCCCGAGCCCAACAAATACTTTAATTCAACCCAGGAGGAAGCGCACCAAATACTTACTCCGACTCCAGCAAATACTTCAATTTAACCCTGGAGGAAACGCACCAAATACTTACTCCGAGCCCAACAAATATTTCAATTCAACCGAGGAGGAAGCGCACCAAATCCTTCCCCCGATTCCAACAAATACTTCAATTTAACCCTGGAGGAAACGCACCAAATACTTACCCCGAGCCCAACAAATACTTCAATCCAAATACGTTAGACGTTTAATCCACGCGACGGGGCATCCGCAAGGTTTGAATTGGACGGGACCCAAGTGACCGTCGGCCTATGATTACAAAAGAATACATGGAACATGATAAGAATATAAGAGTTAATTTAAGTCAATAATGAATGCAAAATGGCGCTCTTAGTTAATAAACCCGCACTTGCCCTAGAATCTGAGAACAAGTGGTAGGAAGGGCGGTTAAGATACAAAATAAACAGGGCGGCAAACTCCGCTTTAATGGCGTAGGTGGGGGCTGGAAGATACAACGTTGCCTGCCTCTGATCGAAAACCCATCCCAAAACCACACGTGTGGCGTCGCTGAAGGCGACGGGGAGCGAGGGAGGGGCCCACCCGACTCGTGTCTTCGCCCAGGGGTCCATCCGGAAGGGAGGAGGACCGCAAGAAGTGCGACTCGGAGGAGCGCGCGTAGGCCAACTGGGTCCCAAAACGCGGTAGGCCAACGGCCATCCCCACAAAATTAAGCAGGCCACCAAGCCTGGCCGAGAAGGGGGAGTTAGAGGACACACACGGGGCCCACTGTAGGGCTTTGCGGGTCTTCTTTCGCATCTTCGGGGTAAGGCAGGTGAGGCTGGAGCGCAGATCGATATCAACGCCCAGATACACAAGGTGGCGGGTAGGGGTGAGCACAGACTTTGCTTCGTTGATGAGGATGGGGGAATTGCGGACCAACTCAATAAATCTAAGGCGGGCGGTGGGGTAGCCTAGGCCCAGGATATCGTCGAGGTATGTAGAGAGGACAATGCCCGCCTGTCGCGCAAATTCAGCAAAGATGGGAGCCATGCAAGCCTTCATGATGTAGGGAGATCCCGCGAACCCCATGGGTAAACGTTTAAAACGAAAACGTTCAGTCCCACAGAGCACACAGAACCAAGGCCTAGCATTGGGGTAGAGTTTTATATGGGAAAATCCATGCTGCAGGTTGATCTTAATCGCCCATGTGGCCTCTCCTGCATCACGCAGAACCTATCCAAGAAAAGAGAGCTGACAAGGAGGGGGGGTATACAAACCCAACACGCCCAAAGGGGACATGTAAATGAGGCGGCCCTCGCGCTTATTTTGGGGGAACAGGAACACCTGATGGGCGCACCTGAGCCGCTCCGAGCGTTCTAAAACGCCAGCGCACAGAAGGGTCTGCAGCACCTAGGAGCAACAGTCTATTGCTTGGGGCGAAGTGACGGTACGCGCCGAGGTACACTTGCACCCCTTTTCCACCCGCAGCTTTCGCCACATTGGAGGGAAGGGGCACATGGTGGCAAACGTTACCGGGCACGAAGTCCCAAATGTGACGCTGCAGGGCTTTGTTGCGGGCCCGCGCCACCGGGTCCAACACGCTCCCAGCCTCACCCTCGTTGTCCTCGTTAGCCTCTTCGTCACCGTCGCCCTGGTCCGCACCTAACTCGACCCTGGCTGCCGGGGGTGCATCCTGAACAGGAGCCTCCTCAGCTGGCGAAGCAGAGGCGTCCTACGGCACCGGGCCCGGGACGTTCTCGATGAGGTCGATTACATCTTGAAGTTGGGGATCGTTATCAATCAACTCCTGGGTATTTTCCTCCAGGGGAACCACCATATTAATGGCGTCTATGGCTGCAGCCAGGCCAGGATCCGCCGCCAACAGGCCTTCCTGGGCTGAAAGCTGGAAGTTCTCAAGAGCCCGAAGGTCCTCATCGGGTAGCAATTCCGCCCCAAACTCGGGCAGGGCATCAATACTGTAGCCGAACTGCTCTTCCCCGCCCGCGCCGAGCCCCACGGTGAGGGAGAGGTCAGCCCCAGCCCCAGGAAACTCTACACCCAGGAAGATGGGGAAGGGAGGGGAAAGGGAAGGGGCAAAAACGAAGATCCCCCTAACCACCCAAACCTCATCCTCCCAAGAGTCCGCAGGGGACCTATTTGCGGCCATCCTTAGGCCTACTGCGAGCACGTGGACGACGACGGGGACGTGCGGGTGGGGCTGCCGGCTGAGGGCGGGCAGGTGGAGGGCGGGACCAAGATTCCCTTAGCACAGTCCTATTGTAGATGACAGGGTCAATGGGAATACCGGCGCCCTGGGTAGCCTGGAGGCGATATTCCTCCACGGCGTACCCCCAACCCACGTGGGAGAACAGGTAGTAAAGTCGCAACCTGGTGCGTAGCCAGGCCGTCTCCTCTTCGAGAAGCTGGTCCCGGAACCTATAAACTATAAATAATAGTTGGAGCTCCTCAATATCCCAGGTTCTAAAGCCGGGAGGGGTGGGTGGGGAGGATAGCCTAGCCCTAAGGTGTGTAACAACCAAAGCCCAGTCCTGGGTAACCCGGTGGGCTTCCACAATTTGAGGAAGACCTTGGTTGGGTTGAAAACCTAGGTTAGGCTCATCGAAGCCTAGGGCCCACGGGCATCAATAGGGTCAGGGTCCCACGCGGTAGAGTTCCTGGAAAGGGGCAAGACCTCACGAGTGCCGATGGAGTCTAACGCCTGACGAGGCAGTGTCTCCAGCACTTCGACACCGGATTCTGAGGCCGTGGTACTATCCTGGTCAGGAGGGAGGGGGGGACGAAGGGGCAGGTTCTGGTGCTTGAGAAGCCTGACAGCCAGTACGAGCTCGGCTAGCCGCTCCCTTAGTGGGCGTCTTTTGGTAAGGAGTCTTTTAAGGGGGCATGAAGGCGGGTAGTCTCGGTAACGAGAGTCCCACAGAACACTTTTACGTGAATAAGAACTTCAGCACCCCTGAGCCTAACGCAAAAAGGACATGGACTTACCCTAAGGAAGGCTGCAGATTTAAATTTATAATTAAGAAAATAATTATCAGTGAAGCCGATAATTACATAAAGGCAAGCCTTTATTCACAATATCTACAATTTATTTGAGGGCTATGAACGTGTTAGATAAATGTGAAGCGCCCCACTAAATTAACGGTAAATGTTTAATCTGAGGCAGGCGCACCAAATACTTACCCCGAGCCAAACAAATACTTCAATTCAACCCAGCAGGAAACGCAGAAAATACATACCCCGACCCTAACAAATACTTCAATTCAACACAAAAGAAAACGCACTAAATAATTACCGCGACTCCAACAAATACTCCAATTTAACTCAGCATGAAGCGCACCAAATACTTACCCCGACTCCAACAAATACTTCAATTCAACCCGTGAGGAAGCGCACCAAATACTTACTCCAACCCTAAAAAATACTTCAATTCAACACAGGAGGAAGCGCACAAAATACTCACGCCAACTTCAACAAATACTTAAATTTAACCCAGGTAAAAGCTAACCAAACCCTTCAACCGAATCCAACAAAAACTTCAATTCAACCCAGGATGAAGCCTAGATAATACTTACCCCGGCTCCAACAAACACTTCAAATCAACCCAGGAGGAAGCGTACCAAATACTTACCCTGACTTCAACAAATACTTTAATTCAACCCAGCAGGAAGCGCACCTAAATACTTACCCCGACTCTAAACAATACTTCAATTCAACCCAGGATAAAGCGCACCAAAGAATTACCCCGACTCCAGCAAATACTTCAATTCAACCCAGGAGGAAGCGCACCAAATACTTACCCCGACTCCAACAAATACTGCAAAGTCAATCCAGGAGGAAGCACATCAAATAATGACCCCGACTCTAGCAAATAATTCGATCCAACCCAAGAGAAAGAACACTAAATACTTACCGCGACTCCAACAAATACTTTCATTCAACCCAGGATTAAGCGCACCAAATACTTACCCCGATTCTAACAAATATTACAATTCAACCGCGAAGAAGCGCACCAAATACTTACTCCGACCCCAACAAATACTTCAATTAAACCCAGGAGGAAGCGCCTCAAATTCCCACCCGACTCCAACAAATACTTCAATTCAGCCCAGTAAAAGCGCACCAAATATTTACCCCGAATCCAATAAATACTTTAATTCAACCCATGAGGAAGCGCACCAAATACTTACCCCGACTCCAAACAATACTTCAATTCACCCCATGAGAAAGCGCACCAAATAATTACCCCGACTCCAACAAATACCTTAATTCAACCCAGGGGGAAGTGCACTAAATACTTACTCCGACCCCAACAAATACTTGAATTCAACCGAAGAGGAAGCACACCAAATACTTACCCCGAATCCAATAAATACTTCAATTCAACCCAGTAAATGAGTAAAGAGTAAAGTAATCTTATTTGAGAGTCAAAATGGAATTTCGTTCGATATTCGTAGCCGTGATTTTTCTTTTATATAAGTTCAAATTT
Source organism: Ceratothoa steindachneri (assembly GCA_963969495.1). Lineage (NCBI taxonomy): Eukaryota > Metazoa > Arthropoda > Malacostraca > Isopoda > Cymothoidae > Ceratothoa > Ceratothoa steindachneri. The sequence continues at coordinate 14,186,983 of OZ018336.1, read as the reverse complement.
AAGTACTGTTTATAGAATGAATTGTAATTTATATTGGGTCAGATGAAGAGGATGTGACTACAAGGTTTTAAAGGTTAAGAGATCTTGTGTGATGATTAGAAAGATAGTAAAGGTTTTGATTAGAAAATGTGCAAGGAAGCGGCTTTAGAAAGTAAGATAGGAGTTATTACGATGTTATAGTAGTTTGATTAGGTTAATCAAACAAGAAATTTTACTCATACATCAAAGTTTTAAAAAATTCATTTAGTTATTGCATGCAAGAAATTATAGAATTTAATCTTTGATATTCTTTTAAAAAAGGTTAATAACGAATGAATTTGCATAAATTGAACGATAGTTGTCAAAATATTTTCTTGCCCATTTATATTTCTAGGAAGAACCATCCTAGAAAATTTTAGGTTGAATTTTTTAATAATAGGCACATACTCGTACATCTAAGACTTGGCAAAATAGGTATAAAGTAGATGAAATTAAGGATGAATAATCACTTAATATTGAACCTTACTGTTTATTAGAGCCGTGAAACCCCGATTGGATCCTTGTAATGGCTTTGATTTTCTTTTCAACACTAAGTAGACTTGGATTATTTCCATACAAATTCATTCATATTGCTCTTGTAGGAGATTTACTCTCTCATTTTGGTTATATGTGTTTTCTATTTGGGCACATATTAATTGGCCCTCGTGAAACTTATTATACTTTGCATGGTCAATTGGTCGATAAACTTCTTTTTTTATATGAAAAATGGATAGTATATTCTCTTTCACACTCTTTTTTTGTTAGATTTTTACTCGCTTTTCAATTTATACTTTTTACTTTTTACTGGCTATTTTGGCTTACAACTTTATAATATAATTTTATATTAAATCACAGCAGATTAAATGATGTCACCCTTTAGGAAACTCCCACAAGAGGGTGAAAGAAGCAGACGGATTAAAATTTGTCCATTACGTAAAACTATCGAAAGAAACTTTTTGTGAGAAAGAGCTAGTTTCATGTATTTTGGCTTAAATTTTCCCTAATTAGGAATCATATTATGTCTAAAAGTGGCGAGGTCGTTAAAATTATTAATCGACTAGTAAATTTTCTAACAAATTGCGCAAATCACCCTCATGTGTTGATGAGGGGGAGGAATTATTCTTGTAAAGAAGGTATATCTAGCAAGATGGGCAAACCACCCTCCCTTGTTCTTGTGTCCCTAAGAATTATGCCCAATAAAGAATGTGAATGTCAAAGATTCTAATTCCAAATTATCCCCTTTTTTAGGTGAATGAAACGTCGGCAAAAAACACACCTTCTGCTGTAACATTTATATAGACACACCTCACCCATGATTTAGTCTTTTATCTTCCTTTGAAAATTAAAACTTTTTAAGAAATATATTAAGGGTAAATTAGTAAGGAGCAATAATGAGATAAATTACAAGGTATTGAGCAGAAAAAATACCCTAAGTTTTATCAGTATATCTCATCTTACCCCCCCAAAATATATATATATATATATATATATATATATATATATATATATATATATATATATATATATATATATATATATATATATATATATATATATATATATATATATATATATATATATATATATATATATATATATATATATATATATATATATATATATATATATATATATATATATATATATATATATATATATATATATGGTAGGATTAAGGCAAAAGTAAGTTTAAGACCTTGATTATCTGATCTTTCGGACATTTAAACTGAAGTCTTCTGAAATGTTAAGGGATTGAGGTCAGAGTGGAAACTACTCAGACCTTTATTATGGTTTAGTGAAATTATGACACTTATTTTTTGGTGAATGAATAAATTGTTCCCAGGTTCAGGTTTTCTCAGTGAGTTCCGTTTCCTTTGGCCTATAGCCTTTTTTATACAATTTGGGTACAATATTATTTTGCTTCTATGTTTTTCTCATCTCGTTTTTATTTCTTAATCTAATTTTCTTTTTCTTACTTTTAGCCAGCTGTTTTTCGTTCCTGCATTCCTACTTATAAATTTATGCATAAAATAAGGATGGTGTTGATTTCAGGTTCTCTTGTATTTCTCACCCTGCTGCGGTCTGAGAAATTCACCTAAAGCTCTTTGTGTGTGACTTTCTTCCGGTTCATCGCAGGCGCCATAAATTCTAGCGTGTAGGAAAGTGTTGCCCGGCTCTACGCCTGTATGGTCGTCAAGTTCCGTACGACCATGTATGTATTCCATTTGATATTATAATTGAATCTTAGTGCCTGATTTTCAAAAGAGCATTTATTTATGTTGCTATTTGAAGAGGCGTTGAAACAAATCCTTGGGTAGGGTATCCGGACTTTCACTACTGCTGATTTTAATTGTTTTTTGTGTGGTACTTGGCTGTAAAATATGGCTTCGTGCCCTGAATTTTGCAAACCTGAAGGCTAATATGTTGAAAATAGGGGAGAATAGTACGATCGTAGTGTTTAATTCGGCAGGCACAGTTTTGCATCTTCCTTTGGCAATGAGGATTACTTTGTAAGGTTATTATGAATTTTCCATTTCTCTTTGACTATGGGGATCCATTTGACCTTCATGGCAGTCGCCTTTTGACATCATTTTTCTAAAACTTTCTAACGTGTCGTAGTCTTGTTGATGTCCTGCTCCTTGTGAATTTTGAGTGTTCGAGGGAATATGAGCTTTCTAATTTCATCACTGTACAGTGCAATAAGTGTGGATATTATATTCGCTCCTTGTGGAACTCCAGATCTGATATAAAACGGAGGCCCGGTGTGACTTGGAATGTTATTACCGTTCTCCTGTGAGTCTTTATGCCGTGTAGTATATTCTTGTAATAAGGAGTAAGACAGATCCTTGGCAGCTCATATTTTACCGTGTCAATCAACAACTTATAAAAGGCTTTCTTTAATTCCCCGAAAAGTACATCAACCATGCAGTTAGACGCAAGCTCATTGGAAAGATGATCGTAATTTATTGGGATCGGTGTGTGCGCTCTTCTATTCTTCCAAATTCGAGGTTTTTTGGAGAGCGGCAGATTGAGTTGAAAGCTTAGACACCAGGCTTTGTTTGCTAATCCTTTCGAAAACCTTCCCAATTCTCTCAAGTTGAGAGATCATTCTTTTTAAAGAAATAAAGTACATTATGGATCTCTTCAAGGCGCCTAAGTATTTTGCTACCAATGCGGAAAGGAAAAATCTACTGTCTCCTCTATCTTATCTCTGAGCACTCTTTTAAGTGTCTTACACTTAACTAGTTTAGGCCATTTTGTTTAAATCCGTAGACTGGAGTAATCATCTTTTCCATAGTGATCGCTTTTCATTCCGGGGCACATTTCTGCAAAATAGTGTTGTTGCAGGAAGGTGCATGGCGAATATCTTGTAGTGCCTATTCACGTGACACAAAACTCTATCTTCGAAGCCTTGGTCGAAGTTTTCTTCCTTTTATTTGCTGATTGGTAAAACATCGTTCCAAATTTGGCAGAAAAGTTCGACTTTCTCTTAGGTACTTCTGATGCACCACATTTTTGTTGAAGTTCAAGAAAGTTGTGGTGTTATGTTCGTTTTTCAGGTTGTAGATTTTGTCTTTCCACTTATCTTTGATCTCCTATGAGGGGCGGGGTTCAATGATATCTGAGCTGCTGAACTGGCTGAAATCCATTGGGCCTGGTGATGTATTGGCTTGTTTCCTTGCCTATTCCCAAGGAACCGCTCCTGTAGGATGATTTTCTCCCGAGTTACATGCGTCGGAATCAGGATTTTTCGATTGGTGTGGAGATTTTATCGTCTGCATTGGAGAGCTGTTTATGATAAAGATAAGTAACTGTCATGGGTAACTGCCTTTCACTTGTTCTTTTTAACTTATATATGGAGTTCTTTGAAACAAGAGACCTTCCTACTCTACTTAACTTCCGGATTGTTTGATACAGGTATATTGATAATGTCATTTGCCTGTGGCCTAATTCAAAAGATGTTACTAGCTTTCTTACCAAACTTAATTTATTCGTCCCTTCCATTAAATTTACCCATGAGGTTGAAAATAACGGAACCATTCCCTTTCTCGCTCTTCTATTTCATAGAACACCGACTGGTTTTAAATACTGCATCTATCGCAAACCTATTAATTCAAACTCTTATATTCATTTATACTCTGCGTATAATTACGGGCTTTACGGTTCTTAGTACTGAATATATGGATGTGGAATTCTCCAATATTTTGGAAATTGGCCATAAATTATGATACCCTTATTCCTTAGTTCTAAACTATCTTTCGTCTGCAAAAAGTGCGTTCTATATGACAGTTCTTGCTATCCTTTTTAAGGTTAAAAACATTTTGGAATTATTCTTCTTTAATTGTTTTCATTGACCTTCCTCGACTTTTAAAAAACTTTACCATTTCCGTTGCTTTCAAATACGAGTCAACTATAAAAAACATTCTAGTTCACAATAATTGTAATAATATAAGGGAAATCTATACGGTCGAATGTTCTGTTTGTCCAAGTAAATATTTTAGACAGACAGGAAAGCAATTATCTCTCTGTATTAATCAACATAAATACAATGTTAGGAGAGCTGTAAATAATAGTGCCTTTTTATGCATATTTCCGAAAATAACTACTAAATTATTTGGAATTCAGCAAAATTTATTTTTTGCTCAAATGACTCAATTAAAAGAAACCTTGTTGAATGTTCATGTATAAGTCAATTCGATAAATTTAAAATTTCCCCTGGCCTTTCTAAAATTGATGCCATTATGAAAAATTTATTCCTAAAGAAATTAGTTTTGACTTCTGTTCTTAGTTTTGTTTGCAATATTCATTGTTATGGGTACCTGATTTGCCAATTTAATTATTTACTTGATTTTGTACTTACATTATTTTATTTTTCTCTCACTTTACTTTCCTTCCTTCACCCAACGTATCTGCTTGCTTCTCGTGTCTCTTCTAATCTCTTTCTTTAGAATTTCTCCTATCCATTAATCGTTTTACTCCTTTAACTCTGCTCTTGAACCTTTCTGCCTCTTGGTTTGCTATCTATTATAGCTAATTCTTAATGTGAATTTACCCGTCTCTCTTCTACTTCTTCATTAGTGATTTCTTGTCTTAGAGGCGGTCCTTTATTTTTTAGAGTCTTATATATACCTTTATTATATTATTTTCGCATGTACATACTTATCCTGAAGATTGAACTGAATAAAGTTAGAAAGTACTCGGAAGCACCTTTGCATTTTTTCTGCGGGACATTGCATTCAAATATACATTATACATATATATATATATATATATATATATATATATATATATATATATATATATATATATATATATATATATTTATATATATATATATATATATATATATATATATATATATATATATATTTATATATATATATATATATATATATATATATATATATATATATATATATATATATATATATATATATATATATATATATGTATGTGGAAGAGAGGAGAGCTCTAAAGCTCAAATAGACCCCATGAAAGGTAGAAACAAATATAATAACATATTCCGAGATTAATGGCGTACCTAGGGTGAGCCGCTTGTGTTGGGATGATACTATTTCTCTCTTTAGCAACTAGATATTTGGCCCTAAATTTAAGTATCTTCCTATTTGCCTTACTAAAGTTCACCCACATTCGAATATTCTTGAAAAAACGCCTTGCATTTTCTTGAACGAAGTTTGGACGATTCTCTGATAAAGAGTCAAAACTAGATCTGAGGTTATTTATTTTTAATGAAATGCGTGCAATTATTCATCAGACAAGGTCCATCATCCCATATGCTTCTTCTAATATTTTAGATCTAGTTGTTTACCAAAGATGTTTGCATTAAACGGTTTCAGAGCAATTCAAGCTGAAGGTTTTGGAGGATTCAATGTTTCATCGAAGTTAGTGTGCTCAATGAGTTGTCCTTACTTAGGACCTACAAATGTTACCGCCTTTCGTTTCCCCCCGTGATTTTTCTTGGTAAAGTTCTTTAATACAAAACGAGGCTCTTTATGAGATTGATTGTGATGTGCACTGGTCGGATAATAATTATGTGTGATTCACCAAGAGTTTGGGGGAAAACATTGGGTGAGTCGGGTTGTAATCTTTGTCTAGAAGACTACTTTCTTCGGAAATAATGCTGTTCGTATGCTAGATGGTGCAGAGGCAAAAAATCAACTACCTTGAGATCTCAAAAGATCACCTACTTATGATCCTAGTAGTTGATAGCAAAGAGAAGTCAGTATCTCACTCCGTCTTTTCTGCTGGTTTGAGTGTACTAAACTTGTAGGCATTGGTTGCATCTTTAAGCTTGTATTCAGCCAACGATCTAATGTTGAAGACATGTTCAGGAAGATGAACAAGTGGGTCATGGAAGCCTGGTTATATAGCTGATGGGGTGTCACAATAAAGAACCTGCTACATGTTCTTGAGATTAATTCACTGTAAATATGTCAAATTTTCAAATCGAGAAAAGTTAACTTATTAACTTCTCTCGATTTGAAAATCTTAGAGTCGCTGTACATGAATTCAATAAATCCCAACATTAATAATTACACCAGCTAAACGAAAGAAGCTTGTTAGTAGTTTTCTATCGTTATGTAGTTGATTTCACATTTTTTTCGTTTTTTTATAATTTAATATAATAGGTTATTTTATTGTTTATTCCGGTTACCTTTAATTTTTCAGACTCAAGTCAGTTTATGTTAAAAATTCACTTCTTCCTATTACTTTTTAAAAATTAGGTAAAGTGGATATTATTAAGTAATTCTATTTTTTTTTACTTTCCTCTCAATATTTGTCAATATTATCCATTAAATAATACATGTTTCTAACTCTTTAACTGTTAATGTTTTTCTTTCTTCCCTTTCTTATACCTCAACACAGTCGCTGATAATGGTCTTAGAGAAGGTCCAAAACGTCCGGTCGATAAATGATTAGTGTAATCTCCTTTGTCTTCCTTTTCCTACTACAAATCAGAATTCCTAGGAACAAATCAATTTCAAGTATCATATATATATATATATATATATATATATATATATATATATATATACATATATACAGGTCCCACTAAAAGTATCCTATCGCAATAAAAATTTGTATTAATTTCAACCATAGTCACCGACGTATGATTCATTTCTATTTATTTGTTATAGAGATATCTATTAGCTTTCAAATAATGGTCTGATATGAAAACTTTTTAATGCATTTTTAAGTTACTATCGTGATAGCGTTCCATGCGTGTGGGCTTGCGTCAAATTTGTCCGATTTTATGTTTTTTGTCATTGTAAATTTTGTCCATCATCAAATACTCTTCGAAGAGTTTTAATTCTCAGTTTAGTTTTTTGGGGGGCGTCCTTTTGTGTTGCTTTTAAAATTCATACGACCCGTTCTCAAAATTCGCTTACTGTCACTAATAACCTTGTCTGTTAGAATATTTTTAGCAAACTTTCCCCACAAAATTAGGTAATTCATTAAGAGTTCTTATTCTTTACCTCGCAAATTACCTCATCCTTCCTTACGCCCGGCCTTATCGTCAAAAGCTCTGATAGGAAAAGTTTTAAGAATCAGACACAACTACGGTACTGGAAAAATTCTTAGGTATTTTTACAATATTTTGAATAACTTGGTGCGCGCATGTCAGTAAAAATGGATTTCCTTCGGTCCCACCATGAGTATTTTCCCTAAAATTGTGAATACTTCAAGTGAAAAAAGGGTGAACGCTTTCACGAAGATATCCATTTGATGGAGGAACGCAACCAAGGACGTTGGGATGACAACTTTCTGTCTGACTAATGCTGGTGCGTGAAACAATATTTGGAGTCTTCTAGTTTCCTTCGGATGTCCTTCAAGAGAACATTCAACCATGAGTATCTTTTCTGTATCTTGTACTCTTCTTGGTATCAATTAGAAAATTATATAAATCTTCTGGTAGAAATCAGCTTAAAATTTCCTATTGTGTGTACATTCGCCTACAAATATGTAGATCGGAATATAGGAATTTCTGCCAAGTGCTTATATCTCCAAAACTTGATCGGATTAGATAAAATGAGCATGATTTACAGATTTAGCTCAAGACACTGGCCTAAAATCAGATAATATATGTTAGACCTTGAAAACAGCGCAAACCACTCTTATATATTAAGAGATAGTATTTCAGTAGATAGTTTGCTTCCATTAGCAGCATTAGAGGATTGTCCACGGCGAGGTATGCCACAAATTAGTATTTTTCGAAGATCTTTGATGTTATCCGAATAGAATTAAACTTATATGAGGCATTCTTTTAACTGTTTTTTCTTAAAATAGGAAATTGATGCATTTTTTCTTTGAACAGAGACCATAAACTCGCGATGGGGTACATGTGAGGTGAATTTCCTAGGAGTAGTATCAAGTTAACACGATTTTTGTCCCAGCACTTCTTTACTGATTTTTATGTATGGCATGGGGCCGAATAATTTTGAAACATCCAAAGCCTACTTAAACTCCCTTACTAGTGGTAGTAAACGTCCTCTAAGTACCTCTATGTACCTCTCTTGGTTAAGATGACTTGTTGCATGGATACAAATTGCCCTATAAACCATAATCTTTTGTGGAAATTTTACCGTTTTTCAAAGACAATCTGGTAGAAATTCCTCACCAGGCATCCTTCTTATGCTTTGCAACCGATCATCGAGCACTACTATTTTCAATTCGTCAGAAAACACCACCTGCAACAATTGAAAACCATATGACTAATAGAACATCCAGAAAATGCAAGTGACTGTTTTAGTCTATTGCACTCACAAATCAAAAGTCATTTTTAATTCATTCTTCATGAAGATAGTTTGATGATGTAAATCAATCATAAGATGTTATTTTTGTAATAAATGTCACATTTTATCAATCGTGCAATACATAAAGAACATGCTCCTCTATTTTAGATGGTCTTGCCTGATCACATTGCTCAGAACTCCTTGCAATATGATTTTTAGCCAATGCATAGCGTGCCTCCACCATTGTATGGGTAAGCCTAGTTTTTTCTATCAACGATTTGATTTTAAACCACTTCCTAAAACTCTGTTGTTAATTGTTCCAGGATGCACAGTGGTTTCTCTTCCATTAATTCACGGGAAATCTTACTACGTGATGCTCTCCTATTTTTGAGAGACATTATTTTCATTTTCTATCATTCCTAGGGGTTGTTACTCGTTTAGACAACAGGTTCTAACCCTTTCTGCCAACAAATCTTGGTTATTTTCCATTTTTATCTTAATTAAATTAATTGTAAATGTGAAAATTAAAGTAAAATTGATTTTGATTTTAGTAATGTTTAAAATTCGTGTAGTGGTGATTTTAAACGCCAGTAATAGAGAGAAATCCAAGTAGTAGCACCTATGTTTTATTTTACCTTCTTTCGCACTGTATGGAATTAATGCCATCGATGCTCATAGACCAGATTAATTGGTTTGCCATACACATCAAAATACACCGGTTACATTAAAATAAATATCTGAGAAGTGTTGGCAAAAAAATGATAATACGAATATTAATTGTCGAATAGAGAAAATAGACAAAGGAATATTAGATTTCATGAGTTTCCCAGAAGGCGTCTTATTTTATGGACATCTATGCATCACTTTGCTCCAGTATGAATTTCCCCACACACACTGTGCTGAAAGAAGATGCTCTTGTTGAAACCCACACAACAAAGAACCCTTCAGGATTCACAAAGTAGGACGCCGTTAAGGAGAGCCGTTCTCGCTTCCCAACCAACTATACTTTACACCACTCAGATTACGCAGATTGTAACCATTTTCCCTTCCAACATCTGCCTAACAGTTATTTGTTTTACTTTTCTCCATTTCTTTATGCATAATGATATTTTGAGTTCTACATTAAGTTATTTCTTCTGATCAAAGAATTCTCATGTCGCTGGCCATTTATTTTTTCTGTCTACAACTCCTAATTAAATCGAAGAAATCGCAAATGTATTAATGACATAAATTTACTTCCTATTGTTCAAAAAACAATTACATTTTCATTGTCTTTTGGACAAACCAATTACTGCAGAAATTTATCTGTCTTTTTCCTCACAAAGAAGTTCAATACTGATGGAATAATGTACCGTAAATTGTTTTGAGCCATCACTTAGCCGTATAATCTCACCATTGATTTGATTTTGTTTTCATATATATATATATATATATATATATATATATATATATATATATATATATATATATATATATATATATATATATATATATATATATATATATATATATAGAGAGAGAGAGAGAGAGAGAGAGAGAGAAAGAAAAGAACTGCTCCTGGTGAGACGCAATTTAATCGTGAGTAAGAATCCAATGTCAAATAGAAGGGCAGAATTCATTATCTTTATTTTCTCTAGCTACGATTAATTAGCCTTATTTTTCTATGGCCTGATAAACTGAACAAAAATTAGGTTTGTATGCAAATCAATTAACATTGAAATTAATTAAATATGGTACCGACAATTATATATGAATATACATGTATATACATATATACATTTTATAGCGCTAAATCATAAATAGTTATTATTTAAACAAAGATTCAGAAAATGTGAGCATAGCAGAGGAAGTAGTGGGGAGGATTTATGAACAACTAAGGGCAAAAAAATTTAAATTTCAACAAATCGAATTCTTATTGGTCACACAAGTTGTAGAATCACGACCAAAAAAATGGGGAGGATGAAACAATGAAGAAAGGTAAGGTATAATAATTTGCTTGGTTATTATAAGACACGGAAAGGGAAGACAGATACTTCATTTTCAAGAGAGAGTCTAAGGGTCTTAATATGAATGGATTCAATTATTCATAGGTTTATATCATCAATGGAAGAATCTATAATATCGAAATCATTAATAGTGGAGTCAATTTTGCAGAGGATAATATGATCACGAATGGGGGAGCATTTCTTGTGGGTTTACCTGTTCTACTACGCATACTAAGATGAGAATAAGGTCGAGAATGTAACGAGCGCTGTGTATGCCGAAATACATGCCTCTTTTGGAGCAGAAAAGGAGTTCATGTAAATAAAATCCAGTTAAGGTAGAATGGTTGGATTGGGTAGGTTGAGTTCGACAGACGGCCACCTCTCCTTGGTGAGTTCTGGATTATTTTTTTAATTATTTATTTTAAAATTAACGAAGAGGCGTTTATAGCTAGGCAAACGAAACCTTTAGCGATGCCAATTATGAAAATATCGTCCATTATTCAAACGATTTAGAGGAGAAGACGAAAGGTGGTTAGCGGCTAGCCTGAAATTTACGCAAATACGAAACAATAAGTGAGATGGAGATTCTAAAATACTCCCGAAAAAGAGAATGAAATAGAGATATCTAGCAGTGAAAAAATCCGATGTAGTTCCAATTAAGTATAATCCATACTGTGAAGACAGAAATAACGCCAGGAATATTACTTTTTTTCCCCTGTCGTTATTTCTATCTTTTCAGTATAGATTACCTTTAGTCTTTTGTCCTTTAATTCTTACCTCTTCAGTAAGGGATCATTGTGCCGTCCTTTAATCCGCACCTTTTCAGTAAGGGATCCAGATACGTGGCCTAACTTCTTTGCTCACTGCGGCTCTACGATATCCTTTTTTCTGGCTTTGTCTGAGGACAAACGTTGAGCCCCTATAGTCTATTCGCTCCAAAATATTACAGATCAGCATATTCGAGTCTATTCTAGAAGTTTTCTTTCGATATCTAGATTTCAAAGACGGTATCTCACATGGTTGATCTTAGTTCCCGACGTTGATCATCCCAAGTTAGGATCTGATTTCGTGCAACTTTTTTGCTTATCTTTAATTTAAAATGGGGTGCTCTAAACGATCGAGTTTCTGGGGGCGTTATTCATGGCCCTTTCTTTCGAGCCTCGCAGTTCAATTATACCCCGCCTATTCAAAGCCTTAATTTGACAATTAACACAATACTCTTTACAGCCTTCCTATTATCGACTGACGTTATTTCTGTCTTCTCAGTATGAATTGCCTTCATTTAGTTGACTTTTAATTGTTCTCTTTTTAATCCTTGTGTTCTTCCAATGTCCATATATCTTATGTTTAATAAAACCCTCCTCTTTCTTGTCTCATTTCTCATTAACCTCAAATTTTTCTTATAATGTACTGTTATATGGTCTTCAATATAAGGTTTTTGTATATTTCATGCTTCAAAAGGTTTATGAAAGGCAGAAATTAATTATAGTGAAAGTCTGTGGTGGTTGGTACCACCCGCAGAACCTCTATTTGTTCTTTCCTTGAATAAGCGGGTAAGAAGATATGGTATATAAATCCCTTGGAGGTTCTTAGAGAAGGGAGAAACTGTGCTTGAGAGGGTAAAGGTTTTTTTTGGGGGGGGGGGGAAATGAGTCACTGTGCAAGGTAACTTAACCGTAAAGCATCTGAATCACAATAAGCAGACCCGGGTTCGAGTCCTGGCGAAGAATACTCAAACTTTTTCCCCTGGCGTTATTTCTGTCTTCTTATTATTGATTGCTTTCATTGTGCCGTCCGTGGCAATATTTGATTCTTGTGCTCTCTTAATGTCCCTTTTCTCTTTCCCATGTAATGATTTGTTATAAGAGCTGAAAGAAAACCTTTCTGCATCTATATTTCTGCCCTCAAAAGGATTTTGAAAGGCAAAAATTAAATATGACGAAAAACCTGTCTATATATATATATATATATATATATATATATATATATATATATATATATATATTAGTGTAGTTGGGTAGCAGTCTTTCCTGAATGCAAATTTTGTTGAAGACCATTGTGTATTTTGCCTTAATTATTTCCTTTCGGAACTTTCTCTTCCTCTAGCTATCTTTTTTATTCCATCTTATAGATGGTGGATCACTTGCCCTGTATTTACATATTCTAAATGAATGTGTTTGGTAAAAAACAAACTAAATTGCTGAGCTTTCGATCTTATTCCATCATGTTCGGAGCGTTTTGATAGATTCTTGCCTCCTTTACCGATGTAATGAGTGGAGTGAGGATCTGACAGAACGAAAGTCGACCAAGGTCAAAATATATTAGAGCGATAAATATACAATAAGTTTTTTCATTTTACAAATATTATAATTAAATACAAATAAGTAAAACGAAAGAATATTTAGGTGTAGTGGTGAAGTTATATTTTTATGAAAATTCAGCGGAAAAGAGTAAGCTATAAGTATGAGTAGGAAAACAGATTCTCCCGGAATCAACGGGGAAGTCATCTTATTATTACTATATATTGCTTTGATAAATACATGAATTGTTTTTAATATTAGTTATATAAACTTAGTATCAATTTTTAGGAATAATTTTTTCAAGTTTAATTTTGATATAGTCACATTACATTCATAAGAGTTTTGATTTATTTTAGCATTTACAATTTTAGTTAAGTTGTTTTGGGTTTTGAGGGGTTTTTTTAGTCATATCTGGATATACTCTAAAAAATTTGGAAGTACTTACAATTTCAATTGAGTTGCTCCTTTAGAAATATTTGGATATATTAATTATTCTAGTTTAATTATTTCCTCTAGTTTCGTTTCACACTTTATTTTGATAGCATTTTATGTTATTATTATTTACTCACTTGACTTAAATTATTATCTTATCTGTAAACTAGCTGAACTGATATTTTTATTCTCATAATTAACTTATTATCATGGTAATTAATTGTTAACTGACTTATGTAAATTATTTAATTTTCGCTTTTTTGATTAATTATAATGGTTTGTTTTAATCTAGTCCCTTTTAGCTTATTTATTACTTTATTATTCTCTATTTTACACTGTTAGATGATTTTAATTATTATTTTTTGGATTCATTCACTTTTGACACTTTTGATTGCTTGTTCTAGACACTTTAATTTGTTCAATTATTCGCACTTTTGATAAGTTGTTTTAATCGCTTTTATTTGTTCACTTATTTATTTATTCACTAATTACTATCAACTTTTACACTTATTCAATTTCAGAGGTCTTTTGGCCAGTTTCTGTCCTTTTAAATGTAAACATATCGATGGTCTGTACAGACGAGAATGGTTTCAACGGGTCTTTATTCCACCTAGGTTGAACATAACGTTAGAGGAAATGAGCCAGTCCGGTGAGTCAGATTTTAAAATAATTTTAATGTGCGATTCCAGCTTGTCGCTTGACTGTTGATGGCGGGTTAGCTTCTTTAATTAAAATGGCTTCTAAGGTGTTCAACTTAGCTTTATTAACTTGTTTTATTTTCAAAGGAGGCCCCAAAGCCCCTAAATTTTCACTAATAAAAAAAGCAAAGGAATTGTATCTATAAGTAAAAAAATAGTAAATTATTATGCTAATTTTGAAGGAAAACTTTAAGTTTAAACTAATACAAATCAATTATTTAATAGTTTAATTCTATGGAGCATTTATGTACATTAGTAAATAATTAATAATATACCTTTAAAAAGATAATTGAGTAATTAAATAAAAAATGTAGATTTATTCAATGAGATCCCTGGGACTGATGTTGATCAGCGAGTTATTTTATATTCGGCTCCATCGATGTCAATGATATTTGAAGATCCTCCCTTTTCACAATATCGAGTCTATTACGAGCTTTTGACAATAAGTGAGAAACACGACTAAATCCTGATTCAACAAAGTAAGATGATGGTAAAGCAATGAAGTAGAGTTGAACTTTATCCCAGAGTAGTGGATACATTTTAGCAGCTTCATTTGTTTTCCATATATCATGCTTCCCATCTTTAAATTTTGCCTGCAATATTTCATCACTTTGTAATTCAATGAGGGTTTCCTGTAAAGGAAAGTCTGCATCGGCAACATTAACTTCAAAAGGAATTGTCACCCAAGTTGGTATATCCATCATGAGTAAGTCACTAAAGCGTGCTTGCACATCTTTGTGTAAATTTTCCAAATATTCACTATACAATGCAAGATCATCATCGTGCAGATCGCTGCTAATTGAGGCCAAACAAGGAAACTGTTCGAATGCACGACGTCAGATATTAATCTTGTACCACTATAGCTTTTTCAGAAAAGCAGTAATTGCACCTTTACTGGATATGAGATCAGAATTTTTTCCTTGGAGCTGTTTATTAAGTAAATTGATTTTTTTCAAATATATCTGATAAGTTAAATACATCTAATTTAGTTGCAAGCAGTTGTTTTCCAAGATGGGTGTTGGCCAGGAATAAGATAATAGAATACCAAAGTGCAATAAAACGCTGAACACAATTCCTCTTTGACAACCATCTCACCTCAGTATGCATTACAAGAGGTTCAAACTCTTCTCCATTTTGACTACAGAATTCACGAAAGAGGCGGTCTCTTAGAGAATTTGATTTAATATGGTTAACCGCTTTTATCACAACACTAAGGGTATCATGTAGGCGTCTACCCAATTTTTTAGCAACTAAGTGTTGACGTTGTATCACACAGTGTATGCAAAATACTCCGGAGCAGCTTGTTCCAAGTGTGCAATAAAACTTTTGGATCTGCTAGTCATGGATGATGCACCATCAGTAGCACATGCTATTATATTTTGAGGGGAATATTGCTTTCCTAGAAATATGTACCAACTTCATTATAAATTGTTTCAACTCTTATGTATCTCTTAGGACTTCTGGTGAAAAGCATCACCTCTCTGGGTCCTTGATCATCCATAAATCTAACATATGTGAGTAGAATTACTTCATTATCTCTTAATGTTGATTCATCAAGCTGAAGAGCAAACTGTTTTACTTTAAAATCAGCTATTAATTGCTTTTCAACATCCTTTGCCATTTAATCAATGCATCGTGACACAGATGAGTTGCTTAACGGGATGGAATTAGTTATTTCACTTGCACTTTGTTTTAGAACTGATGAAATTATAACAGATACTGCTGAAAAAATTACTATTTCACCAATATTATGGAGTTTTCCAGGCTTTGCTATTATCTTGCTAATTTACTAAGATGCAAATAAACCATCATTTAGTTTGCTTACTTGGCTGTTAAACACTTGAAACACTGTTTTTCTTGCTTGAAAATCATCACGGAGGTTTCTAAAGAATTCTACTGGTTTGTCTTTCTTTTAATTGTGTTTGGTTTCCAAATGTATTTTAAGTTTATAAAGCCTCATTCTTTCATTTGAAAAGAAAACCATGCATATGAGGGTCATTGGTTTCGTTGCATTCTGTGGTGATGGAATAAATACGTAAGACAAATATTCAACACAATACTGTCGGCACTTCTTCTTTGTTAGCGCCGCCATGGATAATCTGCAAAAATATATCAGAAGCTGCTATTATAGCATATATTACAGTTTATAGTTAAGAAGAATATGTAATTTTTTAACAAAAATAAAAGATAAATTTGCAACAAATACAGAGAGAAGTGAGTGACCTTGATATTTTAAGGTGAAATGGATATGATAATTTGGTCACTTTTTGCTTAAAGTACAATATATATATATATATATATATATACAAGAAAGAAAGAGAGAGGAAGAAAGAGAGACAGAGGAAGAGAGAGAGGGAGATGGAGAGATAAGACATTTTAAGCTAAACCATTGCAATTTGTATGGCGTGAAGAGGCCAATAATTGTGAGTAATCTAACTAAACTTCCAAGCTAACATATTTAACTTTGCGGTACTTTAAGTACAATATATTGGGAACTATTACCATTTCTCTGTATCAGAATGTACCTCACGAATTATGTTTCAGTGTGTGTGTGTGTGTGTGTGAGGGAGTGTATTGAAGATTAATTTCACACGTACGTGTTGATATTTGTGACATAACATAATATAACATGTCATAACATGACACAACGTAAAGTAACATTATATGATATGACATAGCTCAACTTCATTATGATATATGATATATTTGATGCAATACGATGCGATACAAGATGATTCAATAATTATGATACGCTATATTACACCATACTACACTATAATATAATATAAAATAACATATAATAGTATAAAATGGTATAAGATAATAATTTATTAAATCCAGGAGTCAATAATTACTCCTCGCTTTGATTCATATCTGATCTGAAGGAGTTCATTATTATAATCAATTGGAATGAAGGGTTCCAAGCTTATTAAGTTTGCGAAGAACTTCCTAGGAATGATATGATTTTGATACGTTTAATCCCATCTCTAAGAATTAAAGTACATAGTAATGATATTATAATAACTTACTCATTAAACACCAAAACACGTTTTACGAACAATTAAAACTGAAAAAAATTCACATGAATTCTCCATGAGTTCACACTGTGTATCTGTATGAGTTGAACCCGGAGGAGAGAGGTTGCCAAATGAAAGTTTTCTATGAAGAGCATTAACAGAAATTAAAAATTGATACTAATAAATAAGTTGAACGATAATGATATATATATAAAATATTTTAAAAAATGGTTGAATAAAATATCATTGTTTTTTTTACTGCTCATACTCGTTAATTATCAATGGCAAAAGTTAATATTTGCAAACACAAATTGGCATCCAACAGTACTTCATAAACACACGTTACCATCCTCCCTCCTCTTTTCCTCTACTCTCTCTCTCTTATCCCCTTTCTCTCTCTCTCTCTTCCTCCCTCTTTCTCTCTCCATTCTCAGTAATTATAACAGTTCTGAAGTAGAATTGCTCCATGACCAACAAATAAATATCACCGTGGACCCCAATTCGTTATTTTATGTGTGTGTGCCCTTAGTAATGCTACATGGCACCCTAGAGGCCATGTGGTTCACGGTTTAGAACCACTGGTCTAGAACAATTCTTGTTTGATTCACAAGCATTGAGCTCATCCTTGTATAACAACATTTGCTAACACTCGGGAAAGAGGAACAAGGAAGAATTTCTGTGATCAATGCCAAGGACTACCGCTTTACGAAAGCAAAGATGCTCCTGAACAGGGTTCTGTATCATTTTGAGCTGAAGACGACCTGGTTCTTCATAGATGAAAAGCACTTCTGCTACGACTAGTTTTAGCATATTTTTCCATGAGTTAGAAAAGAAAATACTACAAAAGTGATAAAGGTAATTAAATAGGAGTGTACATATGAACAGTAACAAGACGAACAATTTATAAATGAATCTAGTTAGGGCAAAATGAACATAAAAGGAGTTTAAGTCGCCTCTTTCTATATATAACGGCTTCCTTTAAAAGCTCATTACTGATTTTTGAAAGGGGATTTCACCACCAATTAGCGTTTGTATCTTAATGCCTTTCTGATACTTGAGTTAAGCCCTAATGGTGGTTGTCAAAACACGAGTGACCTAATACAGATCATCACTATTAGCATTTCGCGCATTTGCCTCCTAAAGCTAAGAAAAACACTTTCTCATTTCTTGAATTTATGTTGGTGTTGTGCGATGTGTTTTCAATTTTAGCATATTTTGGAAGATTATCTGTCCATTTTGTTTATGGTCTTCTTTTCGGTTTACTTTTATCAAGTGGGGTAAGAGGGCAACTTTTCTGGTCCATCTATCTTCTTGGTTTCTTGCCACATTACCAGCCAGGCTCCATGTCAAGATTTTTTAGTTTTTACCTTAACCCGAAGTTGGTTTTGTTCACGTATCCTAATGGCTAATTTCCTCTCACGCCAAATTATTTCTACCATTAAATGTTCAGGGATTCTTTGTAGGGTTCTAAGATTTAATGCAATTTTTTGGTCACATTTCAAGTTCTTGAACCATAGTTCATGGTTTGTATTATACATTGCCTGTATACTTTTCTTTTCAGGCACATTCTAATTTTGATTTAAAGTTAATTCTTTCATTCTAACAGATAAAACGCTGTAAGATTAATCTAAACTTTGCTTCCAACCGGCGAGTTAGCACAGCCGAAGTGGCTAAACTATGCTCGTATCAAGTTTGTAGTCCATAAGTCGATATGTACTGTGGGATTCAAGATTGGGTTGCTGCCTATGACCCATTGCTTTTAAAACTATTATTTCTTTGAATTGAAAGCTTGAAATTGAGATTAAAATGAAAGATTTTCTTCCTAAAGACACATTTTTGGCGACCGAGTTTTTATCTGATGACATTTAACTAAATGTCGGCGTAGTGAAATTAGTTTTTCTCGTTATATTCCTTCAGATTGCAGGTCCTGTATTTTTAGTTTAGAAGAAAAGAGGCAAAGTATATACCTCAATTGATAACTATAACTCACAGAACAAATAATAAAAAGGACACCCGATATCAATGATATGAAATATTCCCCTCCCTAACTTAACACTTTGATTGCAATGTCACCCATATAGGGTGACATGGCTTTACCAGATGAAGCCAGGGTCACCCTATATAGGTCACAGTATTGCTTAGAATGAAAGCTGTCACCCAACAAGACTGACGGTGCATGAATTTTCCTATGGCATTTGAGTAGTGTGGCCCCTTAGGGAAGTTTTGCAATGGGTTATGTGGCTCTCTGACGTTTTATGTGAATTTTATCCAACGTTCAGTTTCCACAACGAATCCAGGTTCCGGCACGGGGAGCCAGTTGGAAATTGGAAGCCATCTTTTTTTTATTATTAATTATAATGTTTTTCTACGCCTGTTTTATACAAATACAACTTTATATTCAAAATTAAAAAGGCTCAAACATAGCTACAAGGGGCGATCAATAAGTTTTGCGAATCGGTAGGGCAAAACAGAGGAAGGGAGATGGCTGTTTGTGGGGGTGTTATGACAAATTATGACAAGTCAGGACCTGCAGCACGCTCCTGCCTCATCTATTTAGGAAGCAATAGCTGATCGCAGATCGTCAGTCACAAATTTTTCAGCCATGGAGAAGGTTGAGCACCGCGCAGTAATCAGATTTTTGACCAAAGAAGGCAAAAATGCAAAAGAGATGCATGAACGCATGGTTGCAGTGTACCCTGACACTGCCCCTTCCTATGCAACCATTGCTTGCTGGAATAGGGAGTTCTGCCATGGTCGTAAGACTCTTGAAGATGATCCCCGTCCAGGACGCCCGTCAGACCTGACCAACGAGGACAATGTGGCCCGTGTGGAGAGGACGATACTCGAAAATCGACGAGTGAAGGTCGAAGAAATGGAGCGAGAACTTGGAATATCACATGGAAGTGTTATCAACATCATCCCCGACAATTTAGCCATGGCTAACGTCTCTCTGCCCGTTGGGTCCCTAGAAACCTCACGCCTCATGATCGACTTTAACGTTGTCAAATTTCACAAGGCCAGAGTTGCACAAAATGCCCTGTGCGACGGCGGATTCGAGGAGGTCAACCATTCCACCAACCCCCTTACAGTCCAAATCTGGTCCCTAGCGACTACTTTTTATTCCGCCAGCTCAAGGCTGCACTGTGTGGACGCGGGTTTGGGGACGATGAGATATCCAGCTTACCCTCCAGGAGTGGATTGAACAGCAGTCGGGAGATTTCTGGTTGTCGGGAATTTGAAGCCTCAGGGAAAAGTGGCGTACGTGCATTGGAGTCGAGGGTAGTTATACTGAAAAATAATAATAAAACACTTTTTCTCATATCTCGTTTCCTTATATCCGAATTGCAAAATTTATTGACCGTCCCTCGTACCTTTTGAAAACCAAATTACAACTAAACATTTCCTTGTGTATATACAATATAATCAAATTCATTGAAGTTTTACAACTAAACATTTCCTTGTGTACACAAATATAACCGAATTAATTGAAAATGAAATAAACAGTAAATGCACTAGCTGGTAATAGGAAGAAATTTAATGACACTGAATAAACAAATACCAATGAACAAATCACTTTTTATGCTGAGATGCAAAACATTCCAAACAAAGGAATGGTTTTCCTTCACACTGTGAACAGTATGAATAGACCATATTGGCGTCTTTCCGTGCTCCATCTCTACTCTTTTCTCTCTTTGGGGAGTGTTACATGATGGCTTTCTATATCTAGTTTTTTGTTTACATTCCAAAAAGACTGATGTGAGCGACTCCCGGAAATGTTTTATTTTATTTTTTTGCCAGTCACTTTCTTGTAGATTACGAGAACATTTACTACAGCTATGAATAGCAAAAGTTCCACTCCGAGTATTTTATACCACTTCACACCTTTCCGAAGAGTTGTGGCATAAGAGAACAGTTGGTCTGACAAATCTATGCCAGACTTTTCCTTGTTGTACCTAAACACACCTAATGGTTTCTGTGTTACCTTTCTATTTTTATGTTGTCTGCACTCTCTAGTAGATTACCCAGATTAATCGGTTCTTGCTCATCTCCACTCCACTTCCTGATTTTCACCATTTCTGGCCAATATTTGGCAAAGAGCAGTCTGACATCTCTCTTTTCCTTCCACCTTAGAACTACAATTCCATTTTGTTCTTCCCTGGAAATCATGTCCCTCATTTTGAGCCGGGCATTCATTACTACTTTGGGCATATTCTTTTTATTTTTACGTAATGTCCCAACTACATGGGTCTTACTCTTGAGAAATGAAACAGCTAGTTCATAGCTGGCGTAGAAATTGTCTAGGTACAATGTTCGGCCTTGATTCTAAAGGTTACACATCAAGTCTGTGCAAACCGTTTTGACTAATCCCACCTGCCTGGTGGCTGCCCTTAACCTTCCCGAATAAACGGAAAGGTTGTACGTATAGCCTTCTGTTGAGCAGAGTTTGAATAACTTTATCCCATACTTGTGGGCTTTATTGGGGATATACTGGCTAAAAATCAACCTCCCTCGCCATTGAACAGTGTCTCATCTAATATCATAACTATGCGGTTGGTCCTAACGAAATTTGAAACCATTATGTTGTTTAACATTCTCATTCGAATGATATAATTGCCAAGGTCCTCACAAGATTAGTCTGGGGATTATTGAAAGTTTTGAAGGTCGTAAGGTCATAAATCAGAAGAAGTGAGAGCACACGACTTTTTAGTCAGCAGACCTTGTTTGTTTACAAGGAGATTTTTTCTAAAAAATTATCTTTTATTCTCTGTTTGATATTATTTGGTAAAACTTCTTATTTTGGGCATGTAAAGAACTAAGCAATCAAACCGTTATTGCTAAGTGTAGATAAATTTCCTAAATATTCCGCGAGTTTTTGCACAGTTGATATCTTAGAAACTCCACGTACTGTCGATAGGCAAGTGTTAACTCGGCCATCTACCAGATCTCACACTGAATCTTTCCTGATTCCATACCCATAGGCTATTCTCAGTCGTTTCCAGATTACTACCAACATAGAGGTATTCCATTATTTCCTTAATCTTCTGAAATTCCCCAAAATGCAGGGCGGACAAAGGTTCAATATTTTGCTTACGAAACACTAGAATCTATCATTCTATTCTTGCAAATGGCTAAGAACAAGACAATCAACAACTTCAACGCATTGAAGCTCTTCAAGTAACCCTGAAGGAAGAATAATGGCATTTGGGCTTGAATTATACAGCTATTTCTAAATAAATGCTCCTGATGCCATTCGAGAAATAGTGAACTACACAATGTTAGCTACAGAGAAGTAAAAATAGGATATCTGGTTTTAATTAAGAGGAACAGACTGAGAGGAAAACTGATGTGTATAACAAAACAAGAAATTTTAGGCAAGATATTTGCTACCAAAATCGAAGACTAAAATACTGTAGCATTAAGAAGAACAAGGTTAAGATAATTACTGTAACCGTCACAAAATAATTAGGTTTTACTAAATATCGATATTTAGCATATTTTTGACAATTATTGGCCTATACTTGCAACGGAACAAGGGGTCATTTTTTATGTATGTAGGTGAATTCCCTGGTGTACGCAAATGACAATGACGCTAACGCAGGGTAAATAGCTTATCATCAGCTCGTACAGGACGTTCTTACTATCAAGAAACCCTGGCTAGTGTGACTTTGTAGATTCGAAAGAATGTGATGGAAGGTGTTGTCTTCTAAAATGATGCTGATCTTCCTGGTTTTTCCTAAAATAAAGTTATTACCATAGTTTCGGTTACCTTGAAAGTTTGAATGGCTGATCTAAATAACGGCGTAATTTGAACCTCATCTACATGGTGCAGAATGCTGGCTGGGTACTAATCAATCCTAATAAATACATTATCAGTAACACATAGTTTTACAAGATTTATAATTTTATCTTTGCCTAGTGAGTGATTTAACTAGGATATTGTTGAACAGGCTATCCACATTAAAGCTAACCTAGCAGCTACCTTCTATGTTAAATTCTCTAATTTTTTTAATGAAATCAGAGGAATGGATTATTTGTAAAAGAGGGATAAATTCAACGGCGTCAGCAAGGATATATAAACATAAGGGTGATTTCAGGCGAGGCAGCACTACATCCAGTATTTTTTACTATATAAACAATTACAACCACCAAATACATTATTCAAAGGCTCAAATTATATATAATTGTAATGATTTCCGTAAATTAAGAATTGTAGAATCAATACCAATAGGAGAAATTCCCAATTTTAATCTTTGGGATTATCAAAATAAATGTAGCTCATATTCCCGGAACCTGATCGCAAACAGATTAGTTAATGATCTTAGAATAACAGCCTCTGATAAAGGACCCTTTTTCTCGTTTTTGTTTTGCTTGGATTCTAAGATGTTTAGTAACTTGTGTATTCATTCAATTCTCAGTATAAGAATAAAGAGGGTATGGTAAACATCATAACGAAACTAGTCTCGTGAAAATATTCTATGCTCCTATACAGTGGTTTCACTATCATATACCATGACTCGCTATTGAGTTCTATCGCTTCTGTGTGTTACTAATTCCGAGGCTTATATAGCACAATAAATAATATAACTAAATATGACAAGAAATGTACAAACATAGTACATAATGGCCGCGCAGACTTAGTGAAATTATATAAATGGTATTCACTCGCTATTATACGAATTAGGAATTCTGACTAAACGGTTGCTATCCTCCTGCACACTGCCTTTTAAATTAAATTTTAAATTAACCAAGTTGAAAATATGATTTAATATGTGGCCTATACAGTAAAGCTTACATCTTTCGTAATTTTCGAACTTTGCACTATAATTTGCCAAATTTTCCGTTTCGTTGTTTAGAAAGGCAACACCAAATATCAATCCATTGTCAGTTGAAAGTTTAAGATGTTCAATGCGGATAAAATGGTCAAGCTTCTTAAAACGAAAGATTTCCTGAAATTTTTCCCATTTTAAAATTATTAAGATTCAAATTTAATTTCTAATACTAAATAACAATTATTATTTAAGTGTTAAGCAAAATCTAGTCATAATGAATGCGTCTTATGATTCAACTACTGACCGTTTTTATTCAAATCACTGATCGATCTTGTTTGCAACAACCGCCAAAATAATAAAAGAAGAGAGACATTCGGAAAACTCTGAGCTGTTTTGTTTATTGTCTCGCACGTCTTGATGTTTCTCTAATTTTGGTTTTCTCTTAAGCACCAAATCAGCGTCACCACACAACCCAAGCCATTTTCAGACCAAGTTTTTATTCCAACGATTTCAAGCACCCGTGCGGTATTCTTTTCTAATGGATTCATTCCCCATATTTACATTTTCTTTTTACCCATTATTCATCTATTTCTTTGTATTTCTTAACTATTCCGACGAAAATCTTCTCTTACGTTGCCTCTCATATTTAAAGAGATAACACAAAATCATCAATAAGATTACCTTTAAGAAACTTTTCTACGTCGTTTTTAAATCTTTCTGTCTTTACTCAGACTCCTGGACAGATATGGATTTGTGGAGTTGGCAAAGATTTGCCGAAGCTTTCCACTGCAATTTGACAATCAGTTGCCATTCAGGGGATTTTGGCTTTTGAGATTGAATTCATGTTGCTGTCTGGCAATGATCAGTAAACTGTTCAACGAAGAAAGGAATCAAAGAAAAGAACTGGAATCTAGGATTCATAGACATAATTATACAGGACTAAATATATAATTGTACATACCTTTGTGTTTAGAAGCAAAGAAATTTGGTTTAAATGAAGAAAGTTGGCGGCGTTTTAGCTTTGATGACATTTATAGGGCCAAGAGGGCGAGTAAGAAAATAACTACTTTTAGTTGATTAGGTACGCCAGCCGGAGGTTATAATAATACGAATTTGTTCGAAAGATTGATTCTTATTTCCAGGTAAGTCCAAAGCACGACCTAAGTCAAATTATAAGACCTTTCTCTTATTTTGTGCTCCCTATGGTTACAAAGTCGCATTCAAGTCATGTTATCACCCCATCGCTCTTTTCCCATAATCAGAGAGAGAGACAGAGGAAAAATTGTAGAAAGAGTTTATTTTTAAAGATCCTTTATTCTAATCATGAAAGTGACGACCCATCACACACAACGACTAAAATTCATTTTTAGCCGACGTTTCTTTCCGTAACTTGGTTGATTTTTACAGGATTATGCACATAAGTTTTAACACACATTAAAATTTATCCAAACTATAGTGGAGTAATTATTATTATTTAATTATTTAAAATGATTATATTTATAAAAAAATACAAGTTAAATACATTGATTACATTCTGGTGAATTTAAATTAATTACGAGAAATAAACTGCATCAAGAGGAGGGGAAGGATTAAAAGTAGCTAAACTGTCATGAAGAGTAAACCCATAAAATTGCTCATGGTAAGAAGAGTGGACGGGGTATAAATATCATGGATAGAAAGGAAAAATATAGTCAATTTTCATTTTATTGATGAAACGGTACTTTATGTTAGAGAGATAATTTTAACATCCTCCACCCGTATTGTAGCCATTTAAAGATCTTCATTGAAAAACTTCGGCATATAAATATGATCTCATATAAACTTAGTTTAAGAAAGGTGAGGTATTCTTATATGACCGAGCCGAGTCTAACCAAACCTAGCCAACATTCTTACTTTATGTTATTAATCCAATTTTCTCACTTCGGAAATACATGCCATGAATCCAGTGTTTCAGCTGAAGTCTTCGATGAGAGAAAACGGACTACTAACAAAAGCATACGTTATTAATTAATCGCATTTACAGGGAGCTCATCCTGGCGCAATTGAATCTAAACCTATCAACACAGGATAGGTTAGGTTTTAGACAGTAACTACAGAAAGACTAAGTTTGTGCACCACGGTAAAACGACTCCAAAGGTATAATATTAGTGATACAACAATATATTATCTACATCCATAGATTTAGTTAATTTTTAACTACAAAAAAGAAGGAATAAGAAGATAAAACCACTATTAAAGTACTATGGGGAAAAAATGTCATTTTTCTTTGGGAAACAATTTGAAGTATTGTGCTTTTTTTTAAATGGTGATCCGTGGCTTTTGCAGCTCTCATATATACAGATCGAAGAGATTATTGTCAATATCTTATAAAATAATTCAAATAGACATAAAAAGATTAAGTTTCCAACTGTTGCTTAATTTTGATTACTCTTTTTCTTTTTCTGTCTTTTTCTTTGCTGTTCACTCTTGTAAGTGAGACAGTGCTTGGTTTTCAGCTTCTTTTCTGGGATGCCTAAATTTTCATTCAACTCTTACGGTAAATTGAAGAACAATTTTCTGTCATCTAATAACCAATTATGTTAGTGGTCTATAATTCAAGGAGAGAAAAATTACTGGATGAAATTATGCGAAATGTGTTTTGATGTAGCAATAAGGGATTCTAGGCATACCTTTGGTATGAAATTTCTCATATTAATGATACCGAAGTTAGTCAATCTATAGAGTGAACATGGATGGCAGTTTAGGAGAACACGAGTTAACACTCTTTTAATGAAAGGAAATTTATGTATATTCTCGCGTCCATATGAGCATTTCCGCTTGGTATAAGATCTTATTGATGCGATAAACTTTTGATCGTAAAATGATAGAAAGTTGCTGTAGGGCAATACCACTATCATACGAGATTTTTCATTTGTGGGGGGAACCAGAATATGTCATGAACGTTATTTGACCCGCCTTACTAAGAATTCACTATTAAGATTTATGATTGTAAATTTAGTTATTCCGTTTCGCTTGAGCTGCATCAAAAGAGATATTTACATTTAGTTAAAGTTAATTCGATAAATGTCCTAAATCGGGGAGACTTTGGGGCTGCTACTTATCTACATATATATTACTTAGCAACCGTGGTCAGTATTCCTCATTGGGCAATTATCTTGTAATAGAGAATCCAAAGGATTGAAAAAAATCCTCCTTCACAGCGAAAGCAAAAGGTAAAAAGGCTAAACAATAACCACTGAAACTTAGGGATAACTTGTTTAATACCCTAAATTATGCGACAAGGTACTTAATAGGTCCTTTTAGATTACCTTTATGTTACCTTTAATTTCGAAAGAAATGTGTCGCAACTTGATTTACTCACCTCCAAACGTAATCTAAGTCAGAGGATATTTAATTGTTCGTTGAAGGGAAAAAGTGATCAAATTACTTGAGATGATTACATTTACTACTTATTTCCGCTTCACGTACTTACAAAAATTAGAAAACTGGATCACGTATCATAAGGACAATCTTCGTGGTGGCTGTAAGTAATGGATGATAATACTTTTCTCTAAACTTAATGAGGAAACCAAAGAAGCATCCCACGTAAAACGTTTGTAAAGATGAAACTTTAAAGAAAGTTGTAAAGTTAGAACATGTTAAAATTTCTGAAAGACATAAAGTCGCCTATATCTAAGTGCTAGATGTAATAGGCCTCAGTGGGTATCCTAATGCCCCGAGGGAATGTAAGAATAGCATAATGCCCACCTTTTAGATTATAAGACTTGACATACCTAATGTGTCTTTCTTTTCTATAAAACCAGGTTCCTGATGATTCTAAAACGAAGAATATTGTAACGTCAGTTATAATTGATTAACTCTTTGTCTTAAGGAAGGGCGCGTAATATCTAAAAGAGCCTCTTGAACAGATATATCTTTATAACCGAGTGCAGCCTCATCAGGGACGGGTTCAGAGAAGCGAGGCAGAGCGTGAGTGATGGTAAAAAGCAATCTTTAATCAGAAGCTCTCTTTCGTGCAGTGAAATAGTTGTGTTGTTTTAAAAATAAAGGTATTTGCATCTTTTATGTAAAGATGGTTGGTTGGCTTTATTTAGATTAAATGCTTAAAGGAAACTGAGTGTAAATTCGAATGAAGAACGGGGTGAAAGCAAACATTTTATAAAGCATGCTGCTTGTAATATATTGACACTTTGTATATAAGATGCTCTACAAATTAATTCAAGCCTATAATAAATATAAGGATATATGTTTATTAATAAAGTAAATACTAGGAATATACAAGTATCCTTAGACAGAATCAAATGCCCTTGACAGGATGCAGATATGACCAAAATTAAATTTATTCACGTAAGATGTTTTGTATGCCTTAATAAAGGTTTACCTCATCTGTGATGCAAAGATATCTAATGGCAACAACATCGTACAATTTTATTTTTTAAGAAGGTAAAACCATTTTTATTAAAGGAAAGGAGAAAATACTGAAGATTTAAAGAAACCGAAACATTTATCACGTATTTACCTTATTATAATTGTGTATATGGTATTTTTTACTATGTATTTTCTCAAATTGTACTTGCGTTGTTACGTATATCTAAGAATTAGGTTTTATGACAGCGATAAAAAATCTTTCAACCCCGTATTTCTAAAATTTTTAAGAAGATGGTTATATTTTATATTACATTGGACCAGTCTCAGTACATTCTCCGCCTACCCAAAGGAATAAAAATTACTTTTATGGGTATTCCCAGCTCCTTTCATTCTGCTCGGGGGCACTGCAATTTCATTGAAGGAATATGCCCGTATGCCTAGCTCAGAGGAGATGCCGGTGGTTTCTTCGAATGGCCACACACTTCCCGGAGGCAGAACTCCAGACGGTGCTGAACGAACAAGGTGCTGTTCGCTTCCCAGAATTATCGGAAGAGGTTGGGCACGCCATCATAACTATTCTGTCGATTTCAACGAGATTTGAAACACTTATATTGTTTTACATTCTCTTTTGAAAGATATTATTGACAAGGTTCCGCTAAGGTTATTCCAGGAGGTTATTGAAAGTTTTGCAGGTGGTAAGATCATAAATGAGAATAAGTGAATGCATCCTACTTTTGTCAGTAGACTTTGTTTTATTTTAATGGAAATTTACTTCTCTTTTTCTTGAGGTTAATTGCTCCGTTTATTAATGATCTTCTCTCTTTTGACCCATTGGAGTACCTTTTATTTCAAGTTGAGTTTGTATGCCTTCTGAGTTAACCCTCAACAATTATCTAGAAGAGACCTCAGTGGAAGCATTAGCATGTATTGATCTAATTTATCCTGGATGTTCCCAGTTATTTGCACCGTTGCGAATTAAGCTGGAATTAATGCCTTGTTTACTGACGCACAGGCATATGTTGCTATCTAAAAGATTCGAGTAACTATGTTAAATTGCCAAACTATTATTGTTTTTCATTAAGAGAAATTTCTCTAGACCTAAATTGCTTGAAAGAGAAAAAAAAAACCAATCGCTATCTCCGTTATATAACATCAAACACTTATCGACCTAAAACTAATTATCCGTGGGAAACTTCGGAAACCAGGTAATCCTTTCTTTTAATTTGTTGCAGAGTTTGTAAATCATCCTACTTTATAACATTTCATCATCAAAACGTAAAATTAGATTCGTAAAATATGTTTTTTTTCGTGCGAAGAGTCTATTATTAATGATGAGAAAGAAAAAAAAATCATGAGCCACTCATAAACGTTTGGTTGCAACTTTTAGGTGCATGAGCATAACGGTATCTAATGGATCGCGTGTTAACACAACGACACCGCTGTCTGTCTGATGATCTCTTTGAACAGACTTGAATTAAAGAAACGCACTTACATGAGATACAATTGAACTTACACTTTTAAAGAGGTAAGACTCATTTGATCCATCTATTACTATTTCTCCTACAATGTGTTCTGTCCATTAGTAATTGAGATACATATTTTTTTTTTTGTACTATATATGTCTTACTCGTTTATATTTTATCTAGGTATTAATTTTCTGGCATTGCAGCTTATTTCGTAAATATGCCATTCCTTGTTTATCTGAGTTATTTTCAGTTCTTGGGTTCTTTTTCTGATCGCTGAATAAGTTTTCTTTCCAGAAGTTAAAACCTTTTAGCCACAAAAATAAAATACTTTGCATTTTAAGGATATTCAAGATGAAGTTCGCGTGTGAAATGTAGCCTAGCTTACCTTCTGCTTCCATACCTTAGTTAATTTTTTGTTAAATTGAGACGACGATAGCGCCTCCTACTTTATGCTATTTCCGCCAAAAAATGATCATTTCGAAGATAATTTTGCAATGGTGGGATTCGCTCTCCATAGCCCCCACGTAATTTGGGTGGTTGTGTCCTCAGCCCTCGCAATCTAAAATAAACTCGTAATA
Organism: Ceratothoa steindachneri; assembly: GCA_963969495.1. NCBI lineage: Eukaryota > Metazoa > Arthropoda > Malacostraca > Isopoda > Cymothoidae > Ceratothoa > Ceratothoa steindachneri. The sequence goes on along the minus strand of OZ018336.1, from coordinate 14,156,595 downwards.
TTCCTAATATTTACACCCATGAAATGACGCATGTGACCATGCGATAAATGATTATTCACCCTCTGTAGATTTAAAATCTGTGATTGGATTTGGCGCTAGGGGTCGCCATCTAGTGGTAGAAGCCTCATTTAGCCATTTAACCCCTCCAAGGTACTTTTAAGTGATTTGAACCATGGGAAACCATCACTGCAATAACCTTTTATCACAAAACGCCGCAGGGTATTGAAGGGACTTTCCCTCTTGTTTATTTGTATGTGTTTCTCCACGCTGTTAAAATGGTTCATAAAGATAAGTTTATTTCTTGTTTGTGTCTAGTTGAGTCTATCCTATTATCCTCATATAATATTTAACTATCGGAAAATTAGAACATATATTTAGTTATACAACATTTTTTTACAAGTCAATCAAGTACATGTTCGCCTAGGCTGTTACGTATAGAGTACATATGCAAATCAGAAGGTTGATTTCAGAGGTCATAGGCGAAGTCGAAGTCCACTCATCTATCAGCAAATATATTACAGGATTGAGTAAAGTTTTATTAATAATCGAGCACTATTTCCTAAAAGAATCTTTCCCTCTTCAGATATATTTCCATCCTTGAACAATATTTTATGATTAAATCCCTTCATATACATACTAGTTTGTATTTATTTTTATTGTTCTTGTTTTTATGGTAAGTTTTTTATTTGACTGTTTAATTTATTGAGTCTTATTGTCTTGTTGCTAACCTTTTCTCTTTTAAACAGAATAAAACACCTTAACGAAATAACTGAAATAACTCTTTTCCTCTTAATATTGTTTTATATTTGTCCCATATTTTTGGCAAAATTGTTTGTTTATTTTCCATTAATAATGCATATTACTTTTGTTTAGATTTTTACCATTATTTCTTAGTTTATTTTATTATAATTAAGATATTTGTAAAAATGTTTTCTTAGATATTTTCTGCACACTTTTCCGCAGGAGAACTTGAGAAAAGCGAAACTGTTTTGTCTGTAGTGGCCTTATCCTGATTGCACACTTCACTGGTAAGCGTGAAACCTGCAGGAAGTGTACAACACGTCGGGAATTATAGGTTAAAGTTATGTCCATCCAGCAGGTAATGCGGCTCCCTCAATTTTATTTGCAGTCTTTAAAAGCCAGTTCAACATCCAGGTAGCTGAGTAAGCAACGAGATATAACTGACGATCTTTGTCCGTGGCTGCTCCAGCCACTTGAGAAAGCTTGCTTGTCATGGATTGGGCAAATGATGGTGAAGATTTTTTTCCGGTGCCACGCTAGCCCCACTAAGATAGTCTAAGGTGTGGATGTCAGGAACAATGACTAGCAAGTTCTCCGTTTTAGTTTAGGAATAATGCAATGAGTTCGAAATTGACATGCAAGGGATTCAATTACACTAGCCAACAAATTTGAACTTATTTAAATAATGAAAGACCTGAGCAAACTTTCCTCATGTCATCTTTCTCGGTGATTTCAAATCTGACTTTAGCTTTTCTTTAGCACATCAGGTTTTCGAGATATTCGAAAATGCACTATGACGGCCGTCACTGATAGAATGTAGCGTGTTACTCTGATTTCTTTGCCGAAACTAGTGATATATGGTTGCATAGCGCCATTGTTAGAAAAAAATTGCCTTCTGTATATCTCCATGTGCATTGAGAAGTTGAACTGACACAAAATGATGTATTTAACATAAAAAAACTAAAATAGATCGCTCTCTTTAGGCGTAAACATATGATAAAGATAAATAGCCATATTTTGTCAATCCCGCAAACATCATAAGATTAATAGTACTTATATTACATGTATAAGAATGGTAAACAATGATTGAAGGGCTAATAAGTAAAAAATCGAAGTCATAAACGTTTTGCATGGTATTTACATTTGAATTTTTTCTCAGGATTATCACGATACAACATCCAACAATGATCTCCCATCATGCTCTCTTTCCAAAATGCCTGACAGCGAGTTTTCTAGGTCTTGATATCCTTGTAGAAATGTTCACCTTGCTCGTCACTTATGGATCCAAAATTTTCGGGGAAAAGGTCTAGGTCTGAATGCAGGAAATGTATTTTAAGTAACATACGGCATCCCATTTCTTTATAAGATTGAAGAAGGTTTCTCAAGCCATCTCTGTATGTAGGTGACGTTTTGATGACAAGACGGTTTGCACATAAGCACTTGAAGGCTATCTATTCCTTTAGTTCAATAAGAGTGAGGGTCTTCTTGAAGTCTAGGTCTGCTAAATCCTCCCTGATTTGTGGTCCCACAAATATGAGTTATTTTAGGGAGACAGACTGAAGACTGAGATTTCAGTTCATATGTTGATCTAAGAGGCCAATCACGCTTGTTATAATATGTTGCATTGGCACGGCTGTCCAACAGGCAGATAAATCAACAGTACTTCGTGAATTCTCGTTGCATACCCATTAGAATGCATATGACTTTTAGATCAAAACAGATGTACCACTGATGGGCTTGGTAGTTTATGGATTTGAGAAGAATATCCATATCATTATATGTCTCCTTAAGGTGAACAGAATAGCCAATAGGAATGGAAGGCTTTACATTGACAATGTGCAAGAGGACAGCTTTTAGACTTTTCTTAGAAGCATCAAGAAAGAGACCCTCGTCGGACGCCTCATATGTCTGTGACAAGACTTCAAACAATCCATTTATATCATGAAAGTAGCAGAGAGGTCCATTAACTGTGAAGAATGAAGTTAAATAACGATTCCGCTTTCTAAAGTAACTCACATGCACATTTTTCTTTAGTAAGAATTTTTCATGTAGTCGAGATGCTAGAAGTTCTGCTTTCTCCTTTGACAGTGACAGATCTCCCACAAGGCCATTCAAATCTTCCTGAGTAAATAACTTTGGCTAAGACTTAGCGTCCTCATATTCAACATCCGCATTTAATGTAAATGCATATTCAGTACTGCTATAATCACTGATATCAGCAGGTACGAGGCCATCATCAGGTGGAACTGGAATTGGCAAAAATACATCATGTGGAACTGGTCTGCACGCCGAATCGATCGTTGGATAAACAATTTGGTGCTTGTTCTTTGCAGAAATCCTTTTTGTGGTCACACTGCAAAAATAGCAATCTTCGCTATGATCTTTGGCTTCTCCTCTCCATATCCTAGGAACAGTGAAGGGCATTCAAGTTTTCTTATTGTTAATCCAGTCACGTAATCCATTATAGCAGGAAGTACAAATCTGGTGTGGTACCCATGCTTTATCTTGGTCACTTAGAGGGCAACCGAAGTAGAGTTTGTACATTTTCTTAATATCATTTCTGATAGTAAGCTGCTGAGATTTTGTCGAAAATTGCCCACGTGGATGATTTTTGCACTCTCTAGGCATTGTTACTGCTTTGTGAAAATATTTGGAAGCCTCTTATGATCAACGCCGAAGTAGCAGCTTATAAGATGCACATCACATCAGGAACCAGAAAGCATAAAACAAAATTATAAATAATTGCGCAAAATATACATGCGGGTTGAAAATGTAAATGAATTCTTCTCTATACCCCTTTAACCAGCAAGAACTCACGAAGCATCTAGTTTGCCTATCTTAGCAGTACAATAATTATGCATGCAATAGAGCAATACCAGTAATATACTACATTTTATAATCTCAGGCGACCATTTTGATTTTTGGCATATCTTAAAAAAAGGTAGATGTTAGATCGAAACCGAAGGCAGATTAGGATTCAGCATTGAAAATTCCTTTAGAAAAGTATAATAAGGTCTCTGATGAAAAATGTGTGTTAACCAGTGTTATTAGGGGCTAACTAGGAAATTCTGCGGCATAATTTAACCCAACAGAGGAGACACTGTTATCTAGGAGGGAACGTAGATAACCCTTCTGATTCCGTATTAGGTTTCTCGAGTGTAACGGCTCAATAGCCAGTTTATATTATGCATAATATGATCATAATGGTTTATCTGCGATGTTCGGAAACTCATAGCAAGGTAGAGTAAAATTATGAAATTATGAGGAAGCCGAAAGAAAGAAGTGGCATACTTTACTGACATCCTTCCGAGCTAAGTACGGCAAATTCATTCTTCGGAACATCATCTTATATTACCAAATCTCTTAAAATTCTCTGTCGGGTAAAGGGGGTGCACTACATTGATTTATGAAAAGAATTCTACGCGGATAACAAACTATTCTGTTTAGAAGGGCATCACCTGAGCGGAGTAGGAGCAGCAAAACTAGGAAAACTACTTATAAAATCACTTATGTATTTTCGCCCAGAACTTTGGTATAGACTGGAGAGCAGTAGGAAAAAATTGATTACCTTCGACTCAAAAATAATTTAGCTAATCAAAATTTTAGAAATCTAATGAGAAATTTGGCTTCTTTTAACAAAAACGATCGTAGTTTGAGAAAAGGAGAATTAGTTCGAAAGTTCTAGTCTGGACCTTTTTTAGAGATTTAATTCAGCAGGCTATATAAAATTTTTAATAGACAGAGGTCCTGGGGAAAAACACTTAGGTGCTATTTAATATAAAATGGAACTATTTGCGATAATGAAAGATAAGAATATTCATATTTCGTCTAAGATATTAAATATAGAGTTGTAATAAACAAAAAAATAAATTTGTCTGCTCCAAAGGCCCCCGGGGCAAATGGGAGAAAGACATTTTTCTTTTTTGAAGCGCTTTTGAGTCTAATGAGACAAAAAGCAACGGTTATATTGGTGAATTTAATTGTCCAAAGGTAGATTTTATAAGTAAAACGGCGCCAAACGCTCTAGATAAACTTTTAGAAATCTAATCATAGAGATAATTTAGCCACTCAAAAAGCATTTATTAGAAAATATACGTTGTGAAAGGGATGTTAATTGCGATCATAACATAATGAATTTTAATAAAATTATTCACACATAGCCTAACAAGAGCTCTTTCGCGATTTTAGAGCTCTTGCTCCATATCACTATAACTAGCAAAACACTAAGTTTTAAAATTAGAGTGTATATTAGCTAAAATAAGGTGTTGTCGATAAATAGTAACATAAAAGTTTACATAAGAAAACGAAGTCGAATTTAGAAAAAGTCGAAAAAGTGAAACCCTGAACAATAATAACATCTTTATTATTTCGCTATGTCAAGTGCAATATAAGAACAGTCAAGCGGAACTATAAAAGGAACAAGCATCATTGTAAAAACATGAGCCAAATTGTCTTGTTAGATATGTAAATAATCATAATCCTCTTAAGGAATTGAGCCACTTTTCAATGTCGAAATTGTAGTTATTATTGAGCAAAACTACAAGTGGACTCAGTAAATCACCATTTTTAAAAGGATTTTACAGAAAATAGAAATAAATCATCAGCTTAAACATTGATGAAAACAATACATACACTGTTAAATATTGAATTAACCATAAGTGAACTAAAAAATTATATTAAAAGTGAAAAATTCTAAAGAACCTGGTCCCGATAATATCTATTTATAAAGATAATCCTAGAAACTTCCTACCCATTTCTTTCACTTTGCTAGTTGATAAAATCTTTTTAACTAATTTCCACTATTTTTTGTACAAAATGATAAAAATTTTTGTCAAGATAATGCTGTGATGTTGTTTATCTAAATTTCCAAATTCACTATACACTCAATCACATAGAAGACTTTTGATAAAGATAGATGCGCATAAAATGAGGGATAGCATACTGAATAGATTTAAAAACTACCTAGATAAACGGAGACAGAGTAAGTGTTATCTCTGGGAATAAGGTCACGGCCAAAAAAATCGTAACACATTATCGGCAATAAGTATCGTAACAGGGAATTCGCGTGTTACGATTTTATTTTTTGTTCTACCATAGATAGAGTGGGCGGAGCTTGTGCTTATACAGAGGCCCTAACACGTCTGTAGCTACACGGCGCGATGCAGGCATGTCTCAGTGCATAAAAAGTGCTTGTGTAGAAAGGTGGGATAGTTCGGTGCTCTCCTGACTGTAACCCGAACTTTGCAGCCATATAAATACATTCAATTTGTACACAATGGGACGTACTTAGCTCAGAATGGAGTAAGGTCTCGTCATATCGTTCTTTTAGATAATGGCATGTCTGCGTTTTGTGTAGCCACCTCCCTGTAATGTCTAGACAAGCCATTTATCGTGTATGGACGCCGGTGGTGACACTACCACCAGGCACACCTCCCCCAACGCAAACAGGCTCTGGAGTAGCAAGAAAGAAGACAGCAAGGACGAATAAGCTGTTAAAACGTGAGATGATAGTAAACCCTTCTATAGCACCAGTACCACTAAAGAAAAAACAACCAGACTTCCTCCAGAACGTCGCTATTAGGACGATTCGACACCGGCTGCAAAAAGAATTTGGATTACCCGGAAGAGGCGCAGCCAAAAAACCTCTTCTAACTAATGCCATGAAGAATTTTGCAAGAAATACAAGGACTAGACCTCAGAGGAAGGAAAAAAGGTAATGTGCAGCGACGAAAGTACCTTAAGGCTGGTCAGGGGGGAGTCCAAGACAGTTCGTCGGTCGAGAAATGTGTCACAGTTTGATTTCCGGTACACTGTGAAGACGATAAAACATCTGTCAGTCTAATGGTGTGGGGTGCTTTAAGTGGTGGGAAGGGCTGAACTGGGCTGTACTTCCTCCCCAAGAACGGTACTATGAAGGCGAACGATTATATTTGTGTGTTAAAGAAACATTTTCTATATTTCTTGAGTATTCATGAGTGCAATTATTTGATGCATGATAGGGTCCCTGCACACAAGTCAAAAGCGGTCAAAAGGTTCCTTGTAGAGAACTCAATTGATCTGTTAGACTGGCCAAGTAATTTGCCGCATCTGAACCCCATCCAGAATGCCTGGAATGTTATGAAAAATAAGGTACAAGTATCTAAACCAAACAACATTAAAGAACTGCAGGAGGCAGTGAAGGGGCTATGTATCAACATGACGCCTCCTACTTTGCCAAGTTGTCCGAATCAATGCACAAAAGACTTCATATGCTTTCCAAACAAAGTATTAAGTTTAAGGATATAGTCACAAAAAAATACTTGTTTGTTAAATATTTGTTTTTATTAAACGCATCGTATGAATGTTACTATTTTTTCCAAAGACTGTTGTCCTCCATCTTCCTTGGTCTGTAATTCATCAGGGAAGTATGCTGAGCCAGGTGCTTTTGTAATATAAATATATACGATCTTAAAAAGAAAATGATGAGTAAAATGTCAAAATTGGCAGGAAACACGAAATTAGGGAAGAAGGCACAATGGAAAATTAAGAGTGAAGTTTGTAAAAAGGCGGATAAAAAAGTCGAGTATCGAAAAGAAGGCAAATTAACTCAACGTGGACAAGTGTAAGGCAATGCAGACAGGCGGTGATAATCCCCAAATAGATTACAAAATGATCGGTCATAATTTCATTACAGTGGACATGGGACAAGAGCTAGGCGTCAGAATTTCGAATTATCTTCAATTTGCACTTACAACTTTCCAAAAGAGAAATAGTATATTAGGACCCCTAACTACACATTTTGAATGTAAATCAAGAGATATCATTCTTTTTTATATAATCCGCTTGTAAGAATTCCTTTGGAGTATGGTTGACATTTGTGATCTCTATACATGTGAAATAAGTAAAATGATATTGCAAAATTAGAAGATGTCCATAGTCAAGCGACGAAATTAATTCCTGAGCTCTTAAATAAATCGTATAAAGAGAGACAGATTAATCGTAATTTACCTGTACTGTATGAGCGTCATTATAATGGCCAACTTTTTATTAGTTCTTAAATTATTAACAGGTTTCATTAATATAAATTGTTAAATAATATTCGAGTTTGATCACACCTTGATGGAATATTTTTCCAAACCATAGAGTTTAGAGCACTTCAGTAAATATGTTTAAGGAGGTAATACCCGGTAAGGGGCGCGGTGATTTGCCTTCTTGGAAGCCGTGCTGACGGGACTCAGCGCCCCGTCCGGCACCGCTTAGCCTCTTCTCCTTCCTTCAGACAGCCTGTGTTTCTCCCCCTACTTCCTCACTTCCCCTACAACCTCTCCCACAAATTTCTCTGATCAGCCTGTATTTTCACAGGGCAGATGCTAGCCTTCTTATCAGCCAGCTATCCCGGATCGGGGCTGAGGGGGGAGAAGACAATGTTCCCTAACCACTGAGCTCCGGTTTGTGATGATTGGTTTTTAACAACCTGCTTCATCTCTACTCATACCTTCATTATATCCCGTTTCCCTTCTCACTTCACACTCTATCAATTTTACGCCGTGTCCAAGGTGGAGCCGCCATACTGTAAGGTTGCCAGGTCACCAGGCGGAAGTGGTTTCCTTAAATGGCGGCACCTGCCTCTGACAGCCCCATACACACCCCTTGCAAAGCGGGCTACTGCGAGCGAGCGGTGATTAGCGTCTGCATCCCGTAAAAGAATTAGGGTCACCATGCCCAATGATGGTAAAATAAAAAATCTCCACTCAATTTCGCTTTGTCCACCATGGGAGCCGCCCTCGTGCAGCTCAACAGAAAGAAATAGATCTCCACCTCCCTATGCTCTCGCACGAGACCGTCCAAATCTCTTTAACCAGAGAGGAGTCTTACTCCACGGCTACGCCAATGGGTGTAGGGGACTCCACCTCACCCCTTTGTCTAGAGGTGCCTTTGGGCGCCTTCCTCTTCCCAGCAGTAGTCCCCCATTTATTTTCCAAGGGGACTAGCAAGAAGGCCAGCAGTCAACTCATAGCCGACCGCTCCCATTGAAGCGGCTCGGTAGGGCAAACCCAATTAAGGGGGAGAGAGAAAATAGGGCTCATCAGCCGCTCCCCTCTAGAGACCTGCTGGCTCGTATACTGACTTTAGAGAGGGTTAAGGGTTGTGCCTCTCCATACTCGACTTGTGACACCGCTGCCAATGAAAACTGTTATGTCCTCGGATGATGGCCAAATGGAGCCCCCCCCCTCCCGAGATAGACATGGTCCTTGAGGCAACCCAGCCTTAGACGGTAGGGCATTCCATGTGCCCTCTTCGAAGAGGGCCCTTGCATCTCCTCTAAGCTAGGCTTAGAGGGCATATTCCTTCAAAAGAATTGCCGCGGACATCGGGCCAACTGAAAGGAGCTGCTGAGGCTTGTCTCATCCGTTCCTTGTTAGCTATCCTTTTGCAGGAGTGCATGCTGGGCGCATGCTCTTTGCCGACCCTCCAGGGGTATAAGGGCTTTGCGACCGACAACACCACGGGTTGCGGGCCGGTCGGGTAGGATGTGCGATTTACACCCGGCATGATATCTCTTTTCTTCTCCTCGCTTTAAATATCTCCTTTAAGGCAGTAGCTGTCCAGCTACATCTGGAGAGGAGGTATACTGTCATTTCCGCGTACATTCCACCGTCAGCCGACTTCGACGCTAGGGACTTCCGTAGCGTCGTGGCCCCATCCGGGTAGACTACTCTATTAATCCCCGGAAACATCTTCTTGCCGACGTGATCGACATGCTTGAGATGGATGTTCTAAATGTTAATAAGTTGACGAGAACCGCCTCGATCTATCTTTGTGCTCTCCGGATGTACAGCCTGATTTTGATTAGGTGGTAATCGAAGAGCTCCATCGTAGTGATCATTTTGCCAGTCAAATATCATTTTATGAGATGCTGCCGCCCGAAAACCGGCCCCCGTGGTGCTTGGCACGAGCTCGGTGGTCTGCCTTTCAGAAAATGACTGAATTCTCTATCTCAGTTGAGGAGTTTAGGTCGCTGGATGAGGTCGTTGAGTTCTTCGTCGGCAATCTCATCGCGGCGGGTAAAACTACTATTCCTAGGACTTCTAGCCGTTTTGCAATCTCGAACCTCTCATCCGTGGCGGAATCCTTTGCGATTGCATTCTCCGCATTCTCTAGTGAACATGCTGCTCTGCCAGCATTTAATACACGTCGTCATTTCGCAGAAGGTTGCCGGCTGGACTTTACCTCCAGAGGCGGAAAACCCTTCAAAGACAGGTTTCTCTGAGCGAGTTTGTTTCCGCTCCTGCTTCGTGCGCTGACACATCCTATGATCTGGACGATATTCCGTACGCCATGCTTCGACACCTGGGTAAGCAGAACATAGCATTTCAGTTAGATTTGTTCAACAGAATCAGGATGGAGGGTCTCATCCCGGATTCCGAGCGAATCACACCTGTGCTCGCCTTTCGCAACCTGGGGAGAGATCACTCTACTCCAGCCGGTTTCCGCCCAAGCTCTTAAACCCCTTACGTGTGCAAGTTGATGAAGAAATTGGTAAATGTTAGATTAGCCTTTTTTCTGCAGAGCGGAATCCATCTCTCTTCATCATAGTGCGGCTTCCGAAGGTCCACTCTACGTCAGATGCTCTGCTCCAACTGGATAATGCGGTCTGCAAGGTTTTCCTTCGTATACAGCACTACGCCACGGTGTTTATTAATATGGAGAAGGCTTATGATACCGCATGGCGATAAATGAGCGGGGTGCGGCTCACCGCAATTGACACACTTGGTCAGATACGATTTTGACTTATCGTGTTCGGTCTTGGAGAAGCTTACACATAATTCAGGTAATCCAGACTTTGCGAATTGGCAGAAGCGATTACTATGGCCAAAACGGTGAGAGTAATAGCACCTAAGCGTCAGTAGCACGAACCCTTCACAAGGTAGCGTACCAACCGGCATGGAAGACTCGGTAAGCTTGTCACAGTCGAACATCACGAAGAGTGTAGGGGTGAATCTCGAGACCCTTTCCTGTTTTTTCATCCCTAGTCAACGAGTTCCTTCGCATAAACTACTTCCACGATGTTTATGTTAGATTGGAGCGTTACACTCACCGGTGTGCCATCAAATATCAGAAGAGCACTCATCATGGCCAGTTCGGATGGATTCGGCGCGTTCGCCAGAAGGCTACCGTCCGAGAAATGGCTCAGTTTCGGCTCTCTAACAACCACGCAAGCTTAAGCTCTCCTCTCCTCTGATGCCGTTAGCCAACATGCTGCCATCAGTGGAGCGAATAACGAGGAAGCTTTAAAGCCAGATGGCTCGAAAAGGCCAGGTAACCAATGAATAATGGGCCCCGAAGTAATTAAGGATCCGATCGGCGCACTTTTAGTCTTTGTCTGGGACTTCATACCAAGGAGGGAAGGGGGAGGCAATAAGGCCAGACATACCGATTTTGGCTTCGTCGCTTACCGAAACGCCTTATACATGTCTGTCCACGCAGCTCCAACTGAAGGAGAGGAGCCCCAGATCTTTGTCGTCTTTTTCATGTTCTTTTTCTATTTAGAAGAAAAAGGCGGCGAATGGACCCGCTTTTACCCTTCACTAACAGGAGCCCTTATGCCAGATGACCGAGGGGTACTAGCCAGGGAAGGAGATCCTTCTTCTATTTGTACGTCCTCGGCGGTCCGAGCCCATGAAAGGTTGTAACGTCTCTGGATTTGTCACCTCAGGGACCATATCTATCTCATGGGGCCTCCATGTGGCTATCGCCCCCTAAGATATCACGGCTTTCCTTTGAGGTCTCTTTTATCGTATTCTGGGCCCGTGAGCCGGCATCCTTCGGGGAAGAGAGGGGGACACGTACAGTGACCCCTAGTAAACCTGCTATTGGCGCCAACAGGACTATAAATGGCACGGAACGACGAGCCCTGTCATCCATCTCCCCCCTAAGAGAAGGCCATATCGATCCACTCCCTCCGGTAACTGGAATTACAAGCCCCTAGCGGGCTTTCTTGGCAGTCCCCTGGGAAAGTAAAGGTCAGTCTGCCGCTAGTAACTCGGAGTCACCCAAGGGCTACTCCAAAGAATGGCGTGCACCGTAAGCCTAGGAGAGGAGTAAGCCTCCTCTCCGGTCGAAGAGTTTTGGAGGGTTCCATGCCCAACATAGGTCGATAGGACCTCCATTTTTATCGGTAAAGCTGCCTGAGGAGTGCTCCAACGATGCCACCGGGGAAGTTGATATGTTTTTTTGTTTTTTTTTTTACAGATTCGGGCATAGTCACAATGTAGTTATTTCTGAACGCGAACGCTCATCATCCTCACGCAATAGCGCGCTCTGTGAGGGGTGAACACGGGGCCGGCAAAACCAGCTGCCACCATTTGAGGCCAATCCTCCTGCCTAGTGAACTGGCAGCCCATAGTCATGGCGGATCTACCATAGGAATGGCGTAAAATTTAATATAGATTGAAAGGAAAAAGAAAGCGTATCTCAAGAAGGTGTGGGTAGGGATCAAGCAGGTTGTGAACCATTCCCCAAACCGGAGCTCAGGGGTGAGGGGGTCGTTGTCCCCTCCCCCATCAGCTCCGATTTGGGTTGGTTAGGTGAGAGGAAGCTGGTTGGCGTCTACCTTGTGCAATTAGATGCAGAACATGCAAAGTTGTGGGAGAGGTTGTATGTAAAGCGAGGAAGAAGGGTAAGAAGACAGGGTGCCAGAAATTAGGAGAAGAGGCTCGGCTAGGGCCAGACGGAACGCTGAGTCCCGTCAGCAAGGTGAACAAGTAGGCAAATCTTCGCGCCATTTACGGTGCAATTGTTATTGAAATTAATTAAATTATCTATCCCAATTTTGAAGTTAATGTAATAAGATGAAATTGACAAAAAATGCCTTTTTATAGAAGATACACATGGACGAATCGTAAGATTTAAAAGATGAAGTAGAAATGAAGAGACGATTAATAAGGAATAAAATCTATTTTTGTAAAGCAAGAGAAGACAAATATGTAATGAATTAAACCTCATGATTTATTTAATGGAAGAGAATATAATTTGTTTGGGAAATACTATACAGTAGAATTTGATAAATATTATAATATTTCATTCAATAAATGCTTAGTCAGGTGAAAAGAATAGATAATTTTTTCACGGGAATTAAACATACGAATTAATTGAAACAAATAATTATGAATGTAAATATTAAATAAATAAAATAATAAATTTAAAATCAGTTTGAATGAAAGGAGGTACTGTTACAAAATATACAAATGGGAGAACTGTAATTATAACTGTAAATTAAATTAACACTTAGTTTTTTCAACCTAGCACAAAACAATAATATATATTGAAAGGAATTTCTAAAGTAAACATTTAAACGATAAAGTGGTATTTGATATAAATATAAAATTGATACGTATGTAGATAAATTAGCAGAAACAAAATTAAACCATCTTTGTGGGGGAAATATGAATGATATTACAATAATACTCCCGAGAAAATCAACAAAATATCTCTATCCGTGTTCAAGTAACTACATTTAAAATGTTACTACATATTATAAATTTGATAATATTTTCAGAAGTGATAGGCCTAAGGTCTTATTGTTGTAGAGTGAAAGATTTTTATAAATTATAATTTAACTGAATCAAGCCGGCCTACTAAGTCTTATCATTGATGAGTAACAGCGGAATTTGTTTGGAATATGGTGTTTAAATAAACCCCTGTCATACTGATATTTCTCATAATGTTAATCATATCTAAAATTTAGATTTGTAAGTCACTACCAATTATCTTTCCTAGCTTAATAAACTGGTAAGTATAATTATTTATAACTAGATACGATCTCTTCTAACACGCATTATAATCAGTCCAAATTTGCGAATTAATTCTTGCTTAAGTCTTTCTGGTTAGAAACCAACGTATGGAAAGGAAAACAAGACCATTACTAAATTGATAGCTTGCAATAGTGAAGAGCTTCAATATTTTAGAGTTAGAAATATAATAAATTGGTGGGTATAGATGTAAACTTTGAGTATAAGTTATATACTTGATGATTGTTATATATGGAATTAATTTTTAATTCTAACAATAATTTAGGAAACTTAATCGAAGATTAGAGAAGGTGGACGTCAGTAAACAATTTCCGTGCAATTACTATTATATTTTCCCATCAAGAAAGGAGGGGGTGGTCCTATTGCTAGAGATCACAGTTTTTGATAAATGGTTGTCTTCTGTTTATGTTTTAGTTCAGGAAAATTTTACATTCTCACTAATATTTAAACAATGAAATGAGTCATCTACATATTTCTCAAAAAGGTTAAGAAGAAAACTATGGGGACAGTAATGAAGCCAAAGTGTTTCATGATAACGCAAAATTATTTGCCAAGGAAAGAGCAAGAGAAAATTTTATTCACACCTGTTTACGTTGCTCATAAAAACATCATAAAATATTACGATGAATGGCAAACAGCCATTTCAAGAATAAATTTACATACGTTTACTGTTCGAATCAGGAATGAAAAATTTATGTAAATTTAAATCATCTCACAGAGATGAATATTAGTGAACGAACTCTCCACATTATGGCCGGAGATAAAGTATTTTGGAATTATCTAAAAACTCTGTAAATTCTATCGCGAAACATTTTTAACTATTAATAGCAAAATCTTTGGTAGTTTATTTGATAAAACATAAGGTACAAACATTCCGTGTCTTATAAACACTATAAACAATGCAATCGGAAGATCCAATAAAAGACAAAGCGGTACTGCCCTCATCAGGAAAGGAGCTAGAATTGTTAAATTTCCTAAGAATTTTATCAATTTTTCTTAAGTTTTATCTTTCTAAAATTTTGCCCAAGTATTGATTCTAATTTAATTGAATCGAAATGTATAAGAGCTACTAAATGGCGACTAAAAGTAGTTTTTACAAGTATTTTAAGAAAAAGAAATAAATTTAGATATGCCGTAAGAAAATATTTTATAGTGAGAAAAGATTTAAAAAAATAAAGAGTGTATGTAGTTCTTAAAACCCTCCAAAATTTGTTTAGTTGCAATTCGCTCACCACTCTGATATAAATGCACAATTCCCCCAATTATTCATGTCACACGAAATTTCGTATAGACTAAAAATGTGTAATTTTTTGAATGGTGATATTTAGTTAAAAATAAAGTAAATATGACATTTACTAATAAAATTAATTAAATATATCAAAATATTTCAAGCAATGATCTCGAATCAGTGTTAAACGGTTTTGTTTTAAACAAACTTGACAAATTGCATACCAAATTTTCCTTTACCAGCTTATTTTTCTTTATATATGTACTTAATTTATACTCAGTGATATCAAGAAATATTTGCATTAACATCTTTTTTTATCACTAAAATTATTATTCTAACTCAACGTGTAATGAAAAATTATTATTCCAACCTAACGTGTAATGAAAAATGTCATTCCTTGGCAACACAGCACAGCCAGGCGATACTCATACAAAAGTATTCGAGGAATTATGAAACATAAATATTTGAATCATATTTGATTTAGCTTGAGGCAAATGCACATATTGATCTTAAAGAAAAGATATACAGGCCCCAAAGAATGTTTCTAGCTCTTAATTTATTTTTCCTGTGGGTAGCTTATATGCTTGGTCCTCATTTGGTCAGTGTAAGATGCTTGCTTTAATCGAAATATGTCTGTTTTAGGTGTATTAGAGTGTCTCAAGCAAACTTGCTCTGAGTTTTGATCTTGGACGCATGCGCTTAGCGAACCCATTTCCTTGCCAAGTTGATAAGCCTGTTATTCCATAAACAAAATTATTATAATTATTTAAAGTTTTCGCGACAAATCATTTCATACGCGCGACTAAACTTTTAATCCCAAACGTTAAATAATCTAAATTTATCCTCAGATATATATATATATATATTTATATATATATACATTCAGTGTTAATTAATAAGTTCCTACTAAAGTTTTACGTCCATAACCTGCCCTTATTTAAGCGAGTCAATCGCCTACGCCCTTTCAGTCTAGATGATTACACTGGTAATTAGGAATAATAACCATTTCTGAATAAAAAAGTCACCAAAAACATCTGTGAGAGTTACGCAGGTAAATTTCGTTTGTCATAATCCACGCGAATCATTGGATTGCTGGAGCCCCTAATTACCAGTTTGAGCCCTGCATTGCTTCCCCAGTGACTGCGTGGTAAAGCTGATGGAGTTCTTCAAATGAAGCTGTCCATAATGTAGAGCTGCTAGCACATCCGGAGGTCGCCAAGATCTATTGTGGAATAGGAAATACAAGTATGAAGAGCTGAGGTTAATTTTTTATTTCAGAATTAGATACGATTCTAATTTTCTCTGGATAAGCCACTGATTACTGATGAAGATAGAAAGTGCAAATTTCCGTTTGGTGACCAGATGAGACAGAGTAGTCAGTCTTGTGGGTGCTGCTGCTATTTAGGTTTTAGCAGTATGTTCATGTTTCTTTCGGTAGAAAACTGGCTATAATTGAAGAAGTGCCCCTTCTTGAAGGAAGCGGTAGAAGCTAGTCATTGGCTTCTTTTCACACAGAAGCCAAAAGCTGTGAGGCCGCGATTAAACTTACTATTGAATTTCTGGTAATATCAGCACCGACCCAATGGTTTTCTTACATGATTTAACGTCTTAAAAGAGCCAGCCAGACTTGTAACTGAAAGCGTGAGTTAAACCTAGAATCTTAAATCGGAAACATGTTTTTCTTCGCAGAACTTTGGCCTGGTTTTGAATCGACTCTATAAAATCGTCAACATTTTCTTCTAGACATGGGCGCTTCTGGATGGCGGGGGATCTGCGGAACGTCTGTATGTCATACAGACAACCAAACGTATCCTGAGCTAAGAGACGACTGAAGAAGAGTTGTCTCAGCTGTGCCGCCGGATTGTCCCAGCCACAACGTCGGTGAGCAATAGCACAAGATTTTGGAGCCTGTCTCGCACCATTGTTATCTTCCCACCTAGCTTCTGCCGTCGGTGCTGATTCAAAGTCTCGTATTGCTAAAATACAATGGCATTAAGAGCCTTGTAGGTCTTCTGATGTCACCTATAAAAAATAATTCCGCTACTTACATGAGGTGTGTAAGTAAATGAGGAAAGTTAATCCTGAATTTGCCTTTAGAAGACGATTCATTTTGCGCCTCAAACCTGCTCACAGAGTTAGGGCTAGTGTTTTGTCTTACTTCGTAAATATTGTGGCATTTGAATTGCCAAAGTAATTGCCGTGATTCTGGTAGAAGATTGCTGATTGTTGAGTTGTTGAGCGATGAAAAGTACCTGAAGAATCCTATTGAGCGATGGGTTGGCTTAATACTGCCTTAAGGAGGGTGTACATTTTTCAAGAATGGTCACCATAGAGCATTTGACTGCAAAACTCACTTACTCCTCTGTAAGTAATATATTATTTATTGTAGAACAAAAAATAATTAGAAATTTTGGGGATTTTTCAATAAAGTGCCTGGGGTTCGCGTGAAGGGAGAGCTTGTAGATGGTCAGTGAAATTACCACTTAGGGTGAGCTTGGTTGATCGCTAGAGGAAGAAAACACGATTTATGATTCGCATCACTTATTGGCAATTAAGGAAGCTTGTGGAGCGTGAGAATGACTGTTTCACCATCATGCGCTCGGCATCTGTCACTAGCTGCGCGAGATATTTCTCATGATAAGAATTAATTTATTAATTACGTATTCAACTAAATCTTGTGTGTGACTTTCTAAATCGCTCGCCAAGACGTAAATACACACAAACAATTTCATGATAGAGTGTATTAATTGTTATTATTATTTTTGTTTTCAGTCAGAATGATGAGAGGTCATATTTTGTTAGGTGTTTTGGCAATTTCGTGTCGAAACAAGGTCTGCTGACCAAAAGTTGCGTGCTCTAACTTATTCTGATCTATGAACTTAAGACTATAAAAAATTTAAAACATTTCCGGTATAACCTTGGGTGGAATTTTAAAATTATTCATTTGAAAGAAAATGAAGACCACATATGTGTTTCAAATTTCGGTAGAATCGGCATAATTGTTATGATGTTATTGCCAAATAATTCCTCGGCTAATCTTGGAAGGAATTTGGCAATGATATCATTCAAAAGAGAAAGTAAAAGAACATAAGGGTTTCAAATATCGTTATAATGGATGTAATAGTTATGATGTTATTGCTAAAACGAAATTATTTCCAGGATAACCTAGGGAGGACCATGTTAATTATATCATTCCAAAGTGAATGAAAAGAAACATAAGACTTTCAAATTTAATCATAATCACGCAAGTAGTTACAATGTTATTAATAAAAAAGAAAAAGCAAAACTGGAAGCTACCGACTGACATAGTCAGATATAGAGTCGCCCATGACTAGACCCCCACGCGACTAAATATACATTTCCTTCTTTAAAGAGGGACTTTTATTAATAACTTCAAATGATCAAATTATAAAAGAAGATATCACTTATGGTAGATAGGGCTCCATGTCATATTTCAAAAGAATTAATAGAATGTGAGCAACAAATTAGCATCAAACAATATATATATATATATATATATATATATATATATATATATATATATATATTAGAGCAGTTGGGGAGCAGTCTTTCTTGAATACAAATTTTGTTGAAGACCACTGTGTACTTTGCCTTAATTAATTTCCTTTAGGAACTTTCTCTTCTTCGAACTATTATTTTAATTCCATCTTGTAGATGGTGGATTATTTGTTCACCAAACACGTTCATTTAAAAAAGAAATAAATACTGGACAAATAAATATCCACCATCTGCCAGATGGAATAAAAAAGATAGTTAGAAGAAGAGAAAGTTGCCAAAGGAAATTAGTTAAGGAAAAATACACAATGGTCTTCAACAATATATATATATATATATATATATATATATATATATATATATATAGTTAAAAAAGAGTCATCCTCAAAAACGGTTACTTGATTGCGGGATTTCATTAAATATGGGGTGCCATTTTAAATTATTTGAACACCGATCGAAAATCAAATAAGTGGCTTTCAGAAACAAACTAAATTGAATCACTACTCATACTCTTCCGCACCTTTCTTTAACCTCTACTGATTATAATGAGGTATATATTATAGAAAAAACTATCTATTCGAAATTTAGGAGAAAACTTGAAGGTTTGATCTAGAGAATTCTTCGTTATGAATTCCTCACAAATTTCTCGGATAGAGGAATTAAAACCGGAGCTGAGGAGAAAGTGAAAATTGTCCCATCCAACCTCAGCGCCGATGCGAGATGGTTGGGTGATTGAAAGCTGTCCAGCATCTACCCAGTCAAATTAAAGTCTGGCATTACGCAGTTGGGAGAGAGGTTGTAGAGAAAGTGCGAATGCAGGGTAAGAAGACAGGGTGCACGAAGGAAGGAGAAGAATCTAAGCTGGGGCCAGACTGGGCTCTGAGTCCCGTAAACACCGCGACCAGGAAGGCAGATCGCCGCTCTCCTACAGGAACGCCCCACTGAGTTGGACATGGTCCCTTAGAGGATCTAGGGCCAGAGAATAGAATCTCATATGGGGTGTAACCTGGGCTCTGTGCCTAGCACAAAACCCGAGTCCGCCCCTGTGAAAGCTTCTTCTCAGACGTTTCGTGTCCCAGAGAATCCACAATGGGAGGAGGGACCTCCTTCTCCGTCTATTTACCCTTTGAAATCAAAGAACTTATCCATCTCGAAGAAGGATCTTGCTAAGGCTGGTCGATCCGGCCTAAGGGCTTCCTCCAAGCGAGGAGCGAAGCACTTTCATTCACCATCCTCCACTCTTAAAAATAAAAAAGACCGCAAGACAAAAAAGTCCAACGGTTCCTCTTCCTCAGCGGGAGCCACGGGGATGGAGGGGTCCGCTGCCGTTTCGGTCAGCCACTAAGCAAAAAACGCACCGTCCGGACACGGTGTTTTCCTAGGCGTGGAGTCGCTGAATAAGACCAAAAAGGCAAGTGCGCAATGCGGAGCCTCGATTACGTTGAGGCCCCTCATTCAGAGGTTACCTTTCCTTTTCGTGGCCGCGGGCATCAAACGCTTTCTAGTTATTCGCTCCACTGATCGTAGCATGTTGGCTAAGGGCACCATATTCCACATGAGAAGAGCACTCACCAACCTATTTGGTATAGAGCCGAAGCTGACTCCTTTCTCGGAAGGAAACCTTCTGGCGAATGTGTCAGATCTCTTCGAGGCGGCCAAGATTAGTGCCTTTCAGGCACTTAATGGCATCGCGGTGAGTGTAACGTCGCACTCTATCATGAACTTTATGAAAAGAGTCGTTTATAACAGAGAATTCGTGGATACTCTATAGATGATATAACATTAGAGCTGTCCACCAAGGAGCGGTCAAGGTCGAACGCCTAATAAGAAAACAGGGAGTCGCCCCGAGACCCACTTTCAAAGTCTTCATCACGTTTGACTGCGACAGGCTTCATGAGTCAGGGCGTGTTGATAGCTATCGCTACTGCGTTAAGGCCTTTGTGCTACTGCTGCAGGGGTGTCACTTCTACCACCGCTTCGGCCACATGATTCATAACTGTAGACGAGCAAAATCTGTGTTACCTAAATCTGTGTAAGTTGCTCCAAGGCCGCCCATAATAAGTCCAAATCGTGTGTTGTCATATATGGCAATTACGGAGAGCCGTATTCCGCTTCTTTGAACCACTGTAGTGCGTACCTCATTGAAAAGGAATTCCTGGCCATTCAAGACCAGGATCGTGTCTCATTTCGCGAGGCTGAGGTTTGTCATGGACCGCCCGGCGCAGCCTGGGACATATTTTCCCTTAATGTTAAGAAAGAAAAGCTCTTCTCCTATCCTCTCTAGGACTACGAGCAAGGACGTTTCTGCGCCCATTCGGAACCCTTCTGCGGCTTCTACCCACCCCTGGTGCTTCCTTGCTGGAGCTGGCGGCATGAAGTCTTTAAACCCACACCCGGCTAAAACCTGTTTCCCCACCCAGCGAGACCTTTTACCGTAAAGCGAAACGGTTGCGAACCTTCACTGAGTCGTTAAACGAGGACAGCACTAAAGGAGCCTTGGCTCCTACGTCAATACCAGTGGTAGGATGGCTGGCTCGAAGAAGGTGGATCCTCAAAACGAGGGGTTCCCTCCTTCGAAGGCACCGCGCCGGCATAAGGTTTCGAGGCTGACGAAGGAAAAGACTCGCATGGCGAGACCATTCTCGCCCGATAACTCCTCGAAAGCGACAGCGCCTTCAGGGCATTGTTTCCCCAACAGTACCCAGAGATCTGCCTTCGGGAAGGGTACTGCCATTCCGGTGAGGCTCTTCGCTTCAAAGAGGGCCAACGATTCTCCTCCGATGGTATATTGGTTCAATGCAATTGCCGGCGGAGACCTGGCCAACTGGAAGAAGCTCTCGACTCTCGTCTCCTCCCGTCTCTTTTAGAAGTCTTTTTGCTGGAGACCTTGCTGGGCATGTTCACCCGGCCCACACTCTCGTGGCTTAAGTCTTTTGCGATCCCTCCAGCCCGGAATGGGGACTAAGAAAGAGAATGCGGAACTTACATCCGAGGTGGTTTCTCCGTAGAGCCATCATGCTACCTGTTTTCAGTCATGAGTTGTTGCAGCTATACTAGTATAAGAGCTATACTGCTATTTCTGCGTACATTCTACTGTGAGCCGACTTAGGCGGCAGTGCACGTCTGCCGAGGCCCTTTCTCTTGCTCGGGTATCTTAACAGTAAACAACCCCACTTTAAAGACTTTTCGATCAATCCATGGCTCAGGTCCTTTCCGACCTGATGTACTAGTTAGGGATGGGAGCCCTAAATGTGGAAGAGTTACGCATCACTGCCCGATAAGCGCTGCATTTTCCTGTCTCGATCTATCTTTGTGCTCTCCGGATTCACACCCTGATTTTGGGTAGGCACAGGTTGATGACTTCCATGGTAGTGATCACTTCCCAATTAAAATATCATTTTGGGGTCCGCTGCCGCCCGAGAGTCCTTCTAGGTGGTGCTTGGCGCGGGTGCAGTGAGCCTGATTTCAGGATTTGACTGAATTCTCTTTGTCAGTCAAGGAGTTTACGTCGCTATATGAGGCAGTTAAGTTCTTCTCTGGGCAACCTCATAACTGTGCGCCTAACTATCATTCCTAGAACTCCCGGCCATTTTGCACGCCAACCACTTCCGTGGTGGTCAGCCGAATGTAAGGAATCCCTCAAACAGAAGCGTTATGCGCAATAAGTGCCCCCGAACGATTTCATTGTCTGTGAATTTCATCGAGCTAGGTTCCGGTAAGTTTCAAAGCACGCCCGCTGCTGTTCCTGGCGGGCATACTTGTCTTAACGGGAAGATCCTTCTAGCAATAGTGTGTATGCGTCACCTTAAATTTTGGCTCGATGCTTTTGAAATCCCGCCTGACTACGATTCCCTCGTTGACTTCTTCCTGAGAGACCAATTGTTGGCTGCACTAACACCTAAAATCAAATCTTTCGCAAAAGACCAGCGGTGCCTCGCATTTAAAGAGTGCACAAAAGAGACCCGACATTAATTCCGCAAGAAAAAAACTTTACTTGAGAGAAGAGAAGACCCCCCCCATCCCTTTCCAAAAGTCCTAAGCCAAACACAAGTAAATTCATCCTAAAAATGTAAGCAAGTTTGCCAAGGTAACTGGGCTGTCGGGGCTGAAACCACTCTTTTCATCCGAACACCGGGATGTAAAAACGTTCTCTTCAGGTTCTCCTACGTCATCCTTTCCCAGGAAACCCATAATTTTTTTCCTGGAGTGTGGAGGGCCATGTGAAAACAAACTTCCCCTAAAACTCTTAGTTCAGGAATAACTCTTCTCACCAGGTACACTAGATCTGTGTCACGTCTGCGCCTCCTTCAACAATTTCGGAATCTTCTGCTTCCCAGAACACCTCAATTCCCGGCGGCCACTTCATGTTTGATAAGAATACCCCTAGGGGCCTTAAGTTCGAATCCAGGACGATTAATGGCTGCGGTGTCTCCACTCTGTTGAGAGATACCGGCGGCACCTGCATAGTGGTGTCGGACAAGCTGCTTTTTCAAGTAGCCCCAGACCATAATACGTTCGCCGTCGTTCACCACTACTTAGGGCGCACCATTCTGTTCCGCATCGTTAAGTGCTAAATCGATTACACGTACTTGACTGGGTGGACAGAAGCAGTAGCAGTCCCTATTCAATTCTGCTTCGTCCTCATTGGCGTGCCCATGGTTCTTCCCAGCTCTATGGCTTAACCGGCGGTTACCCGTTCGCAAGTGGTAAAAGATTCAAAGATACCCTCGCCCCTAGAAACCTCACGTTCTTCAGAATTCAAAGAGGTCATGACTGAAGACTTTTAAAGAACCAAAGTAACTGCGATTCCCAATGACCTCTGTTAGTTACAGCCAGGTCAAAAGAGCAGGATGCCACCCAAGGAGACAAGGTGATCTCCTACCAAGTTAAGGAGGGCTTACTTTACCGTGCGTGCTCACAAAATGATAAAACCCAGATGCGAGTATTGTTATTTCGCGTTCTCACGTTGCTTACATTTTAACCACTGCCAATGACAGACATTTTTCAGGCCATTTTAGCTAAACGAAGACCACCCAGAAGGTCTTAAAGTATTTTAGTTAGCTTCGGGCCCATGAAGAAATCCTTTACTACTGCAGGTCTTGCGACCTCTGCCAAAAGACTGATGTCAAATGACGAGTAAAGCCCGTACCATTGCAGAGACGACCCTTAATCTCAGAGCCGTTTTCCAGTCTCGCAAATGATCTAATCGGTCCGATACACACCCTGTCGAGTGAGCATCCCAGCTACGTTCTAACTTTAGTTGGTTTTTTCACTTGGTTCCGTGAGGCCGTGCCGTTGAAGAATAAAGAGAGCATCTCCTGCGCTGAAGCACTCATCTCCATCTTCTCCCGCGTTGCATTGCCCAAGGAAATCCTGTCTGATCGTGGACGCTAATTCACGTCGCAACTAATGCAGTACGTTGGCACGCTTCAGATGATAAAACTCCCCTTCACCAACCTCGATAATAGCACCGTTGATTGCCGGTAGCCCTTTTCGCATACCGGAAAATTCCCCATCGTACCTTAGGTTTTGCCCTATTTGATCTTCTCTATTGACGTAATGTTAGAGGACCTATCATCTTTCTAAAGGAGCTCTTCTCCAATTTAAAATTAGACCAGGAGATTTAATCCTTCTACGCTTACCTCCTAGACCTGAGGCAGAGGTTATGAAATTGCGCAGAGATCGCACATCAGAACGCCGAGACAAACTTGGGGAAATATAAAAACCTACTTCGAATTTCCCAAGAACGAAAATATAAACCCGGTAACGAAGTCTTTTTACTACTCCCCACGGAGATCAACAAACTTTTGTGCCAATAGAAGGGTTCTTCTCAGTGATCGAGAGACGCAAACCTGTCGACTACTTAATCTAAATCCCATCTGGCACTATGCTTTTCCACGTCAACATGCTTAGAACATACCATCGATGCGCTTGTTTTCCTTTGACTTGTGGTCCTGGTCGTAAAATCCGCCTTGGAATTCAGCTACCCGCTTGACCGTCGTGGTACAAGTTGCCTGCGTGGAAAAATACGCGGAATATCATCTTCACGTCTTGACAGATACCCTTGATTCTCCATCGACTGAGTTGAGTATAAACCCTCAGCTTCCGATCCCCCAGAAGAACCAGTTACGAGAGCTACTCACTCAAATCACCGATGTAATCATGGTACCCCTGGTTGTCTTATCCAGTTCGAGCACAGTATTCGGCTCCTCACCCAGGAACCTGTCCGTTCAAAGCCGTATGCTCTCCCTATTCAATTAAGAAGCGTTCAGTGAGGAGGTAGACAAGCTATTGAAGATGTTATTATAGAGTCCTTAGAGTCAGAGTATTGTTCCCCGGTCGCCATGGCAAAGAAGTAAGGCAATTCTATCCATATATGCCTCGACATGCGGAACTTAAACACCGTCATCGTGTTTGACAGCGAACCGATCCTCCTCATCGATCAGAATTTGCACATGTTCAAGACTGACCATAAACACCTTTTTTACCTACGTAACCTTAAGAACAATAATGATCGCCTCATGAAGTGGAGTCCCTTTCTCCAAGAATTCCAACTTAAAATTGTATACATTGAGTATTCCTTTAATTGGCTGGCGCATAGTGTAAGCAGAAATCACCTGGATTTGTCTCGGGAGTAATTTCCCCTTAATTAATATATATATATATATATATATATATATATATATATATATATATATATATATATATATATATATATTCGGAGCAAGAATCCAATGGCAAACAAAGAGAATGGCAGTATTCATTCTTTCTTTATTTCTTCTGGCTACGTTTCGAGCAAAGACAAACTCATCTTCTTGCCTGATAAATTAAATAATTAAATAGTGAACCTATTGATAAATTATTCGAACAATGATTCTTAAGTTGATTTGTCCAAAATGATATTTAAGTATTTTTTATATTTATTTGCGCAATTGATGATTAAGAGGGCCTAAATACGTTGTTGAAAGATATCGTATCTCTTTGGGAACGTTATATGAAGGTAATTTTAGTGAGAAAATATTGTCAAGGAAGGTTTTAAGAGTAACCTCAAAAAAGTGTGAAGGATAAGAATTGTTTGTGAAATAGTTGCGGAAGAAGTCTATTTCTTTATCAAGATTAAAATATGAAGATGATAAGTGGTAGATACGGTGAAGAAGAATTTTGATGGACTTTATTTTAAAGTTTTTGTCACAGGCACTAAAAAATCGAAACTTAACCCAAAGAAAGTAGGTTTACGATATACCGAAGTAGTGAGCTTGTTCTCAGAGTCATTAATTAGTATATCAATAAATAGGAGGGCATAATTGATTTCGTATTCAATGGTATACTTAATATTGGGATGTATTGTTTAAATAAATTTTGTAGTTGTTCCACCTGTTAATGAGTTTCAAATATTACTAGGGAGTCGTCTACAAATCCGCTATAAAATCAGGTTCGTATATATAATGGAGAGGTATTGAAAATCCTTCCTTTTAAATGAGTCATAAATATATCAGCGGCTGGAGCTATAGGAGAACCCATTCCTACACCATCAGTCTGTTTGTAAATATTATGAATGAACAAAATATATGTGATTTTGAAAATAAGTTCAAGAGTTTGTTTAAGAAGAGGACGACTGAAGACATGAAACTTTCCAGAGCAGCAAAAGACCTATTGAGAATTCTATCAATGACTTCATTTAAGGTTATGTTCGTGAAAAGTAAGAAACGTCAAAACTAACAAGGATATTAGAGGGACTAAAGGAAAGACCTTTCAATTCATCAACAAGCGTGAAACTTTTTCCAATGCTGTATTGGTTAGTGGAAATCTGGTTTAGGAGCTTAACGACAAATTAAGCCAGTTTATAGGTAGGGAGAGAGCAAGCAGCCAGTATGGGTCGTAAAGAAATTCGCAAGATGGGTCGTAAAATCAAAGCTCAAACCATTTGTAAGTTGATATGTCTAAGATGCCCCAAAATTTAAGCATGTAAAGGAAACTATTCACTTTATCCTCCAGATGTGAAATTAATTTATCTAGAGGCTCAGTGACTGTAATGAATTTAGTTGTGTCGTTTAGAATGGAAAGCAACTTTGAAATATAATCAGCTTTGTTATGTAAAAACTACACCATTTCCTTTATCGTGGCAAGTGATTAATAAATTTCCGTTATTTGAGTGTTTTCAGAATACATAATAAAATCATCGCGTTGAAAACCAGGATGAGAAGTTTAGAGATTTTGATTTGCAATAAAATTTCCGCGATACTTCAGACCAACTTCTTAAAAATCGATTATACTCTCCATATATATGGATGGAGCCAATTGCATGGGCAAGTTTTTCAAGTGGCCTGAAGAATTTGGACATTTTATATTTCAATTGATGGATACGAAACTGAAGTACGAGGAAGAGGAGAAATTTTCAACGTTTGGTAATAGAATAGTAAGAATACTTGCAAATAACGTTATCGTGGTAAAGAAAGTTATACATATTAACTTATCACCATCTTCATTTAACTGGTTCGAACCTTGGTTTTCTGTATGGTCTCCCTAAAGTACATAAAGTTGGTATTCTTTTACGTCCCATACTGGCTGCTTAATCTTCCCCTAATTATAAACTGGCTAAATATCTTGTTAAGCTCATATGCGAAAAGTGTGAAAATTTTACAAAATAATAAAAGACTATATTTGTAGCTTATAGGGAAAAGCTGACTAGATTTAAATTCAACACACCAAATTAAGTACAAACAAATGTCAGTATAAATGCAACTAAACTTTTGGTCTCTAAAATTCTAATGATTTGTTGTAGGAGAGTAAGACTTCTCTTGGTAAGAGTATCTCCAATCTAACTGTATAGTGTTTTATGCTTCAAAATACACCCTTCTTTATCGTTCTTACAATTAGGCGTTGATTCAGCTCATTTTTAATATGTTTGAAATGCGTTAATCCATGCAATGCCTTTGAGGTTTACTTCGTAATACTCGGCATTTTTCTTGCTAAATTTTATAATTATATCTTTTTAGTCTTTAAGGACATTTATGATTATATAATAGAGTCTAGAAATTAACTAAAAATGAATAAATCAAATGAATACAGATAATCGAAGTATTGAAGAGGATAAAAAGTGTTTTTTTCCGAAGCAAAGAACGAGCTCATTGATAATAAAAAAATTGCACGCCCATTTTGAAAAGACAACAGACACAATGGTGTCAGTTTCATTTCTTTTATACAGTATTTTATATATTTTTTACAACTTAAGTTTCCCTTTTTTAACTAATCATTCGTACCACAGTTAAGTCTCAGCGAAAACTTTTCAGCCAGGTATTTGGATTGCTCCAAGTTTGAGAGCAGTTTCTTGGCATGGTTGAAGAACGTCTCGCAATCGTTCTCGATACAGTTTCGTAGAGGGTTAGTTAGTATTGCTATATCAGCCAGTTTACATAGTTGCCTACAGTGCACCTCATGTGATTTACTTAATCCTTACACTATATCTGTAGACTATAGTCTAGCAATTAACATTATAAAGCTCTGGGCAAACTTTTCCTCTCTTATTTAGAATCTGTTTACAAAATGTTTGAAGGTAAGAAATATTTCAATGTCTCGATAAAGCGCTTTGGTTTTACCTTGAAAAATGACTTCAGAGAAAAACTGAAAAACCACGAGCCCATGATAAGTGCTTTTCTAAAGCAAAATTAGTACGTATGGCCTTTTTTTATACCTTTTTAAAAATTATCCCTTAAACCTACTGAATTATAATAATCTTTTAAACACTAAAAAGACCACTTCATATGGTCAATTTTTTATTCCAACCTCCGTCACTCTTGACTTTATTTATTATAAAATCCCATTTAATTCGTATATATTTTTTAAAAATTCACATAGTATCATACGAATGATACACCTTTTTATTTTTCGACACCCATGGGATCATTTTGACCCTTCTTGGAGTATCTAAATTTAAAATATTTATGTTTCTTTATATATGATGGATTTAGATGTTAAAATATATCTTCTCTGTTATCTTGTAGAGGCATGTTTCAACGTGATAGGACATGAACCACAAAGGGTGGATATAGACAGGGTTGTTGTTCAGATCAGTTTTGTTTTCCACTTCCATACCCAGTATAGGTCGTGGATTTTCTATCTGATTAGTCGCAGTGTATTTGGTAAAAAATAAATTACTGTTCAACATAATTTTACGATGTTCTAAACGTTGTAGCAGTGAAATTTTGTCTAAACTTACTAGGGTTGATTATAGTGAATCCGATGGTGGAGAATTGTGTCATGATGACCCAAGTGATGAAGATTTCATTTTCGAATCTTCAAGCATATCCGATTTTAAACAAGAACGTTCAAATGATTCATGTTACCTAAGCAACATTGAAGGTAAATACATGTTGATATTGATATATACCGTATATATATATATATATATATATATATATATATATATATATAGTAAGCCTCCATTATTTTTACTGCTTTCTGTTTTGGATTCTAAAATCCCTCTCTAATGATATAAAAATTTGTTATAGGAAATAATATTTATACATTTCCATCTGTATATTTTACATATACACTCGATTAATATATACCCATATGTATACTTTCAGAAAGCAGTGCAAATGTTGGAAAACAGAAAGGGAAAATTCAAGGTGATGCAACGGTAAAACGAGTACGTACTCATACAGGTGACTTAGAATCAGAAAATAATCACTAATAGCTCGTGACGGGACTGTGCGAGAATGTGCCAGCTACGATAATGTTACACAAGGTAGGCGTCCTCATCACAATGTACTGAAAGAAATACCAGGCTCAACACTACATGCCAAGAGGAACATCGATGGTGATAGTGTTGCATCGGCTTGGAGGTTGTTTATTGATGATTCTATGCTCTTTCACATAGTAAAATGTACCGCAGCGGAAGCTGAACGAATACTTCACAACAAAACATGGTCCCTGTCACTTTCTGAACTACTTGCCTTTATTGCAATTTTGCATGCACGTGGAGTTACAACTTACGAAATATCGATCTTCACTCTCTATGGTCTGAATCCTGGGGCCTCCCATTTTGCAAACAAACCATGTCTCGTAATCGCTTCTGTGAAATTTTGAGATTTCTTAGATTTGATTATAAGTCATTATAAGTTAACAAGATCGCAACGCTTGCGGGCGGATAGTTTTGCCCTTTTTTTCTGGGACATGGAATAAATTCACCAAAAATTGCTCCATGTGTTATAAAGCATAATGCAATATAACGTCCGATGAGCAACTTTTCTTAAGCAAAACTAGAATACCATTTACACAGTTCATATCATCAAAGCCAGACAAATATTGGAAAAGATTTTGGCTTGCTGTTTTCAGCGAATCGAAGTACATGCTAAATGGCTTCCCTTATTTAGACAAGAATGAATTTTGTCCTGAAAACATACGTGTTTCGGAATACGTCGTATTAAATCTTCTAAAGCCATATTGAAATACTGGAAAAAATCTAACAACTAGCCTTGTTGGAACAATGAACAGGGCGAGAATAGGAATTCTAGATTAGGTGAAAAACACCCTCCAGTCCCTATATGACACATCAGTTCTAAAAAGCGATGATATATTCTCTTATAGTATACCAGGGGAAGAAAAACAAAAAGTTCTGCTAATAAGTAGTATTTATACGAGTGTAAGAATTGAGAGCAATTAGAATATAACACCTGAAACAGTGTCTTTTACAATAAGACTAAATGTGGCGTAGACGGTCTAGATCAAATGGGGCGAAAATACTCAGATAAGGCATCGTCAAGGCGATGGCCAATCCTCACTTAGTACAACGTTCTTGATATGGCATATAGCAATGCTATAATCACGTATAGAGCTGTTACGATCACTAGCCAAAGGATTTCACAGAATAAGTTTATGCAAAAGCTGGCGGAAGAAATACGGGAGGATTATGTAAAAAATAACCGATCTACAAGGTAGCTGTCAGATTATAGGGATGATTCTGTTTCAGAGGAAGTAGAAACAACCGGAACTTGTCGCTGCTAGTGTAGGGTTCGTCAACAATGTAAGGCGAATAAGAGAAAATAAAGGTGCACAAAATGCAAAAAGATGGTGTGCGGAAAGTGTACTTCAAAATTAAAGTAAGTGTACTCTTTACCAAAAAATATCATAATAAAACATGGTTTGCAGATTTAGATACAACTTTTTTTAGTGCAATTTTACGTAAAAAGGCTTTTCAAAACTCAAAGTTATTTTTGTATTTATGTTATTCTGACAAAAATATTTTTGGTGATAAAAATATATTTATTTCCTTTTGTTGAATCAAATAAACATATACTTAATTAAATTATTAATTATTATATGAAAAACTTGCCAATGGTCATTTTGACTACGTTGGGCGTTTAGTGTTAATTTAGCTTCCTCCACTAAGAATACCAGCAGCTTCGGTATAAATCAAATCATTCTAAGCCTAAAATACAAACTAAGAATTAACGAAGCTTATATTAGTATACTAACCAACTGATATAACAGTGTAACATCTTTAGTTAGCTTACACTCCTTTAGTAACAAAATACACATAATAAATGGAGGGAGAACAGGGTAACAAAGCTATATCAAACTGTAGACACCAGGTTTTCTGAAGATTATCACGAATCTGGAGTAAGTTCAAGAGAGAATCCTAATTAATTGGAAAGGTTTTAGTCACCTAGGCTTTGCTAACCTTATTGTGGAATGTAAGCAACTTGTACAAATAGGAAATTAGCGACCAAATACAGTCGCTGCAACGGAATTCTGGACCTTCGCTATTTGATGTTATTTTTATATTATTTACCTCTATTAGGTAAGGTTAATATAATTAAAAACACTTTTGTTGATACTTTTAATATTTTATGATCTCCCCTCTGGCCTTGATGACATCCTGCATCCTCTTGGGCTTACTTGCAACAAGATTTTTGAAGTAACTCAAGTCCATGTTGGTGTACCACACTTTCTTGATGACCTCCTGAAGGTCCTGCCCTGATGACACTTTGGCCTCATTAACCTTGTCTTTGATGACTTTCCATGCGTTTTCAATGGGGTTGAGGTCTGGACTATTCCCAGGTCCGTCCAACACGTTGATGCGCTTTCTCTGTAGCAATTGCTTGATCAAATTAGCCTTGTGACCAGGACCTGAATCATGCATAAAGATGGATTTTCTATGAAGTTCCATATGATTAAATAGATGACCTTCCAAAATTTCCTTGTAGCGCTGGGCATTCATGGTCACATTCTTGCGCAGGAAATATAAACCAACTTTCCCTAACTTGGTATTGAAAAACCCCTAAACCATAATCGAAACAGTGTGTTTTACAGTCTTAGCTGTGTATTGGGGGCTGTACCTGTTTGACCCAACTGGCCTCCTCACCTTTACTCTGTGTGACCTTATGACCTGAAATGGGTTTTCATCTGCCACATGACCTCTGGCCACTGTTCCACTGTCCAGCCCTTGTGCTGCTTTGCAAAAGGAAGCCTCTTCTTCCTCATGCGCTCATTCAACAGCAGTTTGAGCGCGGCAGTACGGATCGAGAGTTTCAAATCTTTCAGAAGACGATGCTGTACGGTCCGTTGCGAGACATTTTGGAGAAGGTTAGGGTACATTCCCTTTAGTTGTCTGTCTGTTATCCTCGGGTTCTTTATAACAGCCTTCTTTAGCAAAGCGATCTATCCCCAGTGTAGTCTTTTTCTCTGGTCCCTGTGCTTTTTATGTTGGGGGAAGCTCACGGGCAGCAGAGAGGAGCGCCATCACAATAGATTTTGCCCGTCCTGTTCGCAGGCATATTTCACTTATCTTAACATTTTCTTCTCTCAAAGTGATAATACGGACCTTTTCCTCATTTGTGAGAGGCTTGGGACCCATGGTTGGAGTACTAGTTAAAAAATATATGATCAGCCAAATATCTTCAAGAAACTACCAAAATGAAAGTCACATCTAAAAAATTAGCGTCCTCTTACGACCAAGTCTGAGCGCGTACTGAATAATACAGCGGACACAATGCGCATATATATCTAACAGACGTTGCCACAAACCGAAACAAAACATTAATCAATTATAGCATTTTCCCCGCAACGATTATTGGACCTATACCAATGCATATAATATGACCAAAGATTCAGACTTCCGTTGCGGTGACTGTATTTTGCGAGCAGATAGAGCGTTCAAACCAACGAAATAACTTAGACCATGGCATAAAATATGGTTGCATAGAAAGTACATCAAGAGAAGAAATGTAGGCATGAGGAGCAATATGAATACTTACTTATTCGACTAATGCGTCAATAAGTCCAGATCCATAAAATTCTACTGAAATATAATACAATGAAATGTGCGCACATAATACTGCATAAATATACAAAAAGATGTAACAAATCTAGAAAATGAAGAGTGAATTATTTAGAGGGCATATGTGCCATAAAATTAAAGGACGGATGTATAAAGAAAGTGAAGAGAGGAGAAGTGAAAATTTGAAATGTAAATAATAACATATTCTTTGAAAGGCATTCGGGTTGTGGCAGCGGGATCGCCTACCCTAACCAATAATTCCCGCCACACCCACGAATGCTAAGCCGGTTGTTCAAGAAGTAGATAATGATGGGCAACGCAAAAATTTATTTTATTAACCAAACCCCAGTAAATAGTATAGAAATACAAATTACAACCTTAACCAACAGTAAGTATAAATACATACATATGTACAATACTCCCAAATATAAACAAGTGCTAAACCTCAAGTGATCGCAATGTACAATCTTAGTTGATGGTGAAAAGGAACTCACACGAAAAAAATATATCTACCAATATACCCACCTAAGGCTCAAAATAAAAATAGGGCCTTACAAAATATAT
The DNA here is from genome assembly GCA_963969495.1 of Ceratothoa steindachneri. NCBI lineage: Eukaryota > Metazoa > Arthropoda > Malacostraca > Isopoda > Cymothoidae > Ceratothoa > Ceratothoa steindachneri. Next base: position 14,123,474 of record OZ018336.1, on the reverse strand, counting down.
CGGCCAACGCCAGAAAAAAAAGCACGCAAAATAACTAACTATACAGTATATGTATATTTGATCCAAACGCACAAGAAGTGCTATAAAAGGTACAAGGATGGCGGGTTCGCAATTCTTCGGAAAAGGGGTTTTCCCAATGATGTCGCGTTTTAAGAGACGAGGATTCGAGCTCTACCGACTACTGGAGAATGAAAGGCGCAGATTCCGTTTACTGCCTTAGAGATTGGCAGACACTTTTTCCAACGACTGTGGCTGACGCTGTCACCTTTTAAAAGCCAGATGAGGTACAAATGGTTCTACCGGCACTACAGAGCTCGAAAAGAGAAGGCATTTTCACTCACTGAAACACTGCTACACTCAATCATCCCTACTACTAATATTCGCCCATCATTTTTACTTTCACACAGGCTGCACTCACCTATTTTTCATCCACTGAACTCTTCCTCTTTTTTTCTCAAAAAGATTAATGATTCTCTTTATTTATTCCAAAATCAGTTTTCAAAATTTTAAATCAGCTGAAATATACGCCTGTAGGAAGCGACAGGGATGAATGTGGGGGCACGATAGAAGTCTATCAAGTCTTCCACCCGGAGCAATGACGTCCCATCATGCTATCCACACACATTCTGTAAAGGAACAAATGGAATAGACATAGTGAGGGACAGGCGGACAACCTAACTACTACATTACTTCCACCTAAACCCTCCACACTTCAACTTTTCTCAATCCCTATCTTCACAAACATACCTCATTCATTCACACGCTTTCGGGATTACCCATTTATTTTGCCTCTCCTCCTAGAAACAGACAAACAACCGTCTCAGTCATGTGTCACAAAGACTCTACGTCTAACACTCTCTGACCATTCTCCCTCAAATCCTCAACCAGCTTTTCTACTTCATCCACTAAACCTTCTCAGTATTTCTTAGCATTCATTGACGCTTGCTCCAATTGTACACTTATCTCATTTACATATTCTCGATACCATAGACTCAGACTCATTCATTGGAAACTTACAAATACTATACGTTCTATCATATGCTCCATATCGTTCTTGCAAATATCCTGAAAACCATCCCACCTCACTCACAGAACTTGTCCATCCATTCATTCTTTCTAAATCGTTGACTCTTACACTTCCCCCTTTATGCTTTACCCACACAAACTACTTCCCTTCTAACGCACTACCTCTATATTTTACCTTTTCACCGTCGTTCATTCTTTCAAACAGATATCCATTCACCTGATGTTGCACCAAATATTCACGAGATTCACGCCACTTTCGCATCTGACATTGATACGCTTTACGTTAATCTAAACTTCCATCCTCTCTTTTACGAGCCTTTCCTTACCTTACCTTATTTGACCAAACCGTTTTCTCCACAAATGAAACTTCAAACTTCTCTTTCGACCTATCCACCTTCAAGTGGGATGGTATTCATTCCTTTCAGCACTTTATCACAAACAGAAAAACTTTTAAACCTTTCATTCCTTTTCTCCAGACTTCACAATTACTCCCTCTATGTCCAAAATATATCAAATATTTCCAATCGCTTATGCACCGTCATAACATACGCAAAAAGTACTCTTCCTAAACATTCATCCTATTCTTTCCCATCTTTCACCATTAATCGCAACATCTTCATCAAAGGTCTTATCGTTCTTTCAGCCAAACCATTTGCACTAGGCAACAAACGGTATCGTTCCCATATGACCTATGTCCCTGTGATAGAACGGGTTGAGGCTGCGTTAATTTTAACCACTATCACATGTTATTTAAAACCACAATGCTACCCACATGCATCTTCGCTTTGAAGCCTAGCGCCTTATCGCAGCCACCTGAGTCAATGTTTAAACAAGGAGGTTTATCTTCCCCCGTCGCCCCATGCATCGACCTCGCCAAATTGAGTTAGGCTTATGGGCAGATAAGGCATTATTACCAGGCTTGGCTGTGCATTCCCTCGAAGCTCTCACTCCATTTTCCCCTACGCCAAGGAGATGTCCCGGCTATTTATATGGAAACTTAACCACTAAGATTTAGATTGTAGATCCAGATTTTCGTGCGAAACATCACTACGACCCACTCTCACCTTGTGCGCCTAGGAACCTCGACCTCGAGATTCACCATCACTTGTCCAGAAGGAAGAAAATATCCCTTAAGGGGCAAGGATCGAGCCTTTCGTGACGACAAGTCCACAAGGCTTCCCCTGGTTATTCAGAAAGAGAAAAACTTTAGAACAGCTATTGTTCTTTTGAGCCCGTTGACAAGAAACGGTTCTCACCTCCTCCCCCTGTTGTTCAGAAGAGAACAACGTAGAACAGCCATTGTTGGTTTGAGTCTGTTCGCCAAGAAACGTTTTCACCCTTTCCCCTGTTGTTCAGAAAGATAACAACGTTAGAACAGCCATTGTTCGTTCGAGCCCGTTGACAAGAAACTTTTCTCACCCCCTCCCCTGTTGTTCAGAAGAGAACAACGTAGAGCAGCCATTGTTCGTTTGAGCCCGTTCGCCAAGAAACAGTTCTCACCCTTCCCCCTTGTTGTTCAGTAGAGGACAACATTAGAACAGCCATTGTTCTTAAGCGCGTAGACAAAAGACGGTTCTCACCCCCCCCCCCTGTTGTTCAGAAGAGAACAACGTAGAACAGCCATTGTTCTTCAAGCCATTCGTCAAGAAACGGTTCTCATTCCTAAGATGCCACGTCAGGATCATTTAATTCCCCCCCTTCGGCTGGAACTTGCCAGCGGACCGAAAATTCCTTCACGTCGCTTTCCTCTGCACAACAAGTACAATTGCGTAAGCCGAACGTTACCTTTGAGTATTTAACCCTTTTGTCAATTCTATCTTGTACTTTAATTGGTTGAGCAAACCATCCCCTCCCTTTAAATTAATATTTGTTTCACCTTTTTAAATCTTTTAATCCTCGGATTAGCTCGATTCCCTACGACCCTTTCCATTCTCTGTTTATGTCAATATTTTCCGTTTTGTGTGTTGTTGATAGTTATTATTAATAAAACTCTATTTTATTAATGATAGCAATATTATTATCCTTGAGCTCAGTTCCAATTCTTAAACATATCAAGGATACATAATATCGGCCAGCCAGACATCCACGCACTCTACAGATAATTAAGTAATTTCCCTCAACGAATAGTTATATACGGTATATCGTCGAGAGTCCATTCTAAGACAGTTCCATTCACTCAACATCTCAAAAGCACGTCACCTAAACTCAGGTCCATTGTCACTTAACATTCGCACAGGCATGCTTACACATGCTCATGGGCAACATTCTCTCACTCACTACTCGAACAACACTCAACGATAATTTATTCGTCATAGGGGTGGCATACGCAAATTTACTTTTATGATCCACCATCACAACCATTCCTATATACCCTCTTGCAGTCCTTGGAAAATATACACATTCAATCGTTACCATTTCAAAAGGTTCAATCACACTCAATTTTAATACTGGCGGGGCAGCATGCACTCTATGATTTTTTCCTTTCTAGCAGACTTCACATTTAGTCGCTACATTCACGCAAATCTTTCTCAAAAAGGGACTTAACACGCACGCTTTCATACATTCCCACAATTTAGTTTTATCCCTATGTCCAAAACCATTGTGCACAATCTTCCATATTCCTATGGTGCCACACACAGTAAACAGGAATATATACATCCTCCTCATCTATGCATCACCCAAAATACACTAAACCACTGCATACTACAAACTTTTCAGCAAGCATTCTAAACTCTCTTAATATGCAACTCTATTTATTCACAGGAACACTAATCATCACACTATCTTTTAATTAACGCACCATCGGAAATGACTCTTGCATGCTGTATATATTTTTAGCAGTCAGCTGCTCTTCACTCAATTCAACACTTGCTACTCCCACAAAGGCAGTTAAGCCTATAACCTCACTCTTAAAATTCTACAATGCCACGCCATCTTTAATTAAACATTCATTACCTACATCCACTGAAATCTTATTCTTACGAATATATTCTATCCCAAATAGAAACCAATACGGTAACTCCTTTTCACTTAACACAACAACGTAGTGAAATATGTCATTCAACTTCCACATGCTTACAGAGACTTCCATTCTTTCCATGCCATATTAGGTCCACTGATCAAAACTGTCACACCTCTTTTAGGAACATTTCAACTTATGCTATCTGCCTCACGCACCACTATTGCATTCACCAAGGAAATCTGAGCACCTGTATCAATCATTCAACAATGTCTCTTCCCATTCCTAGTCAAGATAACTTGCACTCTCACTTCAATTCTACACTCACACATCACATTCAGCACTTCCGTCTGTTCAATAAACTCTTCTGCAGTAACCAAACCTTCAATTACATTAAGAGGAACAATCTTTTCGCAAACTTCATCTATTTCTCTGGTTACATAATTCTTCTTCTCAATCAACTAATTATAATGCACTCAATTCAGACATTGAAGATGCAACTCATATCCATTTTCTCTGTCTACACCTTTATCACAATACACCACCGCCCTTTACACACCATAATGCGCATATACTGACACCACAAACAGCATACTCACTATCACTAACACTTCCTGAAACGTCATAACTCCTGGCCTACACATACTTCTCAACACTGTCCTTAACTTACTGGAATTTATTCTTCAGGTCTCTTAAATGCTTCTTCCATAACTATCTCTCGAAATACATTTACACTCTCTGGAAACTTCTCAAGTAATCCATCTTACATCACTAACCATATAACACACTTTTGAAAGTAGAATTACCTCCACCTTTACATTTACCTCCTACAACTACACCTCCTGTGAAATATTTGGGATTTATACTTACAATCTCGCTCTCATTCAAACTACGTGGTAAACGTGACATCTACTCATCAATCACATTCCTTTCACCTGGCAAATACTCAACAACAAAATCAAAATTACTCAAATCTTTCATCGCCCTTGCAAATCTAATATGAACTAACCTCATACGTTGCAGATACACTAGTGGGCGGCGATCTGTTCTCACTACAAATCGCACTCCATACAAACATGGTGGCAACGACTTGTGACATAATCGTAATGCAAGAACTCTCTTTTATTCGTCAAATACGCACGCTCTGCCACACTTAAGACCTCGTAAAACATAAGCAATTTTACGCTTCCTTTTAACCACATCCACAACCAGATCTTGCCTTAAACATCTACGCAACAACGAATGACAACCTGCATTTGTATACACTTCAGTCATTCTTGCATTTGCTCCATACGCCGGATACAAATGTTTCACAACTTGTGCAACTTAAGCTTTCAACATTTCTAGCACTGCATTCATCTAGACTCAGCGATTTCCTCACACCCGAACAATCTTTCATAAACTTTCTCCCAAACTCAACTTAACCAAGAAATCCATGCAGCTCTCTCACTGTGGTAGGATAAAGAAATTTCCTACCATTTTGACCAAGCTTCTAAGATTTAGGTAATTCAGCCACACTTAACATTATGTCCCCAAAGCTCAACTTGACTGACAAACCACGCACATTTAGACAACTACACTTTTACACAACCTCTTCCGCCTTTCTCAGAACATCATTCCCAAAGTCATATGTTCTTCCATGTTCTCACTCATCACCAAAATATCATCTAAATATACTCGCACTTTCCTACAAGGCATTCGCCAACCCAAAACTCAGATTTCTGAACTGATAATGGCACTTTGATGTCAAGAACGCCGTAATAGGCCTACTCTCTTTATTTACTGGCTTCCTTTAGTAGCCACGTACCAGATGCATTTATGTCAACACTTCCATTAGAAACATAATATACACACACTGAGATAAGAAACTTGACTTCCAACGTTCGTTCATTCAATCTCATATAATCAATACACAATCGCAAACGTCATCTGGCTTTCTTACAGGTACAAACGGTCTATTCCAAGCACTCACACTCGGCTCAATTACACTAATTATCTGTAATTTCTCGCACTGTTACTCAATCTCTTGGGGCACGGGGGAAGGGAAATAATGAGGCATTTCATAAATTCGCTTGTCATCAGTCAAAACAATTTTGAATTCAGGCAAGTGAGCGTTGCCGAAATCCTCATCTCCTTGAATAAAGCAGCTCTCCTAGTCCATAACATCCTGTACACCTTTGGCTCTTCACATTTACTTACCTTTCCCTGAATTTTACTTGCTCAATCAAATCTTCAAACTTCCAAACATTCGACTTTACACTCACATAATTACACTTGCATCCACCACATGCGTATCATTCTCCATATTCACCACTGTATTCAACACACCATATTTTTTCCAACTTGCATTCCTCTCAAACTCTTCCTTAGCAGATTGGACAAAACTTCAATGTACACACGCGGACCTTTCATGTCAATAAGACCATTAAACACATGTAAAACTCTGTTCAATTGATAGTTCACAGCACTAACATACAAGGCATACATGTTTCCATCATTCTTACTTATCTCAAGATCAGAATTCCACCTAATCCTTACAATCATCCCCAAGACCCCAACTACCTCTAAACGTTACAAGATATTCACTTTACACTTCCATTTGGATTCACGTACCATTGACACTTCAAACTTCCATTCTTCTTATATTCAATCATCTCTACATCAGGATGTATCACGATACCATTTGCTCTCAAAACATAACATAATAACATAAACATCTTGTTAACACCTTCTACTACACAAAATTAATCTTCATTCATTTAGAGACCTGCAATCGTACGCCAACCATTCCAACTCTTATTCTTACTTTTATTCCGACTCTGCTATCGGCCAACATATACCCTATGCGGTTCATCCTGTCCATAGTAATTTTCCCCAAAATTGGACATCACTTCGACCTGGTTCTCTATGGGTGCGCCCGTATGGCTGGAACTGGGGCAACTTACTCGTACTTAAGTTGCACACAACGTAAATTGAGGACTCTCCCTTCCATTATCCTCTAATTCACGGTCCTATAACAACTCCAGCACATCCCCACACAACAATCTGTCACCTTTCAATCTCATTTTCTCTTTTTTACGTCACATACTCACCCATTTCATTCTGAACCGAGTTCGAAAACTTCTTCATTATCTCCTTATTTTCGTTTAAACCTTCATCACCAACCATCATTCGCGCCAAAGATTCTAAACGATGGGCGTACTAATTCACATTCTCATTCTTGCCCATTCTCGCTGACTCAAACCCACTTGACTTCTTATACTTCACACTCGTCTTCATTCTCTTAAATTGCTCAACCATTCTTTCTTTCACCTTATCCCATTTAGGCTTACCCACACATGTAATTGTCACGTAAAACTCTTTTATACGTCCATCCAGAATTCAAACAACTCTTTCACCCAAAACCTATTATTCTCTCTCAATTTCTCCTTACGATAACTCTCATATTCTTTCAAAAACTTTTCCACATGCTTTGTTCTTTACACCCGAAAGTTACTTAATTGGGCACTTCGAGAATCAGTATACTCATATGAAATTTAGCCTAATTTTCACTAACACGCACTTCCTTCCCGCTATCTCCCATACAGCGAGTCTATACTACTCACTCGGGCCTTTTCCTGTCTGTCCGGATGTCGAGTCTTGGTGATCCTCTTCTTTCATTGCTTTGTCTCCCATAATGTTTCATCCAAGTCCGTCAGCCCCTTTCTCTCCCGCATTTCTGTTCCCAGTAAGTTAGAGGGTACACCATCACCAATTGCCTATAATTCTCTTAATCTCTTATTTAACCTTCGCGTCACCCTTTCTTTCGTTCGCACCTTATATTCCTTGATCCTCTCTTTTATTATCACTTCCATTTCTCTCATTTTCATTTTCAAGCAATCAGTCTCCTCTCTCAACTGCGCCTTTTCTTAGTCCTTCCACCGCAATAACTCATTCCGCCTCCAGATTTACTTCTCCATGGCCGCTCTCTGCTCAGATTGCATTAGGGAGAGGATAAAAGACGTGTTACCATCTCCTTCCTTAAACTACCGGGCATTCTCTATTCGGGTCCTAACAATATGTGGCGGTGGGATAACAATTCCCTGGCCAATAATTCTTGTCACCCCAACAAGGCCAACCAAATCGTTCGAGAAAAGGATAGGGAAGGGCTACTCTAAAATTTATTTTATTAACCAAAACCAGTAAAATAGTGAAAAAATACAAATCGCAACCTTAAACAACAGCAAGTATAAATATATACAATACCCCAAAACATAAACAAGTGCTAAGCCTCAAATGATTGCAATCTACAATCTCAGTCGACGGTGAAAAAGATATCGCACAAAAAAACTATATCTACCTATATACACACCCAAAGCTTAGATTAGAAATAGGGCCTTACAAAATATATCGTCTATCGCCGGAAAAGAGATCACACAAAATAATTAACTATACAGTATATATTGGATGCAAACGCGCAAAAGTGCTATATACGCTACCAGGGGGAAATGGGAAAGGGAGGCGGGCCCGCGCTTCTTCGAGAAATGTGGTTTCCCAATGGTGTCGCGTCTCATGAGCCGATGATTCCAGCTCTAGCGACTACTGGAGAATGAAAGACGCAGGTTTCGTTTACTGCCTAGGGATTGGCAGACGCTCTTTCCAACGACTGTGTTGAAGACTGAAATGAGCGAAGGTTACTCTGGCTGTCGCTGCTACCTCTTAAAGGCCAGATGACATAAAACTGATTTTACTGGCACCACTGCGATGAAAAAAATGCATTTTCAGGAACTGATTCGCTGCCATACTCAGTAGTCCCTACTACTAATAATCGCTCATCCAAACTTACTTTCACACAGGCTGCTCTCACCTATTTTTCCTTTACTAAACTCTTCCGTTTTTTATTTCTCACAAAGATTAATGATTTTATTTATTTATATCAAATGCAGTTTTAAAGATCTATTAACAGCTGAAAAATCCGCTTGTAGGAAGAGACAGGAATGAATTGTGGGGCACAATAGAAGTTAATCGAGTCCGTACCCGGAGACATGAGGTCACATCACGTTATACACACACATTTTGTAAAGGGAAAAGGAACCACCTAACTATTACACAGTCATGAGGCAACAAATTTTCAGATAATGACGAAAGACCCCGCAATGATGCAGATATAAGCTGCATCATGGTTATCGGTACGACGAGTCCATATTTCTCATTATATTATCTTCACTGACCGGCCAAAGTGGTCACCAGTTTATAGGTGTTACGGGTAAAGGCTGTAGACAGGGAACCGAGCTGAGGCGGACTCTTTATTTTAGGTGGAGAGAATTTTCTAGGCCTACTTTTTTATCCTTCGAGGGGTCACCGGTCACAGAGCTTACATCCTTAGGTAAAGAGGAACCCTAAAAGAAGGACAAGGCCCCCTGCTTCGGGCCTACCTGATATCTGCGCAGGAGTCTAAGGACGGATTGACGAGAGCATGGCCACGGGAGAGCAACGATCACGAATGAGTTATACTGACAAATGACCTAAATAATTCCATTACTCTGTCTGTCTCTGTATGTTTTCCTAATGTTTAAATCCGTTTATTTATAGCCCCTCTACTTCAAGATGGCGTGACTTATTTTTTCCTAATCTATACATGATACGGAATAAATGATCAGAAGTATGTTTCGTTTGGTCCTTTTTACACTGTTGGAAGTAGTCAAAAGAGGTGTGTGCTTTTTTAATGTAGCTATACACATTTTTTCTTAAACCGGACTGCCTATCGCTAGGACAGCTTTTTTTGGCGTTTTACAGATCCACGTCAACTTAACCGGTCAAAGCACATACCCCTCTATATTTGCTTGACTTCCCCTGTTATCTATCAAGCATTGAGATATTTTTGTCTCGCAGCTGTTTCATTGCGTGTGTATGATTTTAAAGAGTGCGAAACTCCAAATATTTGCTTGCTAATTTCAAGTTTCTCTTAATAAATGTATAGTTGATATATAAGTATGTCTCTCTATTTTACATTCGTTCATTACTTATTACAATGCATATTATTTCAGTAATTAAGGCGTTTGCCAAATTTCAGGATTTTACAGGTCCAACAGGGTGCACATTTGTGAGGTTCCTTCTTTCGTCTACTCCACCTTGCAATTTGGGTGCCACAAATAAAAAAGTGCATTTGTCCATTGCAACAGCTGCGATTGCCTCTTTGTCTTAATTTTTATTTAAATGATAAACTAGGTTGGCAAACAAGGATAGTTAGGCTAACTGGAGAAATATTGAGAATCAAGAATATCAAGAAAAGTTATTATTGAAAAGTAATAGTGAGAAGGGCTCAGAAGAGCAAGGACTACCCTAAAATGAATCTTCGGTGTTTAAATATACCAATATTAAGTTTATATAAAAGCAAAGTCACTTAAAAGAACCAAAAATAATTGATACTAATTAATTTTTTTCTTTCGTGTGGAATATACTTTTAATAATGGTCATAAAAGTCTATAATTTAAAAATGTCTCAATATAAAATATCGTTGTTGACTATGCTGGCATTCGATATCTCTTACAACTTGGCACTGTTAAAATTAATATTTTACTAGTAAACAAATTACACAGCGGTAAATGCAATTATAAACCTGACGCAGCTTTAAGGAAGAAGAAGTTGCTGAATCCTCTTGTCTTTAATTTTTGAAACAGCGCAAGACCTATACAAACAACCTCTGGAGTGGAAGTTCATCCCATAATCTAAAATCTATAGATTGGGTAAGATGAACTAATTATGATAATCTTAACAAATTAAATATACATAATAAAATGGGAGTGAGTACAGAGCGAATCGCTAATAAATAAACATCCGAATAAAACTAATGCACAATAGAATGCAAGTTCTTCTGATTTCCTCCGTTGTCTTCCCTTTGTAATCGTGAAGCGTGATGGTGGATTTATCCGGAAGAAACGCGGAATGGCGAACCCTATTGTCGCATAAATTTGTGACACGCCCTTAGTGACCTGGTGGATATCAATTCTATTATTTATTTTATGAAAAAATTCTTTAACACTTAAAATTGCGATGTATGAATACTTTCTTGGCTTTCTATATGTTGCCCTATATTAAGTACCTACATAATTCAGCGCAAAAGTCCTAAACACAAGCTCCAACTAATTATGACTAAGTGTCACGAATAAATTTCAAACAATTCTGATCGTTTGATGGCTTGATAATTAAAGTATACATGGTAAGCTTAAATGTTCCCAATGGAATTGTAGTAACCTGCTAAATTGGGCAAGAATATTTTACAAACTAATCTGTGAGAATTTGATGAGTTGGGCATGGAGCCGCATTTCCTTACAGAAATCAGAAATTTTCAATTTTATACTTAAAAATATATATTTAAATTTTTTTCTTGAACGATAAAATACGGATATTATTGAATTAATATTCATAACGAATTTAAACTTGTCTTATCGAGCACTATTTCAAACATATGAAACCATATCTTACTTATACCTTAAAGAATTTGGTCTTGGTTTGGCTTGTTTAATCATACATTTGACTCGTGAAAATAAAGATCATTAAGCAGTAAAATTCCTCAAACTCAAAAAATCATAACTTATAACAAATAAATAGTCCATTATTTTTTTTAAATAAAAATAATCGATGGAAAATGCCATCATCTTTTTGCACGACGGTATAGCCAAACTGGGGAGAATAGCATACTGCTGTTCTTTGATCAAGTTTAACTACAGCCTCTGTGTAATATCTATATGCATACAGATTTAATAGACGAAAGTCAACCAAGCGGGAGTTATTTGTACAAAGATCAAGCTTGAAATGTTAAGGACTGTATAAACCTTCTGTTTTTTTTGTTTATAATAAGAATACGAGTTTAGTTTAGATACAGAACTTACTTGGCCTGGATAAGTAGTGCTATCGTAGCCATGCACAAGACAGTGTGAAGCCTTCTTTTATTTTATAGTAATCTTATATCCTCGTTGCGTGAATAAAAGTTTACCGATCATTGAACTTTTTATTTTTTTGTCATATTAATAAATTAATGCCAATAGTCAGAGCGATATACAACTGAATACGTAGAACAACTTTAAGATCACCCTTTCTTTTCTTTTTAAGAGATGAATCATTCTTATGATTTTGCACTTTCGCTTCTTAACAGAGGTTTAAATTTATTGCATATTACAGAATAAACGAATAAAATTACTTTGTATGCTTTCGTTTCTTAACTAAATTCTATATAACTTCCCCCTTAGTTGCGAAGATTATCCTTTCATTATCTCTCATAACTTGTAAAAAAATAATGGACGCGGCACCACCATTGAATTTTATCTCATTGTGCTTTCTATGTGTGATGTCATAATCTTAAAGGTTAGGAAGAACATTTTTGGCCTCATTTTCCGTTCAAGGTTTTAAAGGTAAAAGCTCTGATATCATTTTCTCTTTCTTTTCTTTTTATTAATATTTTGTAGAAATTGTTTAGTCAAATTATATTTGCTCCTATACAGAATTTATGGATATTTTTGGAGATGAAGCATTTGGTTCTTTCATGGTTTCTATTTTCATTATTTATGAATTTTAATCACCTTGTTAGCTAAGTTTGCTTATTAATAATTCAAAATTCGTTCCCTAAAAAAAAGGGGAATTGAAATTCGTGTCTAAGTGTTTGAGTGGTGCCCAAAAGAATTTGAAAATACACAATTGGAACAAAGGAAAACAGAATTTTAATAGTTTATTTTTTTGTGTTCTAGCCTGTCTTCGTTTTTATGTATGTTCTTTTCATTAAATTTCTTTCACTAAGAACCAGAAATAATTTTCAACAACGACAGTCATAATCTGAGGATGTAAAAATTGTGTGGATTATAGAAACATAAAATACGTACTTTTTGGGGGTTTACTTATCTATTTTGCTCCACTTTTAATATTAAAAACACGAATTTCTGTAATATATTGTATTTCATAACTAGAATACTCCTCTCGTTAGAACTATTATTAAGAAATCTTTCGACTCTTTTTCCAAACAAGCAAAGAATACGAGCAGCCAAATTGACTATGGTTTGAAAACGGCACATTTACTAACGGTATTATGAGCGTAGAGATACATGAATAAATAAATACCATAAAGAATTAAACGTTAAATATTAAGTTTAGGAAAGTAGATCGAGGTTTAAAATAACTTATGGAAATCTTAGGAATGATTCGTGCTAAATATTTACTCAGTTCTCATCGAGCATTCTTAAATATAAATCGAAAATTTTTTCACTCATTTTAAAACTAAATTTGTATATTTATATATATTAATAGGGCTGCTAGATGAAAATTAAGGTTAATTTGATATATTCTGCGAGTAGGGTTAATCGTCTGAATAAAGTAGGTTGTTATGTTTAAAGGAATGAAAATTTTCTTTTTACAGTCTATTTCCCATTATCTGCTTAATTCTTTCCATTTGCTCACCCCATCAATTCCCTTATATTAATTTTATACATAGCCTTATTATTAATAATTCGAATTATGATAATACGGATTTGATTAAAATCAATAATACAACTTCAATTCTATTACTCACTTCAATGACCAAAGTTTTCTTAGCCTTTGACTAACTTCCCATTTGCATTCAATTAACAGGCTTATTTTCATTCATTGAGAAGCTTTCCACAGAGTGAAGGAACTTGAACAGACCATCAAACGTCCTTAATCTTTGTGCAAAGTTTATAAAATAGATTACTAATTAGAAGCACCTATTTGACAGGATCAAGTCGGCCTTTTTATCGGTTCACTCGGTAAACTTCTTGTTTCGTATATGATTTTTTCATCATTTCAAAAAGAATATATTCTGTGTTGACATATCTGTGGATGAGCCCTTCAGGACAGAGTTTCTGAAAACCGCTCGAAGATATTTTTATCGTTACTGGCTTCGAAGAATAATGAGAAAGGAGCTACAAGGAGCTACAAGAAAAATAAGTACCCTAGAAGACCTTAAGGTCCATACAAGCAAGGTACTTTTGCGCCATCTTCGAAGGTGTCCGTTGGCAACCTCGAAGATTACTCGCGAGGATCTTAACGGCGATTTCGCAAGACTTTATCTAGTCTTAACTTAAACTGGTCAACAGATTGACGGTTGACAACTTCCGTCGGAAGTGCGTTCTAACTACCGCAGATACTGTAAGTGGAGAATTTTCCACACAGATCACGGTGGTATCGCTTCAGTTCAAGTTTATAGCCATGATTTCTTGTTCTCCCCTCGCTGAGCTGGAAAATATCCCCTTAGTCCTGTCTGTCGAAGCCTCGAAGTATTTTGAATACTTCGATAGGCTGACCACGTAGTCTCCGGGTCTCCAGCGAGAACATATCTAATTTCCTTAATCTATCTTCATAACTTTTATGTCTGATAGAGGTGATCAGTTTGGTTGCCCTGGCTTCCATGCGTTCTAATCTCACGATGTCTTTTCGGAGTTAAGGACTCAAAAATTGTACGGCATACTCCAGGTGTGGCCAAACGAAGGAGTTGTACAGACAAAGTACTATCTCCCTGTTACGTTATACACACTTGCTCTTTATGTAGCCTAACATCCTTTGGGCTTTCTTCTACACCTCAATACACGGTTTCGAAAACTTGAGGTGACTCGTGATAGTTACACCCAAGTCCTTCTTAGTGTCGGTAAATTCAAGAGCAGTGCCCTTAATGAAATACTGAGAATGGGGGTTTCTGTGGCCAAAATGCAGCACTTTGCATTTGTTTACGTTAAAACGCATTTGCCACGTATCAGATTTCTCCCCAATCTTCCAAAGATCTTCCTGCAGGCTTGCAGTATTTTCATACTTTGCAACGTTTATACCAAGCTTGGTATCGTCGGCAAGTATGGAAATCTTGGTAACCATGTCACCGTCCATGTCTTTGACGTAGATGATAAATAGTAGTGGTCCTAGGGCAGAACCTTGAGGTACCCCGCTAGTAACGGGCACCCACTCAGAAGCCTCTCCATTCACCACCACCCGTTGCCGTTTTTAAATTAGCCAGTTCTCGATCCAGCCGCCTACTTTTCCGTCTATGCCCAGCGCTCGCACTTTTCGGAGAAAGCAACGGTGTGGTACCTAATCAAAGGCTTTTTGAAAGTCTCAGTACACCACATCCACCGCATTGTCCCGATCGTGCTCACTGAACACGAAGTGAAAGAATTCCACAAGGTTCGTCAGGCATGACCGTTGCCTTCGGAAGCCGTGCTGGGAACTCCTCAGTAGCAGGTTTGACTCTAAATGCGAAGTTATTTTGTCCACCATCATGCTTTCCATGAGTTTACTGACTATCGAAGTCAGAATGATAGGTCGGTAGTTCGACGGTTGGCTACGGTCTCCTTTCTTAAAGATAGGAGTGACCTCCGCTTCACGCCAGACTCTAGGAACGCATTCGGTCCGGATTGACATGTAGAAGATTGCGCTCAAGTGTCGTGATACTTGATCGCGTACTTCTTTCAACACTTTAGGTAGAAACCCATCCGGGCCAGGTGACTTATTCGTCATTATGGCAGTGATTTTCTTTTTTATTTCTCCTTCGGTGAAGTCCATATCCTCCAGCTTTTCCCCTGAGTAGGAATCCGTAGGCTGGGGGATGGGACCACACTCTTCAGTAAACACTGAAGAGAAGTAGTCGTTGAGCAGGTCATCATTTTCTGCATCTAAATGCTTTAATGTCCCCTCCTCATTCCTCAAAGGGCCAATCTTTCGACGGATTGGTTTACGGCTGTTTACATATCCAAAAAACTCCTTGGAATTATCTTTACAGAGTCTCTCCACTCTGAGTTCCTCAGACCGATTAACCGCCCTTATGCTGGACTTTACTCTCCTGGTTAGTCTTCGGTATTCTTCGAAGTCACCAAAAATCTTCGATTGTCGGTACACAGTTCTCTACTCCCTAAGCAGTTGGACGATTTTCAATTGAACCACTTTGGTTGAACAGAAGACCGACAGGGGCTTTTCAGAGGGATGAAACGTGATTGAAGACTCATGAATGTGGTTTTGAAACTATTCCACGAGTCTTCAACAGCATCGCACACTTCTAGCCTCGCGTCCAGCACGAAGGTTTGCCAAGTCTGCTCTTCTCAAGTCAAGTTTCCTTGATTGACTGGCAACAGACCTTACCTTTGGGATCTTGACGCTAAATCTAACTAGTTGGTGATCACTGCCACGCCTAATCCCCGAAACTAACAAATATTAAGCCTCCTCCTAGATGAAGCCTTCAGAAACACAAAGTACCTGGACTAATTTAGTGGACACACCTTTGCCTGTTTCTCTCACATACATCATGAAAGCTCCCAATATACCTCCACATGCACGCACAAACACCCACACACGATGACTTTTCCAATTTACCTTCTCAACCTTATTGACCGAAGAAAAGGTACTGGAATAAAGTGTTTGAGAAATTATAGGGAGAATTGAATATGGCGCTCGTTAGGCTCATCACTGTCTCCAATGGATGCGTGGCCATATGTGTGAGGGAAAAGTAAACTGAGCGCTTCACCTCTGAGCTGCCGATGATACCTTACAAAAAAGACTTGCTTAATCTGAAGTGTAAAATGCTGGCACCTATACCGCGGGGATTGGGGAAACACGATGAACGACTTTACGCCGGAGATTCAGAGGAATCTCAGTTGGGCCTTAGTAGCTGAGTAGATTAATTTTAAAGGTTTCCTCCTCGTGTTCAAAATCTTTAGAGTTTTTACGAAAAAGGCAATGGCGTTCAAATCTAAAGAAAATGGATTACTGTTTTTCAAAGATATCGTCTGCCCTGAGAAGATTAACCGTGAGGATATCAATGACATGGAAATGTGTTTTGATTGCTACATGTACAATGTACATACCACGGCCACTGGCCACAAGGCTATCATCCTGGTTTTCTCTATATGCGCTCAATAAGTTCACTTCTGGAGAGATTGCCTTAATAATATCCAGAAGTGCCTTAAATGCTACGGTGAACAGAGAACCATGTAGATGAGCTAACCAGCTAAAAAGTGATAATACACTCTAAGACCGAGCAAATTGGAGGTCAAGAGGAAAGGAAGGTAAGGGCAACCTATGTGAAGTTTACCTAGGCAGCAATCGCAAAAGTGTGGCTCAAAAATAATGTGCTTCAAATAGAGAAGACAAACGAGTAAAGTAATAAACCGAACAGGTACAATTGCTACAGAGATGAATCGCGCAATCGTGAAAAATGGCAAGCAGTGTAAGGTTAGCTAGCAAAAGCTCTCACCTCTGAACAAACCCCTAACACTGCACTTTCGGCTTAAGGCTCAAATAGAACGAAGACGTACACACGCTCACAAAAAAAGAAAACACAGAGAACCTCGTGTTGAACGGACGAAGACTGCGGCTGAAGGCCTAAAATGGTGTACCACGCGTACTAGAAGTAAAAGACAAGCTAAGTGATCCTGCTCCTGCAGGCCCGAACCTAGGCATTTAATGTGGCGACAGAATTATTTCAACAATTAAAGTTTAAATATTTCTAAATATTCAAAATATTCTTGAAATAAAACCGACGGGCATAGGAGAGATTCATTTTTCTAACTAAACAAAAGCATGAAATATTTTAGAAATATTGAAAATTTAAGTCTGTAAATACTTGTATCGCCTCAATCTATGCACATTGAGTAAGCGTAACCTTAAGGTATATAAAGCCGAAAAGCACCCGTTTCTGTAAGACGGGAGCGAGCCCGCAAGAAATAATCAAAGCTCTTATTTTCAGCGTACTGGCTTGAAAAGCGAAGAACACTCGATGGCATATGTTGGAATCACACCTATTATTTCACTTTCGAAAAAAAGCAAAACAGTTTATATTATTTTATTCAGTTTGCTATCTCTCTCTTCTTTCTTTTTTAATCAATGTAAGATGCTTGTTTAATCTTATAAAAGACAAAATCACATGTGTATCCATATTTCCTTCATTCTTTCTTAATTCAACTTAATTCAATTTGCGAGAGGAAGCCAAAAACAAGATAATATACACCTAATTAGTGTTTTACGTTTAATTTATTTTCTATTAATCTGGTATTAAAACTTTATATATATAATGTTGAAAATAAGGTTATGGAGTATATTTATTACATTTAACCGCAATATACACTTTAATTCTAACGATGCCTTCTTTGAACTGCGTTGAATTAGTAAAATGGGAATTAAATTGTATTGAATTGAGTGGGAAGTTACCTAACGCAGAAAAGTATGTCCAAGAAATCGTTATTTAGTGTGGAATTAAGGTGCCTTTTATATAACAAATCTCAGATCTTTAGATTTTCAGGCATTTATTGCTATATATAAGTATAAATTATGAAGAGTATAGTATTTAGAACTTTTTAAAGTATTCCTATGGGAGAATGTTCTTTAGTACATGAAATAAAATTGGTTATTTAACTTATTCTCATATGAAGTAAACAGTGCTTCACTAAATTACTAACAATGCTGCCAAATTATGAAAACTAGAATCGTCCTGTACATCAGAATTGGTATAGATCATCAATGCATAGATATGTCTGGGCATATTCATTTATAGAGAAAAGCTTTGAATGCCAGTTATTATTGAAAGCAAATCTACATTCTGATTTGCAGAAATATGGTTTAAATATGATTTTTTCGTATGTTTGTTATCGATCTCGCCTAAATAATATATGCCTGCCACCTTTTTGTCTTTTGACGTAGTTTTCTTGTTTTTTTCTAAAATAAAGATTTTTTTCGTCGAAACGAAGTATGAAAAGCGTTGGTAATCTTTTACATTAGCGTCTTGGCTTAATTTGGTTGTTGTTTTTCGTTCAAATTGAAAGATATCGGTGTGTTCCATCGTTCGCTATGTAATTGGTTATGCGAATGTATGTTTGGTTACTGGAAGCCGATATATGTATTTGTTAATTCGTATATGTGTTTGGTTACTGGAAACCGGTTTTGAGTCGTACCTCGGTTGCTATATGGACGGGCTTCGCCCCCCCCCCCCTATACCCCCATTCGCTCAGCTCGCCCTCATGAGCAAGTTGATAAACGAATTTTTAATTAACAACAGTTAAAACATGATCAAGTCTGCCTAAAAAATAGTAATTTTTATTTTCGTCCTAAAATAACGACTCAAAACAATGAAGTGTGTTAGATAAAAAGAAAGTAACTATAAAACTATCCCCAGAATCGCGTGGGAATTCAGTAGCCGCGATTCTTCACAATTACCATCTGAAATTACGTTTAAAAACTATCGCCTTTGTGATCTGCTTATTATCTCATGCTCCTACACACCCTGTGACAACGCCACAGCTGGTTGCCTAAACCACGTAAGGAATGGTGTTTACACTGCAACACCATGCAAGGCGAAAGAGCTGCGTCTATCAACCAACGGCTAGCTGAGCAGAAGAGATACACGACTGATCCAATGGCCAAATGTAGGAGAGGAAACCTTCCAAATCAGGAGTGGAGCCAAAGGGCGGTCCAGTGCTGACTGACTCCGGCAGCTCTTGCAGCCAGCCTGGTGCCACCTTACTGCCTGCATTCCTTTTGATGACACTGGCTAGGTCAAGAGGGAAATCTTGGCGACTGGGCAACCCAGGATCTCTATAAAATTCTCCCAGGCCTGCGCTCTAGAGAGGTAACTTCAGTGCGGCTGTTACCGTGACCACGGACGGAATTCCATGCTGCAATCTCCATTGTCTTCCGAGACAGAAAGATGCCAACAAATTAGTTAAATCAATATAGGTTAAAGTTTGTTTAATCATTTTATCCATTACAGTATAATTTTGCAAGGACCTTTCCTTAAAAGTTAGAAACTTGGGGGAAGATGTAACAAACTTCTCGAATATGGACATATTCACGGCGAAAAGTTTTGAGACAATGTTATCCACAAAATTATAATTTTAACTTAGGGATTTTTTATAACTAAAGGAATAATATATGGTAAATTTCACAAAAAAAATAAATATGATTATCGAATGTTTCGATAAAAAATTATAAAGTTAAAATTGCGGAAATCGATCGGAGATTTGTTTCATACACACCCCGTGTGTATTAGGTTTACTCTAAGCTTGGATTCATTCCTCCAAACATAAAGTCATCTTTCACAGTTTTTAATGTTTTATGTTTATATGCCAATAGGTTTCTATTCATTTTCTCTTAAAAAATTATTTAAAAGGAGTTTTGCACGTTTTTGCTCTAGAAATGTTTCAACTGGTTGAGCATGAATATGAACTATTCACAATAATATTTTATTACTTTTTTCATAGCTTTGAGTGCTGAATAGGATTGGATTTGGAGTTAAGATTAAAAGCACCCCTCGATAATAATCGAAGCGCATTAAATTAAACGAGTCTGGAGATAAAAAGCAAGCTTTTCAGCTTATTACTACCTCGTATGTGAGACTAATGTTTGTAATATTTGAACTGTTAGATGTTTTCCATGCTGGATGGATTCGAATTATATTATTTATTTTCCTATATCTTCTGGAGTTCAAAGGTTTTACAAAATTTTCCGGCAACTTTGTTTGATATTGACTATCTTTTAAAGTAAATAGCAAGTTTCGTCTTCAAATCATTTTGTAACAAGAAAAAGTTCAAGAGAGTTTCGTGCTTTGTCACTTTCTTGAATTAATTCTAATACTCCTTAGAATATGTTATAGAGAGTTTGTGATGCTAAAGTCGGTTTGTTTAGGTTTAAGTTAAAAAGAAAATAAATCAATCAAATGTTAGTCCATAGAGCAAGAAATGTATATGCGGGTGCTAGAAATGAAAAGAGGAATAAAAAAGCTCCATCATGTTGTAAAACCTCATGTGAAACATTTGATTAATCCGAAAAAATGGCAGCAAATGATGCATTTCTTGTTTTCAGTTTTATAAAATGAATCATATATCATCTGGCACACGAAACGAGGTTAAACCATTTATGCAGATATTGAATGATGATCGAGAAGAGTGCAGGAATTTAGTCTAAAAAAGTGAAAAAAATTGTCTGCTGACTAAAAAGTCCCGTTCTCTCACTTTTTATGATTTATGACCTTACGAACTTCCAAACTTTTAATAATTAACGTCTATCCTTGGGAGGAGATTGACAATTCTATCATTGAAAGTGAATGTAAAACAACATGAGGGTTTAAAATTTTGCTAGAATCGACGGAATAGTTATGATTTTCTTGCTAAAACAATATAATTTCCGGGTTCTTCTTGGAAGGACTTTGGTAATAATATTTTTAGAAATAAAATGTAAAACAATATAAAGCTTTAAATTTCGTTAGAATGGGCCGAATAGTTACGATGTTATTGCCAAAACAAAAGAACTCCGGGCTAACCTTGGGCGGACTTTGGTAATTAAATCTTTCGAAAGAGCATAAAAAACAACATAATGCTTTCGAATTTCGTAAGAATTGGCCAAATGTGACCAATGTTATTGAAAAATGCCAAAAAAGCTAAACGGGGACCGATTGACCGACAAAGTGAGATGTAGAATCGCCCGCGAATAGAATCGCACGCGACCTAAAACATTAGCATTTTATTGGGTAGATGTCAGGGATAAAAATGAAAGGGTACTTGTGACAAATTTTTTACTTAATCATAATCACTTTTTAAAACCAGTATTTTACCTCTTCCTATTAGTCTAATGTCAATTTGTCTAAAATAAAGCAAAAAAATGTTTAAATCCAAATGCGTCGAATTTGTTTCAAACTAGATTCTTATGCTTTTTTTTTCAGACTGACAAAAATAAAGAACTTTTTTGAAATAATAACACAAATTACTACAAAGGAGACAAAAATAGCCATGAAATATCTTGTGCAAACTTGAATTATATTATCGAAGAGGCAATAGTATTTCCGTCAGAATGTAAGCACTGTTGTCTCACAACAGTCAAAAAGCTCAGGAATTGGGAATCGAAGACTGAAGGATCATTTACCTGGTGGCCATTACAAGGGAGCAATTTTATCTAGAATAACCTACTTTTGGGGTACTTTTTCGTCTATAATTTTTGGGACGATTGGGTTAAACCAAACAAGCTCCCATAAACGTAACCTAACCTATAAATGCAAATAATCCTCTAACCTCACCGAACTAGTAACTCCAAAGAAATAAGCTAAAACTATAAACTGTAAGGTACTTTTGACACAAAAATATTCATCACGCAATGCTTTTCCTATCCTGAACATAGAGAATGAAAGAAAATGTGACAAAAAATACTGGTTAAAGTATTTCGGCAATCTAATGTGAAAATTAAAAATGCTGAAGGAAATTATAAAATTTAAATAGTAACTATACTATTAATAACATTGACAACAATATATATATATATATATATATATATATATATATATATATATATATATATATATATTAGAATATGATGGAAGCAGCTTCTCTTGTATACATGTTCTATTGAAGATCAGGTTGTATTTTCTTTTGCAATGTTCTAACTTGTGAAAGCAGCTCTTTAAATATCTGGTAAAGATGAAAAATCACTTTGTATTCGTTTTTATTGGGACATAATTAAAACTTTTAATATATTCGACCATTAGCTTTTGTCTTTCCCTTGCCATCTAAAGACGCAATTCTCTTTCTTCTAGGGGCGGTACTGATTTTCCTTTACGGTGAAGTGGTTTAGCGAAGAACAATGGTAGTGACAAATGAAGCTTGTTAGTTTTTTTACAAGATGGATAAGTGTATTAGATGCAGGCCTTTCTCCTCCTCCTGGTCCTAGCCAGGGGAAACGGAACAGCATCTCTCGGTTGCCCCTACCTTTACTCCGGCGCCATTCTTTCCTAGGTCCCATCCTGTTTTGTGTGCTAGATGAAGAATGAATGGCAGAGACAGTTGAAGGATAAGAGGAGAAGAAAAAAAACTGTGAAAATAGAAATCAGTAGGAGAAAAGAATTTGATCTAACTTCTTCCTGTGCATATAAAGAGAGAAGAGAAGAATGGAATATATACATTATTTGGACCTACTGATTAACCGGAAATTCGAATCATGAGTCCTTAATTTTCCTATCTGACATTTGCCTTTCATACATCCAGTCGTTCATTGCTACGTCTCCATAGGTGTTGGAACAGCCACCGAATTCTGTTACTCCCTCTCTTATTTATGTTCTCTTATTGCGATCTTAGATACAGCTGACAGGAGGTTCGTCCTATATATGTGTTTATTTAGTAACTGTTGCAACCATGTGTAACATTAGCATTGCTTCCGTTAAGTTGAAATGTACTTGATCCTTAGCCGGTGCATCTCTATTCCTTGTATTGTGTTTTAGCTTTTCTGTATTACATTTGTTTACACGTGAAATACTTCAGTTTTGGTTTCCCTTTTTTGTACTTCACTATAGTTTATTACTTTGTTCATTTATTTTTATCATTTTGGTATCTTAATCGGTGCTAATGTTCTTAGCCATGATCAAGAGTCTTGTTTATTGGATTTACTTCATTTGGATTGTTTTCATAAGCAAGTTGTGTTCTTCCGAGGGTAAATGAGGAGCCATGGTTCAATCTAGGTGATTTCAATGGCCCTTCATTTTCTGTCAGGTGGATTTCTAGTTCTCAGGGAACCAAATTTTTGGCATATTATTATTATTTCCTCGCATGGTATTGAGGGACGCAGCGAAAGTTGATTCTTCCATATGTGTATTAATTACGCGTATAGGTATTATGCACGTATAAAGTTCCAAGGAAGATTCATTTGTGAGTGTGTGATGGGTTTAGCCTCCTTCATTTGCTGTACTCTGGCTTTGGTATTCCTGGGTAAGTTGGGTTTTTCTTAGCTTCTGTTTATTTCTTTTGTACTCTTTCTTTCCATTCTATTTTTTTTTCTATTAAGACAAGACAATGCAAATGTTTAACAAAGCCCAAATCAGTTGAGGCATTTTTCTCCTTGTCGATTTGGTGCAATTCTTCCAGGGGCCTCGTTTACCGCATTTAAAATAGCCTGTTCACTTTCAGTACATTGTTTGGTAGTGTTATCATGCATCTTATAACATTTAAAGAAGATATGCGTATTGATGTGCTTCTCTTATACCTATTATTTCGTGTAAATCTTTGGTGCCCTTATTTGTCAGAGTGAGTGGTAACGTTCACTTTTAGTGAAAGAGATTGAGGAGTTGATACGTAAATAAGTATATTGAGATTCATCCCCCCTTCATCATTAGGACATCTATAATTTTCAAAAGGCGAAAATCAGTTTTTTCGAATAATTGTAGTGTTTTCTAATGTTATTTTATTGTGACATGATATGTAGTTGCAATTTGATTGCGACTTCTTGTAGGTTTATTGTTAAGAGTCGGCTGAGAGTAGTAGTTGATTTACCAATGTAGTGTTTGTTAGCATGGGGCTTCCAATCAGCCATTGGGCATATGAATTCGTACATGAGATAAGTAGTTTTCTAGTTGGATTGTTTACCTTTAAGGTTATTTTTCATTAGTATGTTCCTAACTATTAAGATTTTCAAATAGATTGATAATGATACTTTCTTGTCAGGTTCTGAGAACATGTTTTTTTAAGATATATTAAAAGCATTCGTTCGTATGTTCTGTAAGCGTCAGGCATCTGATCTTCTAGCCGAGTCGTACTAATTTTCTAGTTTTATTTTCTTTCTCTATAGTATTTTCTTTCTCTATAGTATTTTCTTTTATATTCCTTCAAACTCTCGGTTGGATTAGCCATGATTAATTACGATTTGTTTGGTTTATCTAAATTAAGGATGCCCAAGTTTATTTTTCTTATTATACGTGGAGAAATATCTTATCATCTGTGGAGCCCATATGTGCATATGATAATTTTCTAAAGAAAATATATTTTGTACGTTAGTAGAAACTAACACTGAAAAAATTCCTTTATATACATAACATAAATTCCAAATAAGAATCTAGAAATTTTCAATAAATACAGGTAATAAGTAAACAAATCTCCGAGTAAACAATATTTTAAACTTCATTAAAACTTTCCTTATAAACAATTCACAAATTATCTGCAATAAATTGTAAAAATAAATCCAATTTCGATAAATCAATAAATGAAACTGTATAACCTTTTAAGGATTAGAATGATATATTTATTGAACATTTTACCAATATATTTTATATCAATGAGAAACTACTGAGATCAATTGTTAAAACACTGACATCATTAGATAACATATATGAGACCTGGTACAAGGATATGACTAGAAACATATGAGATCCTTATGCCTGATCCTTCGCTCTTAGTGTTTGAATATTCAGTTCCAATTTTGATAAAGCCAGAGGAAGATTCCCTCTTCGCACAATGTTAATTCGATTTCTGTTAATAACTTACTAAACCGACCAAAGCCAGATTACACAAGATAAGTGATAGGTTGACGAGTAAGAAATGATGTACATAGAAGCTTTCCTCCATAATAGCGGATATTTTGGGACATATTCACTACTCTTCCATTCCTTCTGTTTAGCATTTTTGAATAAACTTTAAAAATAAATTTTGCTCTTGTAAATCAACGTCAACATCAGCAGCATTTATCTCAAATGGAATCTGAACCCAGAATGAGATCAGGCACAAGGATATCATTAGGAACTAATGAAATCTTTGGCCTGCACTTCTTGCACAATCTTAATTCGATCTTTATTTGTTTTATATTTCCATTTTCATAAAAATTATTGATCCTTCGTATCTCTTCTGCAGTCATTCTTCATTGTATCTGTCCGTCAATGTAAAGGCAAACTATCCTCTAGCTGATTTCTTCGGCAAAATGGGTTTACTTACAGCTCAAATAATGGCCAGAAGTATATCTTCGGTTAGATTGAGTAGATTCACCACCTGAGTAAACTCCCGCCTTGGGAAAAATTAGTAGCGAGATCGAACTCATCCCCTTTATGGCTTATAATTTCAATATAAGCACTTCTCTCCATTTAATAATCATATACTGATCTTTCAATTTTGTTTTTCATTACAAGTTTGATTAAATTAAATTTCATAATCCTCAGTCAAACTTTTTTGAAGGCATTCGACACGTTCTCACATATGATGCCCACTCTCCTTTTCTCTCTCTATTCTTTTGCAAATCTCTGCAGGATTATGCCATTTTTTGTGCTTTTGTTGTTTCTGTAAAGAAATTGTCACTTGTTTCTTCGCAAGTTTTCTTCGAGGTTTTTAAAAAGTCGCCTACAAAATTTTAGGGTTGATTATTTTGTGGAATACATTTTCAAGAAAATATAATTTCTTACTTCGTTCAGGGTGTTTTGCCTAACTCAGGATGAATATCATGTTGCTACTTCCAGTGCATCGCCAATATGTCCCTTGTGCAAGCACGCATTGATTATGTGTTTTACAGCCTCTATCATGGTTGCGGGAGCTTCAAGGTCAGTGAAAAAGGTGTCACGATTTATGGGGTGGGGCTCTTTTTCAGAATCTCTTTATTGTTTATTTTACTTTGGCTGTTGATTTTTTTTAAGAGCTCATCTGCCGACTGCCTACATGGGCATTGGTCGCCGTATTAAAAACCGGCCCAGTACTAGGCTACTTTAACATCAAATTCCAAAAGATATAACAGAACCCCTCTAAAAAAAAATGGGAAAAGGAATTGAGCAGTAAGTAAGCTCCTGCTTCGGGGGGATGTTCCCCGGGTGCAGGAGCGTGCGATCTAGAAGGGATAAAACAAAAGTAAAAAACAACAACAAAAAACCTAATTAAATAATAGGGAGAAGGCCAGCCTCACCCAAAAAGTCAACAAGTCCGGGAGTCAAGGTGCATGCACTCGTCCCGAGTACAAGGGGCAGGCGGTAGCGATCTCGCCCATTCCCGTACCGGGAAAGGTTAACGTGCGCCAAGATCACCCAGACTGGGACATTCGAAAAGAATGTGCCGAACAGTCTGGGGGACGACGCAGTCGTCACAATAGGGCGCAAGCGAGTGCTACATCGAATAGCGATGCGTCACACGAGTGTGTCCGATTCAGAGACGAAAGAAGGCGACCAGAAGCCGTCGCGTCATTGGGTGATAGGTCCATGGGAACAGTCGTGGCGCAATGGCACGCAACTTTAAGTGCCATTTGACCGTCTCCCATCTTCTTTGCCAAGCAGTCCAAAGAGCTGCCAGTATTCTTACCATGTAGTTGGTGTGAAGAGGAGCAAAACACTGGTCCGGTCGCAGAGTCCTCGCGGACACTTTGGCGCCCTCATCAGCGCGCTCATTCCTCACAATTTCTACATGTCCAGGAACCCAGCAGAAGATTATCTCAAAATCCGCCCGGCTCGCCGAAACCGTGGCGACACGGATATCGCGAATCAGGAAATGCAGAGATTCCAATGCCCCGAGAGCACTCAGGGATCTTTGTGACTAGGTATAAATCCCAATGCGGTCTCCGAACAGGGCTTTTCGCGTAATCTCCCGTACCGACTGGTGTATTGACACAAGCTCAGCCGTGAAGACTTACGCAGCGCCTGGCAGAGCCCCGCTGACTTCAAATAGAGGGGATACGGCGCGGAAGCTGACCCTCTCTTGGGACTTGGAGCCATCTGTATACATTGGCACGGTTCGAGCGTGACACGAGGTGTGCTCCAATAAGGTCGAACGCAAAACTACTGGCGCTGTACAAGCTTTGGGAGCAGAGGCGTTGCGACAAAGAGCCAAATGTTGTACCCTCCAGGGTGGCGTGCTTGGAAGAAGCATGGGCGACACCGTGCCGAGAGCTATACCTAGCTCTCGAAGGAGTTTCCTGCGCCAAAACCGAAAGGACTTAGGGTATGACTGGCGTCTCTCGGTGGCATAGGCACCGACGAGATCAGCTAAGGATGCAGTTAGAGCTGTTGGCGACTGAGGGAGGCGCCGGGCTCGCGCGTACAGGCGAGTGATGGACTGTACGCGGCGTAGAGCAAGTGGCATCTCCACATTACGACGAACAGGCTCCTAATTGGGGATGTGAGGAAGTCACCGGTCGCAAGGCCAAGGCCGGTGTGGTGGATCGAGTTCACCTTCCGCAATAAACGCTCGGCTACGGATGCATAAAACTCGCATCCATAGTCGAGATTCAAACGAAGAAAGGATCGATAAAAAATTAAGGCAGTAGCCCTATCAGCGCCCCAAGCGCTGAACATCACGAAACGAAGAATATCCATGGCGCAGGTACAAGAGACCATAAGGCTGTAAATATGAGCCTGCCTGGTGAGGCCTCGGTCAAATACAAGACTAAGGAAACGGTGCGTTTCAACCACTTCCAGGCGCACCCCATTAAGAAGCAAATCTGGTTCGTGGTGGAGACGTGGATGGCGACAGATGTGCACCACCTTAGTCTTGGCTCAAGACAACCCAAAGCTGTGCGCTTCGGCATACCGAGGGACGCGGTTCAATGCCTGTTGGAGTCGATGCTCCGGAATTACCCCTGTGCCGCGCCAAAACAGATCGAAATGTCGTCCAGGTAGAGCGTAGCGAGAACACCTTCCGGTAGCACATAGTTGATGCCGTTGATGCTCAGGGCAAAGTATGTGATACTGAAGACACTTTCCCCCCATCCGTACGCGGAATCGACGATCTCGCAAAAATTCCGATATAAACATTGGGAGGCGTCCCCCCGCCCCTATCGTTTGGAGAGTCTGCATGATACCGTATCGCCATGCAGTATCATAAGCTTTCTCCAGATCAAAAAACACCGTGGCGTAGTGCTATCTACGAGAGGAGGCCTCACAGACGGCACTTTCCAGTCGCAGCAGAGCATCCAACGTGGAGTGGAACTTGCGGAAGCAGCACTTTGCAGAAGACAGATGGCCTTCACTGTCGAGGAAAAAGGCTAATCTAACATTTACCAATTTCTCCTTTAACTTGCACACGCAAGATGTTATAGAGATTGGGCGTAAACCGGCCAGAATCGAGTGATCACTTCCCTGTTTGCGAAAGGCGAGCACAGTAGCGATTCGCCCGAAATCTAGGAGCAGTCCCTCTACCCATGATACTGTTAAACAAATCTACCAGAAAGGCTATATCTCGCTCACCCAGGTGTCGAAGAATGGCGTACGGGACATCGTCCGGACCATGGGTGGTGTCCGCGCAGTAAACCTGTCGTTGAAGGCTTCTCCGCCTCTGAAGGTAAAGTCCAGCCAGCCGGCGACATCTCGACGTGCATTGAATGCTGGCGGAGCAGCATCTCGGCTAGAAAATGCGGAGACGCGGGCGCGAAGGATTCAGCCACGCACGAAGGGTTTGAGATTGCTGTCCAATTCTCCTGAAGAACGAGATGGGGGCTCCTGCGAGAACTTGCCCCGAATCCTTTTGACCCGCTTCCACACCTCTGCAAAGTGGTTATTTCCGTTAATTGAAGGCACGTATTTCTGCCAAGAAGAGCGGCTGGGCTGCTTCGAAATATACCGGAACCTAGCACTAGCCCGACGAAATTCACCGACAGTGAAATCGTTCTGGAGGCGCATATAGTGCATGTAGGCATAACGCTTCTGTTTGAGGGCCGTTTCACACTGGTCGACCACCATGAGAGTGGTCGCCATGCAAAACGGCCAGACGTTCTGAAAATAGTAGTCAGGTCCGTGGCTATGAGGTTGGCGGAGAAGAACTCAACGGCCTGATCTACCGAACTAAACTCCTCGATAGAGGATTAAATCATTTCCTGAAATACAGGCTTCAGCGCACGCGCCATTCACGACCGAGGGGGGCTCTCAGGCGGCAGTTACCCTGAAAATGATATTTGAATGGGAAAGTAATCACTACCATGGAGGTCATCGACCACACCCCAAACAAGCTGCACAGGTTAAGCTGCACAGCCACTGCCTGAAAGGAGGTATCTAAAGTGAAAGGAAGAACGAGTATATTATGCCGGGTGTAAATCGTGCATCCCCCAGCCCGGTCATCTCGTGGTGGTCGGGTCGCAAGACCCTTATACCTCGGGAGGGTGGGCAGATGGCACGCGGGGTCCCTCTTAGAACAGGAGACCCTCACAGGAATGGCCGTACGCTTCCCGGAGGCATAACCCCGGGCGCCCTCGCCTTCAAGGTCTTATTGAGGGAGGTTGGGCTCGCCATGCGAGTCTTTTTTTCCCTTCGCCTCGAAACCTTAGGCGGGCGTTGCGGCTTCGGAGGCGGGGGGCCCTATTTTTGAGGAAACACCGTCTCCGAGCCACTCAACCCACCAATAAGCGTGGGCAAAGGAGTCGAAGCTCCTTTCTTGCTGTCCTCTTTTCAAAGGCCAGATTTAGGAACCCCGGAAGATGGCCTGGCGACCAACTTCAGGGGTGTTGCCTCTTGTGAGTCTAACGACTCGGTGGAGGCGCTTGGCACTTTAGCCTTACGGGAAACGGTCACGCTGAGGGAAGGGTAAGAGCCCTGGTTTTACCCAGGGCTGAGTGTGAACCCTTTTTGCCGCCAGCTTTACCAGGGGAGCGCCCAAGTTGAGTAGAAACCGCAGAAGCGCTTTGAATGAGCGCGGAAACAACCGGACTCGTTGGCCTGGCTGGGCCAGGAGCATAGGGTCCCTTTCTAACTATTGAGGCATAAGACGTCCCAGGCAGAGCCGGGCGTGCCAGGACTAAGTCCTTAGCCTCGCGGAATGAGAGTAGATCCAGGGCCTGAACGGCTAGGAATTCTTCCTCAGGTAGATATGCACCACCTTGCTTCGAAGAAGTAGGGTGCTGCTCTCTTCCTTGACACACTCGGCTACACACGATTCAGACTTATCGTGTGCACCCTTGGAGCAATTTACACAGACTTCGGGGGCCCCCGACTTTGCACATCTTCATAAACGATTCGTATGCCCAAAGCGGTGACATTAATAGCACCGACGCGGCAGTAGCACAAATGCCTTCACACGGTAGTGGTACCAACCGGCACGCACCGACTCAGGGAGCTTGTCACAGTCGAACGAGACAAAGAGTGTAGGGGTGGGTCTCGAGGCCCCTGCCTGTTTTCTCATTACATGTTTGACTTTGACCGCTTCATGGTCAGCCAGCTCTAAGGTGATGTCCTCTATGGAGTAGTTGACGAGTTCCCTCGAATAAACTACTCCTTTCATATAGTTCATGGTAGAATGCGGCGTCAGACTCACCAGGGTGCCATGAAGTGTCAGAAGAGCACTTATCTTGGCCATCTCGGAAGGAACCGCTACATTCGCCTGCAGCCTCCCGTCTGAGAAACGGATCACCTTCGGTTCTCTACCAATTACACTAGCTAATGCTTTTCTCCAATGGCTCATGTTGCCCTTGGCCAACAGGCTGCCATCAGTGGAGCGAATAACCAGGAAGCGTTTAAAGCCAGCGAGCTCGAAAACGCCGGGTAGCCTCTGAATGAGGGGCCCCGATGTTATCGAGGCTCCGCCCCGCGCTCTTTTGCTCTTAGTGGGGGGCTTCGCAACCGGGGGTAAGAGGGTCTACATGTGCCAATCTTGGCTTGGTCGCTTACTAAAGTGGCAGCAGACCCATCCGTCCCCGAAGCCCCCACGGATGCAGAGGAGCACTTAGTCTTTTTCCTGTTCTTTTTCTTTTTAGGAGAGGAGGGCGGAGAATAAACCCGCTTCTTGCCTCCGCCGGCAGGAGCCCCCAGGCCAGATGGATCAGCCTCAGTCAGGTCCATCTCCGAAATGGAGAAGGTCCTGGCAGTCGTAAGGGCACCGGTCAGCGGAGATCCATCCCCTTTTTCTAGTGCCTCGGAAACCCTAGCCGTTTGAGGAGGACCTTGCATAGTGGCGGATTCTGGTTCGGTGCTTGGCGCTGGTACCCGATACCGTCGGAGGCTGGGTTGCCTCAAGAACCATGTCTATCTCAGGGGAGCCTCCAGTTGCCCCCCCCCCCCCACGACTTCGTAGGTCCCGTTGGCATCATTGTCAATTGTCAAGTGGTGTGGGGAGGCACAAGCCTTGACCTCGGCAAGGTTTAATATTCTTGCCAGCAGGTCTTTTGAGGGAAGTGCCCGAAGGCACCTGGCTTCCCTCTCCCCCCTAAGGGGGTTTGCCTTACCTAGCCGCTTCACTGGGGAGCGGTCGGTTAGGGGCTGCCTGCTGTCTTTCTTGGCAGTCCCCTTGGAAAGAAAAGGGGGAAGTGTCGCTGGAAAAAGGGAGGTGCCCGAAAGCACCTCTCGAAAGCAGGCACAGGGAAAGTTGAGGGTTGTTTTTTTTTAAATTCTTTATCATTGGTCATGGTGAGCCTGTATTTTATACGGGAAGCAATAGCTTATCACCCCTCGCAGTAGCCCGCCTTGCAAGGGGTGCATACAGGCCTGGCAGAGCCAGGTGCAGCCATTCAGGACCACCCCTCCAGCCTGGTGGCCTGGCAGTCCCTCGTCATGGTGGCTCCACCTTGAACACGGCGTAAAAATATAGATTGTGAAGTGAGAAGGAAAGGGGATGTGAGGTAGTTATTTGTGGGGATGTTAAAAACCAACCGCCCCAGACTGGAGCTCAGGGGTTAGGGAACATTGTCCACGCCCATCCATCCTCTGACCCCGATCTGGGACGGTTGGCTGAAAAGAAGGTCAACATCTACCCTGTGAAATTAGAGGCTGACCAGAGAAAGTTGTGGGAGAGGTTGTATGAAAAGAGACGAAGTAGGGGAGAAAGACAGGCTGTCTGAAAGAAGGAGAAGAGGCTAAGCTAGCGGCGGACGGGGTGCTGAGTCCCGTCAGCCGGGCCTCTCACGGAGTTTTCACTGTTGAAATATACGCATTTTTTCCCTCGTTGTTGCTTCTTCCTTCCTCGAAAAAGGGGAAAGTAGTATGTTTTCTCGATTTTATCACTTAATTTGTCTGATATTTAATGTTCGAATTTAATGGCGTAGTTTACATTTGCTTCTTTGCTGATTTTGAACACATTTTCTAGTGCTCTCTAAACACACTATATTTCTGCCTCGTCGTTAATAATGTTATTCTATGCTTCTTAAATTTTAAGCTGTGGCTTGGGTCTGTTGATATGACTCCGAAATTCGTATGGGCATGCTACTATATCTATTAATCGATGTGTTGATCCTTTTCTCTCTTTATTTCTCGTAAAACAGTATTAATAGTTATGTTTTCTTTCTCCTGAATACCTTTTATGATTCCCTTAATGGTCCACAGCATCTTTTATTTTCTGCCACCCAGCTGGTCCCCTCACTTTTATTTACCATTTCAGGTGTCCATCTGAATTGTTAGATGGTCTTGTAGGAGGTAATGGGGATTTCCTTCTGCTGTACCCTTTTTATTTCTTCTCTAATTATTTGCAGCCCACTGTCATTTTCTTTGAAAGTCGTCTACACAAGCGCGCTGTGTTTGAAGATCTGAAGTAACATTTTCTTCTTATCCCAATCCGCTTTATACTATGTCTTCAATTTACTCAAGGAGATGTATATAACTGCTTGCCTGTATGCCTTAGAGTTATCATATGATCACTGTAATGGACCTCTACTGATTCCATACAAGAGGTAAAGGGCATTTTGAATTTAGCCAGGCAGATGTATAGTTTTGTAGCAGATTCCCCTCGTAAATATTTTGTGGAATTAGGTTCCAGTTTTTGAAGTATCCGTCAGGTGGTGAGTCTATTTATTTTTATCTGACTCTGTTTGTAGATTGGTAACCACATTTTCCACATTCTACAATAATATCTCCGATTAGAATTTCTGGCGCCCTATTTAAGTAAATAGGGAATCAAATTTGGAATGAAATTTTATGAGCATTCTGATATTTTTTTACTTCGAGAAAGATTAAAGGATTCATCAGATATGATAATAATAAATTCCATTTTGTGTAAGTCTTTAGAAACATGCCTGCCCGCTGCCTCCTTAGGTCGTACGTCTTATCTTCAACCATGACTAAATTCTATGCCGGTTACTGCTTTCTCCACCAGTCTGACCTCTTCATTGATCTGGAACCTATATTTCTTAGTTTGCCCCATTTAGTATTAATGTCTCTTTTACTACATCTTAATATATTCGAAGCTTTAGGTACAACATATCTCATTATGAGCTCATTATATCTTATTGAAGCTAGACAATTTCGCTTTACCAATTCAAGTAAAAGAGTGAGGCCATAGTAGCAAACATTAAAAAATATTCACTTTACGGACGTCTCATTCATTCATATTTTCTGTAATTGTGTATTGTAGCGGTTCCCAACCTGTTATCACATGGCCAAAATGGGCCATGGAAAATTTCAGTTGTGCCACAAAATTTTATAACTTTTATTGGGCCATAGGGATAATAAATTAGCCACTGCTCACTAAATGGGACAAAAACCTTTTATTGACTCCTAGTATTTGAAGTAATGAAGTTAAATCCATGTATATAATTAAATCATATATAGATTATGGCTATTTACTAATTACTTAGTGTTTTAATGATTTTTAATTAGTCATACGTCGTAAATGCCGGTTTCTTTGACTGTAAAAAGAAACTTTTAGTTATTACTGTACAGTTGATAATTGATTGTACCACAATTGCAGTTCTGTGACAATC
This sequence comes from Ceratothoa steindachneri, assembly GCA_963969495.1. Taxonomy (NCBI): domain Eukaryota; kingdom Metazoa; phylum Arthropoda; class Malacostraca; order Isopoda; family Cymothoidae; genus Ceratothoa; species Ceratothoa steindachneri. The sequence goes on along the minus strand of OZ018336.1, from coordinate 14,089,144 downwards.
TTGTTTATTACTTTTAAAACTGTTCTAGACTCTTTTCTTATTATACTAGGTGAACAACTTGTATTTCAACTGTTTAACTCAGCTCTACTATTAATTATAGTTATCTTGTATAACATATTGTAAATTATAGTTTTCAGTTACGTACCGTGACTCATTAAGCTGTGTTTCTATACAAGAGCGGCCATAAAAATTAATTTGCAAAATAATTAGATAATCCAAAATCATTATGACTGAATTTTATTTTTTAATATAAAAATAAAATATTATTTTATTGCTTATGTGGTACGCAGGTAGCACACACAGAATATACATAACTGATAGTTTTGTGTATTTGTTTAATTAAATTTATTATTTCCTAAATCATTTAAGTTATTCTTGAATAACTTTACTTTAAAAGGCAGTTCAATCCTTGATTATATTTAGTCAATTTTTCAATCATATAACAATATATTTAGATTTAGATTCTAGGTATTTATCAATTTATTTTTCCCTCACAGACTAACCCTTGGCTGATAAGATAAAACCATGCCGACAATCCTCATGCAAGTTCTTAGCATACGGCTTTTACAGTCTCCAAGTAATATAACAAATCTAGTGTGTCTTATAAGTATGAAACCACTTTCTAACGATAGTATGCGCTCTTGTATAATTAAATATCTTCTGAAGAGCACATAAGCACAAGGAAAAAAAGATAAATCACTAGATTATTTCTCCAAAATTCCTTATGATTTCGAAAGACAGAGCAGTGTTACTTCTTTATTCCGCAAGTATCAGAAGAAATTTAACAAAGGTTTCATCGCATCTTATGAAATTTCCAAGCTAATAGCAAAATCTCGAAAACCTTATACTATTGGTGAAGATTTGATTTTACCCACAATATCCGTGGAACTCTCTACTCTTATGCAATAGTGTCATCGTGAAATTACTGATTCTAATCCGTTCAGTAACAATACAGTATCAAGACGCATCGATGAAAATCAACTAGTTGCACTTTTAGAAGTAAGGAATTTTGCTTTTCAGATTCAGCAAACACTTTTACTCAATAATTAAGGCATTCTTATGGCGTATGTTAGGTTTTTTCGTTATAAAAGTGAACTCAGAGAAGAAATTATTTTTTCTAGCACTCTTGGGGCAGACACTAAAGGAGCAACAAGATTTAGAGAAGTATTGGACTATTTCCAATAAAAAAATATTTCAATGGGTAACATCATAGCATGCTGCTGCTATGGTAGGTAAATACCGGGGCTATATTGCATATTTAAAAGAGCCTGTTTCGAATGTGTTGTGCATACACTGCGTAGTTTATCGGCAACATTTAATTGCTAAAATTTGGGAAGACATTCGATAGATATTCTTGATAATGTAATAAAGTTTTTTAATCATATCAAGTCAACTCCACTTAAAGATCGTCTTTTTGCTAAGTTTGTGCATGAATCGCTTAAAAAATAATTTTGCATACAGAAGTGAGATGGCTCTAAAGGTAATTAATTGTGTGCGACACTTCTTTCCACATTGGTAAAGTGTTGAATTATTCCCGAATGGCACGGAGTTTAGAAAATAAATCATAGCTGCGAAATCAGACAATTTCTACCTTTCAGGTATATTTGAAAAGCTAAATATTCTGAACAAACAGCTACAAAGAAAAAGTAAGAATCTTTTAATTTGCAAGAAGACAATCAGTGTTTTTCTTGGAAAGCTTCATTTGTTCAAGATTATTATCGCGCCTAAGGAGTTGTTAGATGTACCTACTCGTGCCACTGTTTATAAGAAACATAAAAATATTTTCATTTGCATCGTTAATTAAAAAAAACTACGCAATGATATAGAAATTAGGTTCGAAGATCTCATAGAAATAAAGATTCAAAGTTGGGTGGTAGACGGATTTGAAACATAGGCAACTGATGTTAACCTACTTCTACATGAAAACCTCGTTGAGTTGCCTTGTAATCAAACTGCTCAAGATAAATTTAAACACGAATTCTATAACTTGTTCATTAGTCCTAAAATTGCAGACAAATTTTCATTTCTCTGGAAGAATGTTAAATTATATATTATTGCCTTTCTAACTTTTAACCTACTTGAATCAGATTTTAGCAGTCTATCAGCTATTATCAAAAGAACCAAACCACTTAGAAATTGTTTTACAAGGCGATCTTCGTCTGTGTTTAACAAACATTGATACTGACATATTAAACTCGCTAAGCTGCATCAGCCACAAGGATCTCCTTGAATAAAATCATTTGAAACCCAATTTTGATAGTTTTTCTTGTTTTAAAAAGGGTTTTATATTTTTAAGCCACAAAATTTTATCTTGCTTTTTCAATCTTTCCTTTTTTAGTCACCAGTGAAGGGTTTTTGATATATATTATATTAGAAAAATTTGAAAGTATATAATGGTTGTTCCATTGTAGCTGCAAAATATTTTGGATGCTTGTGGAATTGTGTTTGCGCATGACATGACATGACTGGTGACTTTATTGAATTTAATATGCATATGTAAAATTGAATGATATTTGGTATATTTATTAAATAAATTATGCATATGTAAAATTGGAGTATTTTGCGTGGGTATAATTATTTCATAGGCCACAGAAAAATTCTGAGTATAAAGTGGGCAATGGCTTAAAAGACGTTGGGAAACCCGGATGTATTGCCTGAAAAATCTAGGATTGAAATTAGGTATATTTATTTAATTAGATTAAAAGGCTATTTTGAAATACAATTTACATGAACTATTTATTGACAGCGTGGGAGGCTGTAAACACTTCGCCATCGGCGAAGTAAGTAAAGTAGTGGTAGGTATAACTATATGTGAAAACTCAGAGTTAGAAGTAACTTACAAAAAAAGTTTATTTTATCCAATGAATTCTTGGACTAGAATAATATTGCATAAATTTGTACCTAACAAAATGAGTTTGAGACAAAATAAGTTTTTTCAAAAATTATTTGTTGATAGAAGAAAAATAGCTACTATAAAAATATATTTGTATACAAATTTTCTTGAGATTGGAGATAAAAGGAAAAAGTTTAGAATGAAGTGGCAAAATTCCTGATAATCCAATCCCACGACGATGTTTTTAAACCGCCTATCTAGCAATTGCCTCCAAGCGCATAGGTAGGCGAAAATAAAATATGGAGCCATTCTTTAGACTACATTGAAAGAAATACCAACAGGAAAACCAACCTAAGCAAAATAAGTAAAAAGAAAAAGGGAACGGTGCTCCATCTTCTTATCGAGAAGCCCACTTAATCCAAAAAATAAAAGAGTCCCCATGTATGTGTACTCAACCTGTAAAGAGGCAGGTAACCGGCGTAAAGATCCCCCAGAATGGTAAAAAAAGTTATGAACTCCCTGGTAGGACCACGCCCTTCGTCGTACTAAGTTACAAAAGAGCACTCCATCAAATGGAGGTGCGCTTGACTGTGTTTAATTTGAATAGGAAAGAAACGAAGCTAAAACCGTCGTAGCATTTATGGGGTAGAGTAAGAGTGGAACTTTAGCCGCACCTTTGCGCGCAAGATTAAGTTCCACTGGGTCGTCCTCCATTTACATTCCTGAGTTTGCCAGAGATCTTAAATATTTCCTTCCCTGTATGCAGTGTGAGGAAAAATGAAACACTAGTCTGGATTTTGTGACTTCAGGGAGTAGTCTCTCGCCATCTTCGGTGTGCTTATTTTTCGACATCCCCATATAACTAGTCACTCAATGGAAGATAATCTCAACATCCATCCGATTCGGAGCAATCGTGGCATCATGGTTCCAGCGAAGAACCATGAGATATTAGGGCACCTTGTGAATCCCAACAGATCATAATCATTTCTTCGAGCGTGTTTTTTCCTGTACTAATCGGTGTATTACATTAGCTTTTTGTTTATGAAAGACGTAGCCATTATTCGGATCCTGTTTACTTGACACAGAGAATACTGCGTGAAAGTCCAACCCGTATTCGGAATAAGGGCCCTCCGTGTATACTAGCAAGGAAATAGTGTGACCCTAAGTCTACTCCAAAAAGCTGGAAGGAATACTCTCTGTGCTTAAGAAGCTTTGGTAGAAGATGTTTTTATTTTTAATGTCTCCCATTAGGCAATTGCCATTAAAAGTAGAAGCTCGTCAACAGATTATAAAAAGTAATAAATCTTAGGTAAGCTCTTGGCAGAATCAGAAGCAAGACCTGAAAGGAGAGCTAACCTGAGCTTCCTAAGCAGCTGGCTTGCCCTAACTCCAAAATGTTTAGCATATGACGCATATGAAATGTCGAAGATGCGATGAGAGCAGTTGGTGAAAAAAAGAAAGGTCAGGCCCATGCGTAGAAGTGCATATTAAACTAAGCACTACGAAGGTGCGCTACAAAGGTGGGGAGTGGTATATCCCTAGTATATACAAACAGCCTTTCAATAGACGACCTGCACGACGCACTGGTCGACAAAAGTAGGTCAGTGTAGTGAATTGAGTTCATTTCCTTCCATTAAAACTCGCATCAAAAATGAAGCTTGGGCCTCAATCTCGCGGAACGAAGAAGGTTTATGGTGGGGATAGAATTTACATAGACGAAGCGAATAGTTTCCCCCTATTTGAGACATAGGAAGAAAATAGTTTAAAGGAAAAGGTGGAAATCTTCCACGTCTAGGTTAATCTTCTTTAGGAGCAATAATAGTTTGTGTTAGATCCAAGGATTTTAATAGAAGTTAATTAGCTCAGTCATTTGCAAGAGATTCGGTTCCTTACCTGTTGGAGTCTACACATCGCAGTAAGTGTCTGCCCTGCAATATAAAAAGATCGACAGGTCTTCTACGTATAAGGTTGTGAGTTTACCTTACAACAGGAACAAAGTGATAACGTTGATGCTCAGAGCAAAGAGTGTGACACTTTCCTTCCCCTTGGCCCTCATGCAGCTCTATTAAGCCATTGCGTGCTCCTTCAACCGAGCGCACAAATGACGATCTCTTACGAATTCATATATTAAAATTGGTAGGTGTTACCTCAGTACCATCATGTGTAGGATCTTCATGATACCGTATTCAATTCGTTATGAATAACATTTTTAGAGAGAAAACACCATGAGGTGATGATGTCTAAGAACAAAGGTCTCTAAAATCATATTGTAACATGTGCGGCGATTCTGGCAGGAAGTGTAAATTGCGGAAGCCGCAAAAATGGTAGAAAATAGGTGGACTCTGGTGTCAAGGAAGAAAGGCTCATTTGTAAAAAAATAGTAATTCTATGAATTGGCCATTGCGGAATATTAGAGAAATTGGGTGGAATCCGGCTACGGTAGATTGATCTCTCCACGGTTCTAAGAGGCGACAAAGCTATCCATTAGACAGAAACAGAGAATAACCTCTATATAGATCTTGGTGGACATAATATGTAAAATAGTGGCAATTCCTGCCTCCCTATCTGTTGTTGAATGACATAAGAGACATCGTCCGGCTAATAACAGGGGCCCGCCTACGAATAGAAATCAGAACGTAAGCCAATCGGAGTAATCCTGTCTTGGAAGGTTTCTCCATCATCTCGGTAGAAAAGGTTTAATCGGCTTCCTTCAGCGACACCACGACGTGCATTTAATTCTGAGAAAGTAGCATCCTGGCAGGAGATTTGGAAAAAAGTGGTCGCGAAAGTCCTCCACAGACGCTCGGCCCGAGATTTCAACTTCGTTCTTCTGGAGAACTGGAAGTGGTTCAAGGACCAGCCAGGTAAGTTCTTAGGCACCCTAGACCTAGCAAATGATATTTGAATAGAATTTGGTCACTACTATGAGATTCATAGTTCCTCTTCCTCCAACATCTGACTATGCATCCAGAGAGAGCATTTAATAATCTAGAAAATAAAATGAAGCGGTTCTTTGACAGTGATGCGAGAACTCATCCACTTTATGGATTTCTATCTAGCAATTTTCCATCAGGTAGGGAAGGCTCTAACCGTAATGATTGGGAGTTCAGTCACTTATAGAGTTAGCCGACCGTTGATATCCGTGAGAAAAGAAATGATCTCGTAAACTGTGCCAGGACGAGGCGAAATCTCGCGCGTTTAAGTTAGTTGTTGAAGGAAGTTAGGCAGAAGTAAAATTATACCTAATATCCAGGTTTAGCTGGACTGATAATGCCTTAAAGGAGGCATTAAAAGTCAGAACAAGAACAGTACATTAGGCCGAGTAAACATAAATCGTGCATTCGCCATCGCAGTCCTTATCCATAGAGTTTTGGCATCGGTAAACACGCTCAGCATTGAAGCAAAATTCACTCTAGGCCTAAAACGGAGGAGATACGTTATTCTTCTACGATCAATGTTCGTCACGGTTCATAAAGGCAGATAATTAGGACTTGTTTGCTGCAGAAGGCGCTGTCGCTGTGTAAGGCTTTCTAGGAAATGTTGTATTCTCTATGCGAGCTTTTCCTCTGTCTGCCTCAGAAACTTTGGGCTTTGACGGTGCGTGGGAAATGAGGCTCACTTGGTGCTGACTGTTTTGTGAACACAACACTGCGCCACGTAGTGTTTTATATAATCGCATGACAACGTAGAATAAAATTACATGGGAAGTAAATAAATTTGTCCGACATATTCTTATTTAGCATTAGAAAAGAAAAGATATTTACTTTTAGAAAATTACAATATCATTTACAGAAATCTATAGACTCATCTTCAAATCATGGTATCAAAAGGAAACGTAAACCTATAAGCAAACCATAGAAGGTTTTGCAATTTTAGAGGACTTTCAAACCGCCAACATCACTTGGTAGTTCAGAAGGTGGCTGTGTTACGAAAATGGCACTGGAATGTCGAACTGGGCGAATAGCAAACTGAAGATCTGGACATATATTAGATTTTGTTGCTTTTTTACTGTGACTTACAGTGAAATAAAAAAAAATTAGACTAAAAATGGATATTACTGGCTGTGATCACTTGCAAAAATACTGAAAGTACAACAGATTACATACTTTGATCTTATAAATTGATACATTCATTGAAAATATAATGAAGATCAAGAAAGAAAACACATTTAATACCCACCTTTCTTAATATCTTTTAAGAAGTATTAATCCGTTGAATAATCCTTTGGCTCTTTCCAGACGATTTGTACGCCAAACATGAGCCGTGGCCCTTTGCCTTTCATCTAGGTAGAAATGGAACTTGTAAACCTAACACAATATTTTCTAGGTAACCAGCATTTGTTCTGGTCGCCCACTTTACATCCAAGGTAGAGCTCTTGAAGTTCCTTTTTATGTTTAGTCAACTGTCTCTTGTATAGTCTTAATGAAAGTGATCCAGATATATAAAAAAAACTGCCTGAGAAAGTTTTTCATTATCTAGGCAATATAAGTTCTTTCTTTTGCAAAGAAAAAAACATTGAAGTATGGGAAAAATAATATAAATAATAACAGCAACAGATATTTAATAAAAAAGTAAAACTAGGAAGCATTTATAGTAAGTTACAAAATTATCAAGAGTTACGTAAGAGTTACCAACGATTTGGAACCATGTAACTAAAAATATATTGGGTATACTGACTTTCATATATATCATTGCTTAGGTTACCACTTTTTTAGGAACACCCCAATAAAATCATAGAAAAATTCGTTAATAACTGTTAGAGTTGTCAGTTTCGGCCCAATCCGGTTGCATTTAATCCCTACCCAACCATCAGTGTATTTAACATAAGTAAGATGGTAATTTTCGAAATTGATTATTGTTGACCCGCGAGATTTGTATTTATTTACCAAATAAAATTTTATACTAAAATTTAATATAATAAACAACGAATATGAATATGTTCGATCTGATTAGAAATTCTCGATTGAGACATGTGAAGAAGACATTTAAGTTACCAGTGTATTCGTGACGTATAACCTGTTAAGCTGATGAACTTACACTTAAGGAACTATAATTTGAAACCATTTCTATACTTCATTTATGCATTAAATGTCCGCCACTAGCTATCTTGCAATGTTAAAGAACCCTAACTAACATCCAAATTTAAGTCTGCCTCAATTTTTTCAAATCTTTGCTGGCCTATGGCATGGCCCACACTTCAACACAATTAAATTTTCAGCAAAATTCATCCAAACCCTTTTGAGCTCACTTGTACCTAAATAGAGAAAATAGACTAACAGACAAACGTCTAAATAGATAAATGCCTAATCAAGTATGATCGCTCATTTTCAAAAGAAGGGAGAAATAAAGTAATATATTAAACAAAACGTCTCCACACTGCCCAAATAATCCGACTTAATTTTTGACTGGTTTTACAAAAGTGTTGTTTTAAAAGATACCTTTATATTCAACATTCGATTAGTTTTAATTAAATAAGAGGAATATCCTATTGATTTAAATAGAGGGTAAATAAAATTTTCTCAATAGGTTTAAAAATTTAACAGGAAAATTCACGAAAAGTTAAAACAAAGCTGAGCACTTGAAAGTCTGCGTGGGATTAATGCCCATTATTCGGTTGAAATGCAAAACAACAATGTTACTCCCAAAGCAAATCCAAGCTGCCCGTTATTCTCTATTCATCCAGATGACTTCTGATTTGGCGCTGTTGTAAGCGTGCTCTTAAGTTTGTGGGAGTAGGAAGAGACTGTTAGGTCTTTACGTAAGAGGCATAAGAGTCTCAGTAATTCTCAATGTACGTAGAACTCCATCAAAACCAATTCATTGCCCTCTGGAAATGAGATTCACTCCTCGGTTTGAGCAGCCAAGACTTTCTGCAAAAGAAACGTCCTGAAATTACTTAAAAAATTAGTATTGGTAAATATTAGGCCCTTCAACATATTGATTCGTATGGCAAAATATTTTGGTAGTATTTTCATCTCCGCAGCGGTTGCCTGTATGCATTCAAGCGATAGCAATACCCTCCAGCCCATCTTGATTCAGGAAACCTTCTACGGTTGAACGTGACGAGGGCTGAAGCAATGTCTCGAAGTTCTTGCTGTTCCCTTATGGCACATTTGAACTTATACTATTACTGGTTGGCCAGCTCTTCAGTGAGTCCGTTGAGGAATACTACACAATTAGTTTCATATAATTTACTAATTTTACCAAATTCATCATAAAGTATAGAGATCCAGTCAGGGGTAAGCCATTAAGTGCCAAAGTGCACTTTTCTTAGCCACCTGCACAGCGTAAAACACATATTCCAGGAGGGCTAAGCTCGAGGAATTGGAGGCTTTCGGTTCTCTATGAAATAGAACGAGAGTAAGAAGTTCAATAAACATGAACAGCATCTTTTGAGCATTCAAAAAATAACACAAAATTGATTGAAGTTTGCAAGCTTGTAGACAAGGGATAAAATTCAATAGGACCTTGGCGTATCCTACGCTTCTCTAACCTTAATTTGCAACAAAGATATTTTGGTCATGGTCTTCCTACCGAAGAGTACTTTGAGGACCGAGGTGCAATCCTTAACCTATTCTCCTCCAACCCTCAGGTCGGAAAGAGAGGAAACACTATGTTTCTTCTTTTTGTAATCTTTATTTTTCTTCTTCAGAGAAGATGAAGAGGAGTTAACCCTTTTAACTTCACCCTTAGAAAGGTAACTTGAGAAAAACGAGCAGGCCTTAGCCTTATCCTTCTCCCCAAAACTTTTGAGAATTCGGCTCTATCGAGGGTATCTCCTCTCTTCCTGGGTCATCGTCAACCTGTGCCACCCCAGCAAGATTTTGCACACGGCCGGATTAAGATCAGAAGTAAATCTAACCCACTATGCATTCACTCAGATGGAAAACATCTCCTTCTTGGGCCAGGCCCTCCGTATATATGTATACATCTGAGGAGTACTACATCTGGTCATTCAATACCGAGTTACTTAAGATTGCCACAGCATACTATCATGTTCGTCTTTAAAGCCATCATGCCAAACCCCATCAGCAAAAGAGGGAGGGGGGTGGCATTCATGATATCCCCCAACATACTAATCTCGCATCAAATTAAGGTTGAGACAAGGTCCCGTGGACCCGGGTTCAATTTTGCAAATCCAAAGCGTGACTGAAGAGGGACGCTGAGAAAGGAACGAGGGGATCCGTGGGAAAGAAACGAGAGGACCTGTAAGCACGAAACGAAGGGATCCTTGTGAAAGTAATGACGGGGGTGGTACTCTATTAAAAATGAGGACTTGTTTTTAGACGAATCTAATGAAAAAGATGAGGGAGACATATCCTGACCCTTATGCAGAGGAAAGGATGATACTCCCTATCCGCCACTAGAATTTGGAACTGCTCTTAGAAAAGATTAGGAGGGACAGTCTCGATTTGAAAAATTAAGCTTCCCGAAAGCTCCTCATAGGATCGTAGATGGGAAAACCACTTTACCGTAATAATACAAGTATTGTAGAAGACAAGATCTGAGTTGAAGATATACCTAGGGTTACTTCGTCCCTACCGAAACCTAATAAGGCAAGACCGAGTTTGGAGATGGAGCCCCATGGGCCAATGGAGATCCATTATTACCACCTGCCGGGGGTATGATATATTAAAAAAATTAAAAGATCGCATGCCCCCAAAAGATAAGGGAAAGTTCCCATATGAGAAAAAAATTCAGTATTTGATCATTTACACATTTTTTGCAGATCCGTTCAAAAGTTAGACTTGACAACCCAACCTACAGTAATGGCAACTTTGTACTGTAGCTTGAACCATCAAGGATGGAGCTGGTGGGCGTATCCAACTTATATTTGCACAGAAAGTGCTCAGCAAGGATACTCACTCGAACAACCACTCGAGGCCCCACTCTTAGGAAAATCGTAAGCCTATTACATTTTCTCTATCATCGTCGAAGAAGCGTGACGCTTTCTGACTACGAAGCTTCACCTTATCATTTACTCCCGTTTTCTTTCGGGTAAATATTGTGCTACTCAAGCTCGTCTCGAAGCATTCATTGTTTATCACCTTTCTTTTTCTGAACGATTAGTTTTCTCATAGTTTATCATTTATTGTTGAATTCTTTTATTTGTTTGTATAATGATAAAAATTATTTTGTTTCGCTTGTTTAAAGCCCAGAACCACATAAAAACCATTGAACTATTTGGCTAAGTTGGCCAATGGTAGAAAACACACTCGCATATCCTATGCAATCAAAAGGGGCATTACCCCGCGTCTGCCTATCGCCTCTGCCTACTAGTCTATGGGGAGGCAAGCGAAGATCATTGAACACTACCTGACCTACGAAAATATATTTTACTTTCTTTGCTTTCTTCCTCTATTCGCAGACCAAGGAGAGTAGTTCCCCACCTTCACTCTCTTTTTCCTCAATAAACATAACTACAACCCGATAACATCTGATTGCCTCCGATTCGTTTTAAGAAGCTTATACACCATTAACGAGGAAGAATCTATCTAGCTCTACGAAGGGAGGTGCTAATTTATTATACAATACCCCCAAACACCCTATCCAAATCAAGTAAAAGTTAAGTCCAGAAAGTTCAATAAAATTCCTCTATCTAATCAGCAACAGTACAAAAAAAGATAGACGAACCCATAGAGTCCTAGATAGAGAGTCTAAGATCGAACCAGCAAAAATCGTGATCAGAATTGAAGCGGGAAATAAAGAGAAAATTCAACAATCTTCTTCTGAAATTTGCGGAAAACACCATCACAAGTCTTAGTAAACCTTCTCTTCACATTTTGAAGTTGCGGTAAATGAATTCAACGAGGAATATTAAAAACATTATTGTACATATTACTAATACTAACAACGAGTCAAGAACAGGAAAATCTCTCTAAGAACTCTACTGAACTTTATATCCCCCCAAAAAATGAAAATAACTAAATAATCCATCAACGTAATTCTAAAGGGGACAAACTGATTAATCACATAAAGTGACCAAAACCCTCAAAGTGAACAGTACCGAAGTTAAACAGAGTAGAAACGTGATAGTGAAAGAAGCGTAATGTAGTGATAGAAGGAAAAATCAGTGCAACACAAGGCCAATATTGTGATTTGTGACAAAAAGTGCTCAAAGTAAAGTGAAAGTGAAAAAAGCTCAATTATAGAGAAGTGAAGCAAATATGATCAACAATGTTTAAGGGAAAGAAAAAGTACGATGATGGAAAGCTTAAAAAACCTTCATAATAAATAAATGAAAAAATATCCAATACTGATAAAACAGAGAAGAAACTAAACAATTACACTAATAAGAGCTGAATGCTACAAAATGAAAAAATCTGAAAGAAGAATAAATGATTACAAATATTAGTCTGTTCACTTGACAACTTCACAGAATTGCAATTAAATACCAGTAGAGTAACAAGTAAATAATGGAATAATAAAGAATGAATACAGGTCCTGGTTCGGATTCAACGTGAATCAGTAGCTTCTAACAAAATGGAACTATCGCATTATGTGTATCTCTATCAAACTTAAACATGGGTATTTGCAATAAGATTCTAAACCTAGTATTCTTTCCTTTTAACCCTCTTTCATCTCCTTCTCATCCCCTTGCAACTGATTCGTCTATATCTTTCACACATTTTTTCCTCGTCGCTCTCATAAGATAACAGAGTGTGGGAAGATGCCTTAATTGGTTATGCCTTTATAACTTTTTCTATTTTAATATTTATATCTCTCAGCCCCCCAAATACAGCCCCCAATTATCAGTCTTCTCTCATTGACTATTTTCCTCTCTACTTTTCTCTAGTGATTTTATATACTCCCTCATCTACTATTAAATAATAATCCCATGAGTATCTTATCTCTGGGACTAGAATTTAGAATCACGTTCTTTAAATTAGATTCTATCGTTACTTTTTGTATTTCGAAAAACTGTGCCACCAATTTAATCCCCTCCCTAGGTTAAACCAGGATCTAATTTCATAGATGATATTAAGTATTTAGCTAATAGATTCTATTATAAATATAACAGCTTTAAAGTTTTCTGCCCTGCATTCACTTTCAAAGATTGTAATATCCTCTCCAACCTCCGTGAGGATCGTTCTACTGTGATATCCAAACCGGATAAAAAGAAAGATGTGGTCATTTTGAATCGGGCAGATTATATTTCTAAAATGCAAACAATTTATCCGGACTCCTCTAAATTTCTTAAACTGGATACAGATCAATATAAATATATCTTGAAAATTGAAGACAAAATAAACAACTTTTTATGTTCTCTAAAAAAAGAAAATATTCTCTGTGACTTCTACCGCCAACTGTTTGCATCTGGTACATCGCTAGGTATTATCAATGGTTTACCAAAAACTCACAACGTAGGATTACCTCTCCGTCCAATATTATCTGCCATTAGAACCACTAGCTTTCACTTAGCTAAGTTTTTAGTCCCCATTATTGGATCTCTCACTCGCAACGAATTCATTTTGAAAGATTCATACGAATTTGTGAGCTACATTTCTCAATTAGATTTAAACCACTCGTTTATGACTTCAATCGATGTACAGTAGCGTCTTTATTTACAAATACATTTGTCATGAAAACTTTCAAAATCCTAACCAGGAGTAACCAAGTCTCTTTTCTCTACTTTATTAAAATTGTCCGTTGAAAATACAGCGTTCTTTTTTAATGAGATTTTGCACATTTAACACGATGGAATGGCCATGGGATCTCCATTAGGTCTCAGCTTTGCTAATCCTTTTTTATCCTACCACTAAAAACCTGGTTAAGGGACTGTCACGTTAAATATAAACCGTTAGTGTTTAAAAGATTTATCGACGACTGCTTCTTTATTTTTAAACACAGAACATGCCCCATTATTTTCAAATTATTTAAATCAACAACACCCTAATATTAAATTTTCCATGGAAACTGAATTAAACAATAAAATCTTTTTTCTGGATGTTACCGTTTCCAAAATTGGTTCGAAATTTAACACCTCAGTTTACAGAAAACCTACTACCACCAAACGTGGCCCTCACTTCTTTAGTTGCGCTCCTACTAGTTTTAAACATTCCGCCATCATAAACAATATACACAGAGCTTACAAAGTAAGTTCAAATTGGTTTCCCTTTAATTCTGAAATAGAATATCTTAGGAGCTTTTTTCATTCTATTTTTTTCCTAGACCACCTTTTTGACAGACTTCCTTCCAATTTCCAATCTAAAAAGTTCTCTCGCAAAACTCAACATATAACTTTCCCTAAACAAAAAATATTCTTAAAAAGCCTTATCTCCAAATTGATAACACCAAATTCAACAAAGCTTTACTCTCGACTCATAATAAATACTTTTCCCAATGAAAGTTTCTTCTAATTAATTCTAATCTTCTCGGTGTTTATTCTTTCCTTCGACACAAACACTCGCCCCCATTATGCCTGCGTTCCTCCATTATTTATGAATTCACTTGTGCGACCTGCCAATTCGCTCTGTAGGCCAAACAAGTCTACAATTAGGATGTAGGATCGCTAAGCATATCGGAGTATCATATAGAACAAACATTCATATCTCCAAACCCGAACACTCCTCTATACGAGAACATTCACTAAAACATAACCAACCGCTTGAACCTGATTCCTTTAGTATATTCTCTTCTGCCTCCTCTTCTCTGGATTTAAAAATTCTTGAATCACTTTTCATTAAACAAATAACCTAGGAACTCAATGACTATTCATCATCCCGCAAATTATTCACTATATAGACAAAAGTACAGCCAACCATATTTCCCTTAATAGTTTTTCTTTTTCCTAGTTCTTTTTGTGATATCAGTTGTTACTCCCAGCTACAACGAAATAAGGTTAGTGCTTGTCCAGAGAAATTTTTGTTTTTATTTTAGCTTGTCCCGTTTATATCCAAATGATCTAGTTTACAAATGACTTTTCGTAATTTAATTTTATAGTTTTCATCTTCCGCCCCTCCATTATAACTTATCTAATATTTAAACTTTCGTCCGTTAGTGTACTCATATTTATTGAACGTCCAATCACTTAAATTTTAATTTTATTGAATTACTTGCTTTGCTCCATCTATTAATATCCGATTTGATTACATAGCCCCTGATCTAAATTATTTTAGATTGTTCGCCCTGCTCTCATAATTCTTTCTTGCTATATTCAATTTCTTGTATTCCGCTTAAAATTTAATTCATGTTTATTATTTAAATTTTTGCTCATGGGATTATTTAATCATTTTTTTTGTCACTCTTATTAATAGATTTCTTCATCCAATGTTTTCGAATTTATTGTTATAGTTTATAATTTTGTATATCCCAATACGAATTTAATTCCGGTTTATTATTCAAATTTTATACATATGGGGTTAATATTTAATTTAGTTTTTTTTTTATATATTTCATTTCACCTCCTTGCTTTCGGTTATCATTTTTGATTCCTTTTCTGTTTTGTTTTTCTTTGGTTTTTATTGCTGTATTTAGTCATTCTTATAAAATTAATTCTTTGTATGCAGATATAACTGATCATGGTCATTGTTAATGGCCGAAAACTCCAGAAAATTAAATGTTCGTAACCCTAGCATATGTCTTCATAATCCTCTTACGAATAAGGATCCCAAGGAATGACTACATCACTAATAAATATATATATATATGTATATATATATATATATATATATATATATATATATATATATATATATATATATATATACTCGTATATATAAATCAAACTTCACAGCAGGAGAGAGAAAACGGAATAATTTTTCTTCGGAAATATTTATTTCTTAATTCGAAAAATCAGAGCTGGGGTGGGATTCGAACCGTGCACATTGAGATTGCGAGAAACCACTTTGATGTTAATTAAACCGCAATATAGACCACGTGGCTCTGCGAAAGACGTGATTTTTATTTTAAGGGGCTATCTGGCGACTGCCCACTTGGGCATAAGTCGCTGAAAACAAACAGCCTAGCTCTAGGCTACTTTATAATAAAAATTTGAAAACAAACAACTATAAAATGGGAAGATGATTATTACAGAGCAAGCTCCGGCGTCGGGGGGGAGGCCTCCCTTCCCATGGCGCAGGAGCGTGCGAAATACAAAGAAAAAACAATTAAAAAACAACCTGGTTAAATAATAGGGAGAAGGCCGGCCTTCCCCCAAAAGTTAACAAGTCCCCCAGTCAATGTGCATGCACTCTTTCCGAGTACCAAGGTCCGGCGGTAGCGATATCGCCCATCCCGGTACCGGGACAGGTTACGTGCGCTAAGATCACCGAGATTGGAACATTAGACAAGAATGTGCCGAACAGAAATGGAGAAAGTGAACCACAAATTAAGTGTAGAAAAACGATGGTGAGGATTATCGAGGTAGCTGCTAGGCATCCGACTATAATTAACCCATACACCTTGTTGAATCCCATAAGTAATCTTAAACCTTTCACCCTAATCCATAATCTTTTCTGTCTCTCCAATTGGAGTTCTCCTTTTACCGTCTTTAGCTATTTTGAACAAGATATTAAATCAAATAATGTGCACACACACGAAAAATGTACAGGGTCTCTTGCTTTTTCTATTCTAAACCGGTGTACCACTGCTTCTACCTAATAGTTAAAAATAATAATTGTTAAATGATGTTATTGAACAAAGTCCTTCGCCAGTAAGCCAAAATGATATCCTAATCATTTATCACACTTCACGTCTATAATGGAAAATTTGTCTCCCACACCATGAAATTATTAATGCTTTAGGGCTTTGAAATGCCTCTTCATCATCCATATTTAACCGATTACATAAATTCAATTATTTTTTATTTTAGTCGTTACTACATGAACTAAATGGAAAGATTTCCCTTGATAGAAAGGATATCAAATAAAAGTTTTCATCAAATCTAAATGGATTCTTCGAGCAAGTGATCCACTCTCTTGATAAATAATTTGATAGCAATGCCAATATTATTGAAAACTAGTTTCTAAACCAATATATTTTAATTAAAAATTATTATAGTTTTCTTTTATAAAACGACATTAATTCCTTGTCAACCTAATATATATAAAAGGAATTTAAAAAAGAAATCTGCCCATATAAAATAATAAAAGAAAGACCTCTGCCTCTCTCATGTCTAATCCTATATTAGCCCTTACAAATATGATTTGCCAAAGGATATATTGCTTACAGATAGCAATTATTATAGCTCAAATTAACAATTTTACTAAGTTTTTTACAATATTTTTTCTGAAATTCGTTTCTTGACCAAGTTGTTTTTTGAGCACGGTTTTAACTTGGATTTAGTGAATACATATATATATATATATATATATATATATATATATATATATATATATATATATATAATAGATATAAAGCGATATAATGGCGCGTTGCTGTATTTATCTAAAACTATCAAGCTATTCACCTATTAGAATTAACTCCACATAAGTCAATTTATCTTAATTCAAAGAGGCTTAACTTTATTCATGTGGAAATTGGAGAAGGGTTCATATCAACCACCTTGTCGCAAATATAATGGAAGAAATATAAAGATTTTGCGTTCTTGATCCATGTTGCTGCACGGGAAGGAAAATTATAATAAAATAGATTTAAATCTCCGCGTCCAAAGTTATGAACAATGAAAGAAAATCTTCAATTGCTATTTAATTATTACAATATTTGCTTAATATAACCTTTTCTATCCGCGGAAGTGAACAAAAGAACTATGATAAAGTGGCTCCATCATAATAATTGTCGTGAAGAAGAAAATTCGGCTATTTTTACAAATTTAAACGAGTTGTCAGGAATTAAATAACTATTTTACCATTTTTATTTCCTTCTCCTTCGATTATTTCAAATAAATTAAACAAAGAAAAGAATTGTTCGACCCTTCATTTTGAAAGAGAAGCCTATTAAGGCCCATAATCTTGAAAATAAACAGGTTTTTTATGTATCAGATGCAATGCTTTGCTAATTTAAACTTTTATTAATTTTGATAAGCACAATAGAGCAAAGTTATCAAGGAAAAATTCCTTTAATTAAAGTTTAAACGTACTTATTAAGTAATTAAATTTCCAACATTGCTTCATTAGGTTATACACGTGTACTTTTGATGGCGTTTGCTTTATATAGGCCTCTAGGAGTTTTTAATGTACCCTAATTTTTACAGGCCCCAGCAACAACGAAAGGAGAAATAAGATTCATAAAATGGGAAAGAAAAACTATCTCAAGACCCAGTCATTTTCTCGGATACAGAACTCATATCAGAAACGACATGAATTTTGCGGTTTGCTGAGATGGCAAAGAAAAATGTCTAAAGAGGTTAATAAGTCTTTAAACCTTTCTGAAATATTATAAATAATAAAAAGATAAAACGAATATATACTAGACTCTCGCAAGGGAACAAATATCCGTATGACACGCCTGGGATAGGAGGATGCCTTCAATTAATTCTGAAAGATTAAGCAGATATAAAACTATGTTTTTAGAGATTTGACTTGAAAAAAATTAATTTCACGATTAGGAAACAAAAACATAAATGTAATTAAGCCATAAATTTTTGAATGTCTTTAAATTCTCTCTTTATTATACGCACGTGATTTTTACTACACTAACCTCAAGATAATTAAGAGAATGGAAATTATGCGTCAGTTTTAAAAACACCGAAGAAGAAGGTAGAAATTATAAATCCTGCCATAAATGTGAATTCTTCTATGGAATTTGGTAAGATCGTTATGACCATTTATAACTCTTTTGCTTTCTTCGCTCCATCGCAACAATGGTGAGAATCATGTGTTATCCCCACCATCGATCGCTCCTTACAAAATATGTATATAAGCAATAGAAACGATGACCAAATTCAGGAATCAGGTTCAATTTAATATTAGTACCCAAAAGCTTAGTAATACAAACGATACCATATTGAATAACAGCTCAACTTTGCCCATTAATCAGTTGGACGCTGAAATTATTTTTGTTTGTAATATTTGATGCAAATTTTAAGAAAATTTAGTTATAGCATTTTTAACTAATTAGATTCTGACATTTAAAATTACTCCTAATAAATTATTAAAATTTGCCAAGTTACCCTTTCCAGTTATCCCCTCCTTGGGCCCATCAACCTAATACAATTCCAAACGTTTCCACTTATCTTACTAAGGCAATTTGCAACCATTCTTTTCCAGTTTAAAGTAGTGTGTAGCTGCAACAGTTGGTAAAAAGAGGAGAATAAAACCACTTAAAAACCAAAGGTTTTACTGGCAGGAGTTGTGCACAACGTATAATTTAAATCTAACATTCACTGAATTATAAACCTGATTTACTAGTGAATAAGCTGTGAAACGAAGTCCTAAACAATTTATGTTTTGGAGACACTTAAAATTTTGAGGTGAATTTTGAAACTTAAAGTAAAAACATAAAAACTTATAAAACTTGTTCAAACTATATTAAATTACCCCAATTCCTATTTTCAAGAAGAAAAAAATCGATTTGCTAAAATATCGCGCAAAATTAGCCTAACATACACTTACATAGCACATTCTTCACTGCATAAATGGAACAGGGTGTCCTTCCTACTTTAAACTGAAACAAATTGCTAGCATATATATTATTTTCTATTTTACAGGGTGATAACCAAGTTTAAATACAAATTTTTCAAATATTAAAAAGTTAAATAAGTTTGGTAACAAAATTATCCGTGATGCGAATTAATATGTAATATTATAATTTGTAATGAGGTAATGTTTTTTGTTTTATAGAGTATTTGAAAAATTATAAGAATTAAAAACGAAAATTTATCAAAATGACTACTCCACAAGAAAAGCACAAAGTGTATCCTGATTTATCTAAACAAAATACGATGTATAAACACAAAGAAATTATAAAACTAAATACCAAATATATCCTCTAAATCATCAGGCGTTCGTTCCGCAGCTGGCTTTTGTCACCCGTGAAATTATATTATGTTACATAAGCCGAGGCTTAGAACGTTAAAAACATCTGATAAAGTCAATGGGAGACTCTGTTAGTCATGTACTAGTAGCGAGTCTTAGTCCATTGTATTGCCTTTGTTCAGCTACAACTACTAAGATCAACAATTTTCCAATGGTTGCCTAATAATCTTAGGCATTATGCATCTAAAATTGAATTGTTAAGAGCAATTAAGAAAGATGATGAACCACAACCAAGATATATTGCTGGTAACGTTCTGAAAATAATCAATAAAGATAATTAATTCTTTAACTGCATTTGGATTACAGGTGAAGTAACCTTCTATGTGTCTGGAAAGCTCAATAAGGATAACGCCAAAGTTGGGAATTTGTAACCACTCCAATTTTTAGAACATCCTTACGCTTCGACATAGAGCTGATTATTGTGTGAGGAGTTTTGTTCCATAAAGATGTTCGTCCTTTTATCTTTGAGGAAAACAAAGTCACACCTGATACATACCTTGACACTTCAAGAGAATAGGTTCTGCTCAACTAGAAAGCTACAGCCAACTCTGATCTTTTAACTATTTACTAGAAGGAGCTCCGCTTCGTGTGGGGCTAAATGTCTGCAAATTTTGAATTTAAAAATTAGAAGAGATGGTCTTTTTCCTTACCCTGGGTTCGGTTCCCTAGATATATGAACAATTGACTTACTTTTGTAGGGCTATAAAAAAGACATCATTTATCACACTAAGGTGGAGAAGATAAATGAACTTAAGCAAAAAATAGCTATAGCATTTGAGACTAATGATAAGAAGTTGTACATAATCTGAAAATCGCAAAGATATTTTTCTTGCAATGACTGGAGCACATATATAAATTTATTAACGATTGAAAAAAGATTACTCTAAATTTGATAATATGTAAAAATTTTCAATGTAGCTACTTAAGTTAAATTTAGAATTAATTTTTTCTAATTGTCTAAAGAATTTGTGGACATTTACTATTTTCCTTATTAGACATTGAATAAAATAGTTAAAAACAGAATCCAATAGGAAGTAAATTGGGTACACTGCGATTATTCTCTCATTTCCGAGATAAACTTGCCCGAAATAACACTTATTTATTCTCTATATGGACAAGCTCGTAGTCAGCAGTTGCTATAATTTAATATAAAACTACAGTCAGTTCTGAGACATATTCAGGAGAAGCGGTTCCCAAAAATCATTATACTACTGCCGATATATGAAGCCGAGGGATATTCTGGACATAATATTGGGTCTGCGGCACCACTTCTTCAAATTTGGGGGAAATGGTCTTTAGTGAGATATTGGCAAAGTGTTGTTTATGGAGTTTTGAGAAACTATCTTTAAAATTTATTAATGGCATTTATTCAAGAAATATGAAAGAGTGGGTTTGTTTGGAAAGAATTACTGTTTCAGTTTTAGGTGAATAAATATCGGTTAATATTTTAAACATAATTTTTTTCAAAATTGTAGACTGCCTATTATTATTATTAAAGTTTATATTTTATTAAAATTTCATTTATTTAATCATAAGCAGATCAAAAGATAGTAGCCAATATACCAAAGTTTTTAGGGCCGAAAGTAATTTTATATTTAATGTTGGAAAAGCGAAAATGAATAACCCCTACTCATTTGAATCTAGTTTTTCTAGAAAATATGGTGGCCATTAAGTTTTTATGCTACCGAATAAATAAATTTTTAAAGGGTATGGTATTGTTTCTCTCTTTCTATTGTATATTTGATGGCAGGATTTAAATTATTTATGAATTCGAAAAAAGGCTAGCTTAAACTTCGTTTAAAAAGACGGAAAAGAGGTTGTTACAAACTTTTTAGAAAATAGGTTGCAAGAGCCAATAATAGACTCTTGAAATATTCTATATTCACAGGACAAGAGAATTTTTTTAACTCTTCCCACATAAAATATAAACTTTATCCCTCCAAAAATTCTTAATATTATAGTTGTGATTTAATTAACAAACAATTCAATAAACTACAAACTCACATTACTAATAATAGCTAAGTTACATTATATACAAATGAAATAATTTAATGGATATTTCTTTCCCCAAAACTTATACGATAAGTTACAAAAACCTATTCTCTAAATAAATTTTTTAGCGATAATTCTAAAAAATGTTTAAAAAATATTTAGACCAATTAGAATGTATGTGTTTATTATATTAATTGTAAATGACTATCCTCAAATATTTAGTAGCATTATACAGTCATTGGAGGTCCTTTTTTCGTATCATTTGTCAATAACACATAAAATGTATCATAATCATATAGGAATGAGAAAAACTCCAATAAAAGAGAACCTTACAACAAAGGTCAACAGCAAATCTATATAAATAATTAAAAAAATTACCTAGCAAAAGATGGACAAACCCTCTGATGATAGGAAAAATACTCTATAACGATTCTTCTGTTATAGTAGTGTATTATTGATTTTTAAAGGGGTGGCCATTTTTCTTATACTCGTTTACGTTCTCCAGATATAAGACTAATGCAGTTACTTTTGTAGGGTAAGAACATCATATACACGGTGCTTCATACAAATCGATACAAATTGACAACGGAAAAAGAAAACTAATTGGGGGCCAGATAAACAATATAATCTGGTCAGGATTCACTCAAAATATAACCATATATATATATATATATATATATATATATATATATATATATATATATAAGAGTGATGTAAAAAAGAAAAAAATATTTTTATTTTTGATATTTTCCAGGGGCACCCTCTAATATGGTTATTTATGTTCCAAAAACAAAGTATAGAAAAATTGAGGTAAATCGGAGGAAATTTAGAGGTTGCTACAAGTCTTGAAAAAATTAAAATATTTAGTCAAGTATAGCTATTTCCGATGCATATATGAAACTGTTTTCCACACTACCTATTGACGTACAGTTCTCAACACGTTGCCTTTTTTAAAGTGAAAATACTCCTGTAGGCTTATTATAACCACTAGCACCAATTATTATTTTGGCACTACAATTTATTTCAATGACATAATTGTTTTTTTGTTTTTTACTGGTAAGGCAGATCTGTACTTCTTCACTGACTGTAGAAGCTATTGCTTTTGCTCTTCATCATTTGTGAGAATCGTATTGTTTTCTTACATTAATTTTATTTCTTGCTCTGCTAAATCATTTGTAACTTTCATATTTGAAATGACTTCATTTGCATTCCAATATGCCTCATTAAGTCCCCACTTTTCAGCATTGGTTTCAAGAAAACTTGAAGGCAGACCAAGAATATCGAAGAATTGTTTAGTATGAGAAGTAATAAAATCTTCTAGCTGTCTCAATTCAATAACTTCGGGATTAATAGTAGTCCGTTTAATGTGTTTTGGTTTAGGAGGCTTATTTAAGGCTTCTCTCATTTTATTCTTAGTATTGATAAGGACATCTTCGTCAAAGAAAGCAAGAGCTATTAATTCCTCTGAAAGATACCACAAATGACTTGATAATTTTTTCAGTGCATTAGACGCTATTTTTTCTGTCGAGAAGTGGAGAAAAACGTGGCGCAGGTGCTGTAAATTGAGTTTTCACATATATCTCAACTGCAAAGCAACAGTTTTCTCTTAGTCCTTTTTCTTCTGAATTTGTCAATTTGAACTGTTGTTTAAACATCCACATCTTCATAGAATAGATAATTTTGGCCATCCACCGTGCTCTATGGCAAGTTCCCGGATTTTTAAAGATTATTCTTGAATTTGGGATTCTTTCAACAAAAATGATAGTCAATTCAAGTAATTTACTATAATCATCACAAGGCTGATGTTCTTCTGGTTGTTTCTTTGCAAATTTAATTGCATTTCTCTTTAATATTGGCAATTCTCGTTGCTATGTCTTTGTCATCTTCGGCTGTGTGGAACGATCGTTTGTTGAATTTACTCTAATTTGCTTTGAAATGTTTGAATAGTTCTATATTTGGTCCGGATGATGCTGGCAACGAGCTTGAAACAACAGACTCCAAAACAATCTCTAAAATATGATGACGAGAGGTCAGCCATAGCAAATCCTTCTTCAATTTCAGTTCTCGTAACATACAAGCTTCATTTCTACGGCTTGTATTTGATGTTTTTTGTGTCGAAACACATGCATATTACATGAAGAGATAGATCCTAGTCTAAAATACTTTTATGGATAGCAGCTGCAGTATTTTCTCCTGTACCACTGATCAGTTTTAGAACACCAAGAAGCTGATCAACCCCATTTCCAGAAACTAAGATTGGAAGTCTGTCGACAACTTCTTCTCCAGTTATGTCTTCTACAAGTTTTCCATCCCAGTAAATGGTTAAAGAAACATCATGTTTTAATTCAGCTTTCAAATTTTCTCAAATTAATTTTCTAAACTTTTACCTTGCGCGCCTAATACTTGAATAACTTATGTTGAAGTTTTGCGGATCATGGCCTAGATTACTGATAGTAGGAATCATAATTAAAGAAGCACTTCCATCGCTGACTTTCCTGACATCAAGAGATGCAAGAAGAGCATTATCCATCACTTTTCCCTTTTTTCTGATGTTGATGGTTTACTAGAATCATTTATACATTCATCTTCAGTTGTAGACCTCTCCAGAGATAGTAGATGAAATACTAAGCACTACTGTGCTGTTAAAATCAGCTGTTTCTCTCTTTCTTTTCATGTCAAATTGCTTTTCCTTCTCACATGCTAGTGATTCATGTCGTACAAGTTTTATATCCACGCCAGCCATTCTTCCTTTTCGTCTTGTTTGTCGTTGCAAAATTAGGCATTCTTTATATTTATCGATGTCTATCAAATTGAGCGCATTAGCATGAGGTATATCAAATATTTTTACAAATCCTGCTTTCATTCCATTTGTTTATTCAATAAATTTTGAGATTGTTTTTTCTTGTTTTCTTTGTTTTTATTTAACCTTAATTATACATTACTTTTAATATTTTTATTACATGTTTTTTAAGCGATGTTGGAATACGTGCTTTTTCCCAGACTTGCAAGACATCTTAGGTAACTCTTTAGATGAAAACTTCTCAGAGTTTGAAACATTCCTCTTAGAACCGATAAGATTTCATACTTCGGACAAAACTTCTGAAAGGAAGCTTGTCCTGAAGTTTACGTGTAAGTTAATGCAAGGGAATAGAGGAGGATGAAGGTAAGAGAAAAAGAGATTAATTTTAGTTCCGGCTCTAGGTCATTGAGAACTTTCGTCGTCCTAAACGGTGTTTAGTTAAGAGATATTTCAAATAGTTATCGAATTGAGAAGGTAACTACATAGTAAGCAATGATTTGTCATTTTATCTATGTTAAACATTGGATAAACTTACATAATTTTATTATAAAACTTAACTAAACAAACATAGGGAGATTTTTAGTGCGTATAAATAATATAAATAATAATGCATTAAAATGCAATCCGATTAAAAAAATTAAGTTAGTTGTTCATTTAGTTGTGCTTTTGTTTTGAGGAACATTCGAACTTCCTGTTTGTATTAATCATAGATGGAAGAAAAAATTTAACAAGCCATTTTTTAGTTATAAATTGAAAAAATATAAGTTTTATTGGCCCCGAAGTAAGCGACATTACCCTGTTGTTCTGGGCTTATTTATTTTCAACGAGATCATCAGAATGTCTTCCTTGACCACAAGAAATGACCAAGGAGCGAGTGTCTTCGTTTTTAAATTTATTATACAGACACCTATTTGAACTTACTGTTGTTATCTAGTACCTATTTATTTCATTAACTAATTAAATCAAAATTTACTATTGGCGAAGGTTACTTATATTCTATTTAATTCTAGTGGTGCAGTTAACTTTTTTTTAATTTAAAGTTTCAAAGCAGCATTTGCCTTATTAAAAAGATGTTTTTAATGAGAAATCACTAAAGACGGTGGTAATGCTAGATAAATTACACCTATGAAAGCTCGAAGCCAGTGTTTGTAATTAAGAATCAAGCGAGTGCCTGACACAAAAATGGGATTCATCCAGACATGAATATTCACTTAGTGTCTCTGATCATGCAACATATTATTTATTTGTGTTATCTCGTTCTTGTCTTCCATCTGCCAGCTTACCTTAATAATATAGTTGAAATTTTAAACTTTATTGCAGTATGGTGTCGCTTCAACTATCTAAAGATCATTTACGCCAGGACTTTGATTGATTTCATATTTAAATACTTTTGTATTAGTAGGCCAGCAAAGTAGGGAATGCTGGGAAAGTCTGATATATATTGAAAAAATCGATCAAATCATGACATCCTTGCATTTTGTCAAATGTATTAATTCAAGATAAATAGATAATGTTATGCCAAACAGCCGTTAGCATAATGATTTCATACTTAGAAATTTAAAAACTCGATCTGCAAATATAATAATTTTCCTTCATTAGTCGCTAATTCAACCTCGGAGATCATATTCCTACCACAAACTTGTAGCTCATGAAAATGAATTAATTATAAATTACACTATTAATAATCACTACTCTCCTAACAGATATAAAATAATTACAATATGGATGAAAGAGAATAACTTGTGTAATATTAATTATAACAGCGTATCTATACATAATCAAAGATATAGACCTTAAATATTGTTGTTCATATAAATCAATAAGTCAAATATATTCGGAAAGAGATACCAGATTATGCTATAGGTTTCATTCAGATATTGTGAGAAAAATGCAAAATATTTCAATCGAATGATAACAATGGCAGATAAAAATGGTTCCAATGATCCAATCCTGTGCTACCATAGTCATTACTAACAAAACAAAAAATGACAGATTAACGTAGCTGGAAATAGAACAAAGAACCCACTTGAAACCGATAAACCAGACACTGAACGAACCTGGAGTAAGTATCTGTAATAGTATTTACAAAATACTAATAGATATTATAATTAATTAAGTCGCCTTATCTGACCAGCAAATTCACCAAGTTCATTATATGTAAACGACGATTTGACGTTAGCCAAAAAGAACATTGCGGAATAATAACCAAATATACCTGTAAAACCGATTATAATAACTGATAAGTTTGCTGTATCAGAAACCCTGAACAAGCCAAAGAAAATGTGCCACCATTAACAATCGAGAATGATGAAATACTAAAAAGATACAATCTTTAAGTCAAAATGTTAGAAAAAAAACAAATATACAGAACAAACCAGAAATAAAGTATACGAATCTTAAAATAACTAATGATAAAAAGGCTCGAATGCTGTATAGAATCATTAATTACTAATACATACGAATGAAAGAAAAAGCGAAACTAAAGAGACGGAACAAATTCCTAATCATCTTCTTCTACGTCATTCTCACTAGCGATGTCGAATCCCACTATCGCCAAATTTCCTACGAAAAAAAGGACAGAGGTAAAAAGTGTCGGTTGGGGTAGAAAGAACTAACACTAGATTCCTGCTTCGCATTAACAGGTTATCAAACAATGTCCTTCCTCCAACTCGACGCACAGGTATGTTATTCTCTCACAGTCACGTATCCTTACGTCTGCTAACGAGTAAACCACAAAGTGATGTCAGCTGATACCTGGACGCTGTGTGCCGGCAGAGCCTAACGTTGTCAGGAAGATATACGGTTACATATTGTTCACACACTACACTTTCTTAACTTCTACCCTTGAATTACAGATCTCCCCTGAAAACTATTTGCGTGATGAAGCTTCGTTGCTGTTGTACTTTAAATAAGAGGAAAATGAATTTTACCAAGCACTCATGCTTTGCCAATTACAATGTAATACAATGAAAAAAAACGAAATGAAAATAACCTTTTCTAAGGATATTTTTGGTGTAAATCACGAATATAACATCCGTCTCTTTATGTGACCCTCCTGTTACTCGTAAATTTCCATCTTGCTTACGTTAAATACATTGATGGTTACGTAGGGATTGAAGGCAAATAGGATTGGGCCGAAACTGGCAACTCTAAAAATTATAAATGGATTTTGCTATAACTTTAAAGGGGCATTCTTAAGGGAATTTTCAACCGTATATGTCCTGGAATGGCCCGACTCTATATTTATATATACGTAAGTACTTTGGGGCTTGAGGCCAAAGTTGGTTGAAGACCGTTAGTGAAAAGAGAAATAGTTATGAGTCTAGTAGGGATGGTTTATAGTTAACTTTGTGGGGTCCTTTTAAACAAATATTTTAGAGTGAAAGTTTGCCAAAGATTAACAGGTAGCTGGAACACGCTGGGGTTGCAAAAGAAAGACAATGACGAAAATATAACTTTATAACAACAAAAGGATATATATATTTACATAGAAATTGGGTTTAAATGGAATGGTCTCTCAGACGGCGTTAAAGGTCCACACACGATCAGGTAGGTTAATTAAGGGATTAAAAAGGTCAGATTCAGTTTGGTGATTTAAAGGAGGATTTTAAACTGGGGCGTTCACACAAATAATAGAGAAAATGGATAAGCCAGATTTAAGATCCATTTGCAGGTGACAACGATTACGATTACCTTATGTGCTCCTTGCCATAAAGGGGCCAGTCGTTGTATGGAGAATGCAACAGAGGCACTCGGTTTACCTCTATCTTCAAAAGAGGAAGCACTTGTCGCCTTTAGAGTTAGGAATCCTTGTCAGTCCTTGCCAATTGAATAGGGCAGAGTTCACTGATGAAGAAGCTTGCCGATTGAGTAAAGAAGAGTTCATGGATCGATTTAGCCTTAAATTTAAATCCAAATCACAGCTAAAGATAAGGGGGGGAAGTATCCTTTAGCTCATTCGTTGAAGTAGGTGGAAGTTTAACAGTGGTGCTCTCGAAACTCAGTTGAAGCGTTATATAGGCGTCTGGTGAGGAGGCTCCAAACGTACCGCGATCTTGGGGAAAAGATGGCGACTCCTTCGGATGAAGGGGAAATCGTGATAACGATTGCTGGAATGTACAATGGATTCCAATATTCGAGCGGAAAGCCCGTTTGCTGATAGAGAGGTGGCCGTGTTGGGAGATAGAGATGACATCGGTCCTTAGGCAAATACAGTTGGGGCGTTTGATAACAACGCGGCTGCCTCCTTGCCTAGGTTCAGACATGCTTTCACCAGCTCGATGCAGTGATTTCAGGATCCACGTCGGTACAGAGGGGCACGGGGCCGCCATGCAACCTCATTCTGCTACATCTCTCCCATCCAAAATATTCGTGCTATCACTGAAATCAGAATCAATTGCATAATTTTTAAATCGGCTGTTTACAAGAGAATGTTACGTCATGGCAAATATATTTAATCAAATTCAAATTCAGCACACTCTACTTCAGAATGCAATGCACATGAAATCCATGTTTATTTCTTGATAGTGAAATTTGTTGCACAGTGTTAGTTAATCATTCATCACACCTCTACGAGAAACAAGCCAATTTGAGCTCATTTAACAAATAATAACTTTCCCGTAGTAATATTAACTAGAATTATAACAAGCGTTTGATTCAAGCGTTATTATTCTGAATCTCTGAAGCTAATATAAAACAAAGTCTTTATAAGACATCATTATGTCTACATGATCCATTCAATGAATCCTACCTTTTTCCTTTATTCTCTACAAGAGGTTAGACTAAGCTTTAATTGAAATAGCCAAAGCTCCTCTTTAGGCGCCTTTTAATATAGCTTGGATTTTTCACAAAAGCCAAATGGCCAAAAGAATTTAGCTAATATTTGCTGGAAAAAAACAAGGGTAATATTAGTATTTTCTTTGCTTAAAGTTTCCATTAAGACAAGTTTTCATGAGTTTTGCAAAGGAATCATTTTTATTCTTGAATTTAAGAAGAGTTTGGGAGGCAATTCCCTGGTTGGTTTAAAATTCGACTGTTCATTAAACTTTCGGCACAAATTAACCAATTTGCATTAATTATAACCCAACAGAGGTTCACTCTTAGCTTATAGTCACACAATTTTTTCGATTCTTCAAAAATTTTTAGCATTGTTTTTATTAGAATTTATACAAAAGCATACACAGCAATAAACAATTTCACAGCTCTTCCGATTTACTTTGCCAATGAGTCCTCCTTTGGGAGAAGAAATTCGAATATTTGGTGGGATGAAGAGGTTAAATTAAAAGTAATCACTTTGATATCTTTAAGAGTAGATAGACTTCCCAAAAATTATCCATCAAAAGATTTGTCTTTATTGGCTATATGCTGAAACAATTTTGCTGTATCTTACAAAAATCATAGAAACTTCTTAGAAGTGGAGTGTTTGATAAGCATTACTAAATTCCAATGTAATAAATATGCGTGCATAAACTAGTGTTGTTTTTTCCTCTTAAGTCAGGAAAGTAGTTTTTCTTATATGAAAAACTATAAAAGACTATAGTGAGAAGCATGTAGGATCACATAATTTTTGTAAAAAGATGTTAGTTCCTAACATACCAAGTGTAATTAAAGTAAATGATTGTGTCGAAGAGCATGTATCCGAGTAGCCAAAGGAGTAAAATATTACTAACACTAGTTACTACGATAGAATGCTTGCTTTTGTTCTCCAATAAAAGCAGGTAGTGTTTTACAATTATCATAAATTTTCTCGAATTCAAAAGGAAAAAAAGAGAAAATGGAAGAGAATGTAGATCACATTGAAATTTTAATATCCTTATTCTGTTTAAGATTCTATAATAACTTTTGAACCTATTGGCGAAATATATTACTGGAAATATTTTCTCTGTGATATTTTAGACATTATTTTATTCAAAGATTATTTGTTTATTAAATGTACAAAAGAGATTAGACACGCAATGCTTTTCAAGATATTTGATTATTATAACTTTCAACTGATGTGGATCCAACCGTTTTCCACCGCATGTGATTCAAATCGTATTAAAGTACTCAATATTTTAAAGTATCATTTTTAATTTGCCTGAAATTAATAAATTCAATAGGCATCATCCTAATTTCTTTTCTATTTGGACCACCTCGTTGGTTTGGTACTTTTTAAAGGATTGAACTTTACCACCGATTTGCGTCATTTTAACGTGTGCTCCGAATCACGTGATAGTCTAGCATAGAGTAGACGCTGCATTGTTACCCTCTCTAAAACTTCATCACCTTCTGGCAAATAAGCTTGTTGTTGTGGCTTACCTTTGCTCATGGTAAGTAGTATTCTATGTACATACACGTCTATATTGTCATTGCAAATTCTTAGTAGATTGTAAAATTATAGAAGTAAATTGAGAATAACTTGAAGAAAAAATGTCAATTGCTTTTGATAATTTGAGGTATCTGTAAACCATTCCCTCTCAAGCCATCCAATTAGGTAATAGAAGATCCTGCTAGACAGCATGCTTACTAATTGATATAACTAAAATACTCAAGCTATTGTTTTCAACATTATACTGGTGGCATATCTAAATCTAGTAAGCTTCTTCCAACCTAAATTTAAAAAAGTAAGACGGAAATCCAAGGCCCTTTTTAGGGCAAAATACCAACCTCAAAAGAAAGAAGTACTAAAAAACCGCATTGTTTGACATACGGATATATATATATATATATATATATATATATATATATATATATATATATATATATATATATATATGTCGTAAAATGGACTCTCGACGATAAACCATATATAACTATTCGTTGAGGAAACTTATTTAATTATCTTTAGAGTGCGTTAATGTCTCGCGGGCCGATATTATGTATCTTTGATATGCTTAAGAAGTGGAACTGAGCTCGAGGATAATAATATTGCTATCATTAATAAACTAGAGTTTTATTAATAATAACTATCAACAAACACAACATAGAAAATATTGACATAAACCGAGAATGGAAAGGGTCGTGGGGGCTCGGGCTAATCCGAGGATTAAAGGATTTAAAAAGGTAAAACAAATATAGAGTTAAAGGGATGGGATGGTTCGCTAAACCATTTAAAGCACGGATAGAATTGACAAAAGGGGTTAAGTACTCAAAGGTAACGTTTGGCTTACGTAACTTTATACTAGTGGTGCAGTGGAAGGCGACGTGAAGGAATTCTCGGTCCGCTGGCGAGTTCCAGCCGAAGGGGGGGGGATAAGATGATCCTGACATGGCGTCTTGGGAATGAGAACCGTTTTTTGATAGACGGCTTGAAGAACAATGGCTGTTCTACGTTGTTCTCTTCCGAACAACAGGGAGAGGGAGAACCGTCTCTTGTCTACGGGCTCAAGAACAATGGCTGTTCTAATGTTGTTCTCCTCTGAACAACAAGGGGGAAGAATGAGAACTGCTTCTTGGCGAACGGACTCAAAAACCAATGACTGTTCTACGGTGTTTTCTTCTGAACAACAGGGGAGAGGGTGAGAAGCGTCTCTTGTCTACGGGCTCAAGGACAATGGCTGTTCTAATGTTGTTCTCCTCTGAACAACGAGGGGGAAGCCTTGAGGACTTGGCGTCATAAAAGGCTCGAACCTTGGCACTCAAGGGATAGTGTCCTCCTTCTGGACAAGTGATGGTGAATCTCGAGGTCGAAGTCCCTTGGCGCGCAAAGTGAGAGAGGGTCGTGGTGATGTTTCGCGACCAAAATCTGGATCTCCAATCTGATCTTAGTGGTAAAGTTTCTATCTAAATAGTCGAGACACTCCCTTGGCGTGGGGGACAATGGAGTGGAAACTTCGAGGGAATGTACAGCCGAGGCTTGGAACAATGCCTTTTCTGCCCATAAGCTTAACTTATTCTGCGAGGTCGGCGTATGGGGGCGAACGGGGGGACGATAACCTCCTTGTTTAAACATTGACATCCGGTGGCTACGATAAGGCGCCAAGCTTCGAAGCGAAGATGCACGTGGGAGCATCGTGGTTTTAAATAATATGTGATAGGAGTTGAAACTAACGCTGCCTCAACCCGTTCTATCACAATATATATATATATATATATATATATATATATATATATATATATATATATATATATATAAAAGGTTTTTACTCTTTTCTGCACAGTACACATCCCCATTAAGCATGTTTTTGCTTATGCCTCAATTCTCTCGTTATGAGTATTCTCTCTCTGCCTGCCTTGATATTTAGCAGATGCCTTATTGCCCATATATGACGTTTGCAAATTAGTACGATTACTCAAGATGATCAAAAATTTCAGTAATTAAGACTTTTATCGTATTACTCTGCATGCGCAGGGGCAGAAAACCTATTGAATTCTTATAGAGTTATCCTGGAGCTTGTATGAAGAGAGTGATTTATAAAGGAACAGGAAAATTTACGGCATCATCCAAGATATTCTTTTTCCTCTCTCACCGATATTTTAGTCTCATTAATAGGAACGATACAAGTAAACCAATTATGCTTGGAAGGAATTATAGGACGAAATTTAAGCAATAAAATATCTTTGCTTGTGAGTTACGAGATACATCGCCTAAACACTGGCAATTACTGGAAATAATATTAAATTGTATGCCTGCCCTTCAAAGGGTACCCCGTGTAAACTGTTAAACCTGGCACCTAGAGAAGCGGCATAAACTACTGGATACAATGCCTCAAGTAACATGAAAATAGAATGAAACAACCTGAGCACTTTCTCGGTCGAAAAATGCAGTTTATTCATTTCACTCAAGGATTAGTTTATTCAACTCTGTTCATAGCCCACACGGGGTGGGGATGTCACACATCCATCTTGCATACTGGGCAGTTAGTGGATATTTTACAGGCATACTTTTTTCACATTATAATACCCTTCTACATACAACCCTTATCTTTGTTTTCTATTACTTCCCGAACTAAGTGAGTGTCTAGGATCAGGAAAACTACACTGCACTTGATATTTGACAAATGCGTCCATTGGTTCCTCGAGTGTAAAGATTCCCCTCTCGCCCTAAAACACAGTCGTTTTACTTTCCGGTCACATACCCCTAGAAGAAACCGGTGCTACCTATGTTTTGGATCCCTTTACCTCTTTTATCTTTATCAATTTGTGTAAGGAAGATAAGCACTCGTTGGTTTATGGTTTCCAATGCAAGAAAAATAATTAATCTAACGCATTAAAAGAGAAGCTGGGAGAGGATTGAATGAGGAGGATGTTATTCAATGGATATGTGAAGTCTAGTTCTGAAAACTATATGTATGCTAAAGGGCAAATGAAATCATGAAGTAAATATACTTGGTACGGTCGTGGATTGGGAGTTCGAACTCACTCCGTCTGGGAACGTGTTGGAGTCCCTAGTTCTTATGTTATTCAGGTCGTCTGAGAACAAATATTCTATTCCATTTGAACGCGCATATTTCTTGAGTATGGCCTAAATCTTTGAATTTTCTGAAGATTATGTCATCATGGTGAGAAATTTTATTCGTTTTATGTAAAAAATTAAAAACAGGTCTATGATAAAGATTAATGATACCGAATATTTTAAAGCTTAAGAAAAGCGTTATAGCTATTACGTAAATATGTTATTTTACGTATTTGAGATTTATTAGGAATGCTGTTGGATCCATTACAGGAAACGATTTGCTCTCTCGTTTTTCGGTGGTAATTTCGGAGGCAAAAGTCTTGGAGAGAACTGATGTTTAGTTATTGCAGGATGTGGTGTCGAGAAAATAGGACCAGCAGTTTTGATGTTGTTTAGCACTACTTTTCTTTGTCTATGATGATAACATAAATAAAGATGGGCAGAACAGTCATGAAATGTTTTCAAAAATACATCAAAAACTTAGATTAAAAATATTATACGAAGCAAAGAAGTAGGTACACAGCAAAGAGATAGTATAAACATATAATTACATCACTAAAAACTCATGACCTATCTCTAGGAGTATCTCGTATCTTGGAGAGGATAAACACCGAGAAACTCAATCTTTCAACTGTCTCGATCCAAAAAGATTAAATTGGTTTTCGAAATAAAAATGAAACAAGGGAAGAGTTGATCAGAAGGGTAGAAGGGAATGCTTCAATGACTAATTCTAATCATCTTTACTATAATTTATGGTTTAAGGCTTTGATAAACAATGGGAACTTTTTCTTGAAATGCAATCAGTAAGAGGCCATTGAATTCCCACAAAAAGCGTTTAGGTCTCGTCAGCCTCCTTTCCCAACAATTACCCTCACCAATATTGGTGTACATAATTTATCTTCACTACTCTCTACAATTAGATTAAAAGGCTCTATTCCCTTAATTCACAAGGGTAAGGCAGTTTTATCTTATCTAATAGTTAGAGTGCATTGCTAAAGAGGGCGTATCATGATAACGTTTAAAAGGATATATGTGTGAATAAAAGGGTGAATTTAGATAAATTGAATATGTGTGGAAGGTATAGAGCTGCAGAGGCTACTGCATGTACTGAGGCAGGTTGGGTACACAATTCCCCACGTATCAGCGACAGGAAGGTTTCCATTGATAAACTTCTCACTTCATTGCAGTTACACGAATTGATAAAATAATAAACGAAATATGGGACACTAAAAAGAAAGAAAATGAGAAGAATGGAAGGATGTTCAAACCACCACTCAATTGAAACCAAGTTGAGTGGTGAAACAGCTGTTCCATATGCCAGACTAACCTGGGATGAAAGACCGAAACCTGGTCAGCGATTAGCTGCTAACTTTCCGATGGGAAATAAAAAAAGGTTGGAAGAAGTTTGGAAAATTAATGGCGTAAAAATGGTAAAATTGAAAAAAATAGAAAGGATAAAGCAAAGATAAATTAAATATTCTTTAAAATTTCTGGAACACAGGTTATTTGTTTGCTTGTGAATCGAATCAAAGGCAAAAACTCGTCATTAGCAAACTATTTTTGCCTTTAAAATATTTGGAAGTGACTTCAATCGGCCCGATTAAGCTTCTGTAAGTAAGTGTAATCCGTGACCAACGGAACGCATATGCATATCTTATATTTATTTACTGTTCGCTCGGCTGAAGGCTCTTATTGTACTTTCTCATCTGTCCTCTAGATCTTGCGGCCGAATAATTTCTTTGCAAATCCTACATTCAATCAATATTCCTACACTATTGCTGAGCTCGTTTCCTCCACATACATCTCAATAGGATGATTGAAACTTCAGAGACAGAATAGAATCTTGGTTATTTTTCTGTTTAATTTAATCTGCTTCTGTATGTGCCTCTCATTCTGTATCTATGTAATACAACAAGGTAATATGACCTTGCTGAGGCAAAAGAGAAAGCTGAACTTTATACACATAGAGATTCATATTTTCGAAAAACCTCACTCAATACACAGAAGCTAACATACACATAGGCCAACTGCAGAGGGTGCTAACATAATTTTGACATATCTTACAAGAGGCTACCTAAATTCACAAAAGGTTGTATAAACTTCAGCTAATCGTCGTCATCTACCCTGTGAGAACCTAACTTAAATATGTTAGCTCGAAAAGAAAGAATTTTTTGACACCTGAACATCCTCCCCGCAGAAGGCCATTTGAATATCTTCCACAATAAAGCTTGCTAGAGAGAAGGATGCTCAATATGTCCGCCTAAACCTAGGTTAAGTTATATTAAGATTTAATATTATATCACTTTAGTACTCTCCTCCTAATGCATCTAGGGTAGGGTTAGTTTAATTGATAGAATCTGGTTCCTATCTGTGGAGAAATGGCTACATTAAGCATCCTGGAGGAGTATAGGTACATTAAAGCCCCCCTTCCTTATGAGGAGAAGCGTGGGAAAGGTAGCCGGTGAAAATGCTGACCATGTGTGATGTCCCCGCCGCTGTGGGCAGTTGGAGCTAATATCTGTTTGAGGGCGACCACCTAAGGTCCTTAAACGACGCTCTAACGATCGAATTACCTACGAGACCCATAAACCCGTGGTTATAAAAAAAAGTGGTGCGAGTCAGAAGGCACGCCAAGTAGCTGTGCGGTTGCGAGCCTATAATTTGCGAGCTGACTTGGGCACCCCTGTGCCACCTCAGGAATTCTCGCACTCCCCAGATGCTAACTTGCCATTCGCTCCTCCCCCCCACTTTGCCTCTGTGGCCTGGTCACTTCCCCCTTTAGATGGGGCGGCAATCCGCCTATAAATAAGCCCCGCAAAGAAAGAGAAGGGGATTATCAGAAGTCGATACGCCAGAGGAGGATTAGTTCGTGAAGATCGATCCATCGGACAGACAAGAAGATTATTAGTAGTCGATTCGCCAGAAGAAAGATTAGTTCGTGAAGATCGATCTTTTAGCCAGACAAGAAGATTAGAAGTCGATACGCCAGAAGAAGGGTTAGTTCGTGAAGATCGATCCTTCAGCCATACTAGACTATTTCCGTGAGAAAAAATAGGATCAGATTGAGAAAATCGATCCCCCCTTTCAGGGCCGTATTAACCTAAATAGTCAAGTTTTATATCGGTGCCATACAGAAGAAGCCTTTTTAGTCTGCAAAGAAGTCCGACTGAAGAAAAGCCACGCCGCTCACACTCGAGTGATTCTCACATCTCATGCACCGTAAGAGTGAAAGGAGAAGAACCCTGCCCCAACGAGCTCCCGTTCTTTAATTACGTTGAAGAATCAGCCCCCGTCACAGGCGACGAAAATTGAAGCAGCGGCCACAATACTTCAAAGCGAGAGATAAGTCCTCCAGCGACATCCGGCAATCCCTAATACCTACCTGTAAGTTAACAATAACATTTATATTACTATTGCGATAGTAGAAGTTTAGTACGTCCCACGTTTTAAAGGAGAGTAGAAACCATTGTTCTTGAACCTAGGTCATATGTGTTTGTAGACGAGAGTATGTTAATGTAATGTTTAACGCTAATCAAATAGAGTCGCGATAAAAAAATACTAATCGGCAAATGGTATGTTTACGGGAAGCCTATTTGTTTATGTTTTTTCATTGAAAGATCTTTGAGGCCAAAGATAGAAATGTGTTTACTGTTGGTGTGTAATATTTAAGTTTTTAATTTAAAATACATGTTTATTTTGGTAGATTCTGGTGTTTCCTCTTATCCTTATGTGTTTAAAAATAGCTCTTCCTTAAGAACTAAACCACTAAATTAGCACTCTTAGAACAAAGCCTACTTCATCATAGAAAGTAACGCACGCCCCTTAAAGCATAGCGATACTAAAAGGGTGTCAAAAAGTATAGTGATCAAAACCAATGGTCATTTTACGACACTATCAAATCATAGTCTACAAGCACATTTACTCATAAGTGTACACTCTACAATCGAACCTACTCTAATTGATTTTTGTAAGTTAAGTTTTGATCGTGCACTAAAGAGTAAATGCGTTCCTAGAAGGATGAGTTTAAATTCCTTCCTAATTGAATTTCATGTGATCTCGATCCTACTCTAACCAGTTCAATCCAAACAACGTAGAAAAGTTAGAAGACCTTCTGCCTTGACACAGAAAATGGTTCAAAACTGATCGATTTAAGTTACCATGAATAAATTTCACTAGCTTTGAGGGCCACATGACTTTCCAGCAATTATGCAAAATTAAAAGATTGTTGGTGGTTCTTCTTGCACTTCCATGGTTAAAGGTCCTTTTTACTTTTCTCCACTTTCTGAGGTGCAAACCTTGGAACAGGTTTTCTCCATTTTATTATTTGTATAATTAAAGAAACTCTTACTAAAGAGGGTATGTGCTGGAAAGTTTAAAAGTATGAACATGACTTCCATGTTTAAAAGTTCAGAGGCTATTTTTATCGTTGTTTTTATTTATTTACGTACAAACTCATGTAGCATCGTTAAATATAGCATCTGATTCAATGAAATAAAATAGTTGTTGAGTTTAGAACTTCATCCAGCACACTTTTATCTCTCGTTTTAATTCTAGTGTATAAAACATTAGGTTACGTAACTGTTAACGGGCCACTGTATTGACTCACCTAACAGGGTTGACTGGAGCCTTAACTGGGTAATTTCCTGCGTTTCAACAGCAATTGTCGTCAAGTTTATGATCACATTCTAAAAATTTATTTAAAATCTTAGTCCTCGGGAATGACATTAAAAAAACAACATATTTAAGGAATAGTAGACATACGATTATTAATGAACTTCATATCATTATCATTCATAACATATCCTCAAATTAAAATCGTTGCATTTGTGAAAACAAATACCACAGACTATATTATCCTGCATCAGCGACACTTCCGAAGAATATTACTTACTTATTTTCTGAAAAAGCTTTTAAATCTTACAATTCAAATACCATGTAAAAGGGCTAATCAACATTGTTTAAATTACTCACCTCGTCAACCACAAACATCAGGTCATCAGCATCAGCCACCTTAATTAAATTCCATCCAGCACCCTATCTCATCAATCTCGAAACGTTTTTCCTCATTCGTATTCGTAATTTTCTGACTAGTCAATTTAGTAAGATATTAAAGCTCCGTAGCGACATCACACAATGTCTTCTTAACGCACCCCGTAAAAGAAACAAATCAGTCTAGACGTCTTTCAACCGAAGACTTTCTTAGATGCTTTCTTGTCGTCTCGATCATACACATTCCCGATATTGGCCATTGGACATATAAAGTAAGGAATAAAGGAGTATAGGGTTTTAGTAGGAAAAATAGTAGGGGAAAATGGGGGAAAATGCTAGAAAATCGAAAATTAAAATAGAAAGAAAGACAGGTCCCTCGTAATAGGGCATCTCTGGCTTTCTTTGCGTGTTGATATATATATAAAAGGCATTCAAGTCTTTGTTGCAGAGGGTTTTTTGATCCCTACTGCTTTTGTTGAAGCCTTTTTACGTTTTTATCTGGGTGTTTTATACTCTGATTTTGAGTTGTTTTTTATTATTTTGTTTATTTCTTATTTGTTGTTGTTTTTTATATTTTTGGCGAGTTAATCGTGCTAAAATTTGAGGGGAAAATTAGAAAAATGGCACTTGACTAATTTAGTGAAAAGGGATTTTGTTTGGCTTTGTGTTGATTGCGTATTGTGAAATCTAAGTGAACATGAGGTCTACGTCATCGTCGAAGAGTAGTCTGCTGCTTTGAAAAGTTTTTGCGTGTCCTTTAAATAAATACGAAGCTAGCCTCTAATTTAAATCTCGTCGTACCAACAAGCCCTGGTTCAATGACGACTGCCGATTGGCCCATCGTAATTAAGAGGCGTCATTTTGCCGGGGCTCTCGTTTGGGCTCCCAAGAATCTTGGACTAATAGGTGCAACTCAGTTCACACGCGGGGCGTACTTATAGTAAGAGTTAAAGAGCCTATAACGATGATCTTAGAGATTATTAATTGGCAGCTCTCAATCTCTGTTTGGGGCTGGCTCTAGTCTTCCTCCTTTGTCGTGTGCTGACGGCTCTGTCTGCTATAATTTTAAAGAGAAAGCTGATATAC
This sequence comes from Ceratothoa steindachneri, assembly GCA_963969495.1. Lineage (NCBI taxonomy): Eukaryota > Metazoa > Arthropoda > Malacostraca > Isopoda > Cymothoidae > Ceratothoa > Ceratothoa steindachneri. The sequence goes on along the minus strand of OZ018336.1, from coordinate 14,049,134 downwards.
TTGCCTCAATTTTTAATAAAAAACAAAGCAGTGAGGTAATGGACTTATCTTAATTTTATTTCCTCCTATTAAACTTCACTTCTTAGCTTTTAGGTCATCATAACTTCTTTAATATTTGAATGACCTTGATTCATTTGGCGGATGTGATACTTTGGGTTTTCTGCTCATTTTCAGTCGAGTGCGAATCTATATATTACTATGTCAACTGGTTGGTCCCCGTTTTGCTTTTTTTAGGAGGGATGGGATATAACATTGTAACTATTCAGCCTATTTTAACCAAATTAGAAACCCTAATGTTCTTTTACATTCCCTTTCGAATTTTTCAATAGTGTAATTGCCAAAGTCCTTCCAAAGTTAGCCGGGGAATTAGGTTGTTTTGTTAATAACATCATAACTAGTAGACAGATTTTAACCAAATTTGAAATCCTGATGCTTTTTTACATTATTTAGAAATGGTATAATTGCCAAGGTACTCCTAAGGTTAGTCCGACAACTATTAAAAGTCTTTAAGGTTATATAATCATAAATCAGGATAAGTGACTGCAAGCGAGTTTGGTCAGCAGACTTTGTTTATAAAAGAATGACTCCATTCCATGATTGGCCAAAAATTAGCTGTTATTTTTAAATTACATATTCGTCGAGTTCTATTTCTGAACGTTGGCTTTATGTAAATGTAATGGTCAAACACACGATTCAGTTTCTGAATAATAATAAATTGCTACCGTAAAAAAAGTTTGGTTTTCGGAAGGGCCTTACACAGTATGTCTGATGCTCTTCTTATTATCACTAATGACCTTTAAAGTTCTTATAATGCTGGTCATGAATTAGGTCTTGTACCTCCTGATTTTATTGAACCTTTTGTCGCGTTAATCATCAGGGTCTTTTATTTAAAAATAAATACCTTGGTATTGGTGATCGGTTCCTGCGCACACTTGCCGAGTTTTTGAATAACAGTAAGCAGCGTGTGTCAAGTGATGGTAGTTTTAGCTCCGAAAACTTGCTTAGATCTGATGTTCCTCATACTAGTGTCCTGGACCCGATTGTTTTAATTCGTTAAATATATATCACATATGTTTTATGGGATTGAGTCGAATATGGTTGCTTATGCTGACGATAAAACTAGGTATTTTGCAATTTATTCCCCATTGCTTACTTTGAAAATCAAGAGAATTTTATCCAGGTGTGATGTTTTTGGTATAAAACTTAATCCAAGTAAACCACATAGCCTTGTTATTTGTCTGTCAAGGGCCTTACAACTGCATCGCCCTGACATCATCGTCAACTGCGTTGCGATCCCTAATTATTCTTCGCTGTAATTGCTTGGTGTTACTTTTGATACCAAACTAAGTTTTGAGCTGCACTTGCGCACTACTGTGGCCTCAATTTAGCCCAAATTTGGTTTGTTGAGTAAATAAAGAAAGATCTACTTTAAAGACAGAGTGGTTAGGAATTGTTTTATTCCTTCATTCTGCTTCCTTTTGAATATTATCATCCTGTCGTCCTTTCTGCCTCGGAGACAATTTTAAGCTCCTTGACAGAGCTTTCAACGAGATTAGTTTTCTGCTACCCGATGTAAAATTAAACCTTATAGATCGTCGACTTGTTAAAGGTCTTGAGTCATCCCTTTAAAATTGTTTCTGATCCCGATCATCCACTTCACTGTCTGATGCTAGCACCCTCTCAGCTAGTTCGTGATACTCGATACTCGTTAAGGACGAAGGAACGTGCATTTTCGGTTGGTTAAGTAAATGAGAGGTAGATCTCTCAATCTTCCTCTCCTACAGCCGTTTATCCGTGGATGACCCTGCCTAATAACGTAGTTAACTTGGATAATTGTGATGTATTTAAAAAGCGAGTAAATGCTTTTCTTCTCACTTAATCTTTTCTACTTTTATCGATATTGCGCCGTTCCTTAAGCCCTGTAGGGTTTCAAGTTCTGCTATTTTGGCTCTTTCCTTTCAAAGGGTCAACCTTATTTACTTTTATAATAATAATAATAATAATGATAATAATATTTCATCGGGGGTTTACACGGTGCCAACTTTCCATCCATTAGCGCTCTCTCTCCTTACCAACTCTAAACCCACATTTCCAATATGCTATATATCGCTGTATTCTTCTCCATATAACTTCAATCAGAATTTTTACACTACATAATCCCTTATTATACAACAGTACCTTTATAAAACGGTACATGAAATGCACTCATTCAGTCCTGAGGCTCTATTCCAAGTTTAAATGAATTACACACAGACACAAATTCCATTCCATAACAAAATCTAGCACCCTTTAAAGTTCACAGCTACTATATCATAAACTTTGTCTACCATCAATTTTTAGCCATCTCACAGAAATAACAACCCTGTGCTTGTCTCTTTTTTTGCAAAAGTGTTCTAAACCGTTCGATTTTCACCGAGAAAACTGATCATATTAACATTCGTGAAATATTTCATAACTACATTATACAACTCGCAACATTACTCTTTCGTAATACTTTTGACCATTCTTGTAATTCACCCTTGCTCTTCTTATTCTTGATTTTCAGACATCACTTTTTTTTCATGGTTTGTCCTCACCTTTCTTTTCTGCCTTTGAAAAAAGAAAAACCAGTCCGCATTTTCAAAGAATTTTACGGAATTCATTTCTATCCCAGAAATCCAAGGCAAAGAAAGAAATAGTCTTAATAAAATATCTATTTACTCGCACAAAAAAATTGATGACTTAATTTATTGCAAAATATAGTCATAACCTGAAGGGGCTGGACTGCCAAACTAAACCACTTTCAAGGAAATAGTCATTATAAAATATAGTCGCCTGTCTACAGAACACTTCCGAGCGCCTAATGGGGTCTGTCAACTGTTTTGAATTTACACCCTAAAGATATTATTTTCGAAATGGGGAAATTTCTCTCACATACACAGTTTAATAATAAGGGGTTACTCCCACATCGCAATTTTTGTAACTACCTAGTATTATACATATTTAGAAAAAGCCGAGCATTACTTTGGCTAAAATTCAAAACTGGTTGGCATACGTCGGTAAACCAAATTCTTAGCGCCAGACATTATATAAGAACCACCCCCGCGAATGCTAATTAAATCAATCATATTTTGTTTAATATTGAGTATTATAAAATGTCCATATCATATTTAAATTTAGAAAGAAATTCATTCAAAATTTTATATAAAACAATATGATAAAATGAAAATTTACTAAATAACTCTGTATTTCTTATTACCGAAAGCAATTTCTCCATCGGAAGATTTGTAAAAGTCTTTTTGTAGCTTTTGAGGTGAAATTATAGAAAACAACTGTTAAGGTTTTAAAATTATGCGTATCATGAAAATCAGTCAAACTAAGATAGTGTTCGCAAAACCTCACGCAACTTTATTGAACTTTCAACTGTTTCGCGACGGTTTGAGGACGATAAATAAATTTAGTTAATAAGCTTGTCAATATCAAACCAATGAAATTTTTTTCACATGAATAGTTACCGCCTAATAAAAGGATGCATAAAACTCCATAAAAAGGGAAATCCAGAAGATTTGGGAAAATTTAATAAAGCTCCGACATCACGGCAGTGAAAATATATACATTAGTCTGACATTTAAAGTAGTGATAAGTTTGGAAGGTTACTCTTTGTCTCTCTGGGCTCCTTTCTACAAAATTCACTTCGATTATCGATGAGCCTTTTCAGTCCTAACCAAAAATGCCAATTCCATCAAGTCTCCAAATATATGTAAAAGGCTTTCAAGGATGGTGGATATTCTCCAGACAGAAAAGACTGAATGAAACATTCTTAGGCGCAGCAAAATGTGTAAATTGCTTTTAAGATATTTTATGATAAAATAAATTGAAAAATATGGACACAAAGACGCATAAATTACAATTTCAAATGAAGAGAATGTTTTTATTTAACTTGTAAGAAATAAAGCATCGGTTATAAGAACCATCAAACTAGAAAAAAAGAATTGCAAAGTATGTAAAAAAACAGATGAGTATAATTAATCAGATGTTATTGCTGCCAATGAAAGATGTACGTGAAAAACAAATGTCATATCAAACAATGGAGAAGCAGAATCTGTTCACGCTGGGTGCGTGTAGTTTACATCTCTATTAATTTTGATATTAAAATTATTTCGCATAAATATGGATAAATCTATAATTCTTTTGTTAACTGGCACAAATAATATTTAGCGTTTCTTTTTGATTTAGCACGGCTTAGAGAACGAAAAAGGAGTTAGGTTTTTTTTTTAATTACATTATTTATTTTTTAATTCATTACACTATAGTTTAAATCGAGAATTTTTCTGAATTTTGTTTAATGTTTTAAAAAAAAGAGAGATTCTATGTACAAATTGACAAACACCAAATTTGGGGATATAGAAATAGCCTTTAACAAAAGTTTGGACATTATTTAATCATAATAGGATATTTTTATTTCAAATTTATTGAAACAAAATCATACAGTTCAGAAAAATAAATATGATTATGGAACATTTGGGATTTTTTTTAAAGGAAAAAAAAATTATAAATAATAAATTTCAGAAAGTGTATCAAAATTTATGTATGCATGACTTTTGTTTTTTTATGTGAAATTGTAAGGTTTTATCAAAAGTATTTCAAAAATCAAGTTTCAATTATAATTTTTAGCTCTAGAAAATAGATACTGGCACCCAAAGAGGAGTAAGGGAAACTGAAATTATTTGAACAAATACGGTTTTCCGGAGTACAGATATGAAACTTCTCATATAGCCAAGAATTAGTGGCCTTGATTAAAAAGGAGATGGTTAATTTCCTAAATCTGAAAATATTCCCAACCTTGATAAGAAAATAAACCCCTCTAAAGGCGCTATAATAACTCGATCGAATAATAAAATTTCATGAAAAAGGAGTTACCAAACTAAGGAAGTCATATTTATATATTTATAATATTATTTATGCATATTATAGAATGATTCCTTAAATAAAATAGGGAAAATAATAAATCTTAATATACTGAGGCCATCCATGAATTAATTTAGTTGATACCTGGCTCTGAATGATAAGTTCAAAGGCATATTTATATATAAATATATATGCGTATATTACAAAATAATACCTTTAAAGTAATTAGTTATTGAGTAATGAATAATAAATATCTTTATGCTGAGGCTGAATTGACTTCAACCCACATAACAAGCACACGCTACAACTTAATAATAAATCACATTGCTTTATTGTATTAAATTTACACAAATTCAAAACAATTAATTTAACATTATAAGCAAGCGAATTGCAAACAAGCGGAGTATGGTGTAGCCTACTAAAGTAAAATATATTCATGCTCGTAAACTAGGGCAGGGGGTGGATGTCAATGCAAATAATACATCTTTAGCATCTGCCACTTGTAGCGTTGCTTAGGGATCTATCAAGGACACCAAACTTTTGTGATAAAGGTTTTCTATAAAGGGTGCTGAATTTTAAGGGTAAATTATAATTAAAAAGAATTTTTAGAAACATGGTTATTTTCTACATAGAGGTAATGATTTATGTCTCCTGTTTAGGAGATCTTTCTTCCAGAATCACACTGAGAAAGTGATGAAGTGTAGGTTTACTTTGGTAAGAAGAGTAAGAACATAAATTTACTGAGTCACTTGTGTTTAGAATTATTATTATATTGATATTTGAATATTATTACAATTTATAGCGAACTATCATCACCTCAGTTTGGATTAAGCATCTAATTGACTCAGATAGAGCTTGTCTCCCGAAATCGTATAGCTTCTTTTCAATGTATAGATTAACAGAATGCATGAAAGATTTGTACCGGGAGCTGAAATGATTATACCAGATTAACATCAAAAAAGCATCATTTGACTCGATACAACTAAATAAATAAATAAAAGAAGAACTCAACCAGTTGATCTTTGAACATGAGTGGAAATGAGGGGAGGATGCGATCTAAAGCCTGCTAGAGAAGGATGTATGTCCTAAGATTTTTGGCAAAAATCAGAGGTCTCCAAAGATCGAATAGAAAAGAGAAGAAAATGGAAATAAAAAATGAAGACTGAAACGTCGAAATGAAAAAAGAAAATATAGAAGCAATATTTCATAGTTAATGAGAAAACATATTCAGTATAACCGGAGCAGAATTAAGAATATGGAAGAGAGTTTGAACACGTAGTAATAAACGAGCTGAAGATCCAAATACTTAGGACACACTCACTTCAGCAGTGGAATGGCAGCGCGATGGGTGCTCCGAAAGAGCCGAGGATGATTTACCTCCCGCGCTTTACTCATTGCGCCAGAAATCCCCAGGACAATCGGGAATAACGAAGTTAAATTTGAAAAAGCACCATAAAACATCATCGATGGAATGAGAAGAAATTTAAACGCCTGTCTAAATACAAGATGCTTTCAAGTCCGCTAAGATGATCTTCTCCGCCAAGCACGTGAAGTATCCAACGAAAAAGGAGAGCTACTGACCAATTTCACTATTGGTTTATGGCGGGAAGCTCTTCAAGAAAATATTAACGTGGACGAATTTTCCCCATTACAATCCGTACCAATTTGGCTTGCGGTAAAGGCTAAGTAGGGAGAAGCCGATAAAGGTCTTTAAGGAAAAACTTGCCTAAGCTAAACAATGAGAGTTACGTGCAAAATTTAAGTTGGCATGTAGCAAGAGCAGTTATTAATGTTTTACAAAGGTGGGGGGGGGGGTGAATTTAAGATCTTGCGACTGGTACTAAGTTAAAAGTTAGAAAGAACTCTCCGTCACTATGTAATGGAGAGAGCGGCGTATATAAGTTTTTGAAGCATGGATGGACCCAAGTTAATATTGAATGCAGGCCGCCGCGCAAGGGGAAAGGGTGTTTTTCACACACTCTATTCGATATACACCGCGGATGTTCCCAGAGCACCTGGCAACCCCACTTGCCTTAAAATTCAATACGCGGAGGATTTCATCCGTGGAATACACTGCTCCTTGCTCCGGTTGGAACCTACTTATGCAAGATCGTAGGATGGAGACGGAAATTGAATGATTAAACATTTACGAAGCTCAATGGGAAATAAAAACTATGCAATAGAAATTCAAAGTGGTCCCATTGCAAAGAGTCTACTATCAGATGCCAGTCTGGGGGGATAGGCGTTATACCTACACCACAAAATGCAATGTACTCGGTATGAAAATTACTTCATCCGGGTAGAGGATCCACGTCTCTCATCGAATTTTCAAACCATCGGCGCAGCTAGAACTCTATTCTTGTTCTGAAACCTCCGAGAAAGCAAAAAGAAGAATATCTACGCTGCACTTGAGGGAAGTACCCCACTTCTACCCTTTTGTATCTGGAGGACACGAAAGAGGAGACTACAGTCTGCGCTGAACAAATGCGTTTACCTAATTACGGGTAATTGAGGGCGAGAAAGAAGACTTTAAAAAGAGAGGCACAGGAAGGAGGACTGAGCGCCCATTAACACAGTCATCGAAGAACTTACTAGGAATATGGATAACATGGTTAATCAGAACATAGACTAAGAAATCATTTGAATGATTAATTAGAACAGAAGAGCCAAAAGCCATCCAATATTTCCAAGTTTTACGCTTGATGGAATTTGTAAAAAACACCGAAATAGAAAAATATATTTAGCGATTAATAGAATATTAGCGAACTAGAAAATTAAACGATTATGAGAAAGATTTACCAATGTCGACTAAAAAATCTTAGCAATTTGACTTAAGAAGAAAGAACTTGAGGAAAGAATTCAGGAAATGACGAAAAATATGCCACTACAGAATATTTAAAATTCCAAAACACTAAGTATTACAAAAATAATTAAAAAATATATCATATAACAGCAAAAAACGCAAATAAAATGCACAAATAATGATATTTTTTAAAGAGGAAAGGCTTGAAAACAGTTAAAAACAAGAATAACAACCAAAGATTTAAAGGAACATTAAAATAATTGAAAACGATAACCCTGATTAGCCGACGTCCTGATCCCTTTTCAAATTTCCTACACTCGCTTCTCTTCTCACCATTTTTATTTCGTTTTAGCTCTAGCACACATTCTTTCGCCCACTTTTACACACGCCCACATATCTAAATTAATTCGTAATTTTTAGCATCACTGACGTTACGAATGAGATTTATATTTTTAAGGGAAAGCAATTTCGGAACATTCTATAGTTTGGTTTAATAAGAATAAGCACAGTAAGCCAGATTTTAAGCTGTTTTGTGTTTCCATCTTCAACAGGATGGATGTTAGTGGAAAATGAATAGCAGCTTCTTAACAACAAGCTAGTAAGCAATAACAAATATCTTTAAACGCCACTGATCACATGTTTAAATCCTTTTCCCATGCCTGGAATTAAATGGGTACATTCATTCACTTTCACTGTGCTAACTAATTATGATATTGTGAATAGAACAACTTACATCGTGACTCTTCCACAAATCAGGTTAGCTGTCTAAAATATTTTTACCTAACCTAAAATCTTGATAGGAATGTTTGAACCTCTGCCCCAGCTTAATAGAATTAAAGGGTGGAAATTAGTTACTCATTCAATATTTCTGTTTCTCGATTGGTGATTCTATCAAATGGAATGATTACCCTCTCTGCTCTTTTAAGCAAAAATAAGTTCATGAAATCTCTTAGACATTAGACTATGCTACTGATACAAAAATACTGGAAAGTTATCATTTTTTTCAGAAATATTTCGTACAAAAACGAATACTTGGATGTGCAATGCCCTAACGCACACCAACTACACACACTTGTACCTCTTTAAATCCACGAATCCTTGGCTCAAATTCGGGGGGAGCTTCCTGAGGCCAAGTTACTGCTATCAGCGGTGGGTTTATACGCAATTGGTTGTAGTCTGATAAAGGATGAAGCAACTCTCAATTAATTATTTTATTTATAAAAGTGTTGATTACAATTGACCTTCTCTGGGGCACTTACGTTTGCCTAATGCTAGAAAAAAAATTGTCAGGGTGAAAAAATTTCTGTGCATTGAACACGAAAATCAACAATAATATGAGTAAAGAAATTATAATGGCTTACCTCATCTTTTGTATTGGAAATACCTACACTTTTCAAGAGTAAGAAACAGTTGAGAAGCTTAAATTGTATGTACAGTCTGTCTTGGTTGGTGGCCCTCGTGGTATTGTATTGAATCAAAATAATATACATCTTTAAAAGGAAAATGGAGGTAATTTCTAGTTTAAACAAGCAATTTTTATTTTGTGTTAATTTCGAACGAATTAAAAAAAGACTGAAGGAATATTTTCTCACTCAATGGATCAAATAAGTTTGTAAGCACCAATGGCGTGTAGCGTGGAAATTCTGCTTAGATAGAGAAGAGCAAAACGCTTACAGCAGTAAAAGAAGTTAAGGACAGTATTCGAATAATGGCGTTCAATTCATATTTCATTCACACTTCCCTTTCTCCCTTATCAACTGGAAACCTGCTAAGTTGATTCACACTTGATATCTCTCTTTTTTTAGTATAATTCTAAGCAGGTTTTTATCCTATCCATATATGTTCCTCTCTCCATTTTCTATAGTTTATGTTGTTTCTTTATCAGCAATACTCGAGAAATGAAGACGACGATACTCCGTGGTTTCATCCGTTTTAGAGCCTTCCAAGCAACAAAAGTTATATAAAAATGTTATTCAGTTCATTAAACTAAATAGGAACTATCTATTTGATATGGAATTCTTCAGAAATAAATTTTTTCGATACTTTGTTAATTTTTTTAAGCTCAGAGAGCAATTTACACCGTGTTTACAATATGTCTTCCATCCTGTTCTGTCGGGCAGCGACCTATCGACGCAAGTGCGACCCGGTAGCGATTCACCGAAGGATGCACGACCTGGCTTGACATCATTTTTGACTAATCATATTGCACGAGAACAATGCAAAAACCACCAAAGCTCGTCGCGATATTTGTGCTGTGTACGGAGAAAATGCTTTATCAGAAAGGAAAGCTAAATGTTGGTTTTCACGTTTCAACAACGGTCATTTCAATCTTAATGGCAAAAAACGTTCTGGTCGCCCCATTAAATTGGATAAAGATCGACTGAACGAACTTCTTCATGAAAATCCTTGTCAATCGACTAAGTAATTGGCTGTACAATTAGCGTGTAATTAGGAAATTGTAGGGGATCACAATTTGAGCGAAAGAAACAACTTAAACGCTCAACGATTGCAGCAGGTTTGCTATCTTCTCACAAGGATACTCGTGGATATAAGGACAGATTTCTTCACCGCCTCATCACTGGCGACGAAAAGTGGTGTGTTTATGTCAACATGAACCATCAAAAACAAAGGCTTAGACCCAATAAAAAACCACTTCTGCGATTAAAGCAAGTACTTCATCCACGAAAGACGAAGCTGTGTGTGTGGTGGGATTATAAGGGCATCATTCTTTATGAGCTCCTTGCGAACAATGAGATTGTTAATGAAGAACTCTACGTTCAACAAATGTATCGACTCGCCGAAGCTATTCGTGAAAAGAGACCTCATCGACGTTATGCAGTCCTTCTGCAACACGACAATGCTCGTTCTGACATTGCCAATATGACAAAAGACGCCATCGAAACGCTTAATTGAGAAATCTTGCTGCATCCTCCATATTCGCCAGAATTGTCCTCATCGGATTTCCATATGTTCCGATCGCTCTCCAACAATTTGCTCGGCGTTTCGTTCAATACTGATGTGGAATTAAGAACCTGGTTAGACGAATTCTTCGAGTCAAAATCCAAAGATTTTTATTCCAGAGGCATTTAAAAACTAGTGGAACGTTGGGAAGAAGTCGTAAATAACAACGGAAAATACATTATTGATTAAATTGCATATTGTTTGAAATTAAAAATGAAGTTTATCTAAAATTGTTAATGGTAATGAATAAATTTGATAAAACCGCAAGAACCTATACCTTAACCCAATAGGTGAAAACTGTGGGGATCATGAACTGAAGCTCTACCTAAGTGATAAATGGGACAACAGATTTTCAGAGGGAAGAGGTGAAAGACTGGACTTGACGCTTTTGGTTGTCTAGAATGGTACAGAGTCCTGTGGCCAGACTTACAGACTTCCAGGCGTCACTTTCAGGATCCAAGGAAACAAAACTCACCCAGAGATTTATTATAGCCAAGAATCTGACGTTACTTGTGTGATTATTTTTATGGCAGAACGATTAGAATGGCGTTTCCAAGCCGACGGAAAACAGCCTTACTCTTTCAAATCTTTGCCACTCCTGTGCACTGTCATCAAAGTAACATCCATGCCTTGCAGCTCCTGTCGTGAATAAAAATCATCACAGAATGTATTTTGCAAATATTTGTTTGATTGATGTCAGCCACGGAATAATTTCTTTTGGAGCCTATTTTTAACTGTGTTTACTAGGACAGGAAGAATAGAGTACCCACGCCAAAAAAAACATGCTTTTAATTTAGACATACCACTTGAACGACAAATATATATAAATATATGCACAATGAGGTAGCAGGCAACCGCTTTCATGTGAATTAAAGCCACCCATTAGAAGAAGTTTTTTCTCGTTTGTCCTTTTAATTTGTAGTTAATTTATCTCTCTTTCACACATTTTGACAACCTGACTAAAAATGCCTTAAAAGCTTCTCTATTCCAGATATATTTATTTTACCCCGTAGCCAAGTCAACTAAGGGGCTGGTTTTAATTGTGATTGAATCGTTTGCTTGCTTCCTTATTGTGGTTGCTCGATCCCTACCTCTACACGAAATTGTTAAAAGTAAGGAAAATTGATTTTTCGAGAAAAAGTTATTACGTATAACTTCTCTTTTCTTGCGTCTTGATTGATTAATTTTCATGATTTTCTCGCATTCATGATAGATAAGCATTCTATATTTGTCGGGGGTTTAACTTTATTTCTCTTTTAGCCTTTGAATTCCTAATTAATTTGTCTGTGTTTCAGCCCTTCCCATCGACCTTTTGAAGCCTGCCATGAAAGCCTCTTTATTCTGGAGTGCTCATGTCTCTGCTCACTTCTTTGAAGAAGGAATTAGCTTGGGTCTGATATCCCATAAATAAACTCTCGAAAGATTCCTTTTATATAATATTTGCTTTAATATATCTATACATATAAAATATAAATATATATATGTATATATATATATATATATAAAATATATATATATATATATATATATATATATATATATATATATAAATATATATATATATATATATATATATATATATATATATATATATATATATATATATATAGTGATGATTATTTCTTTTAGAGAGCCTGAATTGAATTTGTAATTAAAATCCCAATACAAGGAAAATTGCTGTTCACATTTTTTAATATTTATTTAGTGGCGTCGTTTCGACCATAATACGGTCATCTCCTTAGGCCTATAAAATATATACTAGAGCACAATTCTAAAGGTACAAATATAACATTGATATTTTTGTGCTTTGAATAGGAAAAAATTATAGTTTAATTTAGAAAATTATAGTTTAGATTTTTAGTATAAAAGACAGAGGTTTTTTATTTAAATTAGTTAGTAACTGCAAACAATTACTTAAATCTCATAAGTAGGATTTTAATTTTTTATATTTATAATAATGAACTATTTTAAAAAAATTATTAACCCTGAGTACTGAACATTAGGATAGTTTGCCCAAGGCTAGTGATGTCATGCGCATTTCTGCCCCTCTTCCACAAGGCAGGATGCTGGGAGTCTGTCTAGCTTCAGGCTATCAAACGCTTTCATAGAGTGATGCCACGTCGGTCCACTCCCCTGCCTGGATTTCCCGTTAGACAGCTGTTTGGGTAGAGTTAACTTTAGTTCAGTGCTAATTATAGTAAATAAATACTGGGCCACCTGTACCCGAGTTCAGTGGTAATAGGTTATTTCTTGTGACTAATAATGCGAACTTGTTCCTGAAATGACGAAAGAACAAATCTTGAGATTTGTGAAATTCTCTTTACTCTAGATAGCGACGACGATATTGGTTGTGTTGAAAGTGATTTACTTGATGACAGTGAGAATGATGAAGAATATGTTCCTGACCCAAAGGAATGGCTGAAAGTTCAGACAGTGTATATTTAGAAGACGGTCCTGGTGGGAAGACAAAGAGCACGAGGTGTCTAACACCCAAACCCTCACCTCCTACCAAAAGCACCACAGCTGAGAAGTCTAATGCTGGCCCATCTTGCAACTCTGCTACTGTTCATGTGCAGTACGCTGTTGTGTCATCAGGATCTAATGACCAGGGCAGCAATCCAAAATATTATTGCACCAATTAGGCTAGGTCCCACACAATCATATACTACTGCCAAAACACCTAAAGAGTGTTTTGGTGTGTTTTCTGACTGATGCCATAGTGAATATGATTGTGTATTTCACCAACAATAAGAGTAATTTTGTTGCCAGGAGGTACAGGAGAAAGACAGCGACTGTCCAGCAAAAATAAAAACAACAGCAGAGATACGTGCTCTGCCAGCTGTCCTTATATTCATTGGTTACATAAGAAGGCAGAAATACATGAGGTAATGAGGCAGAAGGACACCCGCACATCTGACAGCTCAGCATTCCTGTTAACGAAATATATGACATTCGAAAAGAATGTGCTCCTTCTGTCAAGTATGTACACACAGACATTGATAGATAATGTCAGTGGGAAGTTTGAGATCCTTGAATTCTTTAATGTAACAAAGTAGGGGTCGAAACATTTGACCACATGTGTGCAACTTATAACTACAGCAGTAAGACAAATAGTTGGCCATTGTGTGTGTTCTTTAGGATGCTGTATGCAAGTGTCATAAATTCGTGGATCATTTACCAGAACAACGCTGCCAGCGTAGTTGGCAGCGCCATGCAGAGACAGAAGTACATAAACGAATTGGCCATGCAACTCATCAGGCCCTCAGCTGAGGAACGAATTAACACCCCAACACAGCATCGACAAGGGAAGCTGGTCATCAGGTAGGTGTGCCCCTCAAGCTTCCCTCTAGCACGGCCTTAGGTGCAGGACCATCAGCAGCTGATTTGAGAGAGCGCATGGTACGGTAAACCCAGTGTTCAGTGTTGTTTTCTTGTCGGAAATGAATCAAACAAAAATCCTATTATAGCGACACGCAGTGGCATAGCCACTGCCACTTTTGGTTATTCGAAAGATTAAAACTAAACCTGTTTAAATAACATTCTCGCACTAATCTCATATTTATGAATAAATGAGCATAATCGTTTGTTTTATGAATTTATTTAATCAGTGCAATTAATCTATTTTCCATCTGAGGCTCATGCCTTCAAACCATAAGCAAATCATAGCCTCATGCCTTATAAAATTCTACGTTCGAATAATATTACTAAAAAATTGTGATTTGTTTGCCAAATAAAAGGCAACAGAGAATTCAGATAGGCCTATAAAATAGTTTGAAGTAATTTTTATAATAAAAATGATCGAAGCTCTTCTTCAGTAGAATTCCCGATAATTCTAATAAATTTAAGACAGACCTCTTAATTTAAAAAAAAAGTAAAAACATTTCTTTGTAACTTTTGATATAAAGTCCCTTTATCCGAATCACTTACGAAACAAACAACAGAAATTCTAAAATTATATTTTCTGATACAGAAATGTTATGGCTTTTCTCTAATACTTTTGGAACTTGTGTTTAATGAACCAATTTTATTCCTAACAGCATTATGTACCAATAAATAAATGGAATAGCGAAGGGCTATTTTCTTGCCATAGTTTCAGCTGAATATTTTATTAAATCTTTATATCTTATCTTTCATAAATGTTCAGCAAACTCTAAGCTCATAATTTATTTAGGTTTAGTTGATAACTCTATTTATTCCCAAGATTTATTCCAAACCCAACCGGTCTTTACTTTTATTTATTCAATGCATTAAAATTTACTATGGAAACGGATGAAAAATTAAAAGCCTTTTTTAGAACATTTTAATTGTAAATTTGGTTAAACCCATTTGTGCAGATGACCTAATTTTTTATCAAATTGTTTGAAAATTTAACATAATAATGAAGGTAAATGGCTAAATATTTGCTAGAATTTTTTCGCTATTTCTATTAGTTATACATAAATTACGATCTGTCAGTTATAACTGCGGCTGGGCACAAATATTGAATAAATGATAATAGACGTCCTTACTATAAGTATAAGAAGACCGTCGATAGGAATCTGTTAAATTTTTTAGTTTCTTTTATCTCCTTAAACAATTTCGACTTTTAAGACAAGTTTACATTGAGGTTTCCATCCCTCAAATTCTTTCCTAGTAAGTCAAGGCAAGTTCTTGAACGTGAAGTCGTAATTAATAACAAAAGAGCTTCCTGTATTTTGAAAAACAATAGAGGAATATCTTGACAATATATACTTCCTATAAATTCTCTTATTTACAGAAACATAAGAGGTCTTTAATTTTGTGATATCCCAGATCGGCTTCATTAACTGCTTCTTTGCTAAAAGATTCATGGAGATGTTAAAGAAATATTAATGTTGAATAGATTCTAAATTTGATTTCATCAATTCAAAGAATTGCTAACTTCTTCAAAATTAAAGAACAACAAGCCAAGGAACTCCGAAAGAGTGATGTCTACCTTTATTCATAACCAATGTGTTTCAGTGGTAGAATCTTGCGCACGGCACTGACCCACTTTAATCTTCAGATCGGCACTAGCATAAAGAACTAGGGAGATATTGAACAGCTAGGAGCAATCACCAATTCCAGAACACTCAATATATTGTCAAACTTGCTCGTAATCCCGACAACCTCGCTATTCTGGACTCGAACCCTAATCTTCTCTCTCTCGGCCTATCCGATTTTATGCATATTGGGATGCTGAAGCCACAAATAGATTCTGATTCCTCAACTAATCTAACACTCCTTTAACAAATCCAACTATAGAAAGTTATTTGCATCACAATCTAGATTTAATTAGGATATCGCAGATGCAATGTACGTTTCTGACATTTATTTTGTGGTCGTTTTTTTGTAATTTTTATGTTATTTAAAATTGAAGTTTTTGTAATCTTTTTTCATGTTTTTACTTTATATTATAACTAAAAGAATTATATTTAACTTAAATTTTATGTTTAAACTCTTAAATCTTATCATTTAAACACATGCAAGTTCATAAATTTTTCCTATTTCTTTTTAACTATTCATCAAGTCATAAATTAAAACAGTTTTGAATGTTCTAGATACACTTTCCTTGGCACACTTTATAATTACTATTTAACGACTTAAGCCTAATTTTATACCGTGTAGGTTTGTGTCAAGGATGTTATTTATATTAATGAGCCCTATCTGGCGACTGCAATCAAGCCCTGGTATCGGTGTAACAATCAATTAGAGCCGATTATTAGGCTAATTTACCCCACAAAAAACGCACAAAAACCCAAAATACAAACCAAGCAAAGAATAAAAACAAGAAAAAAACAGCAATAATAAGTAGGAGGGAGTATGAATAGGGGTCAAACATAGGCCAACAACCCCGCCAGAACGGATTATGCGACCAAATCCGAAGAGAGTCAAATCAAATTTACGAGGCCAGCCAACTCCTAGAAGTCAAAGCGTTTACGAGTCGGTGTGCAAGAACCGTTGCGAGTAGAAGGAACATGTTCTATGGAATCCGCTTCTTACGGTAGTCGGACTGGTAACTTGCGCGAAGATTCCCAAGTCTGGGAGATTAAACATTATTATGCTAGTCAATCTGGTGGACAATGTAGTGTTCGCAGTAAGGTCCATGGAGGCGCTCCATCGAATGGGGGTGCATCCTACTAGTATGCTAAATTTGAAGTCGAGAGCAAGCGACCTGTAGCCGTTCAGGAACCGGGCGGAAGATTCACGGATAAGATAGGACGCAACTTTAATTTTCATCGCCTCTCTCTTATTTTCTTTGCCAAGCAGCTCGAAACGCTTACCTGATTCCGGCCATGAAATCAGTGTGAGGGAGAGCAAAACGTGCCTCTAGTCACTCAGGTTTTGTTTACTCTGTGTTGCCATCATCGGCTGGCTCATTCCCGATAATATCTCCATGTCCACGAACCCAGGAGAAGATAATATCCACATACTCCCTGCACGAAGCTCTCAGCGTGCGTTGGGAGTCAATATAGATCACTGTCCGATCTCCGAGAATGACGCGTTATCTCCTGTAACGAGTGGTTCATTCAAAGCAGCTCGGCCAATAAGCAAGACATAGCGGCGCCTGTAAGAGCCATACTGAATTGCAGCAGAGGGGATACGTCTTAAAAGCCGACCTAATCCTACTACTCTGTGATAGATCCAGTGTTTCATAGAGCGTGCTCCAAAATGTTTTAATGCGATACTCCCGGAGCTGTAGATTCTTTAAAAGCAAAAGCATTGCGATGAATAATAATATATGGTACTATCTAGGGTGGCGTCCTGGATTTAATCTTAAGCGCCACCCGCCGATAGTTATACTGAAGAATTATGACGGCATATGAGCCGTCAAGTTCGGCCTCGGATGCAAATAGAGCAGTTGAACACACAGGGAGTCTAGATTACCCGGACATAAAAGAACATGATGGACTGTGCACGGCGAAAGTTAAGTGGCATCTCTTCTGCTATGAAGGGAAGGCTTTCAAAAATGGACGCACGGAAGGCCCTTTGCATCAGTCTCAGACCATTGCGGTTGATTGCTTGCACCTTCCGAATTTCACGCTCGGATCAGGATGCGTACAATCCCAAATCATATCAACCTTTGAACCAACGAATAAAATATTAATTAATAGAACGGAAGCTCTATCAGTACCCAAACTACTGAACATCAAGTAAAAGATACAAGTCATTTAGGGTTGAATATGGGCCTGTCATTTGAGGTGATATCAAAAATAGGTCCACTTTCAGAAGAAACCCGATTAAAAACTATTCCTCGCCGAATGTATTTTGTACCGTGAGCAGAGCATACAACATGAATTTAAACTTTTTTTCCTCACAATGCAGATGGATGTTGGCTTTCTCTATCCAGCAAAAGAGCTGGTCTAACATTTACTGAATTCTTCAACAATTTGCACGCACAGAATTTTAAAATGTTTGGGCGAAAACTAACCTTGGTAGAATGCTCTGTCCCAGGGTTGTGAAAAGTATGGAATATTTTAAATTGCCTGGAGTCTGGAAGGGTGCAATCTGACTACATACTTTAAACAAATCTAGAAATAAGGCTATGGATCGCTCGCCTAGGTACCATTGCATGGCATAGCGGACTTCTTCGAGACAAGGATCAGTGTCTGCGCACGAAGCTTCACCGGAAAGCAGCTCATTCAGCGTAAACCCTTCATTGAAGGGATATTAGCCTTTAGGAAAGATCCAATCGGCTGCCTTGAACGAAATCATGAAGTTCATTGAATGCTAGTGTTGTATCATTCCGGCTAGAGAATATAGAAAGGGCTACAACAAAATATTCTGCCACAGAAGCTGAATCCGAGAATGCGGTCCAATTCTAATGAAAAATGGGGGAGAGTGGGTCCTAAGAAAAATTCTTGCCTAGAACCACAATATTGCATTAACTCAACTAAGTTCATCAATCCTTAGCGTTGCGTTTATAGCTTATGTATGTGCATTGCTTGTGTTAGAGGCTTGTCTCCCGATTGAATTACCACCAAAGAAGCGGACAGTTTACTAATTAGCCAGGCGTTTAAGAATATTAGTTAGGCCCACGCCGATGAGGTTTCCAGAGAAAACACAACGGCTCTTCAACCGTGATAAACTCCTCTACCTAGAAGGAGAAATCAGTAATTTGCTGAAATGAACACCGAAACGCATGCTCTTAGTAGAGCCTAGTTGATCTTTCAGGCGATAGCGGTCAGGAAGTGAGATATGAATGGAAAATAATTCCTTACCATTAATGCTATCAAGCATATTTTATCCCAAATCAGGCAATGAATCCAGAGAACACAGAGAAAGATCGAGAAAAGGAAATAAAGACATTCCCGGGTAGTGTTGCGTAGTGTTACATTTATGACACCTATCTCTATCACACTTCTGGTTACTGCCCGAAATGAAATATTTATAGCGAATATAAGAACTGAGACATCATGCCGAGTGTAAATCACGCATCATACTCATACCCTGGAGGTGGTTTTGCTAAAGCCACCTCCAATAAAACGTTAGCAATTTGGAACGGGATGGGATAAGTCTCTGCCACTCCTCCCAAATGTCCATGAGTCCACGACAATTCCTTTTAACGAATATACCCTCCAGGCCAATATCGTGAATGAGGTGGAAGCAAACCACACCATCTTCCAAAGTTCCTTTCACAAAGTTCAATTCAACTCAGTGGCACGTGTTCACTAAATTGCACTCAGGGGGGGAAGACGTGAAACCCATCCAAGTACAAATTGTAACAGATTAAATAGGTACCACTTACGGATTTGGGTAGGGGGAACTATCTACCGGGTATTGAAAAAGTTCTGCTAAACTTGTTAAGACAAAATGATAGTTTTGATGCAGTTAGAAAATTATTTATTGTTTTAACATATAAATGTTTCAAAAATGAAATATTAAGCAATAATAATTATTAATATTATTATTATCATCATCTAATCCATGCAAAAAGTCACACTGAAAATATTGGAAGTCATACCAAAGGAAAAAGAATTAAACAGCACCGCGGTTAGGCAAAAAAAACAAATTAGCCAATCTTTTAAACTAATCAAGCGTTAGAGCAGTCCCAATATTTGTGGTCAAGGTAATCCACAATCGACATATGCTTGGTACAAAGCACTTAGAAAATTGAGATGTAAAATGACGACCAATTTTTAATGCCATGGAATTTAGATTCTCAGAATGCCCAGTAACACTGGCTGGTTTATAAAATCGCGGCAAAAATTAATGCGGAGGATGATTCACATCATTGACTACCCTAAATAAAATACAAAGAGTTCCAACATCTCTACGATGCACAATGTCTAAATCCAAATCTGATAGTAAATATTTCACAGAATTAAATGCACGATCAAGCAATCTCAGATGAGAGTTACCAGCAGAACTCCATAGAGTAGAGCAATACTTAAAATGAGGTAAAATAAAAGAAAAGAAACACCTGCGAAGAACATCATAATCCTCATAATTTTCTTACATTTACGAAGAATGCCTAATTTCTGCGAGATATCCCGAGACGTGTATTTTAGATGCGTTTCAAAAGTGAGAATCGAATCTTGAGTTTCTCCCAAGAGCTTAAGCTCGTCAGCCTTGTTAATCAACGCTCCATTTATTAAAAAATTGGGATCTTCAAGTAAGAGAGATCAAGAACGACTCACAATTATTTCTCTTGACTTACTAGCGTTCAATTTCATACCCAACTGAAGGCATCAGGAATGAATTTTATTCAAATCATCAGTGAGGCTTTTTGCAACACTTAGTCTCATTGCAGGAGATGGAAAATGAGCATAGAGAGAGGTGTCATCAGCATATGTGTGTTGATGAGCGTCAATCGAGCGAAGATAGGATCGACAAAAAATAAGAATATATGTAAATCCGAATAGACCATCTCAATAGTATTTCTATTTGCTTGTAGTTTAATGCCAATATCTTCCTGATTATTTAGAAGTGAATTTCAATGGTACGCTCAAGATTTTCGAAGACTTTCGCACAAAATTTTTTAGAGGTTGTAATGAACACTGTTAAAATTTCAACGTGAGGCCATTAGTATTAACGATGACTATGAAAAAAAGGAGTAACAAAGTGATTAAATATTACATCTTGGAAAGCAAACATCGGTGTCTGATCTTAAAACAATAACATAAAACTCTTATAGAGAATGCAGGGAACCAATAAAATCCTTTTTCATATTATAGTCTTTACGTTACCACAAAATGCCTATTATGTATTTGTGGGATAAAGAGACGCATTTTTTCTGCCTTATTAAGATTATTTAAAATTTCTAAATTAAAGTATATTAAATGAGTCTCGTTTAATAAGGTAATTTAGTTACTCTCATTCTGCATTCAAAAATTATATAACATTATATTTAACCCTTTAAAGTGCAAGTGGCCCGTCCATGATACTTAATATGGTGTTTGTGCCACCTTGGTATAATTGTTTGATGACGTAAATGGCGTGATTTTCTGTCAGTCAATAGAAATATTTTCGTGCTATCCTCTCAGCCAATCAGAATATTCTATTCCTCATGGCGGCGTCACCTGATACCCTAAATGCTACAACACTCTCATCGGAAACTAAATGAGATGAATTGCACCCAAGTTACTCAAGTTTTCGTCCACTGCACGTATACAGGAATAGAGGCAAGTACATATAATTCTAATTGCTAATAACAAGATAAATGTGATTCACTGTGATATTCATTAAAACTGTTTGATGTGAGGAATAATTAGTAAAATTCACTGTTGATTTAATGGGTATCGGTACCGGCTCTCTGATTGTTCTCCTCGAGTGTATATAGATCCAGTACGAAATACTTCACAACGCCTCCCCCCCACATACATAGACTGAACGGGACTTTTCGCCAATTTAGGGGAGTAAAAATTATGATATATTAGGTTATTTTTGTATGGTGCTATTGAAATATTGTTCCAATAGGAGCTCTGCATTTCATCTTTATTATTTTAAAAGGCCGTTACCTTGACAATTAGTATGTTTCACTTGTCACAAACATAGGGTAAATACTCATAGTGTAGGTATTTGGTGTATATATTATAGTATCTTGAGATAATTTTGAACCTAACAAGATGTGTTCCTTCTTTTTAGCTGTCTCCTTAGAACTTCTATAGCAGAAAAGTTACTAGGAGTAAATGGAGAGCACCACCGAGCAGCACAGATAGCGACTTAGAAGTAGAGAATGAGACGTTGAAGGATATCCTAGAAGATGTCTATAATGTTGTGTGGAACCAGACTTTTTCTTTGACCACGAACATTACCTTACTCCTACAATTTCAGGTACAATTTTCAAATGTATTAAATACAGTTTTAAAGATCCCAGTTCCAGTGGCGCCCGCAGCATATTTTCCAAAGGGGAGGAATCTTAATAAATACGTAAATAGTTTCCGTTACCAAGCAGACAAACACTTAGGACCCTTTGACCTAGCAGCAGCAATGCCCAGTTCTATGTTTTGGTAGAATTACTATAAGGGCAGGGGTTTCTGGGAGTTATATTTAAAGGGTGGATGTTTTGGTGTAGTCGTTTATAAGTCATAGGAGAGTATTGTCATTTATTGTTCACATTCTACTTTTCGAACGTACCAACATTATTTTAGGCAGGTGCGGTATCTAAAGTACGGATTCAGAGTATGCCCGATGAGGAGGGTGAGGATAAGGAAGGCAGTGGCAGCATAGAGCCAGTAACTAAGAAAACCAAAGGAACTAAGTTACATTCAGCTAATAACTCAAAACCACCTGTTGCCTTAGATCGTAAGTGGGAGCAAAAGGACATCGCGATCTTCCTTCTCGCTCCGTTTCATCACCCCATACGAATCTATATGCATGACAAAATGACGTCAACTCCTCCTTCTACACTGATGAAGTTTATACGGATTATCATATTTATGGGGAGTTCACAATTTCCAGCCATTCAAAATTATTGGAAAACCACAAGGAGAGTTAACCAGGTAGCCGACGTGATGTAATACAAGCGATTCTACACTCTAAGAACACTGCTCTACTTTAACAGCAATGAGAATGCAGAATCATCAACAAACAGGATTTTCAAGCTACGACCGATCTTCTACTCTATCACTGGACAGTTTCTTCAGGTGAAGGCTACTCCAAAGCAGTCCATAGTTGAGCGAAAGGTAGCCTACAAAGGAAGCAATACTTGGAACTTGAGGCAGTACATTAAGACAAAACCTGATAAATGGGGATACAAGTTCTTTTGTCGTGCTAGTATAGACTGGCTTCATTCAAGACATACTGATGTATCAAAGGAAAACCACTTTCACCTCCCACCACACTACACTAACACAGTTAGAATCTGAACTTCAAGGAGCTCGCAGATCTTAGTTTTCCTGGCAAGAACAATCTTGCACTGCGTTGAAAGGACGAGGAAGTTGTTACAATTCTGTCTTCAGACGCAGAGTCACTCCAGAGCATCTAAGAAAAAGATTGATGTCGATTTTCGGAAAGTTACCAAGGAATATAATTGTAAGATGGGTGAAATTGACGACTCTGATATGATTATTTACCTCTACAAAACTTTGATGTGCGCTAGGAGGTATCATATGCGGCTGCTTGGCTATACATTTAATATCTATATATGTAATGCTTGGATCCCATATAAACGAGACTGAAAAGCGCTGGAGGATAAATCAATGATACTGAAGCAGGTCCATTTGGATGTCAGATGGTTTGTCCGCTCTTAGAAACCCATGACTAACAGGGTAACGAGGGACCTATTTCAGTTCCTCAGCGGGGCAATAGGTCAGCTGGCCCATTGGATCATCTTCGCTACGACTGCCCTAAACACTACATGCCCATCTTTCTCTCCACTCGCCAGACTTGCAAACACGGCTCCAGGAAGCTAGACATCCATCGCTTCATGTGTGTGTGTGTGCGTGTGTGAAGGGTGTAAAGAGGCTCTATGCCTTTCCGATATTCATAATTGTTTTAAGACATTTCAGATGATCGTAAGTCAATTCTTTTAGCCAGGTTTAAAATATGACATCAAAGATTACCTGAGGACGTGTCACCTCTGCCAAGTAATTGGGAGAGGGAATATTGGGATGAAGTTAGCTCCTCTTAAATCAATACCTATCCTAAGACAGCCTATTTTATTTGTTTATAAGATATATTGCACCAATTCGCGCTCAATAAAAGATGAAATGAATATATCTTGTGTATTATCCATGCAATTATAAAGGACGTAATAAACAAATACACGTACGAGAATCCAATACACAGGGTTGAATGCTTAGGTTATTTTTTTTATTTTTCTTCAGTAACATTCTTAGAGATGATCTCAGGATTACGCGATTTTCCCTGATCGGTTAAGGGTTGACTATTGATAGTGAAACATAAGTGGATTAATAAACAAAATACTAATGCAGCAGGAGAAGAGATTTAGAGGTTTTGTAATTTGCATATACAGCAATCATATTAGCATTGGCGTGAGATCCACCAATATTTTAGACATCAAGCATTCATCTTATTTTTTTCTACATTTCCCTAATTGCAATTTGGCAACATACAGTTATATCAAATTGGATAAAAATTGTTTGTCGTTTGTATTTGTAGTAAGTTGTGATTTACAGCTTAGTGCTTTATTTGCAGTGACTGAGCAGCTAAATAGGCTAAGATGTACCAGTATCGTGATACATGGTGAAATAGAAAAGAAATACCATAAAGTTGCTACAGTAGGGCAGGAACTTTTATTAATTTTTCTGAGTGGATCTTCATGATTTTTAAGATTTTGACTGTGCCAATAGAAATCGACTTAAAATTACAAAACTTGATCATTTACGGTTAAAACTTAAATCAAAGATTTCTGTTGTAAGCGACAGGCACAAGGCTATAAATATTATTTTGTGCTTAATAAATATGTAAGTGCGATTCTTTTGTACTAAATAATTAATATTACAATATTAATTGTATTTATAATTCTTTTACTTTTGTTCAAAAACCATTGAGGTATATGTCTAATTGGAACGAATATTGGGGCATGAGGGAAATAGATTGGAAAGCACTGCTTTAGGATGTGATTAATGACTAACCAGGATAGGTAAGGATGTAAGAAAATAAATAAATAAAGAAAGAATATTCAAACAAAATAGATTCTAATGTGTGTACACGCTGGTGAGTATGTTACTACATGGCCAGGTATGTTTCTGACTCCAAACTGATGCAATTATTTAATTGAAAGAGCCAGAGGGTCCTCATAAATCTTTCATGAGCGACTTAGTTTTAGCCAGAAATTTTGTAAGCTTATTTACTAAGTTGATTACACCCGGAATAATTCCATTGCAGGTCGTTAATGGAGTCTGCTAAAATAAAATATATATTTCTCGATTCGATATTATTGAGGATCAAATGTTCAATAACGAGCAATATTTTCGAACTTTTCAAAAAAATCAAGAAAAAACGTCTCCTGGTGTCCTCATTATCGCGAAATAGTTATATTTACATATGTAACAAGTCTGTAATGTTCAATGTCAGAGATAGCGAGATATACATACTTTTCTACCTTCCACCTAGAAATTAAATAAAGATTTTATTAGTGTCGAAAAATAGGCCCAGGGGTGGTTGGAGTTTCCCCCCGACTCATATATATATATATATATATATATATATATATATATATATATATATATATATATATATCCTATTATCACCAGTGGTGGTGAGGGGGTCGTCGTACTACTCCTTATACTTGGTTCGGCCCGTGCTCTGAATGGGTTTATTGACTCAGAGTGCTTAAAGGTTGGCTACGGAGGGATTGGAATTAACTTTGCCAGCAAGCGACCCGAAGGAAGTTAGATACACAAACAATATGAAAATAAAGTTTTAATGAACGCTAAACAAGAAGATTATATATATATATATATGTATATATATATATATATATATATATATATATATATATATATATATATAATATATATATATATATATATATATATAAATATGGTTCTTTGATAGATAAATTAATAAGTGAAGCTTGGATATCTCACTTGGCTTGTAAGTAACTGTTCACTATGTAAATCCCTATACGCTTTTAATATTGGTTAGCTTCGCGATGAAGTTAGGGAAGGTGAAAGAGGAAGGTTACCTTGGAACCTGATGTTCGGGTGGCACTGGTGAGTGAAGGTGGTGACGGGAGCTTCTTTTTGAAGAGGACCCCACGCTCATAAGCTCTGAGGAATCTTGGGTACCTCTGTGAGGGGTAGCGAAAATCTGGGATGTAGGGAACCAGAGTGAAGCTGTTTGTAGCTTCGGCTCTGAGACGGGTGTACGAGCCTGAGTCGGCACTGACTTGCAGACCAACGGGGTAAGGAGCCTACCTAACTGGAACCGATCTCCTCTCTAAAGAATTGGTGCTTCGACGATTTACCATTTCACCTAGATAGATGGCAAATCCTGTTCCGCCACACGCTGCGCAAGCTCTACTCTCGAGGGTTAAAAGAATTCATCTTTTATACTCGAAACTTGGGAGAAGTTCATATTGCGCCGGAAGTAGATTTGATGTCAAGCGCCTTTCTTCGGGTGGGAGCTGCTTGATTATCTCCTCCATTTCGTCGTTTGTAAACTTCCGGGAACCACCGGAAGCCAAGATGGGCTCTCATCTATCGATAACCAGTCCAGAAGGGATTTCGGTGGTTA
The DNA here is from genome assembly GCA_963969495.1 of Ceratothoa steindachneri. Classification (NCBI taxonomy): domain Eukaryota; kingdom Metazoa; phylum Arthropoda; class Malacostraca; order Isopoda; family Cymothoidae; genus Ceratothoa; species Ceratothoa steindachneri. The sequence continues at coordinate 14,022,838 of OZ018336.1, read as the reverse complement.
GCTGAAATGGTCGGCGGTTTCTTTCGGCAGGAGGAGTGGGGACCAGATATCGGGCCGGTAGGGAAAGTTTTGATAATGCGGCTCGCCCGGAAGGGAGGTGGCAAACGTGGAAGCATTATGCTATTCTCCTACAATTATGAAAAATTGATTAAAAATATGATACGATCGCCATCAAGCTATTTTCTACAATAAAGAGAATGATAGAAATAACGATGAAGAGGATTAATCCAGGAAACTCACTCAATATCAAAATACATGATTCAGTGCGCAAAGAGAACTACTACATAAAATTAAAATTGAGTAAGCAAAGAATATATTTAATACCAAACATCCAAATGTTGTAAGTATCTCCTGATAGATCAAAAGTCAATCAAATTAAATAACCATCATATGTAACTTTTACCTGTTTTAATAATAAAAAACCATGGCAATAATTATTATATGTATTTAAATGCAACATAACATTCAACTAAGAAAACAGCCGTGCTCAACTAATAACTGATGATATGATTATGAACAGAGTATAATCTCCTAGAAATCATTAAAGCCGAATATAGACCGCGCACAAACATTTGAACTATTCCCCTTATAGCTATTTACTCTCTAGTCATACTATCAATAAATTAATATTATATATTTTCATGGTCTTTTTCCAGAAATTATTTTTTTGCCAGTATTTTAAAAGATATAACGGTAAAATGATATAAGCTGCGTGATTGTGACGATTCTAAAAGATAAAGTTTACGTATTAAAACACAGCAAAGGTAGATTACAAATCCTTTCGGTAGCGGGAATATCAAAAGAAGTAGCTAGAAAAGTGATCAAAGATGGAGATTAAATTAAAAAGAATAAGTAGAGATGATACAAGACTAGAAAATAATTAATTGCTCATTTTAAAATTAGGGAGAAATTTGTAGAAGTTTTTCCATTTAATGTCGTTACTTCAGGATGGTGATACACAATCATTTTTAATCAAGTTTCAAGTTACCATCGAGAAAAAACAGCAAATTTGGAATTCAAGAAAACGTTCGGACTTTAAGTAATTAATACTTTTGGGAAAAATCATGATTCAAAACTTCAAAAAATTAATATATTTTCTTTTATTTTAACTTTTGATTTTAATCGACATTGAGCTCTTTTGAAATGTGTTGATCACAATACTACTTATAAGAATTTTTTTATGAAAACTACAAAGGATGTCATTTCTGGGAAGTTTAACTTAAAATTCTATTTTCCTTAGATCAAAATATTGATAAATATAACACTAAACTTAAACTCATGATTCTTATCATGCAGAAAAATATTATGAACCTATGTATGTTTTAATTATAATACCTATGAGAGGTCACAAACCTTAATTACTTTAACTCAATAAGAGGCATTTGATTTTGAATAGTCAAATTATACATATTCTGAAAAAAATCACCTAACCCCTTCTAATGAAGTAACAACCGTAACTAACTCCTTTTAACTAAGATTCAATTAAATCTGGAACTGAGATCTATCCACCAACAGAGATCATTAACCACCATTATTGATCCTTTGGTTTGTCTATTCTTCCGGTGTAATGGATCAATCTTTTTGGCAAATATCTTTCTTGCTTTTGCTATGATCGCAGCATTCAATGTAAAAAACTTCTTACTGTGCCTTCAACGTTTTTACACATTTCTTTATGAGAATCTCAGCTAAATTCTCCCAAATAATGAGAGAGAACTCTTGTTTTCTAATCAATGGAATCGATGAGTTATATATAAACACTGTCAATCAAAACTTTAAAACTATGGTTTCATTGTGAATATAATTTCAACCATTAATACTCATACAAACTGTTTACTTTACAGAGCTTCTGCGAAAATGTTTGCATTACACTATCATATACCTGATTTAGAAGGAATATTCCAATTTGGTGCCAGTTAGTTGGGACATATTCTGGTCGTAGCATCGTAAGCCTTTTTTCAACTGCTTTGTTCCCCTCTCTTGAATGATGAATTTGTGGCATCAATATACATAAAATAACGCTCTCAATATCTCTTGAAATGGTGTGACGTTACACATTAGGTAAAGAAGCACATTGATCTAGGTCCACTTGCACTAGATAATGCGGAAAAAAATCAAAAGTTAAAAAAATATTAAATACATTAGTATTAAGTGCTGTATGCATCTTCAAAAGTATAGTACTTGTTAAAACAACCATATAACTATTTTACCACTCAGCCGTGGTGCTATTTTCTCCCTGTGGTAAAAATATATACAAATAGTTATGAAAGCAATGAATAAATATGGTCAAACATACACATTTTTATTGGTTGATAATCCTTTAATAAAGATTTCACACATTTTCCTTACAAAGATAGTTTTTATTTTAAGCTATTGGATGTTTTCGTTTTTTATCCTTAATTGCTTTAACATGATATTTTATGAGTTTATGAAGATTATATTTAAATGACAATAATATATCTATATACTTATATTTCATTATAATCACTGAATTTTCGTTTTGGCTGAGGGGCTTTAACATCACCAATATCTTTTTTTAAAATAAATGACTCCTTCATATCCTTATTCATCCTATTTCTATATTGTACCTGGAATGATATTTTGTCTGAATTAAAATCACTTAAAGTAAAATATGGGTTATGATAAAGCTAATCTCGGTATATACTGCATAGTAGGACAGGTCATACTTTGGGGCAACCATATATTTTGATTAAATCCTTTAATTAAGGGTGCTTAAATGTTAGATTTTCCGGTGAAGATTTTGAAAAATAACTTTATTTTGTTATAAAATTGTTCCTACCTACATCAATTTCCATTTAAATAAAAGTAAATTTTTCCCTTTCGTCACGAACTTATGTAACTTAATTTTATTTAATCTAAGTACACACAAACAGAAAGTAACCTCAAATTTGCATCTTTATTGACTGAGGAAAGTGTATGCAAAGCTCCACAAATAGCTGCATGGATCAATTTGGGTCATATTCAAAAGTTAAACTTCACCAGAGCACACAAACTTGCTTTGACTCATTTCTGGAGATCAGACGTCTACTTTTATCTTGTTCCCTGATTCCTCCATCCCTCTTTTCATGTGGCAAATACTTGGAAGAAGCCTCAGTCACAATTCTTACAACCCACTCAATGCTCTGTGTATGACAAGGCCAGTCAGTTACTTTCGTAAGAGAGTCAATGAAGTTTCTTAATTCAGAATTAATTAAAGAGCAAGTGAGAGATGGCTCATAGACATCCTCTGAACAAGTGATGAGATCTCCATTCCTGGTAGCATCATAAATGATGTATGGTGTCCTTCTAAACCTTACAAAGCAATCTCCCAGTTGATCATATTCTCCCCTTCCGCCCTGATGGTCTGGATTCTTTTACCCCTTCAGTTCTCTCCGCCTGATCTTCAGAGCAAAGGAGGGTAGGGAGGATGGCTTTACTGTATGCATGCCACGCTGCTCTCTTTACAGTTGGCAAAACAATATCCAACACCTCCTTTCCCTGAGACTTAAAGTAGTGAAGTTGATAAAGAAGGTTCCTAGGTCCCTCAGTCCAAGACTGCATAATCTTAACGTTACACCAGCAAGGTAATATACACCAATGATGAACCAACCAATCAGTCGTAGATTCTTAAAGGCTTTTATTTGAGCTTATGCTTTGAACTCCACAGCCGAAGATGTCTGTTAGCTATGGTCAGCCAGTGACTCTAGTTTATTGTTCATATTTCCAATAGAGAAAGCCCTGTAAGAAGCACTCCATTTCTGATTGCCGATACAATTCTATAGCCGTAGTGTTGATTAGTGAAAAGATCTTGCAATACTTCGTTAGGTATCTTAGTAAGATGAGGACCTTCAGATATTTGATTAGAATTGGGGTTGATATCCAAGTCTGTAACAGAATCAAGGAGCTTTCTTATTGGTCAGGAATATCTGTTTTGAGATCGTGTTCGGCCATGCAGGTTGATAATTAGATGACACAGAGCGAGTTTCCCAGTGTGCAGGTTACAGACCAGCCAAACAAGCTTTTGCCCAAATGGAGCCCCATTTTTCACATTTCTTCAGCATTTATACCTATGTTCACATTCGTAGAGTCTCCTCTAGTGGCCATTGAGCTTTCATCCAAACCCATTTACCTCAGCCATCTAAACATAGCCTTACCGATCTTCTCTGCTTGTGATTCTTCTTTTGTAGCTTTTCCTTAGACAAAGTGGAAGAGGTAATTGCTCCCAGGCTCACTAATGACAGAGTAATGCTCCTCTTTAACTTTGTCTGGAAACACTTTTTCACTTCCCTCTGCCTCCATCATAAAATTTATCACATCAATTCGTCCATCAAAGAGAACAAGAGAAATTCCCCCATTCTCCCTTAAATTTTCCTCAAACTCATGTTCAATAACTGTCATTAGCTTTACCTCTGGTCTCTTAACTTTATTTTTATTAATAACTTTACTTGTATCTTCCTCAATAATGAATCCGGCATCTATTAAAGCTGCTGTTGCTATAGCTACAGTTGGTCTCAAACCAACACGATACCTTATATTAGCAAGAGCAATATTTGGAATTTCATCATAATTCTTTCTATTCCTAGTGGAAGATTCCGGCTCTTGCACAGCTTCAAAGTTACTTCATCCCTTCAAACCTTGTCATCATCAGAATTTTCTGCCTCTAGATCTTCAACTTTTGCCAAAAAATGCTCGATTTCTTTTCTTGCTGCTTTTCCTGCTAAAACAGCGCTTTCCTCATTACTTTTTCTTTTTTTTTCTGCTATCCTTTCTTTTTCTTTCGTTTCTGAAGATCTGAATTGTCTATTATACTCTGGAATATCAGGACCTCCAAATTGTAAAGTACCTTTACTTCAAACCTTCTCCTTTGGGTCCTTTAATAAAGGCCAGTTCCCTAAGTATTTTTTCTCTTTGCTACAACAACAGTTCATGTAGGCTTCAGTCTCACAGACATTGCAACCCACTTCCCCACAACTGAAAATTTGACATTTGCATGTCACTATATGAAATAACTTATCTAGTTTTTTAATGAACCTCTATTTTACTTCAATTTTTCCTTTACCAAGGGAAACTTTTACTGCCTCCTACCACACCTCCTACAGTTTTGATATTATTGTGACCCTTTGATTTACAACAGGTGGGTTGAAGAGAGCATTTGCTTTGGTCCACGATTAATCAAGCCCTGATACATGTCTTTTACCAGCTGGTCCACTTCGTAATTTCTCGGGTCATCTTCACTTTGCTCCCTCAGGTAGATGCCGTACCTCAAAATATCTCTTATTGTTGATAAGTCAGACACCATCATCTCTTGCCTAGTCCCGACAAAATTAGTCAGATAAAAACTTGATTTGGTTCTTGTCTTGATTTTCACCATTGTCACACTAATCGCAGGTATATCTGCAAATGAAAAGACGGCACTTAGATTAAGAAATAATCTCTACCAAATAATCATATGTTATTCTAAAATTATCCAAAGCCTTTACTAGCTTTTAAATAAAACTTAAATAATTTATAAACAGCTACTAGTTACACTAGTTACCAGAACTAGCAACACTACTAGAATATTTCCTTCCACTGAGTAATGAGTACTGGCTACGTGCAATTTTTCGAGTTAGATCAAACTAAATTAAGGGTCATTTTTAAAAGGTTTCCTACTTCTCATGTCTCTCTAATATATTTTTACATTTTTTTAGACAAATATCTTTCAGACTACATAAATGTCGTGATGATAGAAAACGGTAAATTTGATCCTTTATGCGTAAGTAAGATAATAGTAAAATATAGTAAATGACCTAGAACTAGCAATATTTTAACTTCAAATTAATGCAGCTTAGATCAATAAGAATTTAACTTTTCTGTCAAAAGTACGTTCTTTTAATCAATATTCATCATTGGAATACCCATCATCACCAGTTTCATAAGATTCTACAGTATGACCTGCCCTACTGCATAGTTTTGCATGAAAAGAGAGACTTGAAGGAAGTTGTCAGACAACCGCTTTTTCCTACGAGAAATAGGTTTCAAGTAAAAAAGGGCAATTACAGCAGAAGAAACATCTGTGGAAGATAACACAGAAATTCTCATTAACCTGCCCATGCCCCATAACTCGGTTCCTTTGTCCTCTTCTTTTCCAGAAAAAATAAAATAGAGATATATTACAGATATACTGCATACATACTACAAGATATTTTTGGTACTAATGTTCTGTGGCTATATTTTACCTTAGGAGGAGAAATACACGTGGTTTTGGATGGTCAATCTACATCAACATACAATGTATAGTAAATAATATAAAACCACACATGAATGTGAAGAGATGATGTCCTTTTAGCAGCTTCCCTTGTTCTTAGTCATTCTGCATAAATCACTCGAATATCTTCACCAGACTTTTTTCATTTTGCCCTACCTCCTTTGCCTTTATTAATAAAAATTCACGCCGCTTTATATTATGAATTTTACTCAGTTTAAAATCAAAAGATTTGAGTGATTTAATTTATATCATAACCCTTGGGATAATACAAGAAAAGAGCAAATCTTATACTGCATTTTCCTTACAATCGAATGTTTAATTACAAGAATTATATCTGATTCCCTTTAATTTTTACCCGTGGATTCTGGCAACAATTTTGATCGTATTTATTACCTAAAACTACTCAAGGCTATCTGATTTCCTTACCTTAGTTTTTATATTCATGTTGGGCATGTTTGGTTCACCTTCGGCTTCATAAATTGTATTGCAACGTTTCAAAGAGAAAGTTCACGAAATCGCAGAGACCAGGCCCTAATGTATCCCACGTAATTTCCTCTGAGCTGTAAAAACTTCGCCCTTTACCCCTGTTTTTATCGTGGTTTTCATTTAGGGCAATCTCAATCATGATTAAACACATTTCATCTCCTAAATAGTATAGCTTCGGCATTTTGCATTAGTGTTGTATCATAAATTTAGATATTTTTTATTCCATCATTTAATCAGACATAACAATGAGCCCAGTAGTACATGTTGAATTAAGACATTCATCCTTCTTCTAATTGAGTTTCCACAACACAAGCAATGGTCACTCTAACACTTAACGTTTTCGTTCAATAACATTGCCTGATTTTATAACATTTGAGAGAAAGCATGTAGGTTTTGAAACGGCATTTAAATGTCTTCCCTTTAGGAATTTGAACTTTAATTTATTGCAGATTAATTTCTAACCTAACCACTGACGAAAAACGAGTGAGAAATATATAATTTTTTTAGGAATCATTATCTATGCTTTATAAAAGCTAAATTGATAAAGCTCTTTCAAAATTAACCGGATGATATGAATAATTTTTAGGATTTATTATTAATCTCTGCAATAAAAAAACAATTATTCGGGAATAATAATAACAGCTTTTATAAGTTCAACAAACTACAAAATTCCCTCATGAATATGTATATCTTTTGAAATCTGTAATGGTCATGTAATAATTTATTATAACTTTCCGTTAATATATTTTAGAATCGAATGGCAATCTGTGAATGATGTATACAACCGCCGCCAAAACTTTTCCCACACAGAGGAAATTTTAGGAAAGTCGATGAATGTAGAGTCAGAAAATTTTTATTTTTATATCAATATTGATATAACAGTTATATAAAGAGTCGGGGTAATTTTTTTCTTCGTAAAAGCATGCTCTTCACTAGGGTGGGATACTTAGAGGTGTAAGTTGTCCCACTCCTCAATGATGACTGCCATTGGCTGCTCATTGGAGGATGGCTGGTGAGATCTTACGGCCTGTTTCAGGTCCTGCTAGTAATTTTCCAGTGAATTTATATCTGAGCTAGTCGATGAGAGTGATACTTTTGTCACGGAACAACTGTATGGTCGAAGCTGAAATTGTGAAGCAGTGCATTTTTCTACTGGAAAATTAAATTAATCTCATTTCTGGATAGCTATCGGACTATGGGCAGCATGTAATCTCTCAGGACAGCTTGGTACTTCTCTGAATTCATTATCTCACTACCATTACAGAATGGCTACCATGCTATTCTGATCGTATTATGATTACTAGGTTCCACTGATCCACTCTTATCCTGCAAAAATTACCGTTGCCTGCGGTCGAGAACAGATGGCCCCAAAACATCGCTTGTGTTGAAAGGTTTTCATTGGTATTTGGGAATATGTTACGGTAAATAGTGATGCTAGGTAATTCTAAACCATCTCGATCTTAGGTGTTTTAACTTTTTAGGATACTTTTTGACAACACTAGAATGTTATTTGCTGAACCGCCGTGCAATTTGTTGATAGCTGAGACACTCTTATGGCAGCATGAGTAACAGACATCTTTCCTCAATACTATTTTTGCCACTAACCTAACATTACCAGGAAATATCGACATTAAATATCGTATTAATGAACGAGTAACATGTAACGAAGAAATTTTGACTGTAACATACAAAATATTGATCTCAGAATTTCCTAATTTCAATGGCATAGCGAATTTAGATATTTTAAGGAAAATTATAAGGAATCTTGTACTTCTCTTTTGCTTTTCAGTTGTATTGGACACACTCTTACAAACTTACACTACATATTCTGTTACAGTACTCGGCAAAAGATTTGAACCCAAAATATATATATTTCAATTAGTTTTTAAACTTTATCTCATAGGTATAATTATTTTAATATTCAAATTATGGAAGGTTTAATTATGGAAGGTCCGAAATTGAAAAAAAATAAGGAAAGAACTACAATCATAGGCTAAAACTAAAAACTTGCTCCCATTCATGTATCTCTGCTGTTCAATCAGAAAAGTAAAATGATAAAAATTATAGATGAAAAATGTGTAATTATAATCATGTTTGTAATAATATTGGGTTCAGGAAATGTTTCTTTCCAAAGAAAAGTGTTCAATCATTGTTGCATCAAGGAGCACCAGCTTGTGTATTATTACTGACGTTAAAAAGACTCCTTAGACTGCTGTGAAGATATTTTGTGGAAGGTTAGAAAATGAAATGAACGTAAAATTGCTAGCTGGTAAGGTTTCAAATCAAGAAAAGACATCTGAAGACCTTCAAAGTTCGCAAGTTTCCTCGAAATAAAGCATACTAAATACTCTTAATACACTTTGTAGCCAAATTCCCGTAATAAAATATGTCAAATTTTCAACGTTAACTAAACTTATTGTTTGGAATGAAGCCTAAGGTCCACCTTGAGTCCCTCTCATTTTAGGTAGAGACCAGGTGAGCCTAAGCTAGATCTCTAAACGCAAGGAGAGAGAACTATTCTCGCGTGGGAAAACTTCCAAGCGGCTGGTAACATTCGTGTTAAATCAGTCGGCATATCCACCGCTGAGATGTACTTTTCAGAACCTCCCACCCTAGAGGCGAGGGTTGACCGGAAGAAAAAGCTACCTCGGTCGCCTTATCTCGTCTGGGCCTAAAAAGACTGGGGCCAATGGTTACTCCCAAGAAACTGGCCTGCCTCGAGGCTTTCTAGCAAGGAATCCAGCTGGGTTTTTAACCTAAGGTCAACTGTTACTCGTCAGAGCATACCACCTGTTCTTTGGCAAAGACACAGCCCTTCGTCTCGAGTCGAACTTTGGAGTTACGTCTCGTCAAAAAAACAGATTGTCGTGAGTTTGACCACAGTCATTCGGCAAATTCGTAAAACGACTTTTTCTTTAGAGAATTGCGCAAACCACTCTTCTCATTACGTCAAGGAATCCTTGCCTCTCGTCTGAGATTACTCAGCACAATTTGAGAGTGTTTCACCCAGGCTGGAAATTACCTTACTCCTGCTTCTGGTAATTTCGACCCCTCCGTTAAGAGCACGACGCCCCTCGAGCTGCCAAACTAGCTCACCTCGTAAGAATCGCTTCTCTCACCAAGAGTCAAGTCGTCAAGGTAAAACCCTTTTAACCCTTTTCGAGGATAATTCCCCCCTCTTGTCCTCTTCACCTGATATCCTCCTTCCACCCCTTTAAATGTACTCCTCAGTATTCACCAAAATTTTCCTGTCTGACCAAGTCCCATATTTTGATAGCCTAAACTGATTAGTATTTGATTTATTATTTCATTGGGAGCGACATTATTCTCCCATTCATTTGCCTTTGTAGACATTTCCAAAATTGGCATGATTTGTGTAATTGAAGGTTATTTTTGTTATAAATCTTTTAATATCCTTGAATAAAACCTGGCATTTAAATCTTCCACTTGGCCAACCATTATTCTCCTCACGCAATCGCCTCTTATTAGCCCTATACAGTTGGTCTATCCATCTGGGTGCCTGCAACATATGTAAACTGCATTCTTTGCAGCAAATGTATCCACTCACGAATACCATGACACCTACTAAGCTGCAAAAATTAAAACTAATACTGCCCACTTTAATAATACTACAATTTAAATGGCTCTATACAACCTCTCGGTAGCTCCTTTGCAAAATGTTTCTCTATCACCTTGTTTCTTAGATTGGCAGGCGGTAAAGACTTTTCACTTTATATTCTAGCAGACCACCAATTCTTTAGTTACCTATCCCATTTACATAAATCGATTTCTTTATATAAATTCTTTTCCAATTTACTCTAGTTGCTACATATTATTGCTGTATATTCGCAATATATACTACACGTTCAAATTTGCGCTTCATCTTTGATCATATATCAAGGCGAAGCACTTCATTAGATACAACAATGTAAATTAGAAAGTGATTCCTTGACCGTTTTTCTTCCGATTGGATCGCTGCAATTATATTATCTATACGGGAACCTAATTAATCTTCACTTTCTAGGTCTACGATGTGCAAACGCACTGTCTTGCTTTTTGATTGAGTAGGCTCTTAAAGAATTGTCTCTTCTCCAGCATCAATTATTTTTAAACAAGCAATAGAGTTCCGGTGTTAATATGAAAATTAACCCTCTTCCTCGGTCTAGCTTCATTCGTTACTCAAGTAAATAATATTTCCTGATTTTCAGAATTATTTCTTTTGCTTTTATTATTCGGCAAGAAAATCGGAAGATTATAATTATGAGCGTTTCTCACTAAGATCGCAATGCCTGTTGAAACTTTCTTGCGCAAGTTGGCTGTAGCGCCGGGAAGTCTCGACTAACTCGCGTAGAAGAATAGCCCTACCTTATGCTGTCTTCAAAATAGGTGAGAGGTTATTCTTCATTGCAGTAATTTTTTCGTTTGGTTACCATTTCATTCGGTCAAGCCTAAATTTTCACGATCGATTTCATTCTTCACACAAGCGCAACAGGAAAACATTGAATTTTGAACGTATTTTTTTGAATAAAAATACAGTTTCCTACTTTTACAAAGAAAACTGCATTTATGGGAACCAAAGTAACTTTTTAATTCCTTAGTATTCTAGAATTAAAAAAGTTTAATAGGAGCAATTAAATTTTAGAATTAGATGCATAAATAATTAGAAAAAAATAAATAAGTTATATAATCCGAAATGAGGAATTTTAGGTGTGAAATTATTTAAGCCCAACATGCAAATCTGAACTAAAACGAAAAAAAAAAAAAGAATGAACAGATGGAGAAAGAACAGCAAAATAAACAACAAGTAATAAAATGGGGGAGTTATATAAATAATAGGGGAGTTTTTTGCTGAGGTAGACTTAGCAGTCAATTAATATGAAACTACGTGAGGAGTGGAATTCCACCGAAATAAGGTCTTCGTGAAAGAAAGTGAGTATGAACAACACTCTTCAAATGTGATTTTCTTCCGCAGCAAATATTTATAGCGCATTATTTAACCCATTATTGCATAACGTACAATCTTTTAAGGAAATTTTAATATTTTTATGTTTCTAGTTACCTTAAGGGAAGTATTTGGACAAAATTTTATGATTCTCCTATTTTTATATGTTGAGGTCTCCAGAAAAGAGCTTCCCACTTTTACAAAGAAAACAACTACATTTATGGAAACCAAAATAACTTTTTAATTTATTAATATCCTAGAATAACGGAAAGTACGATAGGATCAATTGAATTTTAGAATTAGATGCTTAAATAATGGGAAAAAAGTTAAATAAGTCATATATAACTCCACTCTTGTCATTCTTTTATCAATGACGAGCGTTGTCTGATCGACAACGCTCATCATTTTTAAGAATAAAAATGAGTGAACAAATGATTAATTATGATTTTGTTTAAAATGGCGAAAGCCTTTAATTTGTTGCAATCTAAATTTCCTCTGTTTATAGCATTCTTTTCATTTTGACGTTGTGGAGCTGTGTGGCAATGAATGATTGAGGGAAAAGAAGCTTGAAGCCAGGCGAATAAAAAATAAATAATTCAAAGAGTGAGTGCATACAGTTCTTCTCTACTTACTTAAAATACTGTTTCCAGGGTCCCAGATTATGAACTGTACATAGATTTAAGTCCACAGACACAGACCAGCAACCCAATTTCAAGCTCGGAAGATACATCAGCATTCAGAACAGATCTTCATGAAACCTAAATATGCTTACAAATTTACACCATTTATAGGTTATATTCATTTCATTAAAAATTATTGCACGAGTGTCATGAACTATATAATCTACAAATATTTATAAACACAGAATTCCAGTTAAAACCATTAGCAAATAACAAGCAAAGTTACAAAAATATATTTAAATATTCAAAGCGATAGTATTTAAATTAGTAGAAATGTTTTGCAAAAATTTTTGTTTCATGGCAGTAAGTAAAAAATAATTGAATAAATGATTGCATTTTTTAGAAGTAAAGACTCTCTATTTTAAATAAACGTGCCAAAATACTCTTTTCTGCTCTGAGGCGTTACACTTTTTAATAGAGTGGAGGCTCTTTTATTTCAACATTAATCACAGCTCATCATAAACATTTGCAAACCTAAATTCTAATAGGAAATAAGACACCGGCAAACTGAGGAAACGTTTGCTATTTAAATAAAGCCTGACTAATACTAAAAACAACAAATCCACAAGTAAATGAAACAAACGAAAATAAACGAGAAAGTACTTGAGTGAAAAAACAATACTGAGTAAATGAGAAAAATTACTCTGAACACATAGGTATACCGTCTCTCTCCGGTACCAGAGAATGAGCATACCCATCCATATTAGAAGGAACAAGCGTCTGTATTTCATTTATCCCATAGTGTGAAGGGCAACGTGCGCAAAGATTCCCAAGCATGAACATTCAATAAGAATGTGCCGGGCACTCTGGTTGACGACTCAGGCATCATAGTAATGTGGAGGGGAATAACCGATCATATAGCGGTGCCTCCATTGAAGGTCTTAGATACTAAGATGAAAAAAGGCGACATGGACCAGTTGGGCTTTTGGTGTGTAGGTTCACGTGGAAATTACCTCGTAGTGGAGGGCAACTTTAGATTCACGGGAGACGTCTCCAAGCTCACAGATACTGTGAGCCAGGAAGTGCGGATGTTTCAATGCCATGAAATCTCTTAGCTCACTATTTGAGCTGCTTTTAATTAATCATAATATCGTCTCCAAACCAACACGATGAGTAATCTTCTGTATCGAGTGATTTATTGCAAATTGATCGGCCGTGAAGTCAGACTCAGTGCCCAGTTGACCTTCGTTAACTTGAAAATAGGTGGATATTGCGTAGAAGCATATTTCTAGTAGTATTTTTAGCCATCCAATAAATTACCATTTCTACAGCAAACCGAATTAATTTCAAATGTCTTATTTTAAAGTCCTTCGACAATTAGAAAATTGACGCCTAAAGGAATACTCTAAAATATACGAGAGAAGCTCTTTTTGCAAACAAATTACGGCTATTGATAAAGGGAAGAGTTGAAAGGTCTGTAAAAGACTAATGGGAAATAATTTAGGGTCTCTCATTGAAATAAGTGCTGTCACATAAGGAAAGTTGAAGATACTAAGAGCTGCACACAAAAACGCAATTACGCTTTCGCTAATGGATTAATAGTATAATTAGCCTATGTAATTGCTAGAAATCGACTTTAAAGTAATCGTGAAAGACAATTTTCTCAAACTAAAAGCAGTTTTATGAACTTAAGTTCTTTACAAAGCCAAAATCTCCTCTGAAATCCTCTATATTACTTAAATATGCAACTTTTTATGGAAAGGCCCAGCTCATATGATATCTTTTCGTGGCAGTTAAAAGAGCTCTTCCAAGGGCTGAATGAAGAGCTGACTTAGTGACAAAATTTGCTTTTTACCGCCAAATTATAATTGCGTCATTGCAAATAATTCTCGATATATATATATATATATATATATATATATATATATATATATATATATATATATATATATATATATATATATATATATATATATATATATATATATATATATATATATATATATATATATATATATCAGGAAAATTGTTAAATCCAATGAAAGATTCCAAATATGTTAATAAAACCACTGTGGAGGAGCGTAGTATTTATTATCTCGAGACCAGTTTCAGCATGGAGTTTGTTATGACAGCCTCAGTAGAACACTAAGAATGCATGTAGTCTCACTAAGCATGCAATATATATATATATATATATATATAAATATATATATATATATATATATATATATATATATATATATATATATTTAAATATATATATATATATATATATATATATATATATATATATATATAGAGAGAGAGAGAGAGAGAGAGAGAGAGAGAGAGAGAGAGAGAGTTTACAGCAATCCAATTGGAGTTTCTAATCGGGAGATGTGAATGTAAGTTCATTAAGGATATCTTTTAAGATTAGATCTTAGACTTGGGGACTGCATTTGTATTGCCCAACCAAAAGGTTAAAGTTGGAGATTTCATCTATAAGGGTGGATTCAATCAACTTTCTTTTGTGGAAGTCCATAAACGGGTAGATTAGTTTGGCCTGTGGTAAGTCTATCGGATGGTTAAAGTTATTATTGTGTGTGAAAAGACTAGAGGCTCTATTTTCCTCTCTAATATCTCCTCTGTGTTCGTACATTCTCTTATCCAGATTTCTTCCTGTTTCGCCTATGTAACATAAAGGGCAGTTAATTTCTTTGCATGGTTTTAAATAAACTCCTGGTTCATTGGTTCCTTCTATAGGTTTGGTGGTAGGGAATGATTTTTTAATAGTTGAATTGTATTTGAAAGTGCTGCGGTTTGGGGAAAAGATAATATTTAAACCTTTCAGTAATGGAGAAAATGGAAGGGAGAGGAGTTTCTTTTTATATCTGGGTTCCTACTTTTAGGGCAATAAAAGTTGACTTGGCATTGGATAAGCATTCATTGATGATATGGAGCGGATAGTTTATAAATAGTTTATATATAGATAGTTCTATAAATGTACGGGTGGTGATAGTAGTTTCATCTTACAAGAAACATGTGTCACAAATTCTGAAAACCTCTCAAAAACAAACATAATCATTACAATGGCTTTTGAAACTTTTATATCATGATAAGAGTAAAAATGGATGTAAGAATTGGAATTAGTGGTCTTACAGTATACAGAGAAGGTATGTAGGTCATTTACCCTTACAATTTTGACAACAAAGAAAGGTAAACAATTATTATTTTCCCATTCCAATTTGAATTTTCAGGTAGGGTGTAGGGTATTGAGGTTGTTTAAGAAATTGTTAAAAGATTCAAGTTGATTTAAAGGCCACATCGATAAGACGTCATCAACATATCTGTACCATACAAAATTTGGGGATGGAGTCACTGAGGGGAGTAGAGACCTTTCAACATGTTCCATAAAAAGATTGCACATAATGGGTAACAAAGCATTACCCATACTTAGCCCATGTTTATGGCGGAAGAAACCGATATCACTATTAAAAACATTTTCAATAACGCAAAGTTCAACTAAGTTAACAATGTTTGTTTGGGGTAATGGAAGGTTTAATCTCGGGTTCCTTAATACATTAGAAAATAATACTTTAAGGGCTTCATTAACTGGTACATTGGTAAAAAGACTTTATACATCAAAGTTCACTAAGGGACTGCCTTTGATGATCAAGTCTACCTACGCCTTCCTGTGCTCTATGTGGAAGAGAGCCTAGAAGAGGGCTTCCTTCCTTACATTTCACAGTTCTACGGGTAGCCTTTGAGTTCCTTGTTGGCCTCAGCGTTGTCCTGGTCCCCAGCGTCACCTATCTCCTCCATCTCCTCAGGTTCCTCCAGAAGCTAGGTGTCACGCAGAGACTCAGGACCAAGCGACATGCTGGTGTCACCCTGCTGGCTCTGGTCCATTTCACTGTCTCTATTAATCACAGGTGTACTGGCTCTGAAGCTTACCATACTTAGCATACTATCAGCTCTATCACTATCATTAGACACGCGCCTGCTCCTGTCTCTGCTAAAATATCTATTCATGATCTATAAAAGTCGAGAAATGCAGTGAAAAACAATTTAAAGAATGTTACTTTACTTAATTAAACACGGGTCAGAATGCTAAAGCCCCGTCCACACTACAGAAATTTATTCTTTAACAAGTTGAAACTTTTGAAACAAGTTTTAACTGCACCACAAAAGCAAAGATATCGTGACAGACAACCTTTTATTACGAAAGCCAGCAGGCTACTGATATGACGCAGCAGGGTTTCCAGATTTTTTCAGCAAAAGTAGCAGAAAAATAGCTAAAAAGTAGCCTAGTTCATATTTATATATACAGAGCTGGCCGTAGCCATTTTGGCGCCCTAGGCAAAATAACGACGTGGCGCCCTCCCCCATCAATAACTTATTGCACACAATATATTTTTTAAGCCAGTGCAAACAGAATTAGATGAAAATAAGGTATATACCCACCAAACAGCTACACATGATCAACTTTAAAAAAAGTTTTACAGCACACATGAAAAAATTCAACTCCACTTTAGATGCAACAAAATGCGCCAACGCCCCAATGTGTGCCGCAGAACATTATTTGTCGAAGGTCGTCTTTGCTTTGCGGGTAAGTGACGGTTCGGGTGACTGCCGAAAATTGCTTCCGTCGGCGCTTATTCAATCAGTGTTTCAGAGTTTCCGTCAGTCGTCAGTCCTCCAGCGAAACAGAAGTCTGTCAGTCACCGACTGACGGACTACCCACCACTGGTATTAAGAAAATACTAGCGCTCTTCGAAAAAAAAGGAACGCTAGTGTTTGAGCAGCAAAGTTGGTTCAATGTAAAATACTTGGTTAAATGCTTGTTCTAGAGATGAGCTGCACTGCTCACGTAATTCCAACTTTAATCCGCTTTTTTTTTCCTCGTCAGTATTTTATTAAATTTAAATTGTCTTTTATGGTTAAAGTTTTCTGCAACCAGGTTAAGTAAACTGTATCCTTTGCTACTAGGAATAATCTGTTCTGATTGCGCAGCTTTCGCTCAGTACCTATATAAATTAATTAAGCAATAGGATCATATATTTTTAAGAGTTTGTTAGGTTGTTTGGGTATATGCATTTGGTAGAAGATAAAAAGATGCATAGTTTGTGATTAGTGTGTTTTTTGTTAATGTTTTTAAGTTGAAGATAATTATAAAAGTTTATGGTATTACCTACATAACATAACCTAAATTCTTTCACCCTGTAAAGAACCCCGGCTCCATTCGGCGGTCTTTAACTTTTATTTGCTATATACCGCTTGATAGGTTTTAAATCTTGCAACTTTATCGTTAAAATTGAATCACTTTTGATTTTGATTTTCTGAACTTGGTACCATTGCACATCATTAGCACTGCTGAAATTTTGCACAAACGCGAAAAACCTGGTTGTTTGTTTCTTTACTGTTTTACTTATGCATATATTTTATTGATATATATCTAATTCATATATTAAATTGATATTTAACGTATCTAGACAAGAGCAATTTTACGAGTTACTTCAATAAATATGATCTAGCTACAATAAAGATAAGCTAGGCAATAAAGCTTGGTATAGCTATTCTTCACCTGTTCCTTTTACTCCTATTTTCAGATGCATTTAAACATAAGAAAACCGTTGAAAATAATTGCTCTCGGATGTCATATTAAGGAGAAAAGCTGAAGTTTTCAATGTTTATTAGAAGAAGAAATCTACACCTAAAGAAGAAGAAGACTACTCATCTCAAACCAAGATTAGGTCGATTACTGAAGCATCACCAAAGCAAAGCTTTCAGTCAAATATACCATAATAGGAATAGAAAAGATTAGCTAAAGAGATAGAATCCTAAAGCAATTTTAATAAGAATAAATGATAATAGCAGTTTGATCACTTTATAGCAACAAACACTAAATTGACAAAAATAAAAATAGACACAGGTATAAAAAGGAAAAGCGTGTTTCTCACGAAGAACAAACTTATTACTCTATGACGTTAACTATAACAACCTTTTATTCACTGGACATTTATTTAAAATAATAACTCTATACCAAAAGTAGCAGGATGAGAATATGAGATTGCTTCAAAACCAAAGACAGAAGTGACCCACGTAACATCCTTGGATGGGGTCTGCCTACGAAAATTGGGTTAAATGACCTTTATTTATTAAAAAATGGAGAAAGGTATACATAAAACCTAGGGTTCAAAGTCAAGGGCAAAACCATAAGCGACTCGAAAGCCCATTCTGTATACTAATTATATTGCCCCGCTGAACAGCAATATATATTCTCTGGTCAAACCATCCCGCCTCCCTAGTGTCACCAATAGTTTCCATGAGAATAGAACTTATTTATTTAATAACTCCTGCACTTGAAGGAACAAAAATACTTTATTCTTTTTGCATTTTCTGCAGCTGTTGCAGCTGAAGCTACAGACATCTGACCTGTTAGCAACATGCGCAAAATTAGTATTTACATATGTCACATCCCAACACAGACTCTTTCCATTCCTAGAAGGAAACATTGTTATCCCATCTGTACGGTTAACATCTCCTCAGTCAAGTACTACTGGCTCCAAAACAGATGGCAATCCCGCCCTTCACAGGGATAATATGTCATTGAGGGGAGAGTTTGTATGTATCTTTCCAGCAACCAGCTGACAGGACAAGAGGTGCAGAACTAGAGGATCACGATCAGATCGACATTTACACCTATGTGTCTCACAAGTTGGCGCACCCACCCTCAAAACTCGGGCAACCCTAAGGGTTTAGGGATCCAACTAAGTTTCCAAAGATTTTTAGGGATAGCTGACAACCTACAGCCACTATCAGGATGCTCCACCGCTACTAGATGGTCCCTTGTAACCTGATATGACCGATCTTTGAGGACATTCAGTTTGGAGAGAACAAGGTGTAGATCCCAACATTTCTGCTTCAACTTTTCTCATTATCAGGATCAACGGTATTGTCCCCAGGTATCTTACCTCCAGAATCTAATAGGTCCAGCCACCCTATCCACTTGAGCCACAACGGTAACCAGTGAAAATCTAGCTTGCATTAAACGCATAACTGAAATCAAGGATAATATTTATCCAGGGGAGCAATGTCTTCTGTCAATCTTATTGCTAAGCAACCCAGCCCAATTGAAAGACTTGCCTGAGTCCATAAATCTCTTGAAGGGTCAATATTGATTAGTCTGGGGACAGCATCTTTTACAGAGTCATCAAAAAACTCAAAGATGCCATCTCGTTGTAGGTGGGAGAGGATCTCAAGATATACTGCAACTTAAGTAAAGAAAATGATTTGTGTGGATCAATCAATTGTTGGCGGAATATCAATCGTATTAGAGCTTCATGTTTTGTATTTATAGCCTGTCTGATTGCTTTCCCAGTGATGGGAGAGCTCAATACAGAAAAATCATCCAAAGCCACAATCATATATTAAAGGGAGAACTGATTAAACTTTTGAATAATGATTGGGTATGATCATCATTTATGGTAGTCAATTCAAATTTAGAGCTATTAATCTCAAGCCATATTTTGTTAAATTAAAAACTGATTGAATTAAGGTAATCAAAAACATTGGGAGGAGGGGGGGTAGTTGCAATTAAACCATCTGGTTTTAAGCTTTTAATGATCTTATCTATACCGAATAAAAACATTCCAGGTCTCAGTGTTACTCGCTGTTGTATGCCAGTAGCAGAACTCAAAATCTCACCACCATACAAGAGTCAGGTTGTCTGGGAGTATGCTTGATTTAACATTTTGCTTAAAGAAGGCATCTTCTCATAGGCAGCCCCAAGGAAAAGATCCTTATGAATGCAATTAAAAGCCTTCTTCAGGTCCACCTTCAAAACGACCCGCCCTGGGCATCACTGGTCAAATATTACTGGGTTGAATGGGCACCGCCTTACAACCTCCCTTAGTAGCAAATCCCTAATTTACTGGTCTAAGGTGATCATCCAAAGCCTGAGACACATGTCATGCAGCTACCTTGGCCGTATGGTGACGGGAATTACACCCCGCAGCAATAGGGCACACTCGTTGCCTCGAGATTACGGGGAAGTTGGGACATTTTGTTTGTCTTGATTTCTCTCATATCTCGGAAAAGCCTGATTCACTATGAGCAGCAAATGTCGTAAGGCGATATGTTAGAACCAACTGTTTTTAAAATTCTTCTGCCCGAGGGAGAGAGGACTATGAACGAATTAGTCCATTTTGAGCGTGGCTAAAATTATAAATACAAATCAGAGTGCAATTAAGTTTCAGAGTGCAGTAAGACTTCAGAGTACAGTTATGTTGGCAAATGCTTAGCTATCTTGGAATGTTCTGTGGTAATAAAAACGGAGTTAAAAATATACTTTACTAATATGCAGATAATATATTTATAAAATTATAAGGGTTTTAATTAAAGTATATAAACATAGGAGACCTACACAAGTCTTTGCTTCAAAGAGCTACGTGGGCGTTGTCGACCACCGTACATACAAACCTACAATGACAGATGGGACACACAAATAACCTTGAGCGCACGTGAAGTCAAATGACGGGGCTTAAAAGCGGTGTGGGGCGAGAGCTTGCACAGGAGAGATGCGCGTTGCGGTTAGCTAGAAAATTTGGTCCAAGGGATTAGTCCTACCTTGTTAGAGACAGCGTAGTGTCCAAAATAATAGCTTCTTGACAAACGACTATTCCGCGAGATGAACTCAGATCTTGCCTTCGGGTTTAGAATACCGAATCGAGAATTTGACACGGCGCGTTGATATAATGAGTACCAAAGAGTACGGGGTTTACTTTCACGAGATCATGGTGGATGCACGAAGCTTGACGGGTTCTGCAATGGTTCCCGCGAAACGAACGTGCACGAAAGAATGGGAAATACTCGCGGATAATCATGACACAGGCGGTTACCTACTGCTGTCTAAATCCGGCGTCAAATGTTTTATAGGAGTGAGACGGAGGGGCATTTATCCGCGTCGGAAGGGAAAGTGTTTCACAGGACAGATACTTCGCCGGGCAAGGTGGACTTTGCCCGATTCCCGATGTCGCATGATAATCTCTGGCGGAACACTTCGTGCTCTTAAGCACATCTCAGTCTTTTGCGAAGTCGTGTTTCAAGCCCATCGCGGCCTTCGTGATTTTGTGCCTCGTTAGTGTGGATTAAAAAGGATCGACCAGGTGTGTCCTCTCTCTCTCCCTCTCTGACATCAAATAATGAATGATATAACAGCATTTTTCTAATCATGATTCTATTCAATTCTATCAACTCATAACCGTTTTCAATATTCAAATTTGTTCTCTAGATTGACCATCTTCTTCCTTTCCTCCCTCGTCCATTTTTTTTTTCTACACTCACTGCAAAAGTCTTCTTGTCAAAAAAGTTTCCAATTCCAATTTGAGAAAGAAAAGCGCTACAAAAATTATCCTTGGTTTTTCCATCCACGCACCTTGCTTGATGGTTTCTACCTTTTTTTGCTTTACCAAGTTCTGCGGGGAATCATCTTACTCCTCATTCCGTAAATAATAGGACGTAGTTCAACTTTTCTCATTTTAATCTGTTCTTTGAATTAAGGAAAAATCGGGTTTTCCTTCCTTTTTGATTTTTATCCTTTTTTGGCGATGAGCGGAGAGCACTGCTTTGATATACTCAGTGAATCAATCTCGTTTTGATCTTTCATATTAAGTGATGAATTAATTGGATGATGCGACTGTGAAAGTATTCTGGACCTTTAAAACTAACTTACTTCAGGAAATGACTGTTATTGAGTTTTATACAGTTTGAGCTTCAGCATGGAACGTGGAAATGTAAGTTTACAGGTCTGATCATTTTTAGAGAGAATGAGAGGTTATTGACCATTTAGTTTCACTTTATTACACGATTTGAGGTTTCGAGGGTTTCGGGATTGTCAATATGGGTAAACTTTGCACTACCTAAAATTCATAAATTATTAAAGAGAGTTAATAGCTAAAAGTACATGTTGTTATTTTTTCATTTCACTTCCTGTATTTTTTATTAATTTAGTTTATATTTTTTTCTTGCTTCTTTTTACATGCGATTTAAAGCCAAGATTTTCTCAAAAAATTACAAGATGAGGATCTGCGATATTTTGCTAAGGAAATCCTTAAATTTCTCGATAGATTTTAGAGCTTGAGAGAAAAGAACAAAGTCTAAGAGATGGCCAATCAAACACATTAATAATAACCGGATCAAGTATTCTCTCCTTTTGTTTGATTTGAATCTGTCCTTATACGTCTTGACCCTATAAATTCTGTACTCATATCTCATATATAGTTTTGCCAAAATTAACTTTTGGGTTTTGCTTATTTATATAACTGAATAGATAATGCTTGAATTTAAAAACCATCACCAGCCATTAATTATTTAGAAGGAATGATTTTATCAACTGCGAACCGCTTTTTGGTAAATGAAGGAAAGGAGAAACCCGAACTTGTGAAGTCCTTCTTTATTGATGATTCTCCCATTGCATTTGAATGAGAAGAAAGATGCCGCCGTCAACTAGATTCGCGCCTCAGGTAGCTGACAATTTTTAGGATATTTTGTAACGTAAATCACGTATAGAGAAATAAGAAAGCCTTGTGATAAAGGGCGTCTGTATGATAAATT
Organism: Ceratothoa steindachneri; assembly: GCA_963969495.1. Lineage (NCBI taxonomy): Eukaryota > Metazoa > Arthropoda > Malacostraca > Isopoda > Cymothoidae > Ceratothoa > Ceratothoa steindachneri. The sequence continues at coordinate 13,999,953 of OZ018336.1, read as the reverse complement.
TCGTATAGATTAATTGAGAGAAACCTACTTGTGCATGATTCTCAGTTAATGGTTGTATGAAATACATACGCTGACGGATATATATATATATATATATATATATATATATATATATATATATATATATATATATATATATATATATATATATATATATATAAATATATATATTATATTCATTATTATATTATAACTTCTTGGTACCGACGTTTTGGGTAGGAACCCATTTGCGCACATTTAGTAATCACCAATAGAACTTGAGCACCACTCACTACTCCTGAATTCTCCCCTATCCGAATACATTACGAAAAAATATCATCCACACCATAAACCAAACTTAATAATTTTTCAATTATCGATACAGCTCATTTGTATATATATATATATATATATATATATATATATGTATGTGTGTGTGGCTGCGTGGAAAACCAGAAATTCGTTTGCTTTTCTAATGCTTTTCCTAGTATATGTGAAGTTGTGATATAAGTATTTATCTACTTTACATTGGTTACTACTTATTAAATTGCATATTACCTAATTAATTAATGTGGGTGCCTAATTACAGGATTTCATAGATCTACCGAGAGCCCTTTTTGGGGTGCAACAATGGGACTACCTATTCTGCAATTTGAGTGCCACATGCTTACTTTCGTTGCCATATCGATTCCACAGATTCATATAGAAAAACGCCATTTCATCTGCTACACTAATTAGATTATAAAGGAACAATGTAATCTACTGCACACTCTAGTACACACTAAAACTGTAAAAAAACCGGATTTAAGTAAGAGAAATATGGTATGCCCGGCTAAACTATTCTCGTAAATGGCAATTTATTTTATTATTGAAATAAATCGTAGAAAAACGAAAGAAGAAAATGGTACACTAGTGAAAAAGCAAGGCAGAAACTTGAATATAAAGCCTTTTTACCTAGTATGCTTTGTGTAGGAAGGTATATTTCAAACATTCAACTGAAAATGAATGCAAAGGGGAGTCATTGAGCTCTTTATGAGAAAGGTTTAAACTTAAAGAAACAACTAACGTACAGATGATGACTTTAAAAGTCAACCTCTACAATTCTTTAAGAACTTATTGGCATTTTCGAAGATTCTAGCACCGTTGAAATATGATTTTTTAATTCGATTAAATTTATTAGGTATTAATACCCATGGACATGACTCGACTATTTCAAAGGTATTTATTTACAATCAGTTAAACTGTTAATACCCATCTTTAACCCTTGATTTATCGGTCAATTAGAACGCAGTTGAACATGTATCTTCTTTAAACTTCTACACTCCTCCTTGATATGGAAATGAGGAACATAGAAAATATGGAGATTGAGGCCATATAGAATATTCCTTAAAAAATACAATATTTACGGCCAGTTTTTTCATATGTAAAAGCGTAGCTGCAGTTACAGAGGCCATTCGCTATTTACACTTAATGGCTCTAGGAGCTCACAAAGCTCTTCTTCATAAATCTGATATTTTGTACAATTGTACATTCAGGACCAATATTGCCATCCGTTTGGTCCATATATAAGACCGTGGATTCATGTACCGATCCCACTGGTAATTATCCCTTGACTGATTTATGCATATTCAATTCCTGTCCAGCATCTTTAATTACATATCTCCCATTTATTTACCTTTTATGTTGATAAATCTTCTACGTTTGGCTAAATTAAAGGATAGACTCAGTGGTTACTTGTCTAATTATAACATCCAGTTTTTTCCTTGTGGATTAAAAGCCCATGTACCGTAGACCAATTTATGACTCATTCATTACTTTTAATTTTTTCATAGATTACAAATTTACAGATATTTAGAAATAATGGTCATTGTGCCAAGAAGGAGAGTTTGAAGAAATATACAAATATTGGGAGATTACAAAGTAGGGAATAGAGGGAGGGAAGCAGAAGAGCATGAGATAGCAAGATTTACTAAATTGTTAAGTAGAAATATACTCCAAAGATTTTTCCAAAAGGTTTGTCTCAAATTTGATTGTCAATAGCTTACTTGGTAATCAAATTAGGATATAAAATTATGTAGCTTATAGATAAGAATTTAGTCGTTAACATGATTGCCATTATAGTAGTATGAGTTTCATCTTATAACCTAGATATCAAATCTATCACAGGGTATAAAATAGTAGGATGAAGAAAAATAAAAGGAAAGAGCGGAAGACAACAGGAGATATGGCTGATAAAGCAGACCAAAATTACCCCAGAAATATTTATCTATAGAGAACGATTCTTATACAGAACAAAAGAATTCAGTGCTAACGTGATGGCTTTGGTTATAACAACCTTGCTACATCAATTAATTTGTTCATTACGTCCTAACAATGTTATTTATATATGACACAGGTAATTGGCATGAAGCTCTCCCTAGCCAAAGTATTTCGCAGCAATGAGAATATGCATGACTTCTAGGGATAAATTTGCACTAGCTTTGATCTTTTCCAATCATGTCAGAGTCTCATATTTATTGCTCTACTTTATCTTCATCGTCTGACAAAGGTTTCAATATTCTATCTACCCTTTATAGGCGATTAAAATAAGGATAAGCTTAAACCTCATAATACAGTATTATGAAAGATTGATTCTGATTGTTATAGAATGGATGGTTCTTTCAAAGCAGGTATACGATCAATGTTCCTCTTCTCTGGCTCAAAAATTCTACGTTACCACGAATAATCAAACTGGCCAGTGAAGCAAAGACAACATCACCCAACTCTTATTAAGTTTATACCTAGAATAAATAAAAAATAAATATTTATATAATTAAAAGTTACTAATGTTGAAAAAACAACCTATTTAACCTAACTAAAGTTATTTCTACGAAGGTATACCAAAGCCTATTGGCTATATAAGCATAATAAAAATTCCACCTGGGATAAGGCCCTAGAAAATACAGTGAGCAACTAAGCGTCAGCGCAATGAGAGGCAGATTATGCGCAAAGGTGGTACTTACTGAATCTTTGGGAGTTTTCTTTTATACTGATCCGTCGTCGTAGGTCTTTTACCACGTGTTTTCTCAAGTACTGAGTATTTATTCAATTAATAATAGAGACCTGAGCTCAGTCGAATGAAGAAAGTGCCAAGGATAACTAAAAATGAATTCTAATTTGCGACCTATAAGGACGAGTCACAGACGACCATACAGATAAATAACCTAAAAATTTGACGGATGGCAAATTCATCGGTAACGAAACTTTGATTGGGCAATATCAACATGCGACGATTATGGATGCAAACTGTATTTGCGAAATTAAATTTATATATTCATTCTTAGAGACAGAATATGAAGAAATTTAAGCAGTTTAAATTTTATGGGGCATAGCTCCCCCCTTATTTCATCAGATGAGAGTACGTTTAGTGCTCAAATTTTATATGCTCTAATTCAGAAAAACAGGGTATGTACCAAAATCTATACCCAAAATTAATATTAAATGCAAACACCTATTACAGGTTTGACATACAAAAGAAAACATAAGAGAAAAATGTTAGAATGCAATTGAAAAACGAACGGAAAACACACCTTGCTAAAACGAAATTCTCCATTGAGGAACTTTTGCAAGAGAAAAAAGCGAAGAAGCATACAACGTCCCACTGGTTTCTATCAATCTACCGATAAACCCTGGAATCAGATAATGGGAAATTGGTGTTGTTAGCTGAATTTTTATGGGATTTATCGCACTTTCTCAATATAAAATTTCCGCTTCTTAATTTCATTGAAGGGTTAGGATTTGTGAATGAGTTCGGACCTATTTGGGTTTCTATCAAAACTTGATCTAAAATATCTTCAATGTCGAAACCACTGTTACTTCATTGTGAAGAAACTTGGGAAAGCTACTCTCGCAAGCTCGCACAAGTAAAGGTTTCATTGGTATTCATAACAAATATATGAGAAAAGGAAAGCCATTTTATTCTCGGAGCCTGTGCAAATATTGTTGGCCTTTGATGCACACATAAAATATTTAAAACAATTTCTCCTATAATTTTTACCCTTGTGATATCCGGGATAATAAGATTAATAAATTTGTAAGCAATATATTCTCTCCCAAACAACCTATTCTTTTAACATTCAACTTTAAAGTTTACATTAAATTTCCTTTTATATATTACCTCACGTTTAAACTTAATCAAGATATTTCTTCAGCCTTACTCATTCTATATCCGCAATGCAGCTTTATTCCCCCAAATTCTAATTGTTTTCTACTCTCGTTATGCGTAATCCAGAACCCTATATTTTAAGAACGAGATTTTTTTAAGGTGTTTGAATAAGATTTTTCCTTTTAGTTCGGTTGTTACCTAAGAAAAAAGAAGAAGAAGAAGAAGAAAAGGGTGTTCAGGGTGTTAAAATAAAGAGTCTATAAAGAGTATCAAAAAAGGCGGTTAAGATTAGCAAATGAGCCCGTAGGCCACACCCCGCAGGGGTGCCTGTGCAACCAAGCTCTTCCTGTTAAGGAAGAGAAAAGTGGCTTGTAATTATAGAATAAGCGGCTGTAAACCCAATGAATTTCTCGTTAGCTTGTTTATTTACGTCTACGACGTTGTATATGACAACTGTCCTATTAATTGAAATTATGAGTCAAAGTACAGAATTTAAAGTCCTTTGTCTAAGGCAGAATTTACCTCAAATAGTCAGCATTGCAAAGTACATCAGCATTCGATATCTACTTACTCATTTTCTGTTGTGTCCTCCACCTGTAGCGATATGGATTTGAAAATTATACAATAGCTGTATATTAAAAAGAAAATACACACGAAACTCAACTATTAAATGTAATCCATCAAATCCTAAAATCAATAAATGAGCAACTAAAATATTTTCAACAACCAACACGACCATTCTTCGTTCTTTTTTCCCCCAGTTCAATAGTTATTCTTTTAACTTCAATGTATTTATTCATATTGGAAATTTTTGAGTGCAGTTTTCTAATCTTCCTATTTTATACATTTGTTTTCATTGCTCTAGTTAATGTTACACTTTAAAACAATTTTCTATATTATACATGTGTTAAAAAAATACGATATAAATACATTGAATTTATATTGTAGTTTTTAATGTTTCCTTTGAAAACATATAAGTTATATGTATTTTACCATTTTCAGTTTGATTTTATCTATACTATAGAAGATTGCCCAGTTTAAACTCCGAAATGTTTTGGGAAAACATGATTACTGTCTTTGCAAATGTCCTTATATTTTTGTCTCTAAATTACGAATTGTGTTCAAATATCACTATGGGCCCAAGCTACTACCATATCTATCATAAAAAACACCGTTCACCATAATATTCTAACATATTTTGTATTTTTACCATTTTTTTATATCACTTCACTAACTCTATAATTTAAAAATCTGATTCTTTTGAGTATTTGATTAATAATTTCATCTTAGTTTGGTTGACTTATTTTTTTTATCAAGGTTATTTCTAATAATTCTTTTATAATATCAAAAACAAAATGGTAAAGTTCAGAAATAAATACAAGAATCGAAATTTTTCGAATGTTTTAAAACCTAAAGAATTACAAATGGTGAAGTTCAGAAAATTTATTTTTATATATATTCTTCTGCTATAATTATATTTTGGCAACGTGATATTTTAAAAAGGGGGAAATTTACTTTAGAGTTCCTTTTTAAAATTATAATAGTTGGCGAAGTTCAGAATATTTATAAAAATTTAACCATGGCAGCTTTTTTTTAGATTATAAATTTAAATCTTTGTAGCGAAGCATTATAATACTAATTCTATGAAATAATACTGATACTAAATCAACGCTGAGCTATTTTTGAGATGTTCTTTTAATTGGAATTTCATGTACTATTGTATTAATAGGACAATTTTTCACATATGATTAATTTCCTTGGTAAATTCTATACATCCTCAAAGATGAAAAGAAAGAAAGGTTTAAAAGATTATATGGACTCTCGTCATCAGGAAGTCCGTGGCCATTTAATGTGCTGGTCAAGTGTCTTAGCCATGAAGCAGTAAAGAAGATAAACTCGGACGGAATCATGAAACCACACTTCGCCATCAGTACACCAGGATTTTATGTTTTGTCACTAAATTAATTTTCCTAACCTTCATTGTTCTTGATAAGTTGGGTGCCTTTAAATAATAGTCGTAACCACCCTACAAAGATGGTAATAAAATTACACCGTATACATCATCTGCAATCACTCTCTCCATTTGCCCAAGTTAAATGCACAGTTTCACACATGCTACTTTTCTTAGATTCTCATAGCTGTAAACCTGCATCTCATTAGCCTTCACAAATACTAATAAATACACCTCTTTGCTTACTATTTTAGATCCATAATACAAATTTGAAATAAAACGGCATTTAGAATTTTTTCTTGACAGTACCAATCCGCTGATATTAAGTAGATAAGGTTGTAAAAATACTAACTGTTTGAAGGTGTATAAAATATATCTGATATGTCGTATCCTTTAAGCCATATATAGATATAAATACCTCAAATTACGAGGGGCGGTCAATAAGTTTTGCGAATCGTTAAGGCAAAACAAAGGAAGGGGGATGGCTGTTTGTGGGGCTGTTAGGACAAGTTATTACAACTCAGGAGCTGCAGCCGCCCGCTACTGCCTCATATATTTAAGAAGCTGTAGCTGATCGCAGATTCTCAGTCACAAATTATTCAACAATGGAGAAGGTTGAGCACCGCACAGTGAACAAACCTTTGACCAAGGAAGGCAAGAATGCAAAAGAGATGCATAAACGCATGGTTGCAGTGTACACCGACACCACCGCTTCCTATGCAACCATTGCTCGCTGGAATAGGGAGTTCCGCCATGGTCGTGATTCCCATGAAGATGACCCCCGTCCAGGAAGCCCGTCAGACGTGACCAATGAGGACAATTTGGCCCGTGTGGAGAGGATGATCCACGAAAATCAAAGGGGAAAGGTCGAAAAAATCAAACGAAAACTCGGAATATCGCATGGAAGTGTTACCACCATAATCCACGACAATTTGGCCATGACCAAGGTCTCTGTCCGCTGGGTCCCTTGAAACCTCACGCCTCATGATCGACTTCAACGTCGTCAAAGTTCGGAGGAGCTGCTGCCTCTGTACAACAAAGACCCGGCGGGATTTGAGTCACGCATAGTGACAGGTAATGAAACATGGGTGCATCACTGGGATCCCGAGACAAAGCTGGAAAGCATGGCATGGAAGCACAGGGGCTCTCCAATCCCCAGCAAGTTCCTGCCCCATGTCTCTGCCGGGAAGATCATGGCCACCATCTTCTGGGATTCTGTGGGAGTGTTGATGGTGCACTATGCGACTCGCGGAAGTACCATCACAGGCCAATATTATTCCGAAGAACTGGCTAGGTTGAAGAAGTGCATCCGTCAGAACGGGCGTGGCAAGTTGACACGTGGTGTCCTGCTCCTCCATGACAATGACCCTGTCCACAAGGCCTAAAGTTGTACAAGCTGCCCTCCGCGAGTGCGGATTCGAGGAGCTCAACCATCCCGCCTCAGTCCAGATCTGGCCCATAGCGACTACATTTTATTCCGCCAGCTTAAGGCTGCACTGCGTGGACGCCGGTTTTGGGGTTCAATGAAGATGTCTAGCTCGCCGTCCAGGAGTGTATTGAACAGCAGTCGGGAGATTTCTGGTTGTTGGGAATTCGAAACCTCAGGGACAAGTGGCGCAAGTGCATTGAAAAATAATTATACACTTTTCCTCATATCTCGTTTTCTTATACCGGAATTGCCAAAATTATAGACCGCTCCCGTATAATAAGAGCAAGAAGTTTGATAGTCATTAAGAGACTAGTGTAAGTTACCATTTCTTTCATACTCTCAATTTCTCAGGAAAGATGTCACAGTGAAATTTACTGTCATTTGCCTTTTGCATCTTTCTCTTGTTGAGATTTCCTCATATAATCGTAAACTTCGTTTTTTTTCGCTTTGTTCTGACCAGAACAGTAATAAAGGTGTAAAGATTTGTATTTTAGCAGAATATTGGGAAATAATGACGTTAAAATTGGATGGCCGTAATATATTGAAGGCAGGAAAATGCAAATGGTTAAATACTTGTGATCTTTTAAATCTCTTCATTAAATATATAAATAATCTGGTATAATATCTGATCCGTCTCGTTTAAATGAGTGATCTATCAGCTATAAAGTTATAATATTAATATAGACAGGTTCGCTAAATATTTATGTCTCATTTAAATAAATGTTTCGGACAAAGATGATTTAACTCTTATATCATTAATTATATGTTTTAGAAACGCTTGAAAGAATTTAGACGAGTGTCGCTAAGGTTTTCTGAGCTGTTTTACCAAGTAATAATATTTTCACTAACAACTTTGGAATTAATTAAGGAAATAAAAATAAATAATAAGCAAATGCTAACACAAAAATTTAGAGATATCGATGATTAAAAATTAAATCAATATATACATTTGAACTGGATAAAAGAAATTTAGAGGAAATATGACATTATGTTGTAAAACAAAAGAGTTTCAAAATGGTTCGACAATAACGCTTGCAATACTGCTATAAAGTATAAAATTCACTATATTTTCTTTACATTTGTTTAAATATCATATCTAGTTTATTTATGATTTAATGTTCACCAGTCACTTCATATCCCATCAAATAATAGGTAAAACTGTCATTCTCTGAGTGAAATTGGTCATAAAGTGTGACGACTATTGTGGTAACTGAACATATATCTTTTCCAGGACACCAAAACGACATTTACAACGAATCAGAATAGAGAGATACAGAATCAAGACTCAAAATAATTATCTTTCTTCTGACTATTCTGGATTTATTCCAGCTCAGTCAATTTTTTAATAATCTTCGTCGAATAAACCTCTTTTTCACATTCAAGGGTTTGATATTCACGAATAACCATTACTAGCAACTAAAAGGAATATAAAAATAAAACATCAATTGAGTTTTTTCCTTTACCAAAATTTACCAACAAGTTTCCAAATCTTATATTTCTTACTGGGCTAAAAGTCTACAAAAAAAGGAAAATGGGCTGAATATAGTCAAGATTTCCGTCCAACCATTAATTTATGGTGTGTGGGAAATCCGAGAACTTTTGTAGGGATTGACAAATTTATTGCTTCGTTAGCGAATTTAAACGGCCATTAATTAAGTTTGCGCCAAATTCTTATGGTTTCAAACCAAAATTAAACTAATTCATTTTCGATTAAAATATGTATTGAAAACGCATGTATTTTTGTAGTAGAAAATATAGAAGTCACAAGTTACAGTATTTAAGGGTGCGCCAAATTTGTTAGATTAGCAAAAATGATACCTCTTCCATCCTATGTAGCATCGAGGCATAAATCTAGAATTAAAGTCTCTTTTATTTGTCAAAATTCATATAAAGAATATGACAAAGTACTTTTTAGGGGCACTATTCTTAAAATTGTAAAAGTGGATTTGCTATTAATATTGTTTTGAAACGGGAAAACCACAAAGACGTTTCATTACGTATCGAACAAATTTCGAAAAAGTATTCGAAGTAAATGGAATGGATGGGATATTGAAGCCGATGGAATAAGTCGCCTTCTCCCCTTATTCTCCCCTCGCCTGAGTGAGATTTTTATCGCATTGCCGCATGAGGCGACAATCGAGTATTCCACCTTAAAAACAGAACTTCTATCTGCTATGAACCTTAACCCCAAGTTCTATAGATCGAAGTTCAAATCAGCTAAACTCCAAGCAGGGCAGACATACAGACAATTCGGATTCATCATAAGAAGGAATCTGCATTTCTGGCTAGACTCTGCTAGAGTCGAAAGAGATTACGAGGCATTGATCGACCTAATTTTAAAGGATCAACCACTAAGTACACTCCCCAAAGAGATTAGAGCCTTCGTTCAAGACCAAAGGGCCTTCAAATTCAAGGATTGCCTCGATGAAGTGGACCTTCACGCTTCAAACCATCATTTATACCAGGAGGAAAGCAGAAAAGGTAACTCCCCTTTCCCCAAGAACAAGTTTGGGTACGGAAGACACCCACATGAGAAACTCTCTCAGTTTTTATAAGTTACTTCCCCATTTATTTCCAAGAACAAATTCCAGGAGACCCCAGAAGACCGAAAATCCCCTGGTTTTAACACTCACTAAAACCACACCTTCAGGAGTAGTCCGATCACGTGTTACTCTTGCGGAGCCCTGGGGCACATAAAATCCCAGTGTCCACAAAATCCATCTACAAGTCAGCAGATACATCAAGTGACTGCCACCCTTTTTCCAGAGCAAACTGCCATGGATACCCCGCAGACTGCAGCCCCGTCAGATCAGAACTACCAGGTTAACTTCCTATTCAATAAGAGTTCTCCTGGTGAACTCAAGTTTGAAACTGGTTCAATTAATCGGGTGCAAAGTGTCTACTTTAGTTAGTGAAACTGGTTGTAGATGCATCGTAGTGTCAGACAAGCGACTCCCCCCCGTAAAACCCCAGCATCAGATATTTGCGGTAGTACACGACTATTTGGGACACGTAAACAGTTTCCGTGTCGTCCGGTGCCATGTAGAGTTACGCTATTTCACTAATTGGGCGGACGTGATCGCAGCCCCGATGAAATTCTGTACAGTGCTGGTCGGACAGAGTGCACACCTCTTCCCCAACGAGGTTACCCAAACCGTCACCACCCGAGCGCAGGCCGGCCGAAAAAAACCGTCCCCTCGCGCCGCTCAAATTCCCGTGCGGCCGTGAGTTCAAGAAGCCAAATAACGCTGAGTTCACTAGGGCCCCAAAAGACTGCCCTTCACTCCTACCCCTGTGAGAAAAAGCCAGGAGGTGTAAGCTCCAGATAAAAATAGAAACAGAAGAATAGTAGACAAAACAAGAATAGAGTTGAAAAAAGAATACTAGGAAAGAAGACAAATTGATATAGAAACCAAAGAAAGAAGAATAAAGATAAAAAGTGAAGAAAGTAGAATATAGTTAAAAATAGAAGAAGATGAAAAGAGATAACAGATAGACAGGGACCTTCATCTTCCTGCTCTCTCTTCTATCCTGCTCCCCCAGGAAGAATGCTCCCCCGAGTTAGACGTAAACCACGAATTCGGGCCCTTAAGATCGCCCAAATGGTCTTATGCAAAAAGATGTAGAAGGGCAAGAAAACGTCCCATTCTATTTGGACAACGTGTACAGTTGCAGGAAACGAAAGTCTGAACTTTTAGTCCTATTGCATGCATTGATATAGGTCAAATAATCGTTGAGGGGAAAATGCTATAATTTATTAATGTTTTGTTGCGGTTTCTGGCAACATCTGTTAGGTATATATGCGCATTGTGTCCGCGGTATTATTCAGTACGCGCTCAGACTGGCTCGTGAGGCTCCGCTCATCTTTGGCGATGTGACTTTCATTTTGGTGGTTTCTTTAAGATATTTGGCTGATCATATATTTTTAACTAGCACTTTAACCATGGGTCCTAAGCCTCTCACAAATGAGGAAAAGGACCGTATTCTCACTTTGAGGGAGCTGACATACGAAATGATCAATTAGTTTATTAAGCTTCATCTCGATCAGCCTTATAGCCCCACCTTTTAATCCACTGTTGACTGACATGCTATCACACCTGGTTGCAATAATGTCTTTCAGATCAATATCATTATCATGAGTATACTCAAACTAACGTTCATTCATCCCTTCAGTTGGATGGCCCGTGCATTTTGACCCAGGTTGCTGAACCAAAGCTATATATTTTTCCAGTATTTCCTTCTACATATAATATTTTGTTCCCTTTCTATCTTTGGTTAAGGTCATATCCTTTCTGCTATCAAAATATATGCTAGGAATTGGTGTCTTCTCTTCATATTTAACCAATGATCATCTTTTCTTTGGTCTTGCTCTTCTAAATTTGTTTCTGTCAATTACTTCAGATTTATTCAGGGCTGACACAATTCCTATATCTTGTGACACAGAAATACCAATAAGTGCTTTTCCTCTGTCCGCCCGTTCTCCTCCTATCATAAGGATTTGGGAATGTAGGTAGATGTTTTATTTTCTTTCTCTTTGATGATGTCATATCTTTCTTTTGAATAAGGCTCTTGTAGACTATTAGCTCTGCGAATGATTCACTTGTATCAACTGATATAGTCTCATTCCCTGATGATGTGGCATACTCATCAATGTTATTCTCTTCTTTATTTGCATAATTTGAAAAGATTAACCAGGATTGTCCTCTTTGCTTTCTCAACATTGTCTAAATCTTTTTCTTGGATAAAAGCAAATCTAATCCACGAATTGCCATTTTTTTTCATTCTTTTGATTTAGCAGGAAATTACGTTCTTTCATTAGAACTCTTCTATCTTTAGGTCAAGAAAAGATTGATGGCAGCTTACACTTGCAGGTTGCGATGTCAAAAAGTTATTTCAATGCTGCATACATGAAGGCCTAAAATTTTGCTCTGTAAGCATTGGAGTCTTTTCTTTCTTTCATGGGTTTAAGAATGTTTCGATCTTTTGGATGGTAAATTTGTAACATTTCATCAATTTTTTGATTTGAAACAACTAGGATTGATACATTTTTACAGATTATTATTAATTGCCGGGTAAAAATGAATTTTTTGTTGTCTCTTAATACATAGGGTGCATCACTTTTCTCTTACACTTTAAAAATATTTAGAATTAGGAATAAATTTTATGCATAATTACAATATTCAGATTAATGGATACAGGCATAAAAAGATGCTTTTCAATTGTTTTCTCGTCAACACTTAACTCACAGATTGGGGAATAAAATGTCATAAATTGGCGTCAAATTCTAAATTTGAAACAGCCCGAATCAAGTATATAGATAAAAGATATTTTTTCGTTTTTTTTTTCGAACTTTGTTTCTATTTATTTATTTCAGCATAAGTCGGTTAAAAAAATCCAAGAAATTATCTTAATTATATTTCTGGAGTTTTTGAGGTAAAAACAATATTATTAATGTTGTTTTAGTTTTGATTTCTACACATATATAGACGGCAGAGATATCTTGATTTGGAAAAAAGTTTGGGAGGACTGATATCTTAGTTAACTCAAAACCGCTTTCGATTATAACAATATAAAACTATTTCCTACAGATATTGTTAGTCGGGTGATGGAGTCTTGAATTGAGTCGCTTTTACAATTGCCACCTTACACTGCCGTAGATATTGTTAATAATAAACAAAGGGACAAATAACCGTTTACCCCCGAAAATCAATTTCACTGAGTGTATGATCATACTGTATAAACATGACAAATTTAGAGAAGAATAATGAAAGAAATATAAATTAATAAATTGATTGAATCAGTGAATGAAAAATATGTTTAAAGCATAAATGATTATAGAGGAACAGTTTCTTATGACAACTGAATTACAAACTTCAATTTTAGGAAGAAATTCATCAGGTTTTAGGCAGATTTCTTTAAGTTGTGTCTTAAGCAAACTTTTAGAATCTCTTACTAGGTGAAGAATCGTCGAGCATTTGAAATACAAAGTTTTAACCTTTGATATACATAGGAGTTTTCTGAGTCTGCTCTCGTGCAGCAATAACTTGGTGGGATTTTTCACAAAATGAATTCTACCTTCACCCGGTATAAAGCCGTTGCTCTAGCTTTCCCAGATTTACGGAACACGCTCGATTTTGCTCAACATAAGAGAATTCATAGCATGGAGATTATTTGAAGGACCGCAGTCACTGACTGGTGGATAATTGGTGACAATCCAGTTGAGAATCCTTCTCTAGCGGTGTACTTCATGAATAACTTGATGAAACACTGTTAGTCATAATCTCAACAAAAAATCGTGATAATAATTCAATAAACAAAGTTTTATAAGCATAGTTACCATGTAAATTGCTTTGAAATTATCAAGTTTGATCAACTTCAAATTTGTAAAATGACGTCTTGTGGCAGTTCAAAAACGAACAAACTCAAGGATTACATATCAGAAATTTTGTATTCAAATCAAGATTTTATTCTACCCTCTATAAAAAAGTGATTGTCACAACTCATATGAAAATTACAGGTTTAATTGTCATCTGGTAATATTCTAAAGGTTATTTCACCCTTAGAACTACTTTTAATAATGGTTGTATGTATAAAAGATGGTATTTCATGAAAAAATAAGTTCCTGAGAAGCGAAAACACGAGGATATTTTTGCGTAGGTTGGTGGCGAAATTAGAGTGTTGACTTTCACTAATTACATTTTCTAATTGAATTTCATTGGTTTTTAATTAAAAAAAATTCTTTTAATGTTGAAGGTTAGCTTTTTTCAGTTGAAGGTAAACATGTTTAATTATGAAACTGTTTTCTGGAAAAAAGAGATTTTTCTGAATGGTCATTGTTCTATTGGTTCTAATTTCTTATAATTTTAGGCTAGGATCAGTAATTTATTTACTTGATAAATAAATCCCTCCATTATCTTTGTGTCTACTTCCCTTATATAACCTACTTTGAGGAATATTTCCGATTTTTTGGTTTTTGGTCTTTACTTTAAATAAGGTATTACATTTTGTTTGGTTTTTTTTCGTTGCTTCTGTTTCTCGTTGCTTTTAACGATATACGTTCGTTCAATTGCATATTCACAGTTTCTCAGTCTTTCCTTTGTTTATCTTACTTTATGTGTAAAGGAAGGAAATTTCGTTCTATCTAGTTGTAAGACTTGAGCTTATTTTGCACAAATGAAAATAAGTGATTTCTTAATTTTAAAGAATTCTCGCCTAAAAACTCCCTCATTATTTTGTGCCACTTTGTTTGTTCTAACCCGCTATAAATCCATTTTACCTCTTTCTTTCCGAGTTAGACAACCTTTCTAATATTTATTCTTATCTTTTTTTGTATCTCCCCTTCATCTCTGCTTCATTTATTCTTCCATATTTGTTCCGTCCTGTCTTCTTTTACAACCGTTATCCGTGATTATTTCTCGTTCCGATAATAATTGTTATCTTAGTTTTCGAACAAACTCTGCCTCGTTTGTTGTTTTCGCTAGTTTGTTCTCACTTTAATGCTTACAATTTGGAGATCTATTTCAAAATATTCTTATATTTTAGCTAAAAGACGCACTTTTATATATAGGAGTCATTTTTCTACAATCCTTTCCACCCTTCTCTATGCGACAATCTATTTTATCATCAGTTGTCTGACAACAATGTGCCAAATTTCATACTTAGTTCTCAAATTTTTAACTTTCGTCTTCCATGCATTTCTTCTACTTATTATATGTACTCACCCTACCCAGTTGGCGCCATTCATGAATTAGAATTATATTAACCCATTAATACCGACAATATATTTTTTAAGTTATTGATATTATATGTTGGTAACTTCATTTTAGCGTAATAAATAAATCATATAGTCCTTTAGAAATAGTGTTTTTATTTACAATGACAAATACGGGGGTGGCAAGCAGAGTTGCCACTCGGAATTCAAAACAACACTTTTCGATGGGAAAATGAAAATAGATTAATTCTTAAATTTTATTATTAACACCCGCTGACACATATATCATGTTAAATGATGTGGCTCCATGCATAGAATATGGAAGTGGAACATGACATTTCTTGCACTCATACTTCGTTCATCCTGTGCAATGCCTACATTTTGAGTATTCAGAGGGTAGAGGTCTTGGCCAGTGATCAAAATGATCCTTCCTTACTTCGTTTCCTGCAACTCCCCGTATCCTATTAGTTGATGGGTTAGTTTTTTTGTTTGTTTTATGTTGCTTTAATGATTAAAGCACAATTTATTTTAAAATTCTCGGAGTGAAATGGGATTTCCAAATTTTGTATACAAAAGCCAAGCATGGACAGAATAACACCATATACTCCAGTCAAATAATGGCCACCACCATTTGGGAGATCAAATCCAGATGCCGTAATTCGCACTGAATTGATCATTTAAAACAACTCCACCCATATGCTTATTATATGCTTCAATGGCATTAGGTATATGAACTACGATCTCATTTTTAACAACTCACGACCATCGGGAGCACTTTGATTTAGGATCAACAACAAATTTAGTTGAAGCAACTGTCGCAACCTCATTGTCTTTCCAATTCATTAAAATGTGATCATTAGTACATACAAATTCAACATAACTTCTTAACCTTTTATCTAGAATTTTGGAAGCTGGTAATGGTGCATTTTTTCAATATTCTTCTCTTATAGTGCCAGTTCCAGCACTATCAACATTTGAAAATTCATTCAAAAGAACAAAGAAAGTAAACAAGTTATCATAGTATAAACACTGTCCAGCCCTTATCTTTGCGCTTTTAACGCAACCCATCACAACATCTGCAACTTCTCTTCAAGGGACAGAAAAGTTACGCTGACACCACGTTGTTCTTCATCTTCAAGGATGTCGAAAATGTCATTGACATCAGCCTACATATATAAAGATACATACTGTATATACATATACATACTACATGAAAAGGTGTATATATATATATATATATATATATATATTTTTTTTTTTGAAAGGGTTGGAGTAAAGATAAATTAATATATATAGATAAGTATTACTTCTTAAATATTTGGGAGACTCATTTGCCATGTTCACGCTCGCAGCAAATATTTGTATATCGTTTATGCCGACTGGAAACTTTGGTTGCCAGAAAAAGTCAAATCTTTTTCTAAGTTGTAATAAATCATGTTATTTTTCTTATATGTTTATAATATGATCATTCCTGGATTTAATCTTCACATTTTAATGAAACTTAAACAAAAATATAAACAAAAAACTTACGTTTTGGAGAGCGGTGTCGAAACTATGTTTAGGATCGCGTATAAGGCAGTTAAATAAATACAATATACATCTAATTTTTGTGAACACATCACTGCCAAACGTAGTGTTTTACATAATTGTACGACAAAACGTGAAATAAAATTTCATGGAAAGTAAATGAATTTTTCTTACGTATAACGAAAAAAACATTAGTGGCAACTCTATTGTCAAGCAGCTTTAATGGGTTAATGGAGTTTATAAGAGAACAATTAATCAGCCATTCCATTGGAATAACCATGGTGGAAGGTTTAGATATGTTTCGATATTTTATTAAAAACTAGAAAATACGAACACTGTAAACTCAATTATTAATTTTCCTTGAAAAATGTAACAGAGTTGTAAATTTGAAGCTTATAATAACAAAGGCCAACACTTACTTTATTTTCAACATTTGTTTGCTGATTTAGGACATTATTATATCCTCAATCTAAAATCCAATTTCAGGGTAACTTTATGATAAACTTACCAGCAAACTTACCAGCACCGCCAGAGCTGGTTAAGCAGCATCCAACGGTCTTCTTGTTAATGGAGCAGGCAGCCTTCTCAGACTTATTCGTAGCTCCGGACATTATTCAAATAATTTGCCAATTTTTGATTTGAATGAATTTATTGACCTTACATAGACCGTTTGGTCATCTAAATTGTTCCATTCATCAATAACTCTTTGACTAAAAGAGAACTTTCTTATATTCACTCTTGATCTATCCTTAAAGATTTTCAGGCCATGACCTGTAGTTCTTCTATCATCAATTATTATAAAAAAATCTTCCTTTCTTAATCCTTCATAACCATGCATTATCTTAAAAATCTCTATTAAATCACTTCTATGTCGTCTCATTTCCAATGTCATAAGATTACAACTTCTTAATCTATTTTCATATGATTCATTTCTTAAATGAGTTATCATTTTAGTAGTTTTTCTTTGCACTTTTTCAATATTATCTATGTTTTGTTGATTAGTAGGCCTCCACGCCTGTGAACAATGTTCCAAAATAGGTCTGACTAAGCTTTTCAAAGATTTATAATATTAAATTTTGACTTCTTGTCAATTGTTCTTTTTATTGTCCCCAGAACATAATTTGGTTTAGAAAAAATTTTGGCTATTGGTTCACTTGGTTTTAAAGTATTATGTACTATTACACCTAAATCCTTTTCTGTAACAGCATTTTCAATATTTTCTTGTGCTAGGTTATCTACAGCATTTACATTATTAATTCCTACATTTATAGTTTTACACTTTCTAACATTGAAAATCATCTTCCAATCCTCTGACGCTTTATGAAGTTTTTTTAAGTCTTTCTGAAGCACTCTAAATTTCTTATTATTTGAGCTAGTCCCGAAGATCTTTATATCATCAGCAAATTTTAGAATATTTGATTTAATATTTTCATTAATATCATAAAGAAATACTAGGAATAATATCGGCCCCAATACTGAACCTGGCGGCACATACTACTTATATTACTCCAAGTCGATTTTTGCCCTTGTTTTACAACTCCTTGCCTTCTGGAAGTTAGCTATTCACCTATCCATCTCACTATATCTTCTCCAAAACCATGAATCCTCAATCTGGGTATTCATGATGAGGCACCTTATCAAATGCTTTTGCAAAATCCAGGTATATGATATCTACTGGGTACCCTTCATCAACATATTAGCTACCTTTTCAAAAAATGTAAGTAGATTTGTCAGACAAGACTTTTTAGGTAAAAACCCATGTTGACTATCTTTAATTATATTCCTTTCTAATAGGTGTTTTAACATATCTTTTCTAAGTAATTTTTCGAAAACTTTGCTAACTTGGCATGTTAAACTGACTGGTCTACATATAGGACGATACTGAATTTTTCGGTGCTCTTGACCCTTTATAGATTGGAGTAATGTTCGCTTCCCTCCAGTCACTTATGTTTAATCACATAACTGTGATTAAACCTAATTTCCAATGGCTTTGATATCAAATGTCTAAGGTTTCTAAGGACTATATTAAAAATTGGTTCATTTCCAGGTGCTTTTCTGGATCTAAGTCTGATAAAATTTTATGACATCATTCAACATATCATTTCCATCATACATTATTGTTGGTTGTGGCATATTTTCGAAGCCTTTCACTTGTAAAAACAGATGTAAAATATTTATTAAATTTAGTTTCGAAATGGAGATACTCTGTTACAGTTTCACCATTTTCATTTTCTAAAGGTCCAACCTCCTCTTTAACAGTTAATTTGCTTCCTACATATTTATAGTAGATTTTGGGGTCTCTCTTAATCTGCTGTGAAATTTTCCGTTCGATCTTTCTCTTGGCTTTTCTTATTTCTTTTCGTAATTCTTTCATTGCATTTTTATATCTTTTATTGTGCTGAAAGTCTGGATTTTCTTTATATCTTTTCCACCATCTAGTTTTGTTTTTTCTTTTTCTTGCTATATGTATATTCCACCAAGGTGGCTTAGGTTTCGCTTTAAAAAAATTTATCCAGTCAACTTTTTTAAATTCTTCTTCTAATTTTTTGAAGTCAGCATTCCTATAATCAAGATATTTCTCTTTTCAATTCAAATCCAACGTTGGCAAAGATATACGAAATTGCACAATATTGTGATCACTACTACTAAAATGTGATTTTAATTTAACATTGTGCACTAGATTCTCATTTGAGGTTAATGCTAAATCTAAAATACTGACGTCTCGCGTTGGTTCTCCTACATGCTGGGTGAGAAAATTATCCATAGTTAAATCAAGAAAGTCCCGGGCTTCTCCCTTTGCATGCAAAGAGTCCCAATCTATCATCCTATGATTAAAATCACCTGCGATAAAAATATTTTATTCTCTTTGGCAAACTGTTCGAAGAATTTGAAATAAACTATCTTTTTCTACTAGTGATGCTGATGTACTTAAATAACATCCTCCAATAACAATTTTGCTGTTGTTTAAATTACTTTTTATCTTACACCATGCTGACTCCGTGTTTTCATTGTTCGTCAAGTCCTCTATTAATGTCGCTTTGAGTTCTGATTTAACATACATCAAAACTCCTCCTCCTCTGTTACCTGTCTGTCTATGTTTTCTAAATGTGTCATAATTTCTCAGTTTTATTTCTGCTTCCCCAATTTTACTTGATGCCCATGATTCAGTAATTATTATTATATCTGGGTCTTTTTCATAAACATATGCATGTAGGTCAGATACTTTATTAACTATACTTCTTGCATTACCAAAATTGCTCTAAATTTTTTTTACGTTTTTTAACATATACGGATATTTTCTCATTATATAATACAAAAAATCATACTTATCTGTTTAAATAAATGAATTCTATAGAGTTTATATGCGGCAATTACTAACTAACTGGTATTTTTCCTTTGCAGTGTGAATTATATAATTCTGCCAGAAGATCTTGTAAACATATGCCCTAATTATTCTACCATATCTGCAAAGAATACACCATTGTTCTTGACAGAAATCCAGTTACCCTTTTCATAAAACGTGCTTACCATGCTTAATTTGACATAAAACTTGGTGACCAGGATAAACTTTAAGGGCCAAAAATGATATATAAGACATATAGCATTTACGTAATTGGACTAAGGGTAAGAAGAGCTTTCTACAGCTTGAAATTCCTATGGTTTGAAGAGAGCCAACAAACTACAACACTGACTACGAGATTGAACTGAACACGATCAACATGAACTCGAGTAGCCTGATATATCCTGATCTTCAATTTTAAAGTCTTATTGCGCTGATTTTGATTAAATTCCAGTACCTGCCTTAGGAGATTATCCTGACGTTAATGGTGAAGATTCCTTTATTGTTGAAGAAAATGAAAAATAAGAAGTGGTTTTGACGATAGTGCTCTATATAGCTTTTTACAAAAGATGTTAAATGATATAGTTCGCGAACTTAGGTATTGAAATTCCCCTGCTTAGATTTTGGCATCTATATTGAAGGAAAATACCTGCTTTTATGACCTTCTACCACAACAAACATGGGTACCTACATTTTTTTCTCTGAAGTAAAGTACTTTGTGTACTCTAAAGATATTGGGCAGCTTCGTCACAAGCCTTGAAAGCTACATTACCAAACTGAAGATTGGAGACTGTTCATGGACAGCAAGAATCTATCACTAAACTGTGTTTTTCTGCTCACTGGCAAGCAATTTGCCTCTGTACCCCTCACTCATTCGAATACAATAAAGGAGAAAGATTAAGCGGTGAAATACATAGTGAAGAGAATTCGTTATGATAAGCGTCTTTGGTTGATTTGTGTTGAGCTGAAAATGATAGAATTTTGTAGGACAACAGTCCAAATTCAATACGTTAACTGTTTTTTCTGTTGATTTGGGATATTATACCACGAAATCAACATTCTTTAGCGTTTGAAAACTCCGTTAGCTTATCAGAGATCCCGAGCTTCAAACTCAATAAACGAGGTGGAACTTGAAGCGTGAAAGACTTTTATTCAATTCGTGAAGAAAGTTTTGGCAACAAGAAGGCGAGTTGGTACCCAGGTCATATCAGACATATACTGACTGATTACAGAAACTTCGGATGCAATGTGAGCAATGTCACCTATTCTCATATGGATCGACTTCCTGAGAATATTGTGTCAATGTGCGATGATCAAGTGGAGAGGTTAGATCAGGAAAAGAAAGAGATGGAGACCACATATCATGCATGTTGGCGAGCAGTCCTAATGTCTAATTACTGTTGAACTTTGACGTGAGACATCCCTACCGGTGAGCATTCTAAAGGGTGGAAGAAACAAAAGTTCATGTCCTGAATTCTGAACAATGATGACCTAATATCCAGTTTACATCTACATACCTTTATCGATTTCTAATATTGAATGTACAATATCATTTTTTTAACATTTAATTAATTAACTGTGTTATAATACGATGTTGTTCATATTAAAAGGTTAGTTCGGATGAGTAATAATACAAAATAAACCAAAATATCACAAAAAGGTAATCGATTTTCGGATTCAGCTGTGCCGAATTGTTTTAAATCAGTTGAAAAAAACTTATACGAAATACAAAGATTTTTATGGTAGTCAAGTGTAATGAATGAAATCTCGATTTCCGATAAAGAATCATACCAGTGACAAAGGGAAGAAACAAAGCCATTTACAAAGAATATTTTAATCGGATGAATTTTGGTACAAAGAGGGAGAGAAGGGACGAGATTTTTATATAGAAAAGAAATATAAGATAAAGACAAATATTGGTTGAAAATTCTAAACTTTATTTCGAATCTTGTGGGTAATAATTATTATTAAAGATGATAGCGTTGCTATCAGAGGGAATGTTTATACAAAATAATAAAATATTAAGTTTTCAGAAAAATGCAAGAAAAAAAATAAAATTGTCTGAAAGCAGCTTTTGAATCATAGTTGTTAGTGAAAAAATTTTAGCGTGTGAACAATAAGTACATACCGCTTTTATAAAATTTCAGAAAAATCCCCTTTCTAAAGTCTTATTTACATTACTAATCCCGCAAACTCCGAAAACATCAATTCCCGAAAGAAGATCCTGACAATTTCATATATAACAGGAAAAGAGCCATTGAAAATTCAATATATATTAAAAATAATCTCATTATTATGGTAGAGGTAGATTATGAAAGGATGCATTCTTAAATGTATGGGGATAATTTCTTTGAAAAAGAAATGACAGTTTGGTTGTATATTGGAATGTCATCAATATTGGGTGCCTTGGATTCATTAATATAATATCAGGACTTGTACCTGCGTAGTGTAAACTACTCTTGAGGAGATTAAATCGATTTCTAAACTGTTGTAAGCTTCAAAATCAATCAGTCTCTTTCCTTAGGTCTTTTGTCATGATATATGGTTTCTGCTTATTTTGATTTAGCTTAAGCTGCGTTGGATTATGCAATCATTTGCCGTTTTAGGTCGTAGTTTCCGTCCGTTTCTTTGTTTTATAAATATTTTATAATTTCATTTATTTATTCTTTCAAAATGTTTTATTCGAAAATAGAGAGTCACGTAATGGTATCCAATTCTTCTTCCTAGCGCTCACGCCTGGACAGACACCAACTCTAAACCCCAAAAGCAAAAGCAATCATTTTAATTGCAATCTCTTGTGTTAATCTTACTAGATTGACGCCATCCCGATTTTCAGTTACTATAGTAAAAGTAATCCTTATTGAAAATACATCGCCTTAGCTTAGGGACAAATCTTATCCATGGCGCTTAGCGCGGCTGAGGAGCATCCCAAAGGAGTGCCCATACAGTGTTAGTGAAACTTAGCATTGTTACATAAATTAACCGCTCTCTATAACTACATACTTTATATTACATCCTGTATACCTGGTGAGAACACTAGATTTTACCATATGCTATCTAGGTGTACGATATTTGGTAAAATATTTACCTGGATATCCCGCTTTAACCATCGCTTGATGGAATAGAAGAGTCTAATGGCATGATCAAATCTCCCATTTTACTTTTTAGAAAGGGCTGCAGGGTAAAACCTACATATAGATAATCAGAATCCTAACTATTAGTCTAATACAATACATATATTCCAATTAACTCCTGAAAGGGCGCGTTTCAGAAGGATTATTATTTCGGATTCCGGTTTTATGCAGTTTAACAATCATCACCTAGACCTAGTTCTTTCTCATAACCTCTTGACTAAGCTGATTCTATTAGTAAAAACCTCCAACTCAGGATACATCGAAACATTCTAAGGCCAAAACACAAGCCAAGAATTAACAAAACTTACATAAAAATACTTGCCTAGTGATATGGTCATGCAACCTCGTCAGTTAGCTTGCGCTCGGTCAAACCTAAACTACAAATGATAAAAGCAATGAGAAGAGAGGATGTAATCTAATTTAATCTGTGGACACTAGTGCTTTAGGAAAATTATTAAGAATCTGTAGTCAGGAAAAGTGAGAATCATAACTAAGAAAAGATTTTAGTCGCTTAGGTTTGCTAACCTTAGGGTGGAATGTAAATAAACTTTTCAAATAGGAAAACCACGAATAAATACTTTGCAGCTGATATTACGCTCATAACTGCAGATCGAATTTAAATTATTTGCATAAAATGAGGTGAAATAAAACGCTCAAAGGGGAAGAAAGTTAGGTCCCAGGAACAAACGAATAGTTACTCATAACTTAAGAAGCGAAATGCACCTATGCTTGGCTTTCGAGGTATTCTACTAATGCATCGCAAAATTCAAATCCATTTAACCTAAATAGAATTAAAATAAAATAGAATGGGTACATAAAAAAACTATATGAAATAAATTTAAACAATAATTGAACGTTAAAACAATGCCCTTGATCATTAAAAGAATTAATGAATGGAGCCAACAATGTTTGGTAGGCAATCTCTGATAGTGGTTTAATTGGATCGTTGTTAATTAATGTTTAACATTATCTTACTACGGTAAACAATTTTTGAGAACATGATTACTCATTAATTTTCAGGTCTTGATTTAATTGTTACAATTTTGCTGCAGAGAAGGAAGACGGAAGTTAATGGATTGAAAGAATAAAATTTAACATAATAATTGATGTTTTATGAATTACTGCCATTTGATGATATTATATTTTGGGTTGTAAAGAGGAATATTGATTAGTTTACCCTCTTGTTTTATTTCATTCATATGGACGCGCATATGTATTGTAGACTTAATTACCTGGAATTGATAACTGAATGATCACAGCCGTGTCTTTAGCGTTTAGGCATTGTCTTTAGGCATTGTTTTTTTCTTAAAAAATATAAAGAGAGGTCCGATAAGAGTGTCTCGCGGAGAAAGATTTAAAGGAGGAGGGATATGTAAAAAATTGAAGATTCCTATAAGAAATAGAAATATGTAAACTATTTATAGTCATAGATCCACCAACAGGCCGGAAGGGAACTAATGTTTGAGTTTAAGTGCGAGAGAGAACTCTCAAACCAGTAAATGTCAATTACAACATGGTTATCATGTTAAACGTGACATCTTTTGGGTGCGGGAAGAATTGACTCTTGGTATGATTCTTATTTTGAAAAGTGAGAAGATGTTTCTTATATTAAAAAATTACACTATAGTATTGAATTGAACATTTTTTAACATCTTTAATTGAGTTTGGAGAGAAAA
Organism: Ceratothoa steindachneri; assembly: GCA_963969495.1. Taxonomy (NCBI): domain Eukaryota; kingdom Metazoa; phylum Arthropoda; class Malacostraca; order Isopoda; family Cymothoidae; genus Ceratothoa; species Ceratothoa steindachneri. Next base: position 13,975,062 of record OZ018336.1, on the reverse strand, counting down.
CTATGGCGAAAATTTAAGGTGAGAGGCTAAAAAAAAGTAGGAATAGAAATTAACTAATGCTCCTGATTTTATGCAATGGCAACAACTACGGCGTGTGGTTAATGTTCAATGGTTAGTCACTGCACCAGGAACGCCAAGGCGATTTTTCTATCACATCGCGACAAAACGAGTAACTGCATCAAATATACCAATCTTAAGGCCCTAAAAGATAGTTCTTAACCCTTTTATTGAAATCTCGCCTTGTGTTAAACTGAGGTGAGCTTCATGTAGATAAAACTCGTGTTTTGCAGTCTCCAGACTCACACTTGTCCAGTATGAGAAAACTGCAAATATTGATTCGTCGTAAAAATAGGGCAGTTTGCCATAATCCTCCCCGTATCTCTACGATCTGATTTGCAAGCTTCATTCTTCCTTGGATATTTGTTGGTCGAAGAAGTTTCCTTCTACCTGCTCTGCCATTCTAGTCTAGCTGAGGGAGATATTTCATTGCAGAATCAGCTGCTTTACATCTGTGATTATATTAAAAAATCAGCTCTCTTGATCGAAGACACGTGTTAGAGACCATGGTCGACCTGAGCTTGATGATATTTATTGGTTGCCTTTGTCGGTAATTTTATAAGCAATCCGTTGATGGTGGTAAAAGGAATCAAAGGTTGTGTGAAATCATGTTCTGGCTCGGTCCATCCGCAGTTTCACCTAGAATCACCCTCTTTGAAAATTAGTCAATTTATCGCGTATGATACTTACAGAATGGCTAGTTGCGATAGACAATTAATATACTGTAAATTAAAACAAGAAAATAATAATATATTAACAAATTTGATCAGATTAAGGTAATTTCTCAGTTAAACGGTTCTAAATATGGTCTCTTACTTACTATTTGAATTGTCTGTATGTCAGGCATTCTGTAAATCACCCCACCCTGTATGATAAGATCTTAACTTTATTAATTGGCTTTCCTAGCCTCTAAATTATAAATTGTCACTCCTTTCTATATTAGCGATTTATATATTTCTTAATTAGGTACTGAACTAGTGGATATCAAGCAATGCCAACTTGCATAACCAAGTTAGTCTAAAAATAATTTTGGAAACAGTTGAGATTTCGAAATAGGGATAGTTTCTTGATTTTTACCAGGTTGCTGGTAAAAGTATTGTTTGAAAATATTGGTTGAAATTCATTCTTCAGAATAAAACATTCTATTTTAAGTTCATATTTTTACTCATTTTGTCTCGTATGATTGACTCCAGTTCGAAACATATGAAACCGATTTTTATATCTAACCCTATTTTCCACTGGCTTTAGCCTGGTGAGTTTTAAGATTAATACACTCCCAAATCCTCCAAACTTTACCAATCATAACTTTGCACAAATATCCAAACTGATAAGAATAAAATGATACGGACTTTGGTTAAATTTGAATTTAGGTCATACCTAGGACCTTTATGCAGAAATATTAAATAAAGGAAATTCAACTAACATAGTGATGGTGCTCAGGATAAGACTCAATCAATCTATTTATATTCACACATCTTTTTTAAATAGATCCTCTAGTTCATGTTCATTTTCGTGATTATCAAAGTGTCCCGATATCAAGTAGACCTCAACTACATGAAATGTGCCATATAAAGAATCAAGGAAATTCATAAGAGCTAAAGGATCAAAGGCCGTTATACCTTATATGAAGGCCACCTTTCCTTAAAGCAATTTCTCCCCTAAAAAATTTTATTTACTGTGCCTTTTTTCATATATTTTTTTTGTTTTTTAATTACATTTGTTTAAAGTAGTACTAACGAAGATTTCAATAAACCCGTTCCTAGAAAATTATAGTCGCCAAGTTCCTGATATAGACTTTTTGCTTTCCTTATCTATATTGCTCGTATTTTGAAACTGAAGCTAAGAATTTCCTTATATTATTGTCATAAATAAGTACAAGGTTTCTTTTGTTAGAAGCCTATTGATGAGATATTTCCGCTCTGTTTACAAACAGTCACAGAATGTAATCAGCCACCTTTACTTTAAGGCAAAAATGACACATTTACTCTTGGTATCTTGAACATACAACAGAGCATAAATAAAGGCATCCTATGGAAAAGGCAAGATAAATATGTGAGGTTGGAAAATAATCAAGAATGACGAAAATGTAAAGGCAATTTTTTGAAATCGGAATGCTAAATTTTCACTCCCATCTCATAAACCGTTCATAAATATACATGACTTCATATTTTCTTTCACTCCAAATTGAAAATATGTAAGGCTATGAAGCTTAAAAGTACGGTTATATAAATAGTAATTTTTACTTGATTTATTCAACTAAAATAAAAAATACCCTTACGACATGTTATTTCCCATTACCTGTTTAATACTCCCCGTTTGCCCATTCGATTATATTTCGTCTTATTATAATTCTCTATATAGTGTCATGATTAATTATTTTAATTTTAATAATAAAAATTAAATTCTAATAAATAAAATAAAGAATTTATTAAATCAAAGAATACTATCACTGCATCTATTGACAATCAATCCTTTCAATCTAATTCTCGGCCTGATGTGCATCCATATTTCATTAATTAATGGCTGTATAAAATTTTCCCAATCGAAGACAACTTGGACGAATCCTCAAAAGAGATTAATTATTGTCGGAAATTGGAGAATAAAAGAGAGAAGTGATTGAAACGGGCCTATTAATTTAATGGCAGTGACGCATGAGCAAGATAGTGAAATATATCGCTGACATGATTCTAGTATTATAATAATCTCTGTAAAAGACAAGAAAAGTGAGCCGAGTGAAGCATTCAACAATATATTATTACCAGTAACAAAAATTTATTTTGAAAACTAACAACATTTAATATATGTAATAATTCATTTTTGTCTTGCATAGAATAATTAAGTTCCTCACAATTGAAGAAAGATCCGTAGTTTATATTGATTCTAACAATCAATCTACTCTTCCGTTTGAGTAAGTAGTTTTGCATTACTCAAGACGGCATCGAATCAACAATTTCTTTATCATGGTTATCCAACCGAAAATGGATCATTGTGAATGATGATCACTATTAAATGTGTTGACTGACTTCCTATTTTCTAAAATAAAATATCTTTATCTTGAAAGATATTAATTAGTTTTATCAACATGGAACTACCTGACATACCCTGAAGAACTGCATGGGGTTTTAATATCTTTGGTATCACGACAAGTTAGTCACAAGATTTGAAATTTTGTGATTTCCATCAAGGTTTCCAGGTCTTCATCCCTCTCATTTTTGTCTCTGGGAAATTCGAAGTTTAGGAACTAAAGAATTAGGGTTTAAAGAGCGCCATCGACATTGAGATACAGGACAGAGCACTGCATCTTCTTGATAAAGTGATAGGGAACTTTGATGGGAAAACAATAGAATGCTTGGAAAATAATGAAGCACATTTGAAAGCACTCATTTTGAAAAATATTAGAAGGAATTTATAACTGTTCACTTTCGAATTATATCTAGATTTTATTAAATAAATCAAATATTAAGAATATATGAGGTTTTATAGGTCCAGTTTTCTTGGTTCACCCAGAACACTATGTTGATAAACTAGATAATCTAATATGGTTTTATTTAAGCTCGAAATAATTATGTAAATAAGGTAGAAGGAGGACAAACCCTTGCCAGTAATACGAATTTTTTAATTAAATATACAGTCTTACCTTCCTTGTCAAATCTACTTGGTTCCTGGGCCATTCGACTTGCCAAAATTCTAGTTGGGAGGCAATTTTTCCCATTAAAATTAAAGTAATAAATTATTAATTTATTCAAGGCCAAACTCCCCCTATCTATTTTACATTTTTTTAAGGTTTTGTTGAGCCCTGTGTCCAAAAACCTGCAATTTCAGAAAATGGCTTTTAGAAATTAACTTGAATAGACTTAAATAAAGCAGAACTTCTTTAAATTCGAATATGTAGTATAAATATATTAATTAATTTATCTTGCAAACCTTTCTTTATTTGCTGGCAGAGGTGGAGGGTGAGTGGTAGTGATATCTATTGCTTGGGGGGTTAGTCACCCTTATAATAATAATAATAATAATAAGTCTTTTGTAATACGCTCTTCAAGGCCTGAGGCCTTCCCAGAGCGCACTTTGTGCTGAGATGAGAATGGAAATTCAATGGAAATTCAAGAGGGGGAGAAGGCAATACTGAAAAGATGCGTTTTCAGGAGATGCTTAAATGTGGTAAGAGAGGGAGGAGACCTGATTTCAGCAGGAAAAGCATTCCACAACTTAGGGGCACAGATTGAGAAGGAGCAGTCCCCCATTGAGCAAAGGGATAAACGAGGAATATTCAAAAGAGGTGCATGTGATGACCGAAGGGCCTGAGGGACATGGCGTGGCGAGAGGGCAGAAAAGAGGTAAGACGGGGCCTTGATGTTTAGGGCCTTAAATGTGAAGAGAAGTATCTTGAAGTTAGTACGGGATCTGAGAGGAAGCCAGTGCAGACCCTTCATTAAAACAGAGGGCAACTCAGTTTCTGTTGTTTCTTCTCATCTTGGGTAATTAAAAGATTTCTCTGATTTTTAGGCACATGAATCTTATCGAGAGTGGTGTGCCTCTTTCTTTTCTGAATCAGGTTTCGGTAATGAAACATAACAATCTTGTTCATGTTAACCAAAACTCTTTTTGATCGCGATTGTAGGGAATTTCGTATTTGATTTTTAATTATGAACTTAGTCTCTGGAAACAATTGGAACAAGAAACTACGAGAAGAATAATTAAATTAAATTTTTAATGAAAAATAATGGGTGTAATATGAACTTAGTAAAAGAATAACAATCTCCACTTACTTGCTCTAATATAAGGTGATTATCAAATATCGCATTTACAGTTTCTAAGTATAATTTGCTAAAGGATCCTAATAGGTAGCTCTTATTAAGAAATGACAGTTAAATATATACTTAGCCTGTGGAATGGTGATTATCCTTGATCTTGGAGCGAGATAATGGCTTATTTATCCATTAATATTTATGAGACTTAAATCAAAATAGCTAAGTTATGATCATACGGCTTTGCACGCCGTATGAACCAAAACTTGACAACTTGCGGAAATTTGAGTAAATATTTAACGGGGTCTGTATTTCCGTCTTGACACTGAGACGTAGTAGCAGAAAGAAAAAAAAACTTATTTTCAGTAGACCAGACGCTGTGCTAGGTGGCAACTCGAAACAATACACTTTCGCTAAACGCAACGTTGACCACTTATTAAAAGTCAATTAACCAAATCATTATTACTACTACTCCCAACTTACTTTAATATAACAAGGAAACTAAATTAAAAGGAATATCTATTTACAATTCCCACTTTCATTTCCGGGTGTAAAAAATTTACGACAGCGATGATGCTTTTCAATAAACATCTAAAGTGTACCCCACATGCTACACATTTCTTGCACCTCAGTGCTAGAAACCTCTTCCCTTTCATTTTTGAAAGGAAAAGTTTTCTTCTGCTTCATTTATTTGTTGATTTTTCAGCTGAAAAGGATCTTCTGTGTTGAGTTCTTCCTTGTGTTGATGCCCAAGCTGTTCGAGATCCTCTGAGTCCACCTCCAATCCCAAACTTTTTCCAAGTGTCATTAACTCAGCCACTACTGGATCTGCCGTCCCATCTGTTCCTGCCTTAAGCTTTCCAAATCGCTTTCAGGCACACAACTTGGCCAAACTATATTTCAAGCTAACTGCAGTGTGCATTTAAAAACCTCACTGCATGCCTTAGCAATGAAGTTCATGCAATGGAGGATATGGGAGTGGTGCTTTCAAAACTCTCTCAATGTTAGGTAGATGTCAGTGGTGCCACTGGTAACTTGGAAACACCTTGCAAAAACATGCTTGATGTATAAATTCTTGAAGTTCCAGATCATTTGCTGCTACATTGGATGCAGTGGAGGAGTTGTGTTGGGTGGAAAGAATTTAACTTTGATAAAGTTTAGAGCGGCATGTAAGTCATATTCTTAACCTAGATGATATGCCTTTGAATTCGAATGCCATGTTACGGGCAATTTAGACTTGTGTACATTGTTCCTCTTAAAGATCCGTGGGTCTTCTGAGTGGTAGAAAAGTAGTGGTTTTATTTTGCAGTCCCGCGTGGTAGTAACGCAAATTAAAAGAATAAATCTGTCTTCCATTGGCTTGTGCCCAGGCAGTGTCTTTTTCTCTTGTTTGATGTATATTTTTCTTGGCATTTTACCAGAAAAGTCCGGTCTCATCAAGGTTAAAGTTTCTTGAAGGAGTTACCTTCACTACGCACATAAGCGGAAAATTACCCACAGACTTTTCATCACTATCTTTGTCATAAACTTGCTGCCTCTTCGTTTGCAATACATTTTGAATAAACCTCAACTTGCTTTGAGTTCCCTAGTGTCAGAGTGACTTGTACTTTTTAGCCACTAAATCACGGTGCAATTTCTTAGCCCATTCACATATTGTGTCCTTAGTAACACTGTTTCTTTTCAGGTAGATATCATTTATCCAAACCAGAAGCAACAGTTCTAATATTTCTAAAATTTGTGGGCTTTGATTTGATTTTACAAAGAGATATTTAGCCACATCAACAGCCGTTAATGTCTCCTTATTTTTAATAAATGTACAGATTGTGGACTTAGACATTCCATACTTTTGGAGTTGGTCACTATGAGACAGTGCATTTCCTATTTTCTTGATTATTTCTTACTTCAGTGAATACTCTAAAGCTTATTTGTCCTGCCACCAATTACAATGTCACTTTTCACTTTATTATGGGCCATAACAAGGGTTAATTTGAAGAAAATTTTAAAAAAAACTTAGCACCTTATACAATGATTTACAAAAAACGGTAAAATGCACAAAACTGGGCAACCTTTGTTGGCAGACGTTCGGTCGAGATGGCGGCAAATGAAGGCAGAGGATGTTCGAGATGGGACAGAGATTCGTCAAGGTAGGCGAAATTTTGCCGAAATCTTTGTTCGACCTTGGAAAATTTGACTTGGAATGCATTGCAGTTGGGAGGTAGTAATATATATATATATATATATATATATATATATATATATATATATATATATATATATATATATATATATATATATATATATATATACCACGTAAGGAATAACCTGTCAACTCAAAAGGAATGAGGTTGTCTTAATTATTGGTCAATGAGAAAGATCAGTGATTTTTTTTAACCTACCCTAACCCAACACTGAATGAAATAAATGACTGGTTGCAAGAGTGAATTCCTAAGCGCCAACATACTCTAATCAAATTGACATGAAAGGCAGAGGTAGGAAGTTTTTAATTCAATTTGAAGAAAAATTAATCGCCAATTCTGTTTTAATTGAAGCCTTAAGACTGCTTTGTTTTAGAACCCCATTGTCTTTTAGCCAGTACTAATCCATTGCCAGTGGTCGGTGTCCTATAGACTGTTGCAAGTGCGTGAGTCTATGAACAAGTAATATTATTCAAAGCTGTAAAATTTCTATTGTTGTCTCAGAAAGACATATTAGTAAGAAACGCATTGCACTGAGTTATTTGTAAGACCCTTAAATAAATTTTGCACAAGTACCGTCTTTGTGAAAAGAACATAAAATATCATTGTGCTTATAAAGTCTAAAAGTTGTTGTCGTTGCACTCGTGTTGGTAGTTTTATACCGTGGGCTTACGGAAAATACGTGGTTGCAAGAAAGTAGGTTGATATTATATTCAAAAGTGTTTTACCCTAATTAATTGTACAAACAGTACACACCGCACAATATTTTTTAAAATAAACTCAACATAAATAGCATGTGAATCTATTACTAATGTAATCTATTTGCTTGAGCTAATGGCTGATTCTCTCGTAGAAAACCTATATAAAATAACTAGAATAAGATTTAAGGTTAAAATCAATGGATCATGCTTCTTACGTCGATCTTCAGCAGTGGGGTTTCGTTAGAATATGTAGAGAGATCAAGAGAAGCTTTATATATTATGTCTGATACAGACCTGCAGAAACCTTCCAGATAATAACGAAAGAAATAATTCTACCTGGTGCCAGCTTAGTTTCATATATGAGGCAATTATACACTACTATACCTCAGGGGCAAGAGAATAATTATAAAATTTACCTGATAACAATCCAATAAAGTTCAAGGACCAAATAATTGGTGAACATACGATCCACTCGAATCCATTTGGGCTAACGCCAAAAGAAAAAATAAAACTGCGTGACAGTGGTCGCTTTCTATTATTAGATTACGTTTAGGCAAAACTTTATTGCTAAAAAGAAATCAGAACAAAGACTTGGTGGACCAAAACTTTTAACACGACAATTTTCACCCTCTCCATCCAAACATTAAAATAATAACTTTATTCTTCTCCTTGTGTTGAAATCTAAGCTATAATCCAACCGACCTGCCTTCCTGAATAAAAATACAATTTCTAGATTTTTTGAAGGTGATACAACAATCCACCGAGAGACGTGAGTTGCTAGAGTACTCGCAAAACACTGGTCAGGGGCAACGCGTTAGTTGGTTCCTCCCAAATGAGGCGAACGAAAATTTGTCCGTTAAAAAAAGAACCGAAGTCTTCCTCAATCATTTGTTTATTTTAATTTAATAGATTTCAATCAACTTAGAACAAATTCCATTTTTATATAAATATATGGTTTTAAATATGATTCGTATCAAATTTAGGCTAATGGAAGGGTACTTACTTACTTTTACTTAGTAATTTTTTTGGGGGGGGAAGAGGGTTACCAGAATCTTTATGTGCATATATGTTGTTGCTTTTATGAAGTGTTTTCTTCAGTTAATGATGGAACTCTGAATGAGAAGAATAGGAAGTATAATTTTATGCACAAATATTTGTTACTAAATCCCTATTTTAGTTTTAAAAATACAGATTATAAAGAAATAATAAAATTCGAAATTGTTGTAAGTAATGATTGGAAAAATCAACGATGTGACGTCAGGAACAAGGAATTATGATTAGACTATGTAGGCCGATGAAAACTACCAAAAATGTACGAAGCTTGAATATTTCAAGTTTTTCTGAAAGCATTTATTATTAAAAAAACAAAAGAGCACACACGAGCTTGGGCACAATAAAGCAAGAGCGAAGGCCTAAAGATTTATCTAGAAAACTGATTTCTGGTAGTTGTTTAGTTTAATAGTTATTTGAGGACACAGAGAATAGTGGATGATCTCTGATGGTGAACTTTTCTTTATTACAGAAGGATATGTTTGGTCAGAGAAGACGAGTTTGGAATATTGTTATTAGTATTAACTTAAAGCCACGAAACAAAATCAATGAGTTCCTCGTATACGAAACTGTGTAGAGAGACTTTCCTATAAATGTAATCAAATAAAAGTGTGTCTCAGATGGATTGGAGTAATAGCCATCGTATGAACTAAATGGAGCATTTAGGCTATAAGGGAGCGCCACTTTCTAGAATCTGCCCAACATGCACAATGAAGACCGATAAGATAACCAATCGACCAAAGGGAGCAAAAGGGAACACAATCCTGCAGATATCATGTTAATCAGGGTGATTGATTATGTTCCTCCCAACTCGCTCTGTACATCGGAAGAGAGGATCCTGCACAGTTCACTTTGATAAAAGTTCCGGCCTATTTCCGTGGAGAGACCAAACCAACTTGTTCGGCACATATGAATTTTAATCTGGAGATAGGTGAGTGGTAACCGTAGTGCATTACCACTAAATCTCTTCTTTTAATATTCAAAATACTTTCAACCGCTGTTCAAAGTTGGGACGATTCACATAACCACTAGCCACCTCTAAATCCATTTATATCTACTTGGAATATGCTCTCTATGTATTTACCAATTAAAAAACGGCACTTGTGCCATAGCACGAGATAAAGATGTTTTAGGAGAGAAATGATACACCGGCCTCTGCTTCTGGCCTCTCGATCCATTTAACCTCGCGTTATCCGTTCAGTTCTTCTAATCTGCAAGCCTCCTAATTGGGACGTAAATTAAAAATCAAGAGCGCGTGAATAGACAAGTGAGAGGCACTTATGTACGTTAATGTACACCCAGAGATGCATACACAAAATTGACTCAAGAAGTAACAGAAATTTCGACCGGATCACTAAACTTTACCCATCAAAGAAAACTTAATGTGGTCCTAATTTTGAATTATTAATTAAATAACTTAAGCTATTTTCATTAGAAAGTGAAGGGATATTGAGGGTTTCTGGGATAGGACATGAAAATGAAGGGGGAGAGTACGGTATGGCGAAATTAGAGTCATTCATTATACCGCTCTCCAAAATCTAGGTCATAAGAGTGACGAGGAAACAATAAAAGAGTGATGAATGAAACTCTCAAGAATAAAATGATACAACAAAGATGAAGGATCCCTTCCCGTCCCTAATATCTTAATAGGTGCCCAGAAGTCCAAATTGGTGACCCAAGTATACGTTAAGGGTACGAACTTAGGCTTCTGCTCTAACGGTTCTTCTGAGTGTCCTGAATGTTACAAGAGATCAGTTAGCAAGGCCTTAGTTAACAGGGCAATTTTTCATTCATCCACGTGAACGGCTGTTGATCTCGAACTTAAGTGGGTTTCTCGAGTTTTTGTTAACAACGGATACCTACAAGATTCCATCGACGCCACCATAAAAGAGAAAATGAACTTGGCTGCTGGTCCTAGCGTCAGGTCTACTCCAAAGAAGAATAATATCGACCTTTATTACAAGGTCAATATGAACACTGGCTATCGTGAAGAAGAAAAGGATCTCAAAGCCATTCTCCATCGTAACCTGACCCCAACCAACCCTAATACGGAAATAAATCTAATTATATACTACAAGACCAAGAAAACAAGTAGTTATATCATGAATAACAGCCATCTTTATCCGACGAGCAACCTCCAGGGGACTAACGTCGTATACGAATATTCGTGCAAAGTCGGTGACTTCGAACACCGCAATTCAAATTATATCGGCCAAACCTCGACAACCGTGTCAAGGCAAGTGACAGCTCACCTTGAAGATGGTGCGATTAAAAGAGACGCCCACTCTCATGACACTACCCTAACCCGTAAAAAACTTAATAAGGACACCTCCATCATCCTGAGACTACAAAACCGCAGATTTTGGATGGCCGAAGCCGTCATTATTAAAATGAAAAAACCGGCAATTAACTACAGCCGAAAACCATACTACCCACATCTCGGTGTCTCAAAGTTGACCACCATTAAAAGAAGCTCGTTTCTAAACTCTCATTTTCCTTTGCCCAGACAATCTGAGAATCTGAGCCTTGCAATTTTATGTTTGTTGTAGCACTTAGTTTTCTTTTAAAAAGTTCCTGCGCCATGATTGGCCATTTTTTGTAGTGCTTATGTTAGGGTAGAAATATTATATATAATGTAGTAATTTGTAAATATTTCACACTTCTCTGCGTTACTCTCTATCGTTCAGATACATAAATTATTTTCACAGGGTCCTTATCGGATGTGCGGGAGACCCCTTATAAAGAAAGAAAAGAAAGTTTTCAAAAGCGATCTTCATCATGCTACATAATAATACATCCACACTCACACTCCTAAACATAACGGAAAAAAACCCACTACCAACAATAAATACACACTCCTCAACATAGCCACTATACATGCCCCCCCCTCACAAATATAATAAAGAATCACACAGGCCACAAACTGGTCTACCACTCACAGGAGGATGCAGTCAAGTTCCATGAACTTGCGTCTGAGACACTCGCGCACAGGACCTTCACAAAAAACTAGCCGAGGGTGTACACAAGAAACACCAAATACGAGACCTGAAGACCAAACTCATATGGTTGTTTTTTTTTAAACGATGAGCTCAGGCACACACCTCAGAGAGAAGTACGGGAAGGAGGTCATCAGATACTTCTACTACGACCGAACAAAACTATGGACAATAATCACACTGTTCTTTGAACACAACAAAACACTGCTGGTAGACCAAGGCATCAAGGTATGTGGCACACTAAATAGCCACATAACATCGAGCCACAGCTGAACATAAAGCTCACACTGTGACACCGGTGTTACAAAACTGGACATGAGGCGCCTGAAGTGGGCCACCACTACACCAACCAAACAGCCACCTCACCCCTCTGCACAAATTACGGCAGCGACCATGTCGCCGTACTCCCTAAATGCCCTTACCTAAGTAAGGCACGCTCAGACGCCGTAGTGGTGGTGAAATGGCGTTCGCAACCAATCAACACAACCACACACTCCGCGCCTGCAGCCGCTTATCCTCCCCTCACAAGAACATTCACTGCTGCTGCCGGCGCAACGCTGTCCACACAACCCTCTGTCTTACCTGAGACACAACCTACCCCAGCAGCAAACTAGACTCACCCACATGTTGCCACACCAGCCCCCATCCAAGCACTATCTACCCAGAGACCCGCACTACTCCCTACATCCACCCCTACCCCACACCGCACAACCAAAGCTACACCTGGCCACCTAGCTTTCAACGGTGGTAAATGATATGTCGAGGGGTGACGCCCTACTATACGAAACCATACTCAATACACTATTTGTCTCGCATAGTCTAGAACAAATCACCTTCCCGGAGAAGGTGTTCGCTCTAATGGACGAGTATACACACAAGATATGCGCACTCCTCCCCACCCTAATGCACGAACACCCTTCCGCCCGGACGTATCGCCCCCTCACCTTCCCCTCTCCCACCTTCACCACGCTTCTGCCTTCTCCTACCCCTCAGTCTCTGCTCTTCTCGTCATTGTTTACTCCTTACCTTCCCCTTTTCCCACTGCTCCCACCTCTATTCCTACCACCTTCTCTCCTCCTTCCTCACCTACCACTTCTTCTACCTCTATACCTAAAATCGCTCCTACTACCAGCACTCTTCCTTCGGCAGTCTCAACTCCCACCCCCATATTGCTACCAACCCCTCTCCTACCATCTCCCCCATCTCAGAGCCTCCAACCTCATTCCTACTGATAGCAAAACGGCCACCTCCTCCACTTCCTCCGCGCCCACCACACCCTCCACAACACTTGGCATTAAACAAAAAAACTCCACCACTAATGCCCCCGACACATACAACCACGCGTAAAGCCGACAAACCCCCTACCTGGTGTTCCTTTCTCTTCTCCTTCCACACCTCCTTCTTCGCCATTCCAACCTCCTCTCTCTTCCGACAACTAAGCCCCTCATTTAATCAGCTTTACTCCCTCCTCCTCAGCTCCTATCTCCCCTTCCTAGACTCTACTCTCTCCAACCCTCTTTCCACGACCACTAACCACTCTCCTACTATCCCTAACCCTCCTTCCACAGAACACACTCTCCCCTCTATCACGGCCTGCCCACTCAATAACACCACAGAAAACCTCTCTACTCCCAAAAACCACAGCTGACACGCGTGAAGGTACTCTCTTCCTACACCACCTGGAAATTTCCAAGGAGAGAGAAACGGTCCCGGCAAAATCAGCCGCACGCGCACTCTGCCCACGTCAATAGGTCGCCTCAAAATAAACAATTAAACGTACATAGTTGGCTCGATATTCGCCGTACTGTTGCGAACTTGGTCCTAAGTACACAAAGACCTGACATAATACTCTTAAACTCGACCAGCCTGCACCATCCCAACAACAGACTTCTCATTGCAGGCTGCCGCACATATCTAACTCAACAAGCGCCGCACATTAGCATCAGCGATCTTAATAAAGCGCTTTATACACCACTCCCTCATTCAAACAGGAGATGAATCTCTTCAAGCCTGCAAGGTACAGACAAGGTCCGACCTTATCCTAGTGGCCACGCACTACAGAGCACAACGCCTATAATTAAACATAGAAGTCCAACTCAGGGCTATATCAGACCGCAACCTACCTCATTCTCTGCGGGCGAACTCAATTCTTTCCACCCAACACTCCTTTCTAACACCACCAATGATGTAGGAAGGTACCTTAGGTTCAATATACAACAGCACATAATACACGCAAGAGCCGCAGGTACAAACTGAATGCTGCGACGGTTCTACCCTGCGGGCAAGAAACTACAATTACACCTATATAAAACATTCGTGCGACCTCTTCTACGTAAGCCCCACTGTCACTCGTAGCTGCGAGTGTCGCGTGGCAGAAGAAGATTCAGCTCATTCAGAACTCTGTTCTGAAGCGCGCTTGCTACTCTACCACGTACGCGATAATTTCCACACTATAAGAAAACAACAAACTAGCACAATACATACGCTCACACTAGACTCACAAAACAACTCGGGAAATTCGCCACAGACCTTATATACACCGCATTATACTCAAGACTGGCTGTTGCGATCGCAGTGCCCTACTTTGCAACCCACACCGTTCTACACATAATTTAAAAAAATTATGAATAAAGCGTTTCCGACTATACAGACACGATCTTCTTCTTAACCACCTCCCAACCGTCGTCCTGTTATGAATACCCGGGAACACACCCAACTACACCACGGATCGGTGTCTAGTCACCGATCTATCAACTCTTCCTATCCCCTTTCAAGTTATTTCCGTACCCTTTTCCTCTGTGAGTACCTGATCGCCTGGCTTAAACATTGATCACTCTCTGTTTTTCCTATATACATCAATTCGATTCGATTGATAATTCCATTTCTGTTCATTCTCAGATGATGAACTAACATGGTCGAAAGACGTCTAGGAATAAAAAATGTCATTTGCGGATGTTTTTTCTCTCCCTGAAGACCCTGTTAAAAATTTTTAGAAGAATAAGTTTAAATTACTAACGCTACTACAGCTGTGGTCCTCAATAGTACCTGCATTCGACATGGCCTTTTATCTAATTACATATATATATATATATATTAGGGTGGGTCACGAATATATCGTAAAAATTTCAAAGGGAACTTTTTGTTTCTGCACTCGTACTAAACATATACTGTGTTGTGAGCGCTATGGCTTTAGATATACTTCTTGGTGATGTAAACTCGTTTTGTGCATACCCAACGTAGTTTTTGCTCTTATACTGCTCTGTCTTTATACTGTCAGAACCAAAACTAAGCTAAAAACATCCTCGTTATCTCCTCAGGTCTAAATGGCGAGGTAAACTCGAAAACAGACTGAGCTGTATTTGTTGGGGCAGCCCCTTGCTGACCTAATCCAGATTGTCCTTCCACCACGGGAAGATGTTCTGCTGAGACTCTTCTCTCATGGATCGAACAGAAAGGACAATCAAAAAGCTGTCATCGACGAAGTGGTCAAAGTTGGGGAACGTGCCCAAATTCCGGTTGTCCCGCTGAGATCAATCATGAAAATACTGGAAACCCTCGTCGGGCGGGAAGTATGAAGTCCGAATAAAGCAAAAAAAAACGTCATTTCGAGGGGGACAAGGTCTTAGACGCCCTCTTCCCGGGACACTTGTCATCACTGTTCGATATCCCCGCCCCTTTCCACTTCTTTCTCCATTATCCACTTCAACCAGGAGGGCAAGAACTTCCTCGAGGACCAAAGTTATAAGTACTTTTGACAAAGAGAGCGTGGCAAAAGAGTCTAGGAAACATAAGAGGTTGGCTGCTGAGAGAAGGGAGAAGGAGAAGGAGTTGGCAGAGACTTCGGAGAGGGAAGAGACGGTTGAGATGGAAAGCGGGAGTTCTACCACCGCTTCTTCATTAATTTCTTCGTCTGCCACCAACTTTCCTGCTCGGGGAAGCGACGCTGATTCTGCTTCTCCTCTAAAAAGGCTCAAGATCACGAAAGAGCTTGCAGCTGCGGCTAACAGGGTCAGTTTAACTCCTCGCGGAGCCCACCACCTCTTCTCTGCCATCGCTGAAGATCATGAAAGGCTGAGTCCGTCCACCTCGTCCATTGGCTGACAACGGAAAATGTTGCAGAAAGAGACACCAGAAGTAGCTATCAAGGATTATTCAAACCTAGTACAGGAGCACGACGCGGTTCACATCCTTCATTGGAACGGGAAACTCTTGCTCGGATCAGAATGTGAAGGTCATGTCGATCGCTTGGCCATCGTTGTCATCAGTACATCCTTCGAAAGAGACAAGCTCCTGGTTATCCCTACCTTGCCATCTGGTACCAGAGAGGCAATGGCCAGCAAAGTCTAGGAGACCATCAGACAATGGACGGTCGAAGACAGAGTTGGCTGTCTCAGCTTCGACAACACCACTTCAAACACCAGGCGTCTATGCTAGCTGTTGCTTACTCCTCAAACAGAAGTGGGGTCGTCCGTTGTCGTGCCACCACCACGTTATGGAGCTTATCTTGGCCTCAGCCTTCGAGGCCACCTTCAGCGAGGCTAGATCCTGCACAGACGTTCAACTATTCAAACAGTTCCACAAGAAGTGGCCCAATCTCGTGCATAACAATGCTACGATCATCAACGACCTTCAGTTGGCTGGCGATGACGAATGGATAAGAACCACACTTGAGGCTATTGCTAAGGCGGCCGAAACGACAAGAGGCGATTATAAAGAGTTCACAAAACTAAAGGCAAAGGCCATCAAGGGGGAGGTTCCCGCCACGTTCCGCAAACCTGGAGCTCACCCTCCACGCGTGATGGATAGCGAAGGTGATCTACACGCTCATGATCACGATGTTCAAGAGGGAACTGCGTAGCCTCCAGGAGATGAGTCTTTTCATCATCCTAATCTACACCCGTGCCTGGTTTGAAGCTATCTGGTCTCTAGAAGATCATTTCAACGATCTCACTCTCTTTCAGGATCTTTACAACTAAAGAAACCTTAGCTAAAAGATCTCGGAGGCCACGGTGAAGACCTTTAAGCGGCAATTTTGGTAATTGGAGACGGACCTCGTCAGCCTTGCCTTGTTTAATGACAAAGTCACGATCTAGGACAAGACCGAGATGGTGGAGAAGCTGGCCATTGACAAGGACCTCGACAAGAAGCTATCGACGACAGCGCCCCAATATCCATCTTCGGTGACTTTGAGTAGCCTTGTCACCAAGCAGTCACTTTTCTTCTTCACGGCACTGAAGTTAGATGCCTCGTTTCTCCAAATCTCCTGTGCTTAGTTGAAGGGAAAACGACGCGTACAATCAGGATAAGGAGACCGTCCACTACTGATGTATCGCAACAGGCGATCGAACAGATTACTCCTTATTCCCAGATCTTCACCAAGGACGAAAGCAATTGACAAGTTATCATACAAGCTGTGGACCGCCACCGACGGCTGAACCTGAACCCTAACTGATCTTACAGAAGAATATACATATGGTTTCAATCGTTATTTCAGCCATTTTCATTTTTATTTTGAAGAATGTCCATGAAATATAACATTCCTATTACTTTTCCTCAGTGTTCCTTGTATAGTATCAGAGTACTATTCCTCCCATATACACTGCTCTATCTTGAAATGTTCGTAGAATATTTATTTACCTCACTTTAGAACAAATAGTTTCGTTTCTGTGGCATTTATAGTTGATGTGAATAAATAACCTTGAGAAATGAACTTGTATGGTCTCGAAAAATCAACTACCCTGTGCGACCTCAAAATCTTAAAAGATTTACATAAAACTTTTTGTGTATTTTTTCTTTGTTTTTCCTCACAATAATTCATGGGTGCCGTAAGAGATTTCAAAAAGTAGATTTTCTTGACCCATACTAATATATATATATATATATATATATATATATATATATATATATATATATATCGGTGTATGATGTGAGTAGCTTCTCCCCTTTACATGTTTTGTTAAAGACCATGTTGTAGTTTGACTTCACCAATTTTATTTTAGCACCTTCTAACTGTCGGATGCAGTTTCTTATAAAAGGCTAAAGATTCAAATTCAACTAAGAAAGATCCACTTTATTTGGTCTTACTTCAAATATTTAGCTTTTTTATTATTTTTGGCCGTGAGCTTTCGCCTTTCTTCAGGTATCTTAAAACGGAAGTCTTGGTTATTTTTGAGGCGTCATTGGTAGAAAGGTTTTATTCTCTTTGCCTCCTTTATCTGCGATGTATTTCTTTGGGAAGCAGCAAAGGATAATTTTCGTCTTCGTTCTTTGATGCCTTTTATAGGTTGGAGTCTGAGTACGGTCCACTTTTCTTTCAGCAGAAAGGTTGCAATACTCGCTCCGAGCTGGTTCGCTGTTCGTTCTGTTCAGGTTTTGGCCCATCTCATTGATAAGAAGAGCCTCCTGAATATTCAGCCGGCGGAGATCCTAGTTTTTTTTCTTAGGATGGTAGTGCTTTCAACAAGGATTTTTTTTTAAATTTGATCATTGTAGTGTGTTTTTATTCCTCCTTCTTGCAAATTTATTGTTAGGCGTCAGCTGAGGGTGAAGGTGGTCATACCTATATTTTGTTTGTTTCGATGAGGCCTGCAGTTCACATGGTGGCATTCAAATTTGTATACACATTTGTAGCCTTTCACGCAGTTTTTTTTCGTTAATTGACTGTTGACCGTTTTTTTTATAATACCTATATATTCGTATAAATAACTTATTGTCTCTTATGTAGGCATCAGTCATTTTGTTCTTGTAGTAGAGTGGTATTATTTGTTGTTCTTTTTCTTTCTTCCTATACTTCAAAATTTGAGTTGAGAATTTTATTCTGTAATTTGTCAAATTTTATCTTGGAGTAGATGTTGTTAATTAGGATTTGTTTGGATCGTTAAATTATTCATCGAGTGCGTGCCAGGTTAAGCAATTCTTGATAGTTCTTCTTGAGTATGAGCTCATTAGCGATTTTATATATTTCACGGTGCACTCACTTTTGGCGTTAAAGCATCGACGGCAGTCTGTTCCTTTTCGATAGACGGTGGTGACATATTTTCCGTCGCTGTTTTGTTTTACTTCTACATCCGAGAAGGAAATACGGCTGTTTGCACGCAACCCTTATGTAAATTTGAATTCGAAATGAGATTCTAAGATTTTTTTTAGTTGTAGTCATTGATGTTCAACCTTAGTGGTAAGGTATATGTCAAAAACAAAATTCCATGCATGGATTATCCCTCTTTTTAAATCAGCCAATCTAGAATAGATTTGAAAGTACGTATTAAACAGTATAATTATTCTGTAAATACTAGGAAAACATCAAAGTAATATTTATTTATTTGAGTTACAACTTTCATCGAATGTATTGGACCAAGAGTTCTGTGATCGCCAGATTGAAAGATTTCTTTTCACGAAATCCTTTAGAATCTGAGATTATACACCTTACTTCTAATTGTAATTTTAACTTCAGTCCAGGCATGCATGTATTTTTTGCACCGTTGTATTACAAAAATAAGCAGGAGTGACCTTAAAGATAAAATCACTGACCTAATTAATAATAAGCTTTTCTATTTATTCCTATGGTTAATATATTTTCTATTTTTTTCATGATACTGTTCACCCCCTAGAAATTGTTTTTGTTTCGGCAGGCTTATTTCTCTCTATATTTTTCATTTGTCATATATGCGCGTTTATAATTTTTTAGTTATTCCTATGTTTAATATATTTTCGGTTCTAAAATAGAAGAATCATAAAATTGTAATCTTAAATTAGTTTGGACGGTTTGAGTTCCCCTCCTCATTTTAAAACCCCCCTTTTTTTCAATGGTCAGCTTCTGTTCCGGAAGGCTTAATTCTTTAATAGAGTTGGGTTCCAGGTACCTGTTGATGCCCTTAAATTCCTAATGTCCCCATTTGTCATAAGCGTGTTGCGTCTTCTTTATAAAAGTTTCTTCTTATGTTTCTTCCTGCTTCAGTCTGCTCTGTAAAGGATGATTAGTCGAAAGGCCTCGAAGATCTCCCGTGTTTCATTTTCCTTCGTGGATATCGTCTTTATATATATATATATATATATATATATATAAATATATATATATATATATATATATATATATATATATATATATATATACATATGTATATATATATAAATATATATATATATATATACACTTTATTCTTTCAATCTTTTTTCTGATATGAACGTTAACAAACTCTGTCAAGTTCATATTAATTTTAAATTACCTTGTTGATAAGAACAACTCCCTAATAAATTATGGTGATCTCCTTTGATTGAGTTATACTTAGTATACTTGCTTAGAATTTGTTAAGTTCTATTAAATACACTATTTTAAAATTCCTAATGTGAATCTCAGCCATCTATACTTTTATACACTACTCTATTCTCCTCTATTGCGAATGTAATTAAGGTTCGATATTTTTGTAATGAAAATAAAATGGACATTACCAGTATCATTCGAGATAACAAAAACAATCTAATGTATAAGCATTCTGGTTGCGAATTATTATTAGTGTTCTTTTCATCAAAATTGTCTCAAGGTGTTGCATCTGTAATTGTTCCAGGAATATATGTTTCTTTAGAGCAGTTTGGAGTTATGATTCTTGCACTGCCCCTCCTTTCAAAATCTATTACTAGGTCGCTAGAAAAGATAAGAAAATTTAGATAAATATCTAAAGAACACTTACATTCATGAAAGATCGCACCAATAACCGGTGGTCAGTAGGAATGTGGGAGAGGACAGGCTAGTAGTAGTATTTTTTCTGCTAACTGGTCAACAGTGATTCCATTCTGGCAAAATAGAGAATCACCCTTTCTATATCAGAAATGAATGGATATGGAAATATTAGAGTTCTATAAGAAAGCGTGGTGTGTTATGAGCATTAACGAAGTTGTGTTGGAAGAGTCAGCGGTGTTAGGTTTCGCTATGTCTATGCTAAGTTACGTGGTAGTAGCGATCTGCACGATAGCCTAGCAAACTCCACTAGTTGCTTTTTAGGCGGTAACTACCTATAAATGCAGAGTTTCGAAGCCTCCGCTCCAACTGAGACTCAAACTCAGTTGCTCCCTGACGCCTCAGGTTATCACAGCGATCTACGCACTGCCAAGTTAAGACAATCTCTTGTTTTGAATAAATTGGCGAAAGAAACTATTGTTTACTATATACGTTTAAGTATATATGAAATAGAAAGAGAGAAGAACGAAGAAATATATGCGAAATTGTGAGTGATTGGAGAGACCTCTCCGATTCGCAGAGTTTCACTCTAAAGTAGCCACTCATTAAATTTCCATATCTTAGTCTACCCTTGTATATCTGATACTCACCGCTTTATTTTCATCTATCACAGTATAATCTGACTAACAGCAAGGTCTTAGAAGCTGTCACTATTAAGCTATAGTGAACTCTCGAAGGATACTATGTTAGGGGGCCAGAGAAGGAGACCGATTAACGGTGACGAGCCCGAATCTGATTGCAGGACCGCTTATAGGGCTAGGCCTAATTAGGTAAGGTGGTTAGGGAATGTGCGCGCCAGATAATTGGGCTTAATGATCTACAAACTTATTTTTCAGAGAACTCTCCCCATTTTTTTTGGGGGGGGGGCGCAGGAAAATTGAATATGGATCCACAGGACTTCATTAAACGGCTCCCTCTTTAGATAATTCAGAACGGACTAAAACGGAAAACAGATGATGTCGCACAGAGTATTTTCAATGATGTGCAAACCGCCTTGATGAAATGCAGTGAAACAGCGAAAGGATTTGTTTTGATCAGTTTAGAGTACAATGATGTGGAACTCTTACCTTCATCAGCAGGAACCATCGCATTAAGGAAAATTGATTTAAAGGCAAAAGTACCATCACAGATTATTGCTAACCGAATCATTGTATGTCAGAAGGTACTATCTTGGATGGGATTACATTCTCCAGATGAACTAAAACAGGAAGTAATGGAACAACAACCCTGGCTGAAGATCCACAACATCTTAAAATTTAAGGAACACACACACACTCGTGTGAATAAACTGAGATTGCGAAAAAAGCACTTCAAAAAGAACTTCTCTCATACAGTATGAGAATCCCTACCCATAACATTTAAAGAGCCTAGAACCATAATATCCAAATTTTTTTTAGATGCTAGAAAATGGAAGATCACTTTACCGCAAACGGCCCAAGAAAGGAAGGTGAAATATCTTCCGAATGCAGCGGCCCTCATTCATGAAAGAACTGTTCAAATAACACTAAAATGAGTGTTAATTGCGGAGAAAGCCATATAACAATGGCAATGAGTGGCCAGCGAGAAAATAAATAATAGAGAGGACTGGGCGTGTAAATTCCACCGCTTCACCATACTGGCGCCGAGGGGTTCCATGGGACTGATCAGATGCGACGGGAGTTGCTTCACTTCTTACCGCCTTTTTGTCAGCTTTGGGACAAACACACATGAACGAAAAGAGAGCCAGAGTAAGGCTCCTAAGTGACACCAACTTGTTGAAAAATGACAAATATTTGGGTGTGTTTAAATTTAGTGTCCAGAGGATAAATAAAAGACGTGAAGGAAATAATTTATAACAGATTCCCACCACGAAGCAATAGAAACATATAACAATAATGTGTGTACGCGCTACTATCTAACCAAATTCCATAACCTTTATTTAAAAGCCCCCATAATCGTTCAAAAACACTTAATTAAACATAGGTATTAACTTTGTTACCAAAATAAATAATGAGTTAACTTAAAGAAACACTTTCCTCATTATTTTCACTAGGAAGATATCGCATTGCATTGGACAAACCACCAATGTCTGTGCAAATTAATTAGTCAGCACAAGTATTGTGTCCACTTTGGGATTACATACAATGTTTTTTTCATTAATTATCTTACTTAAACTATCAATTAATTGGTACGAATCCACACCTGTAAATAAACCTATGTAAGTTTAATGAGAAGGCTAGTCGTATAATCAGACTTAATTAAACCATATTTTGTACATTTTAATTAATTATTTTCTGGAAGCTTTAAATTTAGCTCGAGAAAAACATGTTTGCTATTTTCCCCAGATTTGTATCGTTATGTCACCTATCACTCGAAATTTGTTCATGTATGATATGAAACACACGTCTTTCCGAAATCTGTATAAAGATGGGGGGAGGACTATCGAAACTACGTCTATTGAGAAAAACCAATATAGCTATTTCCAAAGTGTTATTATTGAGCCATTTGTTAAGCCTAAAAAGTAGATCTATATAACAATACGAGAGTCATTAGTAAAACATGAAGAAAAAATTTGCTTATAATGGAGGTAGATGATTTTGACGAAGCAGCAGTTTTATAAATTTGCATTTACTGAACCAGATTTTGCTGCATATTTTTTCGAAATTTTATGTGTTAGACCCAATTACTTAGAAATCTGCATATGTTTACGGTGAAGTTGAAATATAATAATGTTATAGTCTCTACAATGAAAAGTCTTCACACCCTATATATTATATTAAAATTATTGAATAATTATGTCTAAAATTTTCTTTTCATATTGTTCTGTTATATTCCTAATTGTGATACTTCTTTTGTGCTCGGTTATGATGACTTCAACGTGGCGATCCCAATTTCTCCAAACTATTTTTTAGTGCTTTGTGTTGTTGGATGTATGGCACGGTGCATTGTTCTGCTAAAATAATACTAAATTTCTTTCTGTTGCCCGAATGGATTTCTGGATAGATCGCTCAAAAAATTGTGAAAACATGGTTAGAAAAGAGGAAGAGTACATTCTTCCCTGGCATAAAACATATCTCCTATCCCTGATGAAAACATACTGCCCAATAATATGATAGAACCCCCACCTGTATGTTTCAGAGTTTCTAACATACAAAATAGGTGAAATACCTAAACAGCAATTCATCTCAGAATGGTACACCAAGAAGTGTTGAAACTGTAAAATTGTTAAAACAAAGTTAAACTTCAAAATATTTATCTTACAAGAGTTTTGCTTACCTTTGTTCATGTGTCCAATTTTTGTAACCTTTGGCCCAATGAAGATGTTTATTTCAGCTGACTTCATGCATCATTTGCTTCTTTATGGCCTTGAATCCATTTAACCATGATATTTATGAATCTTTCTACCTTTCTTGAGTGATATGTATCAACTTGAAGCCTCATTGAACTCCCCATTAAGTTCAGATGTTTTGCATCAGTGAAGCCAGAATAATAGATGTCGTTTATATGTGTTGTAAGAAGTTTATTGCCACCTCACTTCCTTGATACATGTTGCGGCAGAACCGATTGAGCAGTTTTAAGGTGTTATAAAAAGTAAGGGTGTATATAGAGAAGATATATTACTATACTCGAGGTTAGCAGTAAATACCATTTATAATCCCTAGGTTGTGAAAATAATGCCATGAAGATGACGGCCGTTAACAGCAGCACACTGTTGGAGCCGATCTCTGAAGTTTCGTACAGCATATTCGCACATACTGCGGGGTATGGCGTTAAATTCTTCAATAATCCCCTCCCTTAGCTGTGGTAGGGAGTGAGGGCGACGTTTAAACACCTTTTCTTTCAGATATCCCCCCAAAAAGAAGTCACAAATTCTCAAATCAGATGACCGCTCAGGCCAACCTAAATCACCATTCAGAGACACCAGACGTCCGGGAAAAATTCGTCTCAAAATATTGAATGAATTTCGAGCTGTGGGAGCTGTAGCCCCATCCAACTGGAACCACACGTCCCCCAATCCGTCATCTTCAGCAATCTCCTCCATTCTAGGCGGCAGAAAATTGTCCAACATTGAGACATGAAGTTCGGAATTCACGGTCACGGTCATTTCTTCCTCCTCAAAGAAGTACGCGCCTATCACACCAAATTTGTGATATGGCACATCACACCGTTAGTTTAGCGGATTGTAGCAGTATTTCCTGGATAATTAGGGGGTTATTTTTTAGCTCAGTAACGGAAATTTTGCTTATTCACTGCCCCACTGAGGTGAAAATTTGCCTCGTCGCTACTGAAGAAAGCTGCCTCGGGAGTAATCTGTGCCAGCATGTTTTCATACATATTTTAGTGGTCGGCAGAGTCTGCTTGGTTCAATTCTTGGCTATCATTATTTTGTATGGATGGAAATTCAAATCCATATGCAGAATCCTCCTTAAACTGCAATGGTAATTTCCCAAAACAAGAGCATACCTTCGAGGAGAACGTTCTCGGCGACTGCACGATCGCTGCTCTCAACATTTCCACATTTTCTGGTGTTTTGATAGACCTGCGTCGGCCATGTGTATCTCTTCTTAGTGTGCTACCAGTTGCCTCCAACTACCTAACCCAGGACCGAATTGTGTTTGCCTGAAGAAGGGAAACATTGCGTGGAATATTGAATCGTCGCCGAAAAGCTATTTGCGTCGCAATCACAGCTTGATTGTTCTCAAAATACGCATGCACGGCAAAACCGCGATGTGCTCCCATCCACACCATGCTTGCTACTGAAATGGGGATGTCTACGGAGCAGAGAGAAACCACGCGCACCTCCCTCTTCCCTACTCACCCCGAGAATGATTCTTCAAAACTGCTCAATCGGTTCTGCCGCACCCTGTATAAATTATTTGGTCACTTCATATCTTTTTATGGTGATTTAGACGGTTTATCTTGAAAATTAAATTTTTTTAACAATTTCTACTTGTGATAACCATTGACTATAGAGAATTTAGATTCGTGGTCTGTGCGCGTTTGTAACCTCTTTAGTTTTAGTTGTATTACCTATTTAGAAATATTTGAATACACAGTATTTTTTAATTCAACCAGTACTATGTATAAAAAATATTGGTTACATTTTGATTTTAGATAACATTCTATTGTAAAATTTTAAGTAATTCAAACATATTAACAAAATATTCTTTATTATTATACATATGTATTTAGTAGGGGTGGATCAAATACAATTGTATTTGTATTTGAATTGTATTAAAATACGATTTTCATGTATTTATATTTGTATTTTGGCATCCAAAGAAAACAATATTTTGTATTTGTATTTTTATTTCAAGTCTAAGCCATTTGAGGAGAATATGCAAACTCAGAGAGAGAGAGAGACATTATAAAATAATGGGTATATCTGGTACGCGCGGAGCGCGAACGCGTGAGAGATTTCCAGAACATTTTCGAACGTTTAGGAATGTTCGAGGCAAAGGCCGTAGAGCTTATTAGACGCGTGAACGTCGTACTTTCATTCAGTATTTATTTAAATAGTGCCGTCTAAAGGATACTCTCTCTCTCTTGTGCAGTGGGTTTATCATAATATTAACACACATAATAATATTGTGTGTGTTAATTGAATGTTTAATTATTGAAAGAGATATTCTCTTGGGTTAACTCATTGATTTATCTTTCTGTTTCTTTTTTATTAAGAGGGTAATGACTTAAAGTACTAGTTAAATTTTTATAATCAACAAGTTTCTCTATCTTTTTTCCTTTTAAACACATATTTGTATATATTTTTAAGTTAATTTTAATCTATTAGGATTGTGTTTGTTTTAACCACTTTATTATCATTATTTTCTTTGGTTGATTTTAATTTATTGTTATTTTAGCTTTTTTTTAATTACTGTTTTATGTTGTTTTTTTTTTAATTGCTCTTATTTTATTAGATTTGTTATTAACCACTTTATACTATTTTTCCTTTACTGTTTGAATTTAATATCTATTTTATTTTTCTTAACATTCTGTTTTAGTACTTAGATATATGATTTATAATAAGGTAAATTTAAAAGAAAAGAGGTATATATGTTTATTTATAATAATATAGGAATTAGAATATAACCCAAATTTATATTTACTTTAAATATACTCGTAGCTCATATTTATTATATAGCCTTCTATTGAATTGGTACATGAAAATAAAACAGTAAATATATAAAATATGAATCTACAATATTAGAATCTACTAAAAAACAATTACGTAAAATTTAATTGCTTCTCACTTGTCAATTTTCACTTTGCTAATGGATAACGAAGACGTTGTTACACCAGATGACCCTTCAATCGGGGATGAGGAGGTAAGGGAGGACGTACAAATACCTCAGCTATCAGCGGCACTGGCAAAGTTTTATCCTGACAATATCAAATTTACTGACAAGAATCTTATGGCCCACTGTTTGCAGTGCAAAAAGTCGTATTTGACAGCAACGAAAGCAACATCTAACCAAGTTGTCCACCTCATAAGGGTTCAAAAAGTTCAATATGATGAATATGAAAGTTTGGGAACCTCAGAAGATAAGAATAATCGTGAGAGCTCTGCGTCACAATCACGGACCAAAATGGCCTCGTTCTTTAAAGTCAAACTTGCACAAGAGTAATCTCTTTATACTAATCACATCAAACATCGGTCTGTAGTAAATAAACTCCCAGACTCCATTACATGTGACCAACTGCCTTTGAGTATTATTGAAAGTAAGAATTTTAGAGCTCTTCTGCTCGAAGCAGAAACATGTTTCGTGTTTCAAAGAAGAACCAGACTTAGAAACAGTTTACTTTTACAGAGAGAGAAAGACATCGAGTCGTAATTGATGACAGAATTCAACCTACTGAGGTAAGGTCGTGATAAAAAAAAGCTGCAAAATATTGAAGCATTTCGCCCAGAATATTCTAGGGTGCTGTGCCAGGTAGGCACCATCTGAGAGGGTTGTTAGAAAGGCTGGCAAGTTTTACACTCCTGAGTGAGCAAAACTCGGCCCTGAAACCTTCCGGGTATTAATCACGATAAAATGCATTTATAATATGTAAAATGTAAACTTGAGTGAAAAATAATATCTCTTTATGTTTTGTATAATTCCAAGATTATTTTTATCTGTATTTTTGAAATCTGGAATAGGATTATTTGTATTTTTATTTGTATTTATTTATCCATTACTTGTATTATTTGTATCTTTAAATTCAAAAATAAAAGTATTTGTATTTGTATTTGATCCAACCCTGGTATTTAGTAATAAAATGATAAATTATAAAAAGTTGTATTAAATGTTAGATGTGTCGATCTTTCATGTTGGGAATCGATTTTCATGGATCTTGGAGAAGTATAGCGCTGCATGTATTTGGGATCTGATACTAATATTATCAACATACATATACTAACAATATCATGCTGCCACATCCAGAATAATGAAAATAACAGAGATCAGTGTGTCAATAGGTTGAGAGCTCAAAAAAAACATTAGCTTGTCCTCATTTGGGCTTTATGAGAGGTTTTCGGAAAGTATTCCTATTTTTCACACCAAATAGCGATCAGGGACGACTTTATTTGCCCCTGGCAATTGGGAGCGCTTCGTGTCACGATATGCGGATGTAAATACACATCCGCCGGATTCCTTGGAAATGGATAGAAGTGTTTTTGTGTGGGTGTGTTGTGAAGACGGAAAGGAAAGAATACTCTGTTGTAAATGTTATGCCAATGATGCTATGCGCAATATGCACCTATGTCTCTGGGCATTAGCACAGGGCGGCCAAAAATCTGTAGCTAAATCTCTATGTACATACGCTTAAGATTTATATACGATCTTACTTGGATTGAACTGGGTTCATCGATGTTAGAGGCTAATGCGCTATCCCCTATTCTAGCGTTAGTTTCTCATCTATGTGTATAGCTACATTTGTACATTAACTCTCACGTATATATGCACACATATGCGAGTTTATAAATAGCTACATTTGTACATTAACTTTCACGTATATATGCACACATATGCGAGTTTATAAATCTGTGTAAAAGTCAAATATTCTACGAGAACACTAAAGAATGGGCAAGAGCCAAAATGGAAAGCAGAAGATGAGAGCAGAGGCATTTGGTAGGAATTCTCTTCTGTTATACGTCTCCCGCTGAAGCTTTTTCAGGAAAGAGGCGTTAAGAATATTGAAGATTGAGGAGGTAAATGTGTAAGGAAGTTATATCAACGCAAATTCTCCAGGCATTGAGTATACGCCATCCTCTAGGTGCCTTCTGGGGCCTTATTCTATGATACAGTAGACACCCTGGCATTTTCAGGGTGCGATAATTTCAAATAAGGTGAGGAAGTATTAGGGTTAAGGGGGGAAGAGGAGGCAGTTTTAAAAATGGCTACCCATAAACAAAGGAAAAATTGAGAGGGAGAGTGCAAACTCTCTCACCTCTCCCTACAACAGCTGAGTGGAATAAATATCTTTACAAAACACATTCTTGTGTGTAGGAAAAACCGGCCTAACTTAAACTTACCATAAAGAAAATGCCGCTAAAGGAACGGGAATATAGAAAAAAAAATATTGGTTACATTTAAGGCGGGTGATTATGCAAGTTAAGATTTGAACTTGATTAATAAAATAAAACTTTATATGGGTAAGCATCGCTGGGCTATTATCTTGATAAGAATCTAATACTTTTGTAAAATTAATACTGAAATGCAGAAGCAAATTTCGTAAATAAGTTAGGTACTCTATTATAGATAAAATTATCAACTTTTGAGTCTAATATATACTATAAATTTTGCATTCTTTTATTAGAATTTATTTAATAAGAATAATTATTTAAATATAGAATTTATTGCAGATTAATGAATAAGTCAGCATTTCAAAAATACTAAAAAACCGTGCATTCCTTCGCTTAATTAAAAGACGCGCTCTGTTCCTGTTCTGGTAGCAAGGGAGTTTCAGTTCCTGGAGATTTTCTAGTCGATTAAAGTGGTGAATAGATGACAAACTTTGGATAAGTTTTACAAAAATGTTTGGAATTTTTTCCAATTCCGAAAATGGTTCTTTCCAAAGAAATACGTGCAACCATTGCTACACTGCACCTTAGTTGGCCCTAAATGCAAGGAGAGAGTTACAAGAGAATTGAAGCAAGAAGTGCAAACTTTACAATCATTAATGATTTTATAAAGACTTGTGAAACTCCGGTGAAGAAGAAAACTTAACTCTGAGAACATGAAATGAACGCCAATTTCGTCCTCAGGTTTTACCCCTTCACCGGGCACAATGAGGCGGAAACTTTTCGACAAAGATTTCAAGTAGAGAACAGCTGAGAAGAAGCCTTATATCACCAAGAAGAACCTTACTCATATGCTCCTCTGTTGAAGACTGAGGCAAAGTGATATTCTCTGGTAAATCTAAATTGCATCTTGCTTGGAGTTTATGGAAGATCCTTCGTTAATTCGAGAAAAGGAGAGTGATTTCATGAGTCCTGTGTCGAGCCCTTGGTGAATTATCCGGAAACTCTCCATATGTGGGCTACTTCTCAGCTAAGGGAAATGCAGAAGTAATAGTTTTGTCCAAGAACACGGCCATAACTCAAAATAGTAAAAAACATACTTCATCAGCACCTTTTTGGTGATGATAAATATATATTTTAGCAAAATGACGAACCTTGTCTCAACAAAAGCAATAACAAAGTTTAGGGCTGAAAATGACATCAAACTTTTGTGTCCTTGACCCAGTAATTCTCCAGATTTTAACCCATTAAAGAATTTATTTTAATAAAGCAGCGTGTAACACAACTGTGATAGAACGGGTTGAGGAAGCGTTAGTTTCAACCCCTATCACATATTATTTAAATCCACGATGCTCCCACGTGCATCTTTGCTTCGAAGCTTTGCGTCTTATCGCAGCCACCGGATGTCAATGTTTAAACAAGGAGGTTATCGTCGCCCCATTCGCCCCCATACGCCGACCTCGCTAGATTAAGTTAGGCTTATGGGCAGATAACGCATTGTTCCCAGCCTCGGCTGTGCATTCCCTCGAAGTTCCCACTCCATTGTCCCCCCACGCCAAGGGAGTGTCTCCTCTATTTAGATGAAAACTTTACCACTAAGATTAGATTGGAGATCCAGATTTTCGTGGCGAAACATTGAGTCTAACTTGAAGAATCCCAGGGAAAAGAGCAAAAGGCAAACGAAGAAGAGATAAATTAATGGAATAGTAAGGACACTGGGAGACGGAAACCCGGCTGGCCAGTTGATACAGATAACAAGAGAAAGACAGAGAGGTGTAGCATTCCATGGTTGTCAACGTCAACAGGGGCACGGCACTTCGGCAAGGAATGTGAAGAAAGGATTCTATCTTCACTCTGCTTAATCAACTAAACAGTCGTCTTTATATTGTAATTATATAAGAATTTATCTCATCTAAACCTCTCAAAGGTTAGACTTTGCAGCGTTGGTTTACAAAACAGAACCACTTAAGTGATAATGAAACTTTTTTTCTGTAAATTAAAATATTTCTCGGTGCCCCTTTAGATGTGGTTCGAAAATAAGGATAAAATGCAAAATGGATACTTTAACACTTATGAGATCAACCTACTTTATGTTCAAATTTCCACCATTAAAAATAGCAGGGTTGAGAATTCTTAGAATATTCGAAGAAGTGATGAGAACTAAATAAGGGTTATTTTCCTCCCAAAAAGTGCCGGCCCATAAAGTAAAATAAACATAGCATCGCACCATACAAATAGCACATGCGAGCCTTCGCTAATGGAGTAAGAGTATGATTAGCTCTCCTATTTCCCGGATTTCACCTGAAAAATATAATGAAGCGCCATTTTCTTCATTTAAAAGCCGATTCATGACCTTTAGTTCAATTTAAATGCCAACTTCTAGCTCTCATATCTGGTTAATGGCTATATTTAAATGACGATTCATAAAAATGAATAAGTTAACGACGTATAAATTTTCTGCTAAATAATAACCTAGGACATAAGTCAATTCCGGTCTTTTCTGCGCAAATGAATCTTCCACCTTTTGCGGTCGATAACTAGATAATTAAGCGTGGATAGACTCATTGCTTTCGAACAATTCCCGAGTAAATCACTCCCTTCACGTTCCACCAGAGACTAACGATAAGCTTATATGATTTCGGTCTGGCTTTGCCTGAAATTGTGGGGGCGGTGGGGGAGGGAGTCTCTGACTAGTTTATATTGTATTGATCACATTCTTCTATTTCTATTTAAGAACAGTTATTAATAGTGTAAAATAAATATTTATACACGTTTCATTATATTCCAGAGCTAAATAATAGAACGCGTCATGAAATTGAAAGCCTTTTTTTGGCGCACGAGGCACCATTAGTGAACGAGTGTTGCAAACTTATAAAGATGTTATAAATTATATTTTTTTTGACCGAAAAAAAGAAATACCGCAATAGAAAAACCTGCCAATTAAACAAATTTTCATATTAGTAGAGGAAAAGTTAATTTCTGTTTAGAAAAGGGCATCAATCACTTTTGTATCAAAATATCAGGCTTTATTGAAAAATATTAGCAGAAAAAATCTGACATCATTCAAAAAGAAATGAGTAAATTTTAAAAAGAATGCAGAACAATTGTTTGATATTTATTGTTTAACAACTATTGTTGTAGCAAAGAAAAGAAGGAACCACCATCGGGTCAAACGTAACAGGAAGACTAACGAACAACTAGCAAAATGGCAATAAGTAATATCGATCAAATTTAATCAAAGATGAATATTCTGGGTGTAGTTAAGAAGAATCGTGAATATTGTCTCTTAAATCAACAATCTACTTCGACTGAAAATATCGAAGTGATTCTTCTTTCATCCAGCACAAAAACCCAATCAGCTGACGTAAGTAGTGACTATGAGTTTCCTTCATCCGTGATACGCAAAGAATTAAACAAAACATTGTCATCCAAGACTCCATTTAAACTAATAAAATTGTCAGAATTTGTGTTAGCATGTGACCGCACTGGTGTGTCTGCTCAAGGTGAAGTTTGAATAAGTTGACTCCTTAAGAACTTATCGTTCATTGAAGGCAAAGACTCTTCTGTAGTCGTTGGCAGGTCAAAAGTTAGAAGGGTGCTTTTTAAAGAACGTACTACACTTCAGCAAGAAATTTATTCGGATAAGCCACTATATTCTATTTATTTTGATGGTATAAGAAATAGCGCATTTGTTAAAGAGACGATGGAAGGAACTCATCACAAGAAGAAGATAATGGAAGAGCACATCTGTATGATAAAAGAAACTGGTTCAGAATACCTTGGACACCTGGGCAAGTTAGCTCTCTATTATTCTTCTTTACGTTAGAAAGAGCCAGCCTAGAAAGTGCTGTTTTTTTGAGGAGCACTAGCCTCCAGGAAACAGCGCGCTATACATTGTCCTCAAAATAATTTAGGACTCTAAGCTAGAATCCGTAAAGTATAGTGATCTTAAAAAGGGCTGCAAAAATACCGTGTCCCTAGACCCCGTTATGTGCTAGTGTGTTCAAAGTCCCTTGAACCACCGACGGGGCGCAAGAATCTAAGGCTACTTCTTGGTCCCAACCACGTCTACTATGGTATCCAATGTTGCAACCGGGGCCTTTTCGCGAGAACGAGAACATGATGTTTGGTTGACGTTCCACAACTTTTAAAATAGATCATTAGGAAATGATTCGGCGGGAAGGGATAATTACGCGAACTATTGGTATACGCGAACTAAGGCCTCCGGCCTTGAAGAGCTCATTATAAGAATTCCTTTATTATTATTATTATTATTATTATTAATCTAACTCAAGAGTGCAGGTGTTGTAAGATTGGTCAAATTCAGTTTCCTCTAGGTCAGAAATTTATTTGGAATTTGTGCTCATGCATTTATTTATTTACATCCTTATTTATCAAATATAACTGTATGAGGAATTACGTTTGATTAAGCGCTTATTAATTCCTCCAATAATTAAGATTAAATAACAAAAAATAGAAGAATTGTCTACATACTGAAGATCATCTGTATTCAAACTTAATGCATATTGTATATACTTCTTTATAAGTCAACATTTGTATAGTGCGTCCTTCTAATTTATTTGTAAAAGTATTGTTTTTACTTAAATCTCGTGTTTACTGCTACCATTTCTTTTGAGCAATACCAATAAGATCTCTTATAATGGAAGATGGCATTACCGATGGCTATCTTAGCAATAAAATTTAGGCAAATTTATGAGTAATTTATCAGCTTCTTTCTTAATGCAAAAAAATTAACTCCTTCCCACAAACTTACCTGTCTAGATTGCGGACCTCTATTTAGGTGTAAATTGTTGACTATAAATAAAAACTTGCACTATAAGTGAGTGTGTGTAGTATTTCAAATTTTCCACTTTATTACTTACATTTAGAGCTTAATTAATTTACCTTCCTGCATAGTTTAGTTCAGCCGTTATTTCATTGAAAGTTTGACCATTAGTATATCATTAGTATATAAAATGACAGAGAACATCCGCTCCTCTGCAATGCCAGGAAAAAAAGCTCGTAGAAATAGGCAAAATAATTCCGTTATGAGAAAATGTTAGGAAAAATTACTTCCAAATTGCAAGAAAGTTTTGTGACAGTCGCTATAGAGTTAAAAAATGTATTATGACACAGAAGAATGAAATTAACCTTACAAGGAATCATGGGGAAGAAACCAGGATCACGACAACTGGTCAAGAATAAGAAGTCATAGTTGAAATTTGAATTCATATTGAGGTTGAGTTAAATCTTCAACCAACGTCTATTCCATCAGCTGAAGAATTAGAGATGCAGGAATGACAAATTTTATAAATCTAGTCTTCTTTATTCAAAAGGCTTCTTAAATCAACTTTTTGGGGAGTTGAAGATGGTTAGCTTAATTGATTAATGTCGTGGTCCTAATTGCGATGAGCACTTGATGACAGATGTTGAAATCCAACTCCTTTATTCACCTTCATATAGCAGTTAAATAAGTTTCCCTAATTTTCTCCGTGTCTATTTCTCCCATTTTCTTTCCTCCTTAGCGTTTTTTTCCGGTTTGTGATATCAGTTTTCATTTCTTTAGGCCTTTAACTACATCTATTGTATATTGCATGTCATGTGATTTTCTCTTATTATGAAAAAGCCTGTGCCTCCTACTACTATGTAGAAAAACACTTTTCTTTTCCCTCTCTGAATAAAAAACAGACACTTCTTTATTCAAAAACTTCTTGAATCAACCTTTGTGGGGGTTAAGGATGGTTTGCTCAGGCAATTAGTGTCGTGGTCCTGATAGCAATGGGGGCTTGATGACACAGATTCCAATCCAACCTCTTTATTCTCCTTAATATAGCAGTTACAATAGTTTTCCTTATTTTCTAAGTGTCATATTTCTCACATTTTCCTTTTTAAGCCTTTAATGCCTCACGTAATATCATTCTTAGCGTTTTTCCGGGTTGTGATACCAGTTTTTATTTCCTTGGGTCATTAAATAAATCTACTTATAATGTTTCGCTGACAATTCTTAAGTCTTAGCTATACACATGTGCTAGCGATGCCCAATATCACACACCCATTATATAAATTAAAATATCACATAAAATCATGGTCAAAACACCATGCATATGTATAGTGTACATCTGTCTGGATAAGCTTATAACCCGAAAAGCAATAAAGCAGTTAACACAGAAGCTTATGAATAAAATACAATTAATGCCATTATTGGGCAAACAAATTCATTTAGTATAATCTGTTTTAGGACAAAAGGGCTTTCTTTGGCTTTTTCTCTTCGTTGATAGAAACAATCTACAAAATACAAATTATACCATAAGTCTTTATGTAAGCATATGCATATACTATGTAGGTTATGCTTATTCATACATTGCTTCTAAGCAGCAAATGAGGAATTTATCTATTATTGAGTTTATATAGTTATAATCTTCACTGCTTATTAAAGCTGTGCCCAAACACTGCGATTTGAACAAATACACGAGGAGAAAGAGGTGTAATCGGTATCACCACCAAAAAAGAGAACAGGCATAATTCCTGGTGGTATAAGGGGATGTGCTTCATGCGCCGGTCCTGGAGAGATTTTAAAAATAGAAGGTGCTCTCTGTGCTCTCCGTGCGTATATGCGGATTCTAGTTTAGGTATTTCCCCCGTAAGCCGGTTCCTTCTGGGGAGAAGGAGGTGGTTCAGTGCAGGTCATACATGATCGCTGCAGAATTAACATATAGGGTGAGGTGGACAAGGACCGTACAAAAGGCCTTCTTGCAAAAATATGGGTTTGATTAAGTTTGATTTTGGCTTAGAAAGCGAGTCAGATGTGAGGTTACCTCCATCTTCTTGTCGTTGAGCACCTACGACATTTTTCTTTGTAGCTAGGCAATTTTTTGATAGTTTATGTAGGGCATAGAATTTTTAAGAGTCACATTGTAGTCCACAGTGTTGGTGAGTATTGCGTGATTCCGCCCGTTATATGTAGTTTTTATGGTGAATAAGATCATTTTGAGAGAAAATGAGTGGAATATCATAATGGTGACCAGCATGTGTTTACAGTTTACA
Source organism: Ceratothoa steindachneri (assembly GCA_963969495.1). Lineage (NCBI taxonomy): Eukaryota > Metazoa > Arthropoda > Malacostraca > Isopoda > Cymothoidae > Ceratothoa > Ceratothoa steindachneri. Next base: position 13,939,058 of record OZ018336.1, on the reverse strand, counting down.
TAAAATGGCGCGTAGTACAGAGTCCGAACAAAACTTGTTAATTCCCGAACATTATAAGAATGAAGATTTCGTTTGAAAACTACTGTATGTGGATCACGTAACATTAAATGGTGATGTAAATGTGAAAAAACTACCAAATAACGAATGAAAATAGAAGATAGCAAAGTGTAAAGTTGACCATTTTTATCAGTGCTAACTGATGTTATTTTTGTTATTATCTAACGTTAATTTACCTTAGGTGTAAGATTTACCTATATGTAGTGCTGTGCTACGTGTATTAACTAATAATATAAGGTATTTTGTATACAAGATTTTTAGTTTGAATTTTCAAGTTGCATTATTGCAGTAATATGGGGATTTTACATTACCTAATAAGGTTATTAATATATTTATGCATTGATAACCAATGAGGACTGTGCATTAGTTGCTCAAAGATGTTCTATAAAATTAAGAAATTTATTATTTTTGTAAAGGGTGTACGAGTAAATTAAGCCGATTTTAATGTGAGTTAGGTTTAAGCGTCTAATGATTCTTTTCTTTTTGTTTCAGATTTAACAACTTTAGTCTTTGGCAATTTCAACCATGGAAAGATTAATAATCGAACAACGTGTCAAAGTTATCAAAGCCTATTACGAAAATGGACGATCAAACAGAAACGCATTTCGGGCACTTCGCGATTTTTTGGGGGCAACAATATCGACCAACCTAGAGTGCAATTGGGAAAATTGTTCGTAAATTGAAACAAACAGGATCGGTGGTAAATATGAAAACGCCATTGCGTGCTCGTTTAGGTGGTTCAGCTGAAAACATTGCTGCAGTGCGCAAGAATGTGGCCAAAGATGCAGACACCTCTATTCTTCATCGCGCGCCGGAATTAAACCTCTCCACAACAACGTTACATGGAATTTTGACAAAAGATTTGTCTCTACACGCTTAAAAAATTCAATTGACACAAGAACTGAAGACTGCTGACCATTTAAAGCGCCGTACATTCGTCAATTGGGTGCACTAGGAAAGACAAGCTGATGATGATTTTCGGAAAAGATCATTTTACTGATGAAGCCCATTTTCATCTTGGTGGATTTGTTAATAAGCAGAATTGTAGCATTTAGGCTGATAAAAATCCTAGGAAGATTGTTGAAAAGCCACTGCATCCAAAATAGGTCACTGTTTGGTGTGCATTTTTTGCTAGCGGAATCATTGGGCCGTATTTCTTCGAAAATGATGCCGGGAATGCTGTTATGGTGACAGGCGAGCAATATCGTGCCATGATAACCAACTTTTCATGGCCTGAATTGAATTCTATGGATATCGAAGATATCCATGCCACACAGCCAATGCAACAATAGCTTTATTGAATGAGAAGTTCCCAGATCGCATCATCTCTCGAAACAGCGAGGTCAATTGGCCACCACGATCATGTGACTTAATGCCTTTAGATTTCTTCCTTTGGGGTCTTCTTAAAAGTAAGGTCTATGCCAACAAGCCAACAACAGGCATATTGATGAGATCGAGGAGCAACTATGCAGAGACGTCATAAAAAAATATGACCATCGAGTGGAGGTGTGGCGCTTAAGCCTTGGCGGACATTTAGGCAATATTATTTTTCACACATGATTGCCATGACTTAACTAACATGAACAATAGTGAAATCGAAACTTTTTAACAATAACTGTTTTATTCATTGCTAACTTCGATCCGTCTTAATGGAACACCCTTTATTATTTTTGATACCTATGCAAAAATTTTAGAAATAACAATTTTAACCATCTTTGTTTTTTCTATAGGGGTTGGAGTTAGTTACCAATCTATGGTGATACCGAACTTATATTAAGGTAAATTAAGTATCGGACTCCAAAGATAATTTCTTCACTTTGTTCTTATGTTAGCTGGGCTTACAGAAGTTTTTATGGTAATCGAGGTAAAGAATGATGTGGCAAAAATATACTTTTTTCAAATATTGGCCTATTAACGGGGCAAGCAATACGTCACGAATTAACTTTGAGGGCGACTAGCATTCTACATATATTTGACGTAAAGTATTAAATTCTGGAGTGACAAGACTTGGTGAATTTCAGAGGGGGAACGTGAACGAGAAAATCTTCTCAACGAGAGTAATCTAATAGTCTAAAGAATACAATAACCATTGTAACTTAGCTGCTCCGACTATACATATGCTTATTTTCTAGAGGGTGTGGCCAAGAATCGTCCCTAGGATGAGCGTTAATTGTCGAGATCATCGTTCCTCACCACTAAGCCGCAGCTACCGAAAGCTATCTATGCCGAATTAGTTACATATCACAAGTTTCATCCATATAACAGGATATTCTTGTCACAACTTTGTGATACAATTCCTTTTGGGCAACACGTACATTTACCCAGGTGCTTCGTAGACTCTCGTCTTTTGATAAATCTGTGCTGAGACGCAAATTGTTTGTTTATACGTTATTTTATTGACACATCTGTCTCTGACCTTTCGCGCGGTCGTGCATACGTGTATTCCGCCACACTTCCAACGGCTGCTTTCCTTTCATATATATATTCATTAACAAATCTATTTATATTCCTTATTTTTGTATTAAAATTAATAGGTGTAAATTAATCTATACATTCTCATTTCCTTATTCCAACTTTAAACATTTAATTATATATGTATAAAGTATGCTGGGATTTAGTAAGACTACCGCGCGTCCATTATATCGAGGTTTAGCTGGGCACTTTTAAATCCTGCAACTTGGTGCCAGTAGGCTTCCTATTACATAATCCGATCATCACATATTACGTCTTTTTATAAAATTTTTGTAGCATTTGGTAGTAGTAGATCCTTAAATTTCAGTTGTGGCATATAAAAAAAATTACAAAAAATGGTAACAAGGGCGTACAAAGCGTGTTCTAAATGGTCGCGATCCGTACAAAAATACTTTTAAAAAAAATGACACTATAAATTTGAATCGATAAAGATATATATGTGAGCTACCTGCTGTGGACTTTGGATTTCTGCTAACTTAAGACTTTAGTTTTAATTATTAAAAAACCCCTAACAGTACGATCCGTTTCCACTTGACCCGACAGCAAGGAATATTAGGTAGTATAAAATTTCAAACTGATCATTGTTTTGCAATGGTAGTTTCAAAGTACAGCATATTCTAAAGCGGGATAGCCTTAAGGAAATTTTGATATGATTAAATACTTATTTTATGAATGATTTTATATAAAAGAGTATACCGGGATTTATAAAAGTTTTGTTGCACTTGTTTTTTTATCTTTCAAGACATTTAATGGCGTGAAAAAAGTTGCCTCAAAAACAATTAAAGTTCTACTTTTTCAGCATGTGTTGTAACTAAAACGTCTTTTTAAATGCGTCCAGTTGTGTCAACATGGAAGTGAGAAGAATTGAGATCTCTTCTTTCCGGCAAGTGTTCCATAACAAGTTCGACGTTCCCAAGCGGCACAACGTAAGCTAACTAACTAACAGAGAGGTTGAAGAACTTGGAGACCCCGAAGATCGACCTCGTTTATGCAGACCTCGCGTTGTTAACCGTTTTACAGTGATAAAAGCATTAAAAGTGTTCTGAAGCTCAAAATAATGGCGCTCGCGAAGAAGAATAACTTGTTGGCCTCAGTGTCCATGGAGGGTAAGAAGGAGGGCAACGAGTACTTGAAGTACATGTAAAAAAAAAATGTCGTCGAATTTTTTATGTGAAAACTCCGAACCTGCGATCCTGTCATCAACAATCAGAAAGGGCGCGTTGTAAGTATAGAGTAAGATATCTTTGAGGTCCGCTACGTCTTAATCATTAATCACCGTACCTCTGTAATGATTCCCGTTGTCATGGCATCGTATGGACTGAAGATGTCACCGGTGTGGTTCGCACGCGAGTACAGGGAAAACTCGGCCCTCAAAAATATTCCCTGGTGAGGGAGATCACGAACAAGACGAACCAAGGTTTTACCAGGGAGGTAGATCGGCACACACAGACAAAAATGTGTACAGGTGGATGGGGTCGAATATGAAGTAACGAATGAAGGACGGTGGGCCACTGCCTAACCTTAATACCCTCAATTACAGCGTCTAGGCGCCTGTCAAGTTGAATTACTGCGTCAACGGCATGAGGAAGGAATTCATCCACAAGGTGTAACTGGCCTATACTTCTCGCCTGTAGTGTGTGCTTGCTGCTGAGGCAGCCACATTGATTTCTATTAGAATTTAAACAGATATTTATTGAATAAGACAGCAAAAAACGTTACTAACTGAATTCAAACTATCATTGTTTCCTTCATTGAGAGCGTCTTAACAAATGTAACAGGATTTCTGCAATAACCAGTAGATGGTGGCTTCCCTTGACGTAGAGAATGAATATATAAATACAACTCACTCTCCCAGGGATTTACATCAGACTAGAGTTGGAAAATAATCCCATTGAAACATTGGATTTACGCTTAATTAAAAGAGAACAACATTGAGATTTGGGCTTTAAACCATAGTTAAATATACTCTAAATTCTACGGATTAACAAATTATAAAATTAATATCATCGATCAAGAACTTTGGAAAAAAGTAATGAGAGCAACTTCGTTTGGAGTAAATGAATGTTATGAGAAGAATGGTCAGCATTTGAAAAGAAGAATTTTAAAATCAATTTATTTGTTATGTTAATTATGCAAACTGATTATTAGTCTTAGTTTTTGGTTAATTTTTAGCAAATAAAATTGGTTTTAATATTCGTTAAATATCTCAAGTTTTCAGCGAAATCTTTTTAAAGATCAATGTTTCACTCAAACTAGCCCAACTTCTACAGAAATGAATGAATCAAATAGCTATTATTGCACCTAGGTTCTCCACCTAATACCAACAACTTCTGCAAGTTTCATTATGTTCACAAAATTATTCCTGATTTTATTATACTTAAAATGTAGGACATGTAAAAAAGGCCCTGTATATATCTTTAATATACACTCTATGTCACTTTCACTAATTAAGGCGCGCAAATTTATAATTATGATATGTTATTAAAAATAGATTGGCAGTCATCTTATTGATTGCTTATTTAGAACCCACAAAAGAATGCTTGGGTTAGGGTATGGTTTAAGTAAGTTAATTTCCTTGACTTTGTTTTCAGGAACTGTAAAATTTTAGCGGTTCTTTTAATAGGATTTTTGAAAGTTGCTAGATTTAGTGTGCATTTTAAACACCAGAAAAAAACAAAAAACAGGAATTCTATCCTAGATCCAGACTGGGGCATAGTATATTAGACCAAATAAATTTATATAATTTTGGGAAAATAACTGTAATTGCATGCTCGAGTAAATCTTATGGTGACTTTAAAGCTGTAATTTATTTGGTCAAATCACTATCTAATCCAAAAACAACATGTTTGTGAACAGGGCTTGGGTAAGGCTGACTTAGATTTAACGAGAATGATATAGGATATTTCTAACGATGAGTAACTCCGTAATTGTTAATTACATACATATTATATTGGTCTATCTAAACTGTCTGTTGTATTTTCTTTCCTGCACGAAGCCCCCTTTCCTCAAAAAATAATGTAGTGAAAAAATAAACAACTGATGCTGTTTATTCTTCTACGTTAGGGAACATATGGAATATAATGTTGATGGTATCCATTCTGACCCCGTTTAATACAAATCTTATTTTTTTGCGATGTAAACGCATTATTATATTTCATAAAACATTTAAATACTCCTTGAATCAGTCTTATATTCCATATTATAACAAAAACACAGCAAGTAACCCAATATATTTAATATAAAGGTATTTAATATAAAGTGTCATTAATTTTAAAGCAATAACCAATCCTCAATACAAACTCTAGAAAAAACTTATTTTAATATTTATTTTTTGGCCAACCATACAATCTTATATTTTATTGATAGACTAGAAAATAAATTCGAACTACTACCTTCGATTTCTCTAAATATTTTTGAGGGAGAAGACCAATTTTCGATGACCAACTCCACGCTACTCAATTATTGCTTAAAAAGAGGAGGAAAGTTAAGTTTGGTTTTATTAATTTCGCAAACAATAATTTTGTATGGAATTGATTGTATTTGGATCAGGTAATACGCATAGGATAAAAACTTTTAATATAATCTTTTGTTTTAAATAAAATACGTATTATCCATTTTATTGTTCTGCATTTCACTAGCATTGTTCGCGTAAGGAAATATAAGTCAAACTGTCCTACATATTTTCGGCTAAGTATATATCTCTATCGTTGCTGGATTAATAAATTTCTTAAATATACACATTATTTTTTTTATTTTGTTTATCGTCCACTTACTTTCCTATGGAGAGTTTTTGGAAAGACGCAATTAATAAATTTATTTAGTATAAGAAATAAGGATTTGAAATTTGCGAATTTTAATGTATTTACCGATCTTGCGTCAATAGGTAATGAATTTTATCAAAATATTAGTTATTGCAAAGTAAATAGGGTTACAAGGGTTATATTTAACTTGTATTATTTAAAGACAGGTTCTCTTCCGTTTTTATACGATTTTTTTTTAAATATGTAAGAAATATGTTAAATTAGGAAGATGGACAATAGCTTGATGGGATACAACTCCAATAAGCTATTTCTGACGCTAAAGGAGGGGAGGCTTTACTTCATTTTAAACAAAAGCCCTTTACTCTAAAGAAAACAAGTCCTTTTAAGATTTTACAGAAACAATAAAGAATAAGGAATGTGTTATTCCATCCTTCATTGCCGTTTAAATATCCTGTAGTAACAAAGCAACTGACCGATTTGACTTCATGCTATAAAAAAGACACCATCTCACCATTAGGAAATAACCAATTACCGCGCGTATAAGTTTATCCTTGAGCCAATTAGAAGAAAAATATATTGGGCCAGTAAAGTTCATCATTTCAAGAGCCAGGAACTATTGGCAACAATTCATCCTCACTTCGTTGCATGACTGTAAGTCAAAGCCTTGGATTTATAATTGTCATCACCTCATCGCACCAGTACAACGAAACAAGCATAATATTTTCTTTCACTTATTCTCATTTTCATTCCAAAGTATTAACTCTCCATTCCTCTGCCGATTAAATTCTCTCCTCTTTATTAAAATGATCATTAATTACTCTTTAACCCACCCATAGTCTTTTTTGGACTTACATATTAAAGAATTAAAAAACTAGAATCATGTCATCTTACGATCAAAATTGGTCTTAAATATTATAATAACAACCTCTTAGAAAGGGCTATGTCATTTTAATCAATAGAAGAAAATATTTTTATTCAAACTGATGAAAATTCAGTTAAGTTTCAATCTGCTGTTTTGAGCATTTGTACTTAAGAATTTCCGGTAATAATGCCATAAGAAACAATAATAATAGCAAAATTATCCTATATTAGCTAAGGGCAGCTTAAACAATTTGATAGAGTAAGACCGATGGTGGATAACTCCACAATCCTCGGCCCTTTGGTTCATAGAAATTGCATGCGTACTTGGCTGACCTCTTCTTTGCGCTCGATCAATCTCTCCTCTCCTACGTAACTGCAATCTTTGGTAGTGCAAGCCAGTAGAATTGCAACACTATTCTTTTTTACAAAAACTAATGATTTGAGTACATGCAAATGATTAATGTTTGTATAGTTACGCCCTTTATTACAGCGGCGCCAAATGCCGATTCTACCTCACCTTTGTTAATACAAAAGTGCCTAAAACATTTATAAACTATTTTAAAATGTTAACTCTCTTCTAATCCTGTCGTATTTCACAGCTGTCAAAAGTGGATAGACCGGTGTAAGAAGGAGTTTCTTTTAAACATGAATCAAAGTGGTAACGTCTGGAATAGAATACTTTGTGATTTCTTTTGCAGAGATGTCACTTAATAAATTAAAAAAATAATTAAATGAAACGTACTAAATCGAGGATAATCCTCTTATTTCACTCAACCAAATTCGGTCATCCTCTTTATAATCATCACTGACTTATCTATAAACCCACTCATCTGTCGTTAATCTACTTTTTCATATCTACTACTTCATCACTTCTGGTAGTTTTAAGTTACAATTATTATATTAATATTCATATTTCTTAAGTTTACTAACTAGATTTATATAAAAGCTGAAACAAATGTAAGAATTAAGTTCAAAACTTCTTTGCTTAGACTCTGCAATATTAAGTGAGTTTTGCTTCTTTCCACGAAGGGCAACATTTAGTGACCAATTAGGCAATTCTTGCCATGAAGAGCAACATATTTTGTCCATGAAGGCAATTTTTGCCAAGAAGAGAAATATCTTGTGCCCATACTTGCAATTATTGCCAGAAAAAGAACATATTGTATAGTGGCAATTATTTTAATAAAGATAATTCTCTTATGTCCATGCCGGCAATTCTTGCCATGAAGAACAACATCTTATGCCATGCTTGAAGTTCTTGCAATAAGAAAAGAAGAACAAGATATTGTGACCATGCAAATAATTATTGCACTGAAGAATATATGATGACTAAGGAGGGAATTCTGCCATAAATAGAAACATTAAGATATGAAATTTAAGACATGAAATATAACGCCTATTCTTGATATCTTTATCGCAACGGTGCACTTCCCGTAGAAGAAGGGAAACTATTATCGCTTTCGCTGTCAAATAGAAACAGGAGGAAAAGACTCGCAGGTAAGTAAATTCTCGAAAGTCAAATATAAATGATAACAAAGAGAAAGTAGGCAATACAACCTTTCTCTCATACCTAGCACATTTTACCCGACGGTGCAGCTAAGGTATAAAAATAGCTAAGGAAAATAAAAAAGTAAGCGAACATAATTTTTGTTACTTCACCAGTTTCAGAGTTTTGGGTGATATTGTAGCAGACGGTGACGGTAACCACTCGCTACTGAGTTCTGCTCACTCACTCGTGAGATGTCTGTTAGAGCAGAAAGGGGTTCAAGGATACCTAGATACTTATTGATTTTTATTATAAGATATATATATATATATATATATATATATATATATATATATTCTCACAACCCAATCCTATAAACTAGAACAAATATATGCAATGAAAGACTAAAGTAAATATAAATAAATAAATAAATATGGAATGATGATACATATCCAATGTACATGTAAAGATCGGTAAGGAGCGATACAATGTACATATAGTTAAAATAAATACATGACAATTCAATAAAAGGCTAACGCAAAATTTAATGTATTCTCTCGCCAACCAAATGGCCACCACAAGACTCTTTGTCGAGCGGGCTGGTTACTATATGATGACCAAGTTGCCCCTGGGTGTACCTTTTTGCACATTATGGGGCAGTACACTCTCTATTGCGTAATTTGGACTAGGGAAAAGGGCAAAGCCTCGTCGTCTCTTTCTTCTTTTCTCTCGCAAGGGGAACCAGGAGGATGGACGGTTGGGCTTTCCAAATCGCGCTACACAATGATGGGCTTCAGCGCCACAGCTCTCGACTTGATGACGAGAGCAACGGGAACTTAGGAATTAAAAAGTAGGAAAATTACACCCTGCTGCATTCCTTAAGTTTGTTACATATACTCTCTTCGTCGCTCATATACACTCCACATACAGACATATAAAACATTCTTCACTCATACTTACACTTACCTGGCTTTGTGTTCCATCTCCGCCTATATCTGTGTACACTCAGAAAAAATTCAATTATAAGGACAATTCACTATTTATTTAGCCGAGTCTCGTCCTAATAAGATCCTGGGGAAGAGGAAGAAAAACAGTCACTCTTCGGTAAAAGACAAGGGTCCGAGACTGTTTGCCGGAGCTTTGGACACCATCCTTCACCGATACCTAAAATAAAAGGTGGCCATTAGAGTAGGCACAGGTAAGTGGATGCGAATAAAAAACAACCACAATATGGATTCATTGCAGTGTAAATTTCGACTCATTGGCTTTTTGGATGGTCACCAATTAGAGAGCACTTTGTCTTGTCAGAATTTTTAATTGTTGGCATTGGGTTTTTAGGAAGTTGAAATGTCGTCATATCGAGATTTGGTATTTTCAGTTTGAAATAAAGAAAATTTGGAGATTAAGACAGTATTAAGCTCAAAAATTATTTGGAGGTGAAGGTTATCGCAATCAGTTTCATTGTTATTAATTAGTAACTACGTGAGAAAAAAAAGGGGTTTATTTATATTACACATTAAAATATTAGCTGTTCTATTTATAAATATTTTTTTACTTTAAAAGACAAACTCTTTAGTATTTTAAGAATATATCTATTGAATTAATTCTCCTAAATCTGACCCTTCCCCCTTTCCTTCCCTTTTTGTCCTTTTCAGTCGCTTCTAAATCGATTATATGAGTATGAGTTGGAGACTTTGCATTTGATATCTAACGTGATGCAGACTTCAGCTTTATGTAGTCTTCCTGAAACAACACAAAGTCCTTTATTTCACAAACTATTCGATGATAGCTCCTTAAGGAAGGAGGAATGGGGTAAAGAAACTGTGGACACAAGCTCAATTAAATCACAAAGAAGGAATGAGTTTGGAATAAAGTAAATGAATCATAATTATTTCCCCGATTGATAAAACTTTATCTATTTTACTCGTCTTAAGTTTGGTCCAGATGTGGATAAAGGTTCAATTTCGATCAAATGCCAAACTCTATTCTCTATCGTAGGTCCTTAAATGCGATATTCGTTATTATACATTATTGATATTCTGCTAAATTGTATGTCGAATGTTTTGAGTAGTCTATAGTCTTAGGAATCCAAATAAGGTATTTTGTGAGCGTATGCAGGTAAATTTGTAATTGATTATGTTCTATTTTATAACCGCTTGTGCTCTGTCGCAAACCCAGAGTCGTGTCTTATATATATATATATATATATATATATATATATATATATATATATATATATATAAAAATATGCATATATCACTCATGAGCGCAAGAGAATGAGATGAAATAAATCCAACTTCACCGCAGTAAAGAGAAAGCGGAATAATTTTTCTTCGGAAATATTTATTTCTTACTTCGAAAAAATCCGAGCTAGGGTGGGATTCGAACAGTGCACATTAAGGAAGCTAGCAACCGCTTTTATCTCAATTGAACTCTCCTTTAGGCCACTCAGCAACGCGTAACCGAGTGGTCTAAAGGGGGGTTAAATTGTGCACGGTTTGTATTCCACCCTGCTCGGATTTTTAAGAAGTAGGAAATATATATTTCACAAGAAAAATTATTCCCGTTTCTCTTTCCTGCGGTGAAGTTGGATATATATATATATATATATATATATATATATATATATATATATATATATATATATATGTATATATATATATATATATATATATATATATATATATATTATTCTTAACAGAAAAATGGAGACGGATGCCATGATAGAAAACATAAATTTCGCACCAAACATTTTGGAATAATTCTTGTTCCATCTTCACATTTCTAAAAAACATAAAATAAAAATATTATAACAACCAAAGAGGCGTGAAAGAGCTAAAAAAGAAAGGTGAAATAACTAAAATTTAAAATAATAGCACCTAATTGTAGCAATAAAATGTTCTTTTACCCAAAGGACAAACAAACGCATTTTAACTTACCTTAATTAGATATCGAAAAACAAGACAAATACAGAGAATAATTGTATTTAATTATTCTCAATGTAATTGAAAATGAGGAAGATCCAAATTAAAAGCAAAACACTACAATTGCTAACCTTGACTGTCAGAGTTGTAGAATTAAATGATTTTATGAATAAAAACTGGTAACAAAATGATTTGTGTTAAATGGGATTTCCGAGATTTTGTGGGTTGGAAGAAGTTTACCCGGATTTTACTTTGATAGATGAAGCATTTTCTTTTAATTCAAAGTTTCTTTATTTCATACAAGTTTAAGAATTTTAAGTCTGTGGAGTCTGATACAGTCTGCATTGCATGGGAATCTTCTGTCTCAATAAAATAACCACTATTCTTTCCTAACCTCGTTTAAAAGTACACAGTTATCTAATTCTTAAGTAGAATAGGTCACTATGCAGTTTAAAGCGAGACTGATAAAAGTCTAGGCCACTGAACAGTTATTAGTCAGACACCTTATATAATATCCAATGTTTAAAAAATTACGCATCCAAGGAATCTTTTTCATGAACATCAACGTACTCTTTTACTCTATGATTATAAGCCTTGCATAAACCAATACCAAAGTCGTATCAAGCAAGCATTAGGAAAATAAACAATAAGTCGTCTCATAGCTTTCCTTTGGTTGCAGAAGTTTCAGAGTGACTAATTCGATCCCCAAGATCAGCCAAGTAGTGGTAGACCACCAGTTATTGAAAAAGCCCCCTTTTTGCGCTTGTGTCAAAACAAATTCACATCTGACATAAAGCGAACTGCCATTATGCATCATTTTGAGAAAATTTGCAAATTCGTCTAACTGGATATATGAATACCACGTAAGCTGATCGAATTCGATTTTCAGTGCCGCATACACTTCTCATGACACTACTGTCCAAGAAATGTCATTTTGATTGGCTAACCAATGTGTTTACTACACATGAGAAATGTGTCTACAGTTGAACAATGAACATGGCACAGAAAAGAATTTTAATAGACAAATATGAAGCAGCACAACTCCAGTCAAAGGCCAAACGACATCATAATAAGTTTAGGGTTTGTGTGTATTGAATTGTGATTGGAGTGATTTACTGGGAAATGTTGGACCCCATTTAGTCTATTGATGCTAGAATATACAGCCAACAACTGCAACAGGGGGCAGATGCAATGGCGCACAAACGAGAAGAATTGAGTGATTATGTTTATTCGTCGAACACTCGCCTCCACTTTGCAAATCATACCCCAAAAAACTCCTGAACCTTGGGTCTGAAGTTTTCCCTCACGAACCGTACTTGCCAGACTTAGCGCAAACAGTCTGCCATCCTTTCCGTGCCCTGCGAATCTTCTTGAATGGCAAAACAGAAAACTGTAGTTGGAGTCTTCTTTAATAGCAGGATGCTCGAAAATAACCTTCATTATATTGTTCATTTATTTTTCTTTTGCTGCATTGTCAGAGATAGGCATTAAATACATTCAAAGTTTTTAAATACTAAATAGTAAATACATAAGAAAAATGTATTTAGATACTAAATACATTAAATGTATTAAGATACATTTTCAAATACATTTCAAATACATGATATATAATGGCAATCGATAAGGACCATTGGTATCAAACACAAGAATATCTATTAACATGAAATTGTATATTATAATTATTAATGTAGGATTTGATGACAATTGGACTTAGGTACTACAAAAAAAAGAAATTTCAGTTAGTCATTTATTCCCGCATTACATTTAATTTATAAAAGTTGCTCAAATATTTCGTCAGATAAAGAACTCCGTTAGGGAGATAAGGCCAGTCCTCCTTAAGAGAATAGCCATTCCACAGGAGCTGACGATGGAAGGATGGTATGTATTTACCAAATAACTTTTTTATGATTGGATATCTATCTAAACTTTGAAGTGTTTAATTTGAATCCTAAAGATAACTAAACGATTCTAAATCTGCGGTTGATCGTGTTTGAGTGGGTTTTGTAAATTCAAAATAATCGTCACTCTCCGATACATCACTGGATAATACAGCGTCGGGTCCCTCTGCTAATTCTCAATCACTTGAATCATAATAATCTTAACAGAATCTTGCTGGCTTGAACTTCCCCATGAAATACTTATATCTAACCAGCGTTGTTTAAATAATGTCAGATGTAACGCTGGCTTCATTTGCCAAGGTCAAATAAGATTGGTAGCGCTTTTCAAAGCCCTTAGTGACTGCACTTGGAAGAGCTTGGCAAAATTTCAGAGAGCGTGACTGAAGGCTCTTCAGCTTTTTCTCCACAGAGAGGAAGGTAGGCCACAATTCTCCATAAAACAGCTTTGTTCTCCCTGTATGCGATCAATTGCCACTGCAATCGGAGCCAAAACTTAGACATACTCCCCAAGAAATTCGTAACTTCTGAAGATTGAAAGTTCAAGGGACGTCATGAATTGATGTAATTTGTACTAGTTTTAAAAGTAATGACAATGCATCAACCAGAGAGTTTCACCTTGTAATGCACCTTCAATGAGCATTTCTCCATCGCCGCATGATTGATTTTGGCAAAGAAGATATTTTCAGTGCCTGTTTTGTATCAGTTATGGCGAAGAGACAGAGTATGTGTGAAGCACAGCGCACATGCTTAGGTAGGATAAAGCTGCATGCTCAGACAAAAGGTCTTCTTCCTGATCTAATGGACTTCTCATTAAGAACCTATCCTCCAGCTCGTGCTCACCTTGATCTTCTTCACCTACGTGGATTTCATCTTCTCAATCTCAATCTGTGGACACATTTGCAGTAGTAACTGCAAATTCCTTATACGCTTTAACAAAATCAGAGCTGTTATTAGTGGCGGTGCTCGGCATTTTCTGCAGGGGGAAATCGTATTCATTGATGATATTCTCCATAAGTTCAGCAATCCTAATGTAGTTTTGTTCTCCTTTGAAGCGGCGGCATGCCAATAATCCATTGTCACGGTCAAGAGCAGCTTCCTCACTCTGAAAAAATTAACTAACAGTCCAATGTTTTTCTCATAAATGTTTCCATAAACTTTATATATTAATATAATTCGGATAAATTCCACCAACAAATAGGTTTGCTTTCAGTCAAGAGCTGATAACTCCATAACTGTAAAGGCGCTTTTACCGATTATCTGCAGCAAGAAATAAGTAATAGGTATGGTCTAGTTTATTCTTCAGTAGAGCTTTTGATACTTTCTCTTCTTCTATAAGATTTCGGCCTAGCTCCCGCCTTAAATTGACGTCAACTGAAGAATTTAGACCCACGGTAGTGGAATGTGTGATCATTGTGCGTGAAATTTATTTTCACAGTGAAATGAGAATATATGGTATACATATAAAATTTTATATATAAAATGTAGCTATAGGAATATCCTATAGCTATATAGGACTGGTACATGAAATGATAAATATATTATTGTCCTCCATATTCAGAATTACATAGGAAAATATTGAATTTCAGTATTGTTAGGAATATTTACATTATCAAGCTTTATTTTATACTTTTTTAATGGGCGAGCATGCTAGTTTTGATATAATGATATACAGCTATTTCTACTCTAAGGAAATACATCGTTATAGGAATTCATCTAATGACTACATATAATTGATCAATAATTGTACTAATTATTCCTGAAAATTTTTATTCAATAATTTCTTCAATAAATGATAGCTCGCTTTAAAAATATATGTATGTAAATTCTCATGAAATTATGGCAATTATTTGTCTTCCTTTATTTAACTTCGTATGTGGTTGCTACAGGGTTAATAGGGGATTCACACTTTGTATGATAAAATCTGAAATCATCTTTTTAACAACAGATTGTTTGAACTTCTTAGTACTCACCGCAAAAAGGTCCAGTAATGTCTTTAATTTAACACCGCTGCATGAATGACCATCGTCTAATACTGAACATTTTCAATTTAAATCTTTTTTGGAGCTGTCACTTAGTTATCCGCTTATTGCAGCAAAGCAGCGTGCTGTTCCTGTTGATAAATCTACATGATAAGATAAGTCAAGGACATTTGTTTTATGTTACCATAATTCACTTTAAATTCAATCAGCATATACTATAAATAAAGGTGTTGCAAAAGGAAGCCAGTAGGTTCGTGCAAAGGTAAACCTACAATACTTAAGATTATCTTTAGGTTCTAGCCATTTTGGCTATTTTTTAAAAATAAGAAATAGTGAAACTTGTCAATTCAATTAAGTATCATACAATTAGATTTAATGAATTCTTAACTTCAAATGAATGCGTAAATTGGAAGTAGCATTGCTCACCGCAGAGATTTAGCCATTGCATGATGTGCATACACAATTCACTTTTTTCCTTCAAAAAATTTCACACACTAAAATATTTACTATCTAGTAAAGGATGACTATAATTACATGATATTTATCTTCCTCCTCTTTATTATTGACTAAACTCTCCATTTCACTTTTTTCCGAAGAAGCTGAAGTTGCCATGCAGCAGTTGAAATAACGCTGAGTGCTCTCGCTCTACAACCGAACACAACTGTGACCATCTGTTAACTGAATTGGAACTGATGCAAGCAATCACCTCTCACCGGCTCACGCAGTCAACCATTTGTATCATATAAGTTCCGAAAAGCTAAAACATGACTTCCACGTTATTAACAGCTATATAAACCTATTATCAGTAAAATATTTGAAAAAAGTATTTAAATACATGATGTCAAATGTATTTACAAATACAATTTTAAATACATAAATGTATTTCAATACTGCCAACCTCTGCATTGTTTCCTTGTAAATCATTGTCAATAAAAATTGGGCGATAACTTTATTGTTAATCTTACATATATATATATATATATATATATATATATATATATATATATATATATATAGTGAGGGTAACTTGTTAAGGGTCAATTTTTAGGGGGATGGCCAGCTGGAGGCCCCTCCTGTGATAGACATGGTCCTTGAGGAGACCCAGCCTCAGACGGTAGGGCCTTCCATGGGGGAGGAATTCGGGCTCGGCGCCAAGCACCGAACCCGAATCCGCCCCAATGCAAGGTCCTCCTCAAATGGCTGAGGGCTCCGAGGCAGTAAAAGGAGGGGAGGGATCTCCTTCGACAGGTGCCCCTACGACAACCAGGACCTTCTCCATTTCGGAGAGGGACCTGGCTGAGGCCGGTCCATCTAGCATGGGGGCTTCTGCCGGCGGAGGTGAGAAGCGGGTTCATTCCCCGCCCTCCTCTCCAAGAAAGAAAAAGACTAAAAAGTCGAAAAAGACTCGAGGCTCCTCTCCATCCACGGGGGCTGCGGGGACGGATGGGTCTGCTACCACTTTGGTAGGCGCCCAAGCCAAGATCGGCACATCCGGCCCCTCTACCCCCTCGTGTGCGGAGCCCCTGACCAAGACTAACACCAAGAGTGCACAAGGCGAAGCCTTGATGAAAACGGGGCCCCTCATTCAGAGGTTACCTGGCGTTTTCGAGCCCGCTGGCTTCAAACACTTCTCGTTATTCGCTCCACTGATGGCACCATGTTGTCCAAGGACAACATGATCCATCAGAGGACAGGATTAGCTAGTGCAATTGGTAGAGAGCCGAAGGTGAGCTGTTTCTCGGACGGCAGCATTCTGGCGAATGCGGCGAATCCCGCCAAGGCGGCCAAGATAAGTGCTCTTCGGACACTTCATGGCACCCCGGTGAGTGTGACGCCGCACTCTACCATGAACTTTGTGAAAGGAGTAGTTTATGCGAGGGAACTCGTTGACTACTCCATTGAGGACATCACCCTAGAGCTGGCCGACCATGGGGCGGTCAAGGTCGAACGTGTGATGAGAAAACAGGGAGGGGCTTCGAGACCTACCCCTACACTCTTCGTCACGTTCGACTGTAACAAGCTCCCTGAGTCGGTGCATGCCAGTTGGTACCGCTACCACGTGAAGGCATTCGTGCCACTGCCGCGGTGGTGCTATTACTGTCACCGCTTCGGCCATACGAATCGCTCATGTAGACGTGCAAAGTCGGGGTCACCCGAAGTCTGTGTAAATTACTCCAAGGTCACACACGATAAGTCCAAATCGTGTGTGGCCAAGTATGTCAATTGCGGAGAGCCGCACCCTGCTTCTTCGAAGCAATGTGGTGCATATCTCCTGGAGAATGAAATCCTGGCTGTTCAGGCCCAGGATAGACTCTTATTCCGCGAGGCTAAGGACTTGGTCCTGGCGCGCCCGGCTCTGCCTGGGACGTCATATGCCTCAGTAGTTAGAAAGGCACCCTCTGCTCCTGGCCCATCCAGGCCAACGAGCCGCGGTTGTTTCCGCGCATATTTGGAGCCCTTCTGCGGGCTCTACTACACCCGGGCGCTCCCCTGGTAAAGCTGGCATCAAAAATGGTTCATACCAAGCCCCGGCTAAAACCAGGGCTCCCCCCTCTTCCCCCAGCGTGACCGTTTCCCACAAGGCGAAACGGCCACGTGCCTCCACCAAGATGGTCGCTAGGCCATCTTCGGGGGTTCCTAAAGCTGTGCCCCGAAAGGAGGACAGCAACAAAGGAGCTTCGGCTCCTTCGCCCACGCCCCAAAGTGGAGCGAGTGGCTCGGAGACGGTGGTTTCTCGAAAAGAGGGCCCCCCGCCTCCGAAGCCGCAGCACCCGCCTAAGGTTTCGAGGCGGAGGGAGAAAAAGACTCGTATGGCGAGCCCAACCTCCCCCAATAAGTTCTCGAAGGCGACAGCGCCTCGAGCGCTTTGTCCGGCCAACAGCGCCCGGAGTTCTGCCCCCGGGAAGCGTACGGCCATTCCCGTGAGGGTCTTGAGTTCGAGGAGGGCCCCCGCGTCTCCTCCTAGCTAGGTCTGGAGGGCATATTCCTTCAATGGAATGGCCGTGGACTCCGGGCCAACTGGGAGGAGCTGCGGAGGCTCGTCTTGTCCCGCTCCCCGTTAGCTATCTTTTTGCAGGAAACCATGCTAGGCGCGTGCCCCCTGCCCGCCCTCCCGGGGTACAAGGGTCTTGTGCCCCCCTACCGCGGGATGGCCGAGCTGGGGGATGCGCGGTTTACACCCGGCATGATGTCTCCGTTCTTCCTTTCTATTTAGATACCTTCTTTCAGGCAGTGGCTGTGCAGCTGCACCTGGATAGGAGGTATACTATCATTTTTTCGTACATTCCACCGTCAGCTGACTTCGACGCGGGGGACTTCCGCCGCGTCGTGGCACGGTTGCCGAGGCCCTATCTCTTGCTTGGAGATCTGAACGGCAGGCATCCTCTCTGGGGAGATTACTCCATAAATCCCAGGGGACTAGTCCTTGCCGATCTGATCGAAGAGCTTGAGATGGGTGTCCTGAACGTGGATGAGTTTACGCATCACTGTCCGAGAAAAGCTTCATTTTCTTGCCTTGACCTATCATGGTGCTCTTCGGATGCACAGCCTGATTTTGATTGCGGGGTGGTCGATGACTTCCATGGTAGTGATTACTTTCCCATTCAAATATCATTTTCAGGGTAACTGCCGCCTGAAAGACCACCTCGGTGGTGCTTGGCGCCGGCGCGGTGGCCTGCATTTCAGGAAATGACTAAATTTTCTGCCTCAGTCGAAAAGTTTAGGTCGGTAGATGAGGCCGTTGAGTTCTTCTCCGGCAACCTCATCGCCGTGGGCCTGACTACTATTCCTAGGACGTCTGGCCGGTTTGCACGCAGACCACCTCCATGGTGGTATATTTCGAAGCACACCCGCCGCTCTTCTTGGCGCGCATACGTGTCTTTACTTAACGGGAAGACCCCTTTAGCTGAGGTGTGGAAGCGAGTCAAAAGGATTCGGGGCAAGTCTTCGCAGGACCCACCTCCCGTTCTCCAGGAGAATGGGACCGCAATCTCGGACCCCGCGTCCGTAGCGGAATCCTTCGCGAACGCTTTTTCTGCATTCTCTAGCCGTGATGCTGCTCCGCCAGTATTCAATGCACGTCGTGATGTCGCGGAAGGCCGCCGGCTGAAGTTTACCTCTAAAGGCGGAGAACCCTTCAAAGACAAGTTTACTGTAAGCGAGTTGCGTTCCGCTCTCGCTTCGTGCGCGGACACCGCCCATGGTCCGGACGATGTCCCGTACACCATGCTTCGACACCTAGGTGAGCGAGGCATGGCCTTTCTGTTAGATTTGTTCAACAGGATCTGGGTGGAAGGTCTTCTCCCAGACTCTTGGCGAATCGCTACTGTGCTTGCCTTTCGCAAACCGGGGAGAGATCACTCTACTCCGACCGGTTTCCGCCCAATCTCTCTAACCTCTTGCGTGTGCAAGTTGATGGAGAAATTGGAAAATGTTAGATTAGCCTTTTTCCTGGACAGGGGAGGCCATCTGTCTTCCGCACAGTGCGGCTTCCGCAAGTTCCACTCCACGTCGGATGCTCTGCTCCGACTGGAAAATGCCGTCTGCGAGGCTTTCCTTCGTAGACAGCACTACGCCACGGTGTTTTTTGATCTGGAGAAGGCCTATGATACAGCATGGCGATACGGTATCATGGAGACTCTCTACACGATGGGGGCGAGGGGACGCCTCCCAATTTATATATCTGAATTTTTGCGAGATCGTCGATTCCGCGTACGGGTGGGGGAAGCCCTCTCCCGCCCAAAGGAGCAGGAAAGTGTCCTCAGTGTCACACTCTTTGCCCTGAGCATCAACGGCATCACCTCTTTGCTGCCGGAAGATGTTCTGGCTACACTCTACGTGGATGACCTTTTGATGTCTTTTGGCGCGGCCCAGATGCCAACTCTGGAGCGTCGACTCCAATAGGCATTGAACCGCGTCTCTCGCTATGCCGAAGTGCACAGGTTTCGGTTGTCTTTGGTCAAGACTAAGGTGGTGCACTTTTGCCGCCATCCACGGCTTCACCCTGACCCAGATTTGTTTCTTAATGGGGTGCGCCTGGATGTGGTTGAGTCGCCCCGTTTCGTTGGTCTTGTATTCGACCGACGCCTCACCTGGGAGGCTCATATTCGCAGCCTTAGGGTCTCTTGTACCCGCACCATGGACATTCTCCGTTCCGTGACGTTCAGCGCTTGGGGCACTGATAGGGCTACTGCCTTACTTTTTTATCGATCCTTTGTTCGTTCGAAGCTCGACCACGGATGCGAGTTTTATGCATCCGCAGCCGAGCGTTTATTGCGGAAGGTGGATTCGATCCACCCCACCGGCCTTCGCCTTGCGACCGGTGCCTTCCGCACTTCCCCCATTGAGAGCCTGTTGGTCGATGCTGGGGAGATGCCACTCGCTCTGCGCCGCGTGCAGTGCATCACTCGCCTGTACGCGCGAGCCCGGCGCCTTCCTCAGTCGCCAACAGCTCTCACTGCATCCGCAGCTGATTTCGATGGTGCCTATGCCGTGGAGAGACGCCAGTCATTCCCTAAGCCTTTTGGGTTAAGGGCCAGGAAACTCCTTCGAGAGGGAGATATCGCTCTCAGGCCGGTGGCGCCCCTGGTTTTGCCCAGGACGCCACCCTGGAGGGTACCACATTTGGCTATTTGTCGCTACGCCTCTGCTCCCAAAGCTTGTACTGCGCCGGGAGTATTGCGTTCGACCTTTTTGGAGCACACATCGTGTCACGCTGGAACCGTGCCAGTGTATACGGATGGCTCTAAGTCCCAAGAGGGGGTCGGCTTCCACGCCTTATCCCCTCTGTTTGAAGTCAGCGGGGCTCTACCAGGCTCTGCGTCTGTATTCACGGCCGAGCTGGTGGCAATACACCACTCTGTACGGGAGATTACGCCACGTGCCGGTTCGGAGACCGGATTGTGATCTATACCGACTCACAAAGCGCCCTGAGTGCTCTCGGGGCATTGGAATCTCCGCATCCCCTGGTTGGCGATTTTCCTGACGCCACGGTTTTGGCGAGCCGGGCAGATGTCGAGATTATCTTCTGCTGGGTTCCTGGACATGTAGGAATTGCGGGGAATGAGCCTGCCGATTAAGGCGCCAAAGAGTCCGCGAGGACTCTGCGACCGGACCAGCGTTTCGCTCTTCCTCACACCGACTACATGGCAGGAATACGGGCAGCTCTTCGGACTGCTTGGCAAAGAAAATGGGAGACGGTCGAAGGGAACTCAAAGTTGCGTGCCATTGCACCGAGACTGTTCCCATTAACCTGTCACCCAATGCCGCGGCGGCTTCAAGTTGCTTTCTGTCGTCTTCGAATCGGACACACTCGTGTGACGCATCGCTACTTGATGGAGCGCTCGCATGCACCCTATTGCAACGACTGCGTCGTCCCCCAGACTGTTCGGCATATTCTTGTCGAATGTCCCAGTTTGGGTGATCTTTGCGCACGATACCTGTCTCGGTAACGGGATGGGCGGGGTAGCTACCGCCTGTCCCTTGTACTCGGGACGAGTGCGTGCACCATGACTGGTGGACTTATTGACTTTTGGGGGGAGGCCGGCCTTCTCCCCTTTATTTAAGGTTCCTTTTTTTGTTATTCTTTTGTTTGTAGGTTGCACTCTCCTGCATCGAGGTGAGGGGGACCTCCCCCCGCTGCCGGAGATTGCTTCGATTGTTAAGTTTTTCCAATTTATATCATTATTAAGTTTTCATATTTTTACTTTAAAGTAGCCTAGTTCTAGGCTGTCGTGTTTTTTGGTGCCTTATGCCCAAGTGTGTAGTTGCCAGATGGGCGCCATAAAATTAAAAAAATTACTCGCTTTGCAGCATGGTATGGTACGGGCCTGAATAAATATTGCTGGCTGCTTCAAAGATTCTCAGAGTAGATTTAAAAAATGTTATTGTACGAAGTTTTCGTACACAATCGCACTATTGGACCCACCCCTCAGATGAAATTTCCCCCATAACTTGACGCTGCCTCTAATATACTTGGCGGATGTTTTACACATTTATTGTTGTCCATTATGTGCAGTAAATTTAAGAAAGAGGTTACCATCAGATCCAACTAAATTAAATTTACTTTTGGTCTTAAATGAATTCTCTCCCAATATTCATCCGTCCAAACAACATGAGCTTAAGAAGATTAAAGTCTCGCATTTTCGTTCTTCTTACTGATGATTGGTTTGATCGCAGGGTAACATTTAGGTAAAACGGATGCATTGGAGCGACGTGATGCTGTAAAATCCTTCCCTTCTTCGCCAATATTGATCTTAATTTTTCAACTCATTCCTCTCCCATTCTAGAAGGGATCTTTCATAGAGAAACGTCTAATAACTGTCATCTCGTACGGTGATTATGTGGCATCGGCCGACTTGTCATGAGTTCTATAAGTTGTTTTCTGTTTTTATAATTAAGAACACTCTATGACCTTCTTAGTTCTCTTTAAATCCCCAAAGTCTTCATGCGAACAATTCTCTAACCGAACTCAGAAGTCACTTTCCGTATGGTGGCATCATTGTAGAATAAATACAAAAATAATGGTGATTGTAGAGTTCTTAGTTAGTAACCAAAATGTTGCCAGATGATTTCATGAGCCATCGAATATGTTCCTGAAAATAATTGTTCTCTTTTTTTTGCACCTGCCAATATTTTATTTTCTTAGTTTATTTAGTATAATTTCTTGAATATACTATAATATTATATGAAATCTTCATAAAATATATTAAATGAATTACAATGAAAACTTTATTTACCTACTCATATTTTCATTTTCCTTCATTGGATAAGATTTTCGTAGGGTGTTCATGGTCACTATACCCCCTACCCCCTAACCACACACATATATGAATATATATATATATATATATATATATATATATATATATATGTCGTGGTATGACATTAAAAAACATCAATACCATATTATATCTATGGGGAGGGACTAATAACTTAGGCCTGATATGCCTCAGCTAAAAATTCATGTTTGTTTGTTGTTATTAGCCCTGATTGTCGTGGTATGACATTATATTACATCAATATCATATTATATCTATGGGGAAGGGACCGATAACTTACAAGCGAACCGACGGAGGGACGGAACACCACTAGTTTAGACGGGCTGAGTAGCGAGAAAGAGTGCAACGAGGTCAGGTAAATTATGGGCAATGGAAAAGCTCAAGGTTATTTAAAGAGGCATGTACAAAATGTAATTTTATTTACATAAAAATAATGAGAGAATTGACGGGCAAAATTACATCAGATGAACGAGGGGGGTGATTGTAGTTATGAATCAGACTATAAAGTTAAAATTAATGTGTTATGGGAGGAGACTATTCAAAGGGGGGGGAATTAACGCAAATGAGTTACTGAAGAAGCAGAGAGGATTGGGTACGAAGGATTCCGGGTGAGATGTCAGGGTAAGGCTTCACGGATGTCTTCTGCACGAAAGGCGAGGCCGCTTGAAGCTTCTGAGCGGGAAGTTAAAGTGATGACAGTTCTCCAAAAAAGGGTGGGGTAACGTCCGGTCCAGGGAAGAGTATTTTAGCCACCCCAAAACGAAAGGCGAACAAGGAGGGCTTCGACAGGAGTTGACGAGAGAAGTCGGAAATTCACTCGGTAGCGATCGTTAAATTGAATTACCTCACTGGCTGGGGCTAATTCCAATACACAAAAATAGTTCAGCTGACACTTTGCTTTGTTCTTAGCACCTGACTTGGAACTAGGGGAATTTTCTTTGGGTCCGGGCGAGACTTCTCAACTCTGTGTCTCCTCATGGGAGTCGAGCACTATTTATGTCCGAAGCTCTCCCTGCGGGGGGGTTAGCGGGAAACACCTCTACTCTCGAATGGCCCCAAATCTTCTTGCCGAGGCTATTCTAGCCCGTGTAAAGGTTATTCCTGGTGGATGCGGTTCGAGGCTACCGCTTGTGGAAGGATGGGGTGGGGATAGGCTTACTAATTTAAGCCTAACAGAATCTTCTCCAGCACATGGAACTTCCGGGCTGGAAAAGAAATTCCACGTGGAATTCACTCACAATATATATATATATATATATATATATATATATATATATATATATATATATATATATATATATATATATATATAATATTCATTGATTTTTGTCTAAATATTTTACTCATTGATATTTAAAATTCTTTTATGTACTTCTGATTTAATGAAAACTTCAATGCTCTTCTGTTAAATCGTGGCTAAAATATTTTCTCCCGCCTTTTTGTTAAAATTTATTGCTCGAAATTATTTTCAGCGGAGAAAGCGAGTATCCCCACATACAACAAAATATTCTCGGATGAATAAAAGGTCATCTAGAAAAGTTTGAAAAAGGAAAAAAACACATAAATGATTACATCAGATAGCCGTCATTAATATAACCGCTATTTAGAGCGCACTGTGGAATTTGCTTTGACTAAGAAATCGTAAAATCCGATTACGGCAAATAGAGCTTTCATTAATTCTTGTCATAAAGATCATAATAACATGATGAATGAACGAGTGATTTGATAAGGCATTAAAACAAACAGCGCAGGAAAATGAAACATTGCGCGTTAATGTGCTTTAACAAAAATTTCGCTGGCAAATTTTAAACCACAATGAATCCACGGGAGGATTAGAAGTTAAAATTTAGAAAATTTCAAGTAATAAAACGAAATTTAACGCGCAATTAACGGGTGGCTAAATTACTTTTTAGTTAAATCATTTTCTCCGCAAACATTTTTTAATCATCGACGACATTTTCAGAAAGGTATATCAAATTTACATAAAAATCAGCAAAAATATCACTGATAAGACATTTGGGATCCTTTGTAGGGCTTGTTGGAGGGGAAAATGTAAAAAGAATTCCGCGTTGGAAAGTGTGTATAATAATACCATTTTGTCACCTTCCCAGACGAATGTGTGACGATACACATGGAAACATAAGTGGTGTCACCTGTTAGCAAGTAGCTCTTAGACGCGAAGCACCACCTGAGAGTTCTTTGCTCCCGTCGACTGTATAAACCTTTTCTTTATTTTCGCTTGGATTCGAACTAGTTACAGGGGCGTGAAAATCAGACATCGAAATACATAGTTGTCTAAGAAGTAGTTCGGTGCTGGTAGTTGGAGTGTGGCAGAGTATTAGTATGGCATGGAACTTTCAAACACTTTTATTACAAATTACGGACAAAAGAAAGAAATTTTTTTTGTCCTTAATATATTTTGCCGAAACCTAGCAACTTACAAAGAATTAAATAGAATTACATGGTTTTAAAATGACATAAACCTCTGTCATTTATTAGGAACAATTTTCATATTTTTATTACTTTCAAGTTTTAAAAAATCCATATAAAATACCCTAATTAATAAAGCAAACGCGAACGAAATAAAGGAAGGGACTTACTTACCTAAAATGTGATAGGAGTGGATGGATAATCGTAATCAGAGTTATTGTCATTGGAAATTTCATCATGGGCTTAGTTCCTCAGGGATCTGTTCTGACGCCTTTTTTGTGATTCAACCGATTATTCTAGAGGAAATGTAGCCAGGCAGTTTATAAACGGAATATTTGCTATATAGAGACTATAAAAATTAATAGGCTATAAAAATGCACTATAAAGTGAAACAACCACTCCGAGGAAATTCAATAGTTAAGATAAAATGGTTCGAAGCCCAGATTCGATTTAAAAAAATAATACATGTTATGCAAAAAAGGATTATATTACTTTACTTTGTAGTAGATAATAAACAATAAATTATCTCAAAATACATATACTGCAAAATATTAGCTCGTATCGTTTATTTCAGACTGAAAGTAAAATAAATTTTAAATAGTCAGTGTCGTAGAATGCCCCTTCTTTTTGTTCTAAGAGTGCTAAGTGTCTAATATATTGATATCTCAATAATAATATCTTAAAGAATAGAGCTGTTGGATACACGTAAGGATATAAAGACGCCCAATAATTGCCAAAATAAACTTATATTTTACCTTTATCAATTGAATACACTACATTTAAACATTAACTACAGCAATACTCTGAATATTATTATAAACAAGAATTGATTCAATTAGTTTGACCGTATAAACTTGGCTAATTTCGCTACACACCTCAATAATATAAGAAATAGGCTTAGTGACTCATCTGGAGTTTGAAAGGCACCAGGAATATTATTGTCTCACGACGCGTGCCGTCTGGCCAGATGTAGGTAGGCGAGATCACGAGGTCGTTTTGGCGAGGGTAGCAGCTGGGGGGTCCACACGGTATTTCGGGGAGGGGGGGGGGGTTCTTAAAGGACGAGAACAATTACGGTGCTTTATGCGGCACCAAGGTAGTCGTGGACTCTCTGGCGAGAGGGAGAAGAACTTGGTTCTTAAACCAAGTTAACTTGGAGTGCGGTGTGACCACCGAGTAACGAGCTTGAGGGAGAGCTTTTCTCCTTCATTACTTAATTCCTCATGGACGAGGACTGAACTCGGGAAGGGTCTTCTTCAAGGGCGAGGATCGATGAGACGGGGTTTCTCTGACGAGAATAAGTTACTTAAAGTTTGGTTTGGTAACTAGGAACTAGCTCGAGGATGAGCTTCTTCTTAGTTCCAGTCTTCCTCAAGGGCGAGTATAACGGAGGGTGGGTTCTCTGACGAGAACAAGTTGAACTTGGTTCCTCACCTAAGTTAATTTATGAGTTCGGTGTGGCCACCGAGTAACTGGCTCGAGGGGGAACCTTTTCCTTCTTTCTTTAATTCCTCAAGGACGAGTAATACCCCTGGTGTTTAAAATGCACCAGGATATGAGGAGTCTCTCTGACGAGAGTAAGTTGAACTTGGTTCCTCAACCAAGTTAACTTATAAGTTCAGTGTGGCCACCGAGTAACTTGCTCGAGGGGGAGCCTTTTCCTT
The DNA here is from genome assembly GCA_963969495.1 of Ceratothoa steindachneri. Lineage (NCBI taxonomy): Eukaryota > Metazoa > Arthropoda > Malacostraca > Isopoda > Cymothoidae > Ceratothoa > Ceratothoa steindachneri. The sequence goes on along the minus strand of OZ018336.1, from coordinate 13,911,748 downwards.
CTTCTTTTCTTAATTCCTCAAGGACGAGGAAAACCCCTGGTGTTTAAGGTGCAGCAGGATATGAGGAGTCTCTCTGGCGAGAGTAAGTTGAACTTATCAAAGTTAACTTAGCGTTTGGTTTGATAACCAGGGACTAGCTCAAGGATGAGCTTCTTCTTTGCCCCTTAAGGTAGGTAGCCCTACCTCTCTTGCAGGGTACTTCTTGGTCTGGCGCCCTAAGTACACTACCAATCCAGTCTAGGTAGCTCGGTTTTAATCGAGGACTTCGTCACCTGGAGTCTGACGTATACTACCTCGATTTTCCTCAGTGTTCCTCCTTTATACCTTGTTTCCCCACTGGGGAAGTGGTAAGGGGGCGATCGGCTTGAGGACGGCCCCAGGAGGGTTCATTTGCCTAACGGTTTTTCCCACTAAGTCTTACATCGGCTCCTGGTTAGCCTTCGAACTTGGGAGAAACATGTCTTCAATTTCTTATTTGAAGTGAAATTATATCTCACTCTCCTGGGGGAGATCTTGCATTTTGACCTTTAGGTTCTTTCATGGCGCCGAAAGTTGCGACGCTGCGGTTACGCACTTGACCCGCCGATGCCTGGAACGGGTGTCTTTGCGGTAACCACCTAGTGACTTCACCACGAGTAAACAGCGAAGGGGAGGTGACGATTCCCCTACAGTCACTAAGCTAGATTTTGTCACGTAGGTACGTGTTCTTGCCTACTTTGCCTTCTTGCCTTCTCTATTTCTTCTTGAATAAAGGAAGGGATTAAATATTCGTTTGAAAAAAATAAATTGACAAGCAGTGGATAAATTCGAGACAAAAGATGGAGCTTTGCCTTATATGATGGATATAAATTAGGCTTAGCAGAAATGCACTAACTTCCCTTTTTTACCTTCTTGATGAACTTCATTTTGGATACCCTGTCTTTCTCATACATTTATATTTATTGTAACATCATCTCGCCTTATATGTAGAAAATTTGACCGAGCGTTATAAATTAGATTCTCTAGGTGCATTTGACTCGATAGTTTTTCACTTATATATTCAAATAAATTAAACAATGGGAACAACTTGGTAATAGGTTTTAATTTTCATTAGTAGATAAATGCATTGGAAAACTGAGGAGAGATTATATTGAATATAGAATGACTAAATATATAATAGAATATCTTAAGGATTTTTCTAATTTTAATTAAGGTTTTATCTACTAAATGTGTGTTTTAGCGAGAGCGACAAAGAAGTATTGATGACAATGGATAGATTCCATAAGATTAGATATATTGGGAGACAGTCGCAATTTACAAAGTAAATGAAGATGCTTTGGAGTAGAGAAAATTTCCGAGAATTAGACTAGTGGAGCATGAAATGAAACTATTTTGAAAGGTGTTGGAAGAGAGGTTGACGAAATTGATAAAAGTGGATGGTTGACAGTTTCATTTATTCCAGGAAGGTCTAAAATATACGCAATTTTTATTATAAGACAAATACAGGAAAAGTTTAATGAAAAGAAGAAGGAACTCTATTGTGTCTTTGTAGATCTGGAGAAGGCATTCGATCGAATGGCAGGGAGAGAAATTAAGTGGGCAGTGAGGAGGTAAAAACTGGCAGAAAGGCTAGGTTGCAGTCATTTCGTTGTATTTGGGATCAAGTAATTTGTTGAAAACAGTAGCAATAACCTTAGAGGATATTGATATAAAAGTAGGAGTGTACCATCGATCATCTCTCAGTGTTGTTACTATTTATCATAGTAATGAAAGAGGCTACTAAATTGGCAAGAGGAGATAGCCTATGGGAGGTACCGTATGCTGATGATCTGGTTAGTTTCTATGTTTGTTCCCTCTTTACTAAAGTTCACGTACCTGATCTCTTGAATTTCCTGAAGAACACCTCGACACAGTTGCTCTCCCTATACCCGCTTCTACCCTCATTAAACTCATTGCTCTTTGCATCAACAATTTCAAATTTACATTTAATGGAAAATTTTATCGCCAAATCTTTGGAATGACAATAGCGAATTGTTTGTCCCCTGTACTCGCAAACCTATACATGGAATGCTTCAAATCTAAAATGCTTCCACAAATTAATACAACTCCTATATCCTGGATGCGATATGTTGATGACATCCTTTGCATTTGGCCTAATAATTTAAATATTAATACATTTCTTACTAAAATTAACACCTTAGTGCCCTTGATTAAGTTTAATTTAGAAGTTGAAAAAGATCGCACACTCCGTTTCATAGCTATTCTAATCCATCAGGCAAACCATTGTTTCAAATTTAAAATATATTGGAAAACTACAGCCATAGACTCTTTTATACACTTTTATTCTAACCACCATAATAACATCAAACAAAGTGTTTTCTCCTTTATGTTTTTGCGTGTCTTTAGTATTGTCCACCAGAATACCTAGACAAAAAAGTCGATAGAGTATATAAAATAGGGATAAATTTGTGCTAACCTTTGTACTCTCTCGACAATTGTTATAATTCCGCCAAGCGTTCCGTTCGTATTATTAAACGAATGGTAATATCCCTAAATTTCATGGAAAAACCTATTAGTTTTACCCTATAACCATATTTTCATTAAATTATCTCGTTTACTTAGGCCTCTGAAAATAAATGTTATTTTTAAGTACGAGACTACAAGTTATTGCATCCTTGTCAAAAATTAACCACCCCGACCTGGCATTGTTTATTTGATAGGCTGCTACAACTGCCAAAAATGTTATTATGGACAAACTGGGAAAGAATTAGATGTCCGGGTTAAGCAACAACAAGCCAATGTACGTAATCACAGGAACAACCTGCGCTCTTTCTACATATGTACAATCTTAACCATAGCATTAACTTGAACAGTGCCAAACCAGTCATAAAATGCAGTAATTATATTTCGAGAAATATATTATCATGTATCTCCATTAACGCGTTTCTAAATTTCAACCTTAGCCCTGGTTTTTTTATTCTAGCTCCTATTATCACTAAATACATAAAATCTCAAATAAAGTTGTTTCAGGATTTTGTACCCCCCAATTAAAGTTCAGAGGTGGGTAGCTAATCCCCCCCTTCCACTATTTAAGGAGATGTATTTCCAACCTCCTGTTCATTCTTTTAAAAGGTCTTTAAGAATAAAGACGAAAGCACTCGGAATCGTTTCTCACTTTTTCTTTGTAGGTGTATCTGCATATATATATATATATATATATATATATATATATATATATATATATATATATATATATATATATATATATGAATGCCTTATTAAAGCCAAGGTCCAGGTCAGATTTAATTAACTATTTTCTTTGCTTTTCTAATTTTCTTATTACATTTTTGTTTCTCTTGAGCAAGGGTTTGAATAAGGGTTCGAATATTCTTAATTTATTTATTATTGTGCCGAGGTACCTTTCTACCTTTTTGGCCATCTTCTGCGGCTATCCTGATAATTACAAACCAGTAACGACATTTTAGTTAAGAAAAAGGGCATGGGATAGATAAGAAAGATAGGTAGGAAAAGGTGTTTATAGGAAGAGAAAAAAATATACGAGGTTGTCTGGTAACTTCAGTTGTTTGCCTCTTTTTATTATGAAATTACAAAAGTATCAAAACTATACAAAATTACCTATTTCACAAAAGAAAACATCTCCCAAACATGGAGAAGAGAAAAGTGAAAAGATCTCCCAAAACATGGAGAAAAAGGATGAAGGATCGATTTACATAGGTCATGAATGGCCCATGTAGATACGATTTACAAGGGTGCCTCTTTATTTGAGAGGCCTAAAAGGAAGGTGAAGGGGCGGTGGCAGAGTCGGTCTGATGCTGCTTGCACGAAGATGAAAACGACCATGGCGTCCTCCTGGTGGAGGTGCTTCTTATATAGATCTTGAGGAGCAGCCTCCCAACCACGCTATATTGCAATTCTCGAAGAGTCGAGAGGCGCCATCGGCAATATTTTTATGTGAGCGAACCCATCGCAGGTTGTTAGACGCGAAACGAAAAATGTCGGATATAGTTCGTAAGGAGTCCACAGAAAGTGTCCTGATGAGATCCATGGGGAGCTTGCCCCTTCTACTGTTGAAAACAACAGGCAGATTATCCCCAAGAATAGGGCGAAAAGGAAAAAGAAGTCGTGTTGCCCAGTAGGCGATAGTTTCGGACATGAAGAAAGATCCGGTTTGTTCCACGGGTAAAGGTATGCCGATAGAGTTAGGACCGATAGTGATGCCTATACCAGTTTTCGAGCCGTCCGTATATACCGGTTCCCAGTGGGTCCTGGGGTCCTTCCACGATGTCCATCTGGTGTTGATCAGGTCTGCTAGGGCTAGGAGTTTCTCCGGGTCATGGTGTGATGGTTGATCCATCATTAACTGTACCCAAAGGAAAGGGAGACGGATGATCGGACCTATGAAATTCATAAGGCCCGCGAACCTTGTCCAGCCCCTATAAGAGACCGTGTGGTTTGAAGCAAAAAGGAGAGCTTCCCTGATCTTGTGGCACATGGATGGTACCAATGCAACGCGTTTGCGCTTGAGGTCCATCTTAACCCCGAGGTACGTTATCTTCTTTGTTGGTATGAGAGTACTTTTGGCCAAGTTAATGTTAAGGGTACTATTTAAGATATCCCGGACGCATAGGCGCCCTTTCTTTGTGGTCCGATAATTAAAATGTCGTCCAAATATGTGAAACTTTGGCAACCTCTAGCCTTGACCAAAGCTTGGATGCCGGGACCGATAGTGGACTGTATTATAAAGGGGGCACCTGAGAAGCCCATTGGGAGACGTTTGAAGCGAAAAGTCCTTCCGTTGCAACGGATACCGAACCAGTGTCTACATTTTTCTATTAGGGGAATGTGGTAGAATCCATCTTTGAGGTCTAATTTCACGGCCACATCCTTGGGGCCGGTCTTCTTAAGCACCTTCTGCACTGACGGGAGTCTGAAGGACGGAGGACTGTAGTACCCATCAAGGCGGGGCATGTCATAGATAATTCTTACTGATCCGTTGGGTTTTTGTACCGCGAAGACGCGGTGACATCTTGTTACTTGTCTGCTTTCCTCGATTACATCATTCTCAAGGAGTTGTTGTAGGAGTGGAGCTACGTTAGGAGAGGAACTTACCCAGCTCCGATAGTGTCTGTTAATAAAAACTTTAACACCTTTGCCCTGAGCGGCTTTGATGATATGTTTAGTAGAGGGTAGAGAGAGGATATTGCCGGGTGGCTCAATATCCAAACGTGCCTGTTCATCAAATGATCTTGGAGGACTAGGTTCCAGAGGGTCCATTCCAGGGGAAATCCAGTCCTGGTTTCTTCTATTTTCTTTAGTATCGTCGCGGTCTTCGCGTTCGTCATTACCTTGTTGTTCTTGTTCTTCTTCCGTTTCGTCTTCATTATTTTCTTCATCAGCATCTTCCTGTTCAGATAATTCGCTCCTATTTTCCCTGTCTTGCATGATATCAGGAGGAGCACTGATGGGTTCCATGATTACGTCGCCGTGATCTGAAGGGTTAGATGATGATGCAAGTGATGAATCGTGTTCACTTGGAGCCGTGATTTCCAGAACAGTAGAAACGGCCAAGCCTGGCATTGGGATGTGGGCGATCATATCTGGTCCCTCATAAATATGCAGGGCGCCCAGTTGTGTTGAGACTTCTTCGAAAAATTCTGTCATAGGATTAGGACCTATCTGTAGCATCTGAAAATCTTCTTGCGCGACGTCAATTACCTCTGAGATTGTTACGTCTAAGCGAGATACCGGAGGGAGAGCAGGTAGGTCACGAATTTCCAATACCGGGAACCTGGGATGGATGGGGGAAATGGGAGGTTCCGGCATTTCAAGAGTGGGGATATCCCCAGGTGGCGTGGCTGTTGTTGACGAGGAGTCCGATTGGAACGGCACCTCTTGAAACATGCGGCCAGCCATCTGGGAAACCCGTTCACGCCAGGTGACGTCGAGGTTACCTACGACGTCCTCTAGGAATCGGGCCGCGTGGTCTATACCCCGCGCGGGGTACGCCTCTGCCTCGCGGAGCCATTCCGGAGTGGAACCAGCTGCCATATCTTGGTGGAGCCGAGTTGCCTGTGACCCTAATGGTCTGTACCCTAGGCCCGCTTAATGCTGCCTCACTTAGCACAATTTTACTCATCGGACTGGCCCATTTCCTCTAACGTTTGCTCAACCTAAGCGGAAAAATACCCTTAAAAAATCGTTTTCTCTCATTCTGTTAGATCCTCACTCCACTAACTACATCGGTAAAGGAGGCAAGAACATATAAATACGCTCCGAAGATGATCGAAACAGATCGAAATCCCAGCAATTCAGTTTGTTTTTTACCAAACACATTCATTTAAAAGAGATGAATACAGAACCAGTGACCCACCATCTACAAGATGGAATAAAAAAAGATAGTTAGAGGGAGTGAAAGTTGCCCAAGAAATTAATCAAGACGAAATACACAATGGTCTTCAAAAAAATTTGCATTCAGGAAAGACTGCTATTCAACTATACTTATATATATATATATATATATTTATTTAGGCAGGAGGCCATGTTGTATGCATGCGTTATTAAAGTCAACAGCTGCGGCAGCGTTATTGATTTTGACTTGCAATTTCTTGATTTGCCTTACAAATCTCTTAATAGGATCTTCGAGAAGAGAGAAAATAGCCACAAAGGACATATTTTATTCCTATACGTCTTTCGACCGCAGAAGGTCATCTTCAGAAAAATATGGTAGTAACTCTTATAGTTCAAGGATTCAAGGATAATAAAAGATTGGGAAAAATTGGTGTAAGATAGTAGGAGAGGTTACATTGAGACAAAGTGTTATATTAAAAGAGGATGTGTGCCAGGTTATCTGGCATAATTTATCGTTGTCTTCTTTATTTCTTAGCATTTTTGATGTGAAAATTAAGCATTCAAGCCTCTGTGTTTGTTTACTTGGTATTTGGAATTTAGAGTTTACTCATAATTTGAGTACGTTCTACATGTTATTTTATTTTTACTTTTGTCCACCTTGGATCTTTTTATTAATTTTATTTATAATTTGTTGATTTAATGTTATTTTATTTTGCTTATTTGTCCACTACGGATCTTTTTTTTTCTTTTTTTTTATAAAACATGCATGAACAATGGTTTTCATTGTCCTATTTGTGAAATATTTTGAGTTTTTCAGGTATTCTTTATCTAAATAAAGATAATACATCCTCCTGTGTACGCAGACGGCTGCTTTTGAATCCGCGTTTGCAGTTTCGTAGTCGGTTGTTTATATTGGGTTGTCGTATTTCTTGGTTTATTATCTCTTGCATTTTCATCCAAATCGATTTCGCCCTATTTTGTAAGATTACGTTTAGAGGTTCCACTTCTGCGAAGGCGTGAAGTCTGGTCGAGGGTATGCGGTCCAATTTAGATGCATTACAGAGGAAACGGAGAGCCTGATTTTGTACCGCCTGCACATTCTTCAACTGAGTATTACTCTCTAGGTGCATCGGAATGGCGAGATATAGCAGGATTGGCCTCACCAAGGCCAGGTAAAATTTCCTTTAGTTCCGGGGGGAGAGTCCCTTAAATCTGTACAGTTGGCGTAATCGTTGCTTGGCTTGTGTGACTTTTATATTGATATGTGCGCCGTATCCTGATCATGTAATTGTTAATCCTAGGACTCGGGCTTCGCGAGTGTATGGATAAAATTCGTCTTGCACTAGAATGCCGGCAGTTATTTTACGTCCAAAAGAGAGGACTATAATTTTTTCCACATTAGTGCGGATCTTATTACGAGCGTCGTAGGCATTGATGTTGTTTATTTCCCCTGCCGTTCTATTCGCGATGTCGATGGAATTGAGATAATAGCTGGTGATCAATTGCGAGATATCGTCGGCCAGCTGGATGAAGAAGGCTTAATCCGAGGTGGGATAAGGAAGATCGCTTGTGTAGATCGTATACAGTATAGATCTTAGACCACCTCCTTGTTTTACCTTAGTTCATATGGGTAATGGCTGTCCTTCGAGCTTGTTGATTTTATGGTCGCCTCATCTTCCTCAAAGTAGTCACAAAGAAGTCTGGGGATGTTTGTGCCCATGCGTAGTTCGCAGAGTTTCTTCTTTAGTCCGGGGATCCATACCTTACTAGTATCAAAGACAGATGAGACATCTCTGAGTACTAAATTTATCCGTTTGTTCTCAGCCTTTGCAACGGCAATGTTCTCAGTCAACAGGGCAAGGGCTGTTTCAGTTCCCAGGTGACTCTGGAATCTATGTTGCTGCTTGTTGTAACCACCATTTTCTTCAAGAAAGTCCCTCAGCCTATCATTAAGAAATTTTTCAAGAAGCTTCCCTATGAACTCCAGGAGCGATATGCGACTGTAGCTTTTCAGATCCCCTTTGAGTGTGCTTGGCTTTAAAAGAAAGATCATTCAAGTCCTCTTGAGTTGATCAGAGAAATAACCAGTGTTAAGACAGGCGTTGAACATGCTTAAAATAGCCATGTTGATGTTTTCGGGAGCATTGGTCAAGTGAGCCTTAGTAATGCTCGAAATGCCTGGGGCTTTTTGTTTGAATCTTTTGAGAGCAACCTCAAACTCATCTTGGGTGAATGGTTTGCCCTCCTCCTCTATTTGTCTGGTAGCATCGATGAAATGAAAGTGAGTCAAGACTGGCCCTCGAGCCTCCAGGTCTACCAAGATCTCCTCCTCGTACTCCATATCGAAGGCCTCGTTCTCATCATTGTGATGGTAAACTTTCTTTACCAATGTTCCCTGAAATGGTGCTCGATTTCTTGGTCTTCTAAGATTTTTCTCCCGTCCACTATGATGTTGATGTTACTTTTAGCGGGGAGTGTGCCAGTTAGCCCTTTAATTTGTCTCCAAAACTTTCTGGGATAGCCTTCTGCGTCTATCCCTTCTATCATTCCATCCCAGGTCATTTTAGTATTTTCCGCTATCAGGAGTTTCAGTTGCAAACGGATGTTCCGGAGCTTACGGTAGCGGTCTGCCTTATACCCAAGCCCACTTATATCCCAAACCAGTTCATTTAGCCATATATTCTTTTCTACTATATTCCTCTTATAATTTTGACAATATGGTACAGTAAATATTCATTTTTCTCTATCGATAAGCGTACAAAAATTGGCCAATCATGACACAGGAAAATTTTAAAGGGAAAACTATATGTTACAAAAACGTATATAACGGGGAGGGTAAGATTTTATATCTAAACTTTAGGTAAAGGGGGGCAAGGATAAATGGAGTACGGGGAACTGGGAAGGTATGCGCTACAAACAGAATTAAGTGTCGGTGCGTGCTTCTTCTAATAGCGCTCAACTCGGGGACGTCGAGATGTTGGGAGTCCGGTATCTGGCTGGAGCTGCACGTTGATTGCCGGTTTCCTTTCTTGTATACTTACGGCTTAGGCCATTCTTAACCATCGTTGATATTTCAACCTAATGATAATCGAGGTGTTCTTTGTTAGCTCCTCCCGTTTCAAGACAGTTCCATGGGAGTAAACGTGGCTTTTTATCGCTCCGTATTGAAAGTGAGCTGTCAACCGCCTTGAAAGGGTTGTGGATGTTACGCCGATGTACTTGGCAGTTGCGGTGTTCGCAGTCAGCGACTTTGCACGAAAATTCATACACGACGTTGGTCTCCTGGGAAATCCTTAAAAATTATGGCTACAAAAATTGTCATTATTAAATAAAGATTTTTGTCAAATAAAATTTTAATTTGCCTTTGTTAACCAAATAAATATACAATCTTTCTTTACAATTAATGAACTGACTCTAAAGAGTCTTAGGAGCTCCATAATATACTTATTTAAATGTCTTGGGTGTTCCTATTGCAGATACATTGGAAGCTCTGTGAGAACACTGAATGCAAGATTCTCCTACCATATTTGCATATTATTAATCGACTAGGCATGATACTTCCAACCCTAAAACCGATATAGAAGATTTTGAAATTTTAAATTCGGATAAATGCTCGATTACACTTCGAACCTTGTAAACACTATATATTAAATATCTCTTCCCAGAAAGAAAGAATGATTTATCATCGGCTCCCCTATTACTTAGCTAAATTGTTCTTTATATGGTATGTGGAACTCAGTTTGGCATTTCTCGACTTAACTCAAATATCGGGCAATTTTATATATCCAGTTTCCTGCATAACTTTGTCTTATTTGTTCGTTTAAGATTAACTTTTGAAGTTGTTGTGGTGAGGTTGAGTTTTGGGCATTTCTGAGTTGTGAAGTTTTTGTAATTTTGAGGAGAGTGTACGCCGAAGTATGGCAAGATAAGACAATATCATTAATTGGCATCTGATCTACATAATATAAATATTTCCCCTGGCTTATGAAAACTCTAACCTGTTTAAAAAAATTGTACTAAATTAAAAAACTTCATAATGCAGCCTGTTATCACTGTTTATTTGTGTAATATCATTGATATTGCCTCCCCCACCACGTGTCTCTTCTGTGATCGAGGATTAACTCTCAGTCCTAAATGTTTTCGTCCTAATGATAATTTTTTAAAATGTTTTTTAGTTTTTTTCATAAACCACATTCCATTCATATACATGGCGTTGTTGTGTGTATATCGGTTTAGGAAAGCATATGTTTGTTAGTAGTTGCCTATTGTTCTTTTTATTGGTATTTTTTAGTCTTGTTTTCGTTGTTTTGCATTGGTTTGTACAATGTGATAGGCCTTCCCTTATTATATTTGTACCCTATATACGGTTGTCTTATCCATTTTCCTGCTATTCCTTGAAAATTAACTTGCAAATATAGTTCGAAAGTGCTTGCACTCATCTTTTCATTTTCCTCTGGGTTAAATTTAAAATTATTGATTTCCTCACGTACCACTTTGTGAGTTTTTACATTAATATATATATATATATATATTGGGTTGAGGAATAAGTTCTTGCAGTTTTACCAAATTTAGTCATTACCATAAATTCTTTTAGAAAAACTTCATTTTTAATTGCAAACAAAAAGCAATTTAATTAATAATGTGTTGTCCGTTGATATTTACGACTTACTCCCAACGTTCAACTAGCTAGTCGATGCCTCTGGAATAAAAATCTCTGGATTTTGACTCGAAGAATTCGTCTAACCAGGATCTTAATTCCACCTCAGTATTGAACGAAACGCCGCGCAAATTGTTGGAGAGCGATCGCAAAAGATGGAAATCGGATGGAGCCAAGTCTGGTGAATATGGAGGAGGCGGCAGGATTTCCTAATCAAACGTTTAGATGGCGTCTTTTGTCATATTGGCAATGTGAGGACGAGCATTGTCGTTTTGCAGAAGGACACCATAACATCGATTAGATCGCTTTTTACGAATAGCTTCAGCGAGTCGATACATTTGTTGAACGTAGAGTTCTGCATTGACAATCTCGTTGTTTGCAAGCAGCTCATAAAGAATGATGGCTTCACACCCCAACAACACACGGCATCGTCTCTCGTGGATTAAGTCATTGCCCTAATCTCGGAAGTGGTTATTTATTTGGGCTAAGCCATTGTTTTTGATGGTTCATGTTGACATAAACATACCCCTTTTCGTCACCAGTAAGAATGCATTAAAGATCTGTCCTTATACATACGAGTATCCTTCGGACTAGCAAGCAAACCTGCGGCTATCGTGGAGGGTTGAAATTTGTTGATTTCGCTCATAGCTTGCGGAACCATGCACCGAGTTTTTGAACTTTCCCCATCGAATGAAGGTGATTCACTACAGTTTTCTGGTCAACACTAATTGTACAGCCAATTCTCTAGTCTTTTGCGAGGTTTTTCATAAAGAAGGTCGTTTAATTGATTTTCATCCACCCTAATGGGGGGACCAGAACGTTCTTCTTCATTAAGTTCGAAATGACCGTTTTTGAAACGTGAAAACCACCATTGAGCTGTCCTTTCTAATTAAGCATTTTCTCCGTACACAGCACAGATATCGCAACGAGCTTTGGCTGAGTTTGCATTGTTCCAGTCTCGATTGAAAATGAATAATAACAAATGTCAAAAATGTGCCTTTCTTTTAACTTGACATTCCATTTTGAGGGTGCAATACAAAAATTAATTTATCACAAGTTTTAAATAAACCGCAATGACTTATTACTCAAATTCAAGACGTAGCATAACCTTTGCAGCTTTGCAACTCTGGCATTGTGGAATTTAACGACTTTGAAGTCGATCATGGGGCGTGATGCTTCTAGGGACGCAACGGACAGAGACCTTGGTCAAGGCCAAATTGTCGTGGATGATGTTGATAACACTCCTATGTGATATTCCAAGTTCTCGCTCGATTTCTTCGACCTTCACCCGTCGAATTTCAAGGATCATCCTCTCCACAGGGGCCACATTGTCCTCGTTAGTTACGTCTGACGGGGTTCATATTCAAGAGACTCACTACTATGGCAGAACTCCCTATGTCAGCGAACAATGGTTGCATAGGTAGGGGCGGTGTAGGTGTACACTGCAACCATGCGTTCATGGATCTCTTTTGCATTCTTGCCTTCCTTGGTCAAAATTTTATCACTGCGCGGTGCTTAACCTTGTCCATTGTTGAAAAATTTGTGACTGACGATCTGCGATCAGCTACTGCTTCTTAAATAGATGAGGTAGGAGCATGCAAGGGCAGCTACTGACTTATCATCACTTGTCCTAACACCCCTACAAACAGCCATCTTCTTCCTCTGTTTTGCCCTACCAATTCGCAAAACTTATTGACCGATAAGAGTTAAATAGTTCGAGGCATGCATCATATAATGTCTTATCTACAGCCTTAACATCTCTCGATTTAAAAATATTAGAGTCACTGCACATCTATAAAATAAATACAAACCCCCAAAATTAGTCCTCCTCAATTAAAGTATTGACTATATAACCGACCAATGCTTTAAAACATTAACTAGTCAACAGACCAACCGAACAAATCTCGTTAGTATTTTTTATATCTTTATTTAGTTGATTTTACAACTCCTCCAATTAAGGTTATTCCCTCTGTTTAATTCATTCACCTTTGGTTTCGGTTTTTTGTTTATATGTTTAAAATTTAATATAATATGTTATTTTATTTTAAACTCCATTTACCTTTAATTTTTGATATTCAAGTCAGTTTATGTTAAAACTTCACTTATTTCTATTATTTTTCAATATTACACTGGATAGTATTAATTATTTCTATATGTTGTTATTTGTGTTTTTACTCTAATCTTAATAATTGTCAATTTGTTTATTTTTTTAACTTGTCTTCCCCCGCTTTTTTGGCCATTATATAAGGCATTCTTCGAGCTATTTAACTGTTATCGTTAATATTCCTTCCTCTTATCATTAGTCGATACAGTCGCTGAAAATGGTCCAAATAAAGGTCCGAAACGTCTGTAGGGTCTTCATATTCTTACTATATTTATATATATATATATAAAATGAAAAGGTGTTTCCAAGTCCTTTCGAACTTTATTAGGTTCCTTATCAAGGATAATTACAAGAAATCATATTATAGTAGAGGTATATATATGAAAGAAAAGTATGAAAGACCCCCTCAAAAACAAGAAATCACCAATGAGGAAGACGGAAGGGAGAAGGTAAAGAAACACATTAAGAATTCCAAGAAGCAGGTATATTCAACAAGGTTGCTTCTAAGAAGGCGTAATTTTAATTGCAGTAGGAAGGCTACGACGATCAAGACATTCTAATTTTTTCCAAACAACGTTTCGGATTACCCAATCCATCATCAGGCTATAGAGATAAACACAATTCGTGAGGCGAACAAATCTTAACCTAACCTAGATACAAATCAAAAGCAAAATAATTTAGATAGTGAACCTATAAAATTAAAAGTATTAATTATTGCAAGTACATATACAGATAAGGAAATGAACAAATTCATACCTGCTCTCAGCGAGTGAGGAAAATGATTAAGAAATTTACCCCAAATCGGACACGATTACGGGGAGTTTTTTGTCGGTATAATATTAACAGGTCTAAAGCTGGTTGGTTGTGGATATTACTGATAATGGGTGGCAGGTCAAGTCTGAATTTAACGTGGGCGAATGTGTTTTTATGAAGAGAGATTCTAGAATTCTGAGCTGGGTGATGTTAGGAATAGAGCCCAGAATCTCAAAATTATTGATGTTTGCATCAACCTTACACTTCATAATGTGATCTTTGATTAGCGAGGCTTCCTTACTAGAGAGAGGCTTTCCTGTTCGGCAACTAATGCCGAGGTGTGCGCAAACCTTCGAGTGTAACGAGCGAATACTACTACCAATATATGTTTCCTGGGAACATCTAGGGCAAGAAAATTTGTATACAATACTATTGCGCAAATAAGCCGGGTTAAATCCTTGGTGCGGAAGAAATTACCTATTTTTAGATTGTTAATGAAGGTTATTCGGAAATGTATTTGTGGAAAAAACTCTGAAGAACTTTTCGGTACCGAGTTGAAGCTTCCTGATTCAAAGGACCGAGATCAGATACGAGAAAATATCGCAAGTCCTTAGGGACTACTATCTTTGCAACCTTTGGTTGGAAGGAGACAATTAATATTTTGCCTATGATTCTGTTAATCAAATCTAGGGGGAATGAGTTGGACACGAAAAAACTTCTTAGAACCTCGAATTCAAGGTGCATTAAAGCTTAGGAGGAGCAAAGCCGCATGGATCTTTGTATCAAAATATACAAACTGTTCATTTTAAATTTTTGGCACAAAAGCTAAAGAAATTTAGACCTAGTCCAGAATATGTTGGTTTTCTAAAGATGGACGTGCAGAAACCAGTAGGTGTTTCGTTAATTAGAATGTCAAGGAAATAAATAGAGTTTTCATGTTTACTCCCCATTGTGAACTTTATTTTAGGTTGAAGTGTATTCAAATAAAGAAAAAAATTAAAGCCTGATTTTCAGATTTAAATAGTGCAAAGTGTCGTCAAAAAAACGCCTATAAAAAAGTGGCCTAAAGGAGGAGGGACATTCTTTAAAGAGCTATTCTCCAGGGATACCATAAAAGGTGGAATAAATTAGAATGTCACTGATGCTCGTATCCTTCCTACTGCAATTATATATATATATATATATATATATATATATATATATATATATATATATATATATATATATATATATATATATATATATATATATATAATAATCACTAATAAAACACATGATCTGAGATACTTGAACTATCCCAAAGGAAAATAATACACAGAATAAGCCCAAGCGATTTCGTGTTTACATTATCAGGGGCAGAAGTCCATTGAAATAAAGAAACAGTTAATAAACAAAGAAATGTCACATCATTCAAATGTACTGACGAACAAAACAATCGTTTATGAGATGAAAAAAACAACTGTCGAACAAATGAATAGTCCACCCGCAGAACTACAATATACAAATCAATTCAACAAATTAAATTTATATTGCAAACAAATATTATTCGTGGCTCACTTTTCCTCTCAATAAAGTCGTAATCCGTATGAGTCAATTCCAAGACGCATCGACGCTGTTCAGAAATCCAAAGGATGGCCCACTCCGTATTAAATATATATTCATGGAATTCAACACGTTTTCCAATTATCTTGTCGAACCTATGAATAAACACACATATATATATATATATATATATATATATATATATATATATATATATATATATATATATATATATATATATATATATATATATATATATATATATATATATATATATATATATATATATATATACAGCGTATGCCCAAATTATGAAACTCATTAACAAAATAATGAAACTTATTCACATGATTGAAAACAATATCCCATCTATAATTAGTACTTTATATGTTTTCCTTTTATAACCGTTTTAATGCGCTTTTACATATGTATTATGCATACGTGGCTGGGGCAACCTTTTGCCATTCAATGTGTGAAACTAACATTTTTGTCCTATTTTTGCAGCGATTATATCATGTTTAACATGCAAGTTGTATTTTTGGTTGAAAATGTCTCCGAAGAGAGAGATTCCTGAAACTTAAAGAGCCCTATATCAAGCAGTTTCCAGAGAGTGATTATCCCAAATAAAAATTGAGAGAAGATTTAAATGCTCGAGAAATGGTGTCCAAACAACCATTAAAAGGTACAATGAGACAAATTCTTTCCAAAACTGTGATGAACAAAGTCTCAAAATGTGTACCAATCCGAGGGAAGAGAGGCTGCTGAAAAGGACATCCCTGGCCGATAGGAACAAACTCTCTTCTTAAGTAGCTACTGAATTTCGGAGAGCAACAATCACTGAGATCAAACGATGTAAGGCAAGAAAGAAACCGTAGCTGTCTCAGGTGAACAAGAAGAAGCGACGTTCTTGGGCAAAACAGCACGAAGGTTGGACTGATGATGAGTGGGCTAAGGTTTGGTTTGATGAAATCAACCTTGAAGGAGGTTCTAACATTAGTTTCCACCATTTTATTACGCTTGTACATATTTTTCTTGGATAAAAATATTTTTATTGGTTAGCAAAAATGATCAGTAAAATTGGTATTTTCCTCAGAGATTTGCAACACCTGGAGCTTTTTATGATCCTAGATGTGCTATCCGAAGAGTCAAATTTGGAGGTAGCAGTCTATTGGTTTGGGGTTGCATGTCCTCTTCAGGTATAGAATTGTTGCTCACTTGTGAAGGCAGAATGAATTCCAACACTTTCACTAAAATGTTAGACAAGGTTTATCATCTTTCCATAGGTAAAATTTTCAAGCATGGCATACCAGATGATGTAATCCTCCAACAAGACGATGCTCCATGCAACACATCTAGATTCTCAGAGGGTTGGTCCGAACAGAAATTCATGACGTTGTTAGAATGGCCCCCTCAATCTCCACTCCTGAACCCATTGAACATTTGTTGTCACACTTGGGCAAAAGAGTGAGGATGTACAAATGTTCCTAATGAAATGAATTAAGGGCAAAATTCATAAAGACTGGCAGAAAATTGAGCCAAACACCTCTACAAACTTAGTCTTAAGTATGCAGAAGCGCATGAAAGCGGTTATCAAACCAATATATGGACACATCAAATATTTATTATTAATATAATATACGAAAAATGTTCATTTTTTATTATGCCAAGTATGAAATAAAGGAATTTTAATCATATTATAACTTTTTTATACCTAACTCATAATTTTTGTCTAATAGGCTAGCCTTTTCGTACAATTCAAATAGCCTGAACCAGAGCCTTTTGACTTTCCTCCAAAGATAGAAGGGAAGAGAGACGACAGCTTCAAATTAGGAAAAGAATTCTTCTTCGAGTGCGATGGGATTTTAAATAGCGAGAGGGAATTAATCGTCGGCCGGTATTTCTACTATTTAATTATAAACAAAAAACAATATATTTTACAGAAAACATTAATCACATTTTGATGTAAACTAATTTTAAATTTACCTGCACGTCTATTTCACAAAGATCAGTTTATAAATAATGCTTGATTTGTTCATGAAATGCCTAAAAATTTAAGGTTTTTCCTCCCTATTTGATTTAGAATTCGGGTTGGACGAGTATCATATATTTTGAAAATTAAACTAGATAGTCCTTGATAAACTTATAATAAATAGAATATCCAACTCTTAAAAATTTCACATACACAAGAGTAAGCCTTAAACGGTCCCCTTACAGAAGTTTTCTTCATTGGCGCAAACGAATTTGTGATTCTTAAACTGCTAATTGTGGAACGTTGGTTCTATCCTGTTTCCTTCTCAAGAGTAACAGTTTTGGCTGGCGTGATATACGTCCGCCTCTTCGACGCACTCCTTAAAGCTGGTGTATTTTTTTTCTTTAATAAAAGACCGGATTTTCAATAGAATTGATTCCAGAAATTGATCCTTCATGGTAAAGTCAATCAATGCATCGTAATCCTAGGGCACTTTCGAAGCGTTCAACCAACGATTCAGGAGTCTTTACAACCTAAACCCTAATTGTCTGAAGGTTTGTTTGGGTTGGATTTGTCTTAATTTAATGCGGTAGAAATCGAGAGTTATGTTTCAGGCAGAAAGCAGTTCCGCCTTTAACGTTGAGTAGTCGATGGTTGCCTCTGCCGGGAGGGAGATAAAAATGTGACTCATGTGGATGTTTAGAAGGGGCAACAATCTAGCTACGCCGTCCGTTTCTATATCCCAATTATTTTCCTTGAATATCTTCTCAAAGTGTGTCAAGTAAGAGGCTAAGTGTTCCGCTTCTTTAAACACTCGCAAATTAATGGAGGTCTGATGTTGTGGTGGGGGTCCAGAAGGGAGAGATAAGGCCTTATTTCTCGTCCTCGCCATCTCTAGTTCATCTGCATGAAGTTCTCTTCTTTCTTCTCTCTTTCTTCCTTCTCTCTCTTTCTCTTCTCTTTTTACTCTTTTTCTTCTTTCTTCTCTTTCCTGTACTTCTCTCTCTTTCTCTTCTTTTTATTTTTCTCTTATTTCTTCATTCGCAGACCCGATAAACCCAATGATTCTCTTTGGGCTTTAAAAATATCAAATGACGACATGGCTGGTTCGCTTACCAAAACGTACACACGAGAGATTATAAAGGGTTTTTGACCCCAATTTCGCACACCAAACAAAGAAAAACACACACGAAAGGAACTCGCTCAATTCGTACGAAATGAACGCGTGTATGGCGGTAATCACACGCAAAATCCCATTAAAATATCATTGCAACAAATTTAAATATACTGATTCTCTCTCTAACTGTTACAATTAATTAAATGAGAAGGTTACTGTTTTCTCGTAATCTTCAAACCAACAATTTTAGATGCCTTAAAAATAATCCTTATTTATCACCCTTTAAAGACCCGACACCAGTTTTAATATTATTTTCTCAGAATTAAGGTTTCCTGAACCTGAACCTTTTGGCTTCCCTCCAAAGATGAAGGGGAGGGGAGACGACAGCCCAAAATTAGGAAAAGATTATTGCTTCGAGTGCAATGGGATTTTAAATGGCGAGACTGAATTAATCGTTGGTCGGTATTGCTACTATTGAATTAAGGACACCACATTCATTTTTTCAACTTTTTACTACGTCAATTATCATATAGGGAATTAAAGCTAATTAAAAGCCCTTTTATACCTGTCAAATCATAATAACCTATGGCGTGTTTTTAAGATACAGAGGGTTCTTTCCGAACCCGCCCATGAAACATGATATCATATAAATGTCTATAGAATGACTAAAAATTAAGCATACGAACTCACTTCACGAGCAAAAGAGGCACATATGATTTAGATGGCGTCTTTTGTCATATTGTCAATGTGAAGACGAGCATTGTCGTGTTGCAGAAGGACTCCATAACGTCGATGAGGTCTCTTTTCACGAATAGCTTTGGCGAGTCAATATATTTGTTGAACGTAGACTTCTGCATTGACAATCTCGTTGTTCGTAAAAAGCTCATATAAAATTATGCCTTCACAATCCCACGACCACAGAGCATCATCTTTCGTGGATAAGGTCCTTGCTTTAATCGCGGAATTGTTTTTTTATTGGGGCTAAGCAATTCTTTTCGATGGATCATGTTGACAAAAACACACCACCTTTAGTCGCCAGTGATGACGCGGTGAAGAAATCGGTCCTTATATCCACAAGTAGCTTTGCGGCAATCGTGGAGTTTTGAAGTTTTTTGCTTTCGCTCAAAGTGTGCGAAACCCATTCACCGAGTTTTTAACTTTCCCTAACGAATGAAGGTGATTCAATACAGTTTTTTGATCACATGCCAATTGTACAACCAATTCTCTAGTCAATTGACGAGGATTTTTATGAAGAAGCTCGTTCAATCGATCTTCATTCCACTTAATGGCACGACCAGAACGTTCTTCGTCATTAAGATTGAAATGACCGTTTTTAAAACGTGGAACATACCATTGAGCTCTCCTTTCTAATAATGCATTTTTCCGTATGCAGCACAAATATCGCGACGAGCTTTGGCTGCGTCTGCAATGTTCCCGTCTCGATTAAAAATGAATAACAACAAGTGTCGAAAATGCGCCTTTCTTTCAACTTGACATTCCATTTTGAGGGACAAGAACAAAAATTAAATTAACACAACTTTTAAATAAACCGCAATGACTTATTATTCAACTTCAGGACGTAGCCTAAGCAAAAGCCTAATACTCTACGCTGTTAAGAGAGGTAGCCTAACCTTTGCAAATTTTGCACAGATCACCTCAATAAAACGTAAATCAACACAACATTTACAAAAACGCAAGAACTTATTGATTAACCTAATATATATACATAATTTACAAACCTGGTCATATGGAAAAACACGAAGGTCAGTTTCGTAATCTTGATATAAAGCTACCCTAGAAAACTGCCTTTCCATCTCTGTAGCAAATTAATTGTTAGATAGTGTAATTAACGACCTTACCCTTTAGGGTTTGGATATGTCCTTATTTCTCTTTACCAAGATAAAACCTTTTACGAAAAAAAAATTAATGTAAAGTGGCAGTTAATTTTGCTGGGTGGAATTTGTTAAGATTTGCTTTAATTTCAATTTTCACTCAAAGAATATTGAGAAACGTCAGTTTTTAGAAAGATTTTAAAGTAAAATTATATCGTTGGTTTTAGGCAAATAAAAAAAAAGATTTAAAAATGAACTTTACAATGTAACCGCCATTGAAGAGTGACTTTCAACGTTATCGATAGCCTCTACAGAGTTTTCCTTTGTCACCTCATTGAAAAAACGTGTATGAGAAAGGTTGCTTGAGAAAATGTAACCACTGAAGTTTTGTTAATTTTCGAGACCAAATCTACCTCAGACGTCGAGAGACGTTAAATGAGATGTAAGAGGACAAGAATTTTTTTGTGCATCTCATATAATTACAAACTTCAGCAGAAAATCCTCCTACAATCTGCCTGCAAGATGCGATTTTCGTAAGGGGACATAGTAAGAATAAGGAAGAGAGCAGGGAAGAAGACAACCATCTATGAAATAGCGTCAAAAGGCCAAGACGTCCCTACTACATGTTTAGTCCCTGAGTCCGGTAATAACAGATGAAGGTTTGAAAGGTTGTTCTCATTCCATTTAGTGGAGAGATTTTAAGAGAATAGAACGGAAGAGCAATTTCATCATTGCTGTCGCGAGAGTGGCAACATTTTACCTTGGAAACTAAAGAGTCACACAGGCCCAATATCTATCTAGTAGGAGTATCCTCTCTACGCGCTTCTCGAAGAAACCGGTTACGTGGAAGCGTCCTAGTAGACGTCAGGCCTTAAGCTTTTCTAATGGTAGAAATTTCTTTAGGCTTAATCTCTTTCTCTCTCGCTCTCTCTTTTTCTTTCTCTTTCTCTTTCTCTCTCTCTCTCTCTCTCTCTCTCTCTCTCTCTCTCTTCGTTTCGATTCACAAATGGAAAATAGACCTTTCTATCACTGAAATGAATACTCGGAGCCTCGCAGTTACTTTTAGAATCACAACTGAAAGATAACTAAGCTCCTGGCATTTATTTTGATTCCTAGTAGGCTCGATCCAATCAGAAACTTTCAGCGGCGTCACGCCTAGGCAGCCCATTCGCGGATACGCTGAATCTAGCCACGTGGTAGTAATACTTCAAACGGGTCATAACGAACATTGTCAATCAAAACACCGCTAGCATTCCCTTTTTTCTTACCATCACAACATACCCAGTTTCTCATTTGTTCGAAAATCATATCGATGGAGTACTAATGTACATATCAACATACCCTTGATATATAACTGGTAGCCCTCTTGAGATATTGATGATCTCTACAATGTCTAGTTGATATCATAACCTTCAAATACCACCCGGAAATACCTCTCTCCTGCTCATTCCTAGCGATGACCGCCTCTGTTGTTCCATATTTGCCCAATATTGACATACAGAACTTTATGTGCATTGCAATTACCCCTGTGTGGATCTGATATACGGTATGATGGGCAGATGGCGTAATTTATCTAGAGATTATATAATCTTTAAGATTCTCATATGATTAGAACGTATCTTTTAACAACTATGGTATATTTATTGTCTTTGGAAATTAGGTTCACTATGTATAAGTAAATAACGTAAAGTTAATCTTCAGTTATTTTGAGTATGGAAAGGGAAAAGACGTAAATTCATTTAATTAGAGATAAACAATTAAAAGACGCCATTATGCTCCAAAGTGTCGTGTATTATTAAAGTCTTTTTATCCATCATGGAGCTGAATGTTCACTCTTCATTTTGATTTTGGTCGACGTCTCTAAGGAGATCAAGCAGCATGACTGGCGTTTTCATACGTAGTTCATTTGTTTCAGCCGACTAAAGTCATGGTTCAGTTGTTTGATATATTTTCATCGAGCTTTCTGACGTTTCATTCTGTGCCCTTTTAAATTGGTTTATAATCTTTGTTTATTTTTCCGTGTTGACACTTTAAGATACAAGATTTCGTTAGTAAACTGTATAATTCTTTTGGGGAGAGGAAAGAGTAAGTCTCTGCCTGAACTTGTCTTTCTCCAAATAATTGATATACGTAACGACGTGGATTCATTTTTTCACCTTTAATCCAGCCCGTAAAGGTGACGCAAGCAATAGGTGAATAACGCACCTTAGTGTGCTAGTCTTGTTCATAAATGAGATCTTCTTCCTGTCTATATATAGTTATTTTTGCACAAATGACGCAACAAAAATTTTGGAATCAATCTATTTTATGTTCTTGCAAACTTGAAGTCATCAAAATGAAGAAATATGACTGAAAATTATAAAATTTATCATTTTTATTTTGATTAGTTATAGGGTTTTCTTTTAAACAGAATAAACGTTCAAGTGTAAGTAAGCGAATATAATATGAGTGTTAGGTGTTGTAATTCAATATTAAAAGCAAAACAGACGAATCTTTCTAGAACACTGTCGTAGCTTGGGTCATTGACAGACTAGAAAAAAGACAATTAAGTAATCAGATGTATTAATAATCATCATAAAGTGATATACAAGAAATAGTAATATTATTTTGAATAACTTAAACGAAGCGAAGAAAAATCAAAGTATTAATGAAGAAAAAGACAAAAAGATTAGATGGCCTTAACATTCATCAAAGCAAAATAGTTTTGCGGAAAAACAGGTAAAAATCACTTGGGCAGGAACAGCCAGGATCCATTTTACTATAAATCGAATGCATTTGATTCCATTCAATTTCAATTGAATGGGGCATATAGTAATTCGATATTAAACGGACTTGTAATTAACATGGTTTAATGCTTATCGTATCTTTAAACATAATAATACAAATCTCCTTTGCCTATCTAATTGCAGCAAAACCATTTCTAGCATTACTTTAAATATATGTGTCAATTAACCTGACTCCGTTGTCTCTCTTGTCCGTATACACTTCCTGAAAGGTTTTTAAATTTATTTTTTTAGTAACTGTGCCTCCCCCCCACCCTTCCTAAACCCCAGCATATCTTACATTTCCCTCTCTCACTTCAGGTCAGCTCAGCGGAATCTTTCCTCATAGTGATTCAAATCTGGCCTCACCCTCGAATCCCCAAAATAAACAACACTTTCCGGTATGACAACGGGGCCTGCCATGATACTGAAGAGGGACAAATGCCGTTTGTGGCTTAAGTCCCAAAGTAGCAATATTTTCCACCCTTTCTAGCCATAAATAATAAACATTAGATTCACTCAATTTAGGAGGTAGTTATTTAAAATATTCTGGCAGCAAATCTACCTTAGATCTTTGGCTTAATAAAACACAAATAAATACAAGTATTTATTAACATTGAAGAGGTAAGAGGAGAGAATTGGACAGCCCCCGTCAAATACTGCTACGGAGACCTCTCGTTAGCCTAGTGAATTCGGTGTCGGATTAAATCCCGAGCGTGTGCAGACAAACGTTAACGCCGTAACCGCGTTGTGCTTCCCTCCGCGGTTAGGTAGATCTTAGACAAGTTATCACATTACAAATAAAAACCAACTTCTTTTCTTCTCCCAACTTCACAACGCAAGATGCACACTTTTATCCTCTGTTCCAAGAAATCCTCCGTCTGTGTAGTTGTATTCATATAAACCCCACGCAGAACTGATTCCCTCCTTCGTTCTTGGGTAATGAATGTTCCTATCGGAGCTTTAGTTGGTATAAAAACAAGGTCTTCTGAACAAAATTCGATGGCCCTCACTTATTCTGATTTATGATCACACCTAATATAATATAGCCAAGTGTATCATATTTTAGCCTAAACTAGTATACCATATCATACCCTGGAATAGAATAACCTTGCATAGCTGAGCCTATTATAGCCTTAGTTAGCACACCTATCGTAGCCTAACATAGTATTTCCTAGCATAGCCTAGCAGAGCAAAGCACTCCCTAGCCTATTATATTTTAGCCTACCATTGCATAACATAGTAGGCCGTATTTAGCCTAGTATAGCTTATCATACCCTAGCATAGTATAACCTAGCCTAGCATCAACTATCATAGACAAGTATAGCATATACTATTCTATTATACCCTAGTCAAGCATAGTTTAGTATTGTTTAGCCTAACATACTATATGCTATCCTAGCATAGCATTTTATATCCTAGATTAGCATAGTATATCTTACCCTTATTCATTATACCTTAGCATAGCTTAGCATAGTATATCCGAGCTTATAATAGACTAGCATAGTAGAGCCTATTCTAGGCTTGCCTGGAAGATTATAACATATTATAGTCTAGTCTAGTTGATCTGACTATCCGCCGAATAGTTATAATGTAATTGCCATTCGAAAGAGAATGTGAAACAACATAAGAGTTTCAAATTTCGCTAGAATTTGCCCAATAGTTATGATGTTATTGCCAAAGCAATAAATTCCTGGACTAACCTTGGGAGGACTTTTGCAATTACATCATTCGTTAGAAAATGTAAAACAACGTAAGGGTTCCGAATTTCGTTAGAATCGACAAAATAGTTATGATGTTATTACAAAAACAATAAAAAGCAAAACGGGGAGCGACCAACCGAAATAGTGAGATGTAGAATCGCTCGCGACTAGCCTCGCACGCCACTAAAAAAAAAATACTCCCTGAAACATTCGAAAAACTAAAATACAATAAGAATCGAGTCTTAGCGCCCTCAGTTTCCTCAGTGATTGTCATGATTATCCTTAAGTTGAATTTATTATCGGTTTAAGGGATTACGTTTTAGCCAAGGAAAGGATGTCGTTTTTTACCTACCTACCACGGTTTCAGGCAACTGACAGGAATTATTGGCGAGAGAAAAAAAAATTCTCGGTCGTTCTTAAAAAGTCGCAGTCTCGGAATAAAATCCTCAAAAGATTCAATTATTCCCAATGAGGATTGCTAATTTTAATCCTAAATCATATTTGTTTTTCCCTTCCTCAATTGAGGAGCGTCTTCCAATTGGTGAGAAACGTCATGGGAAATCGTATCTCGTCTCTTTTTAAGCGTGATAGAAGATGTGTTATTTTTAGCCTACACAAAGATTTGCCCGTTACCTGGTTGGGGATCGTTTTAAGAGTTGCGCAGAATCCCAGGGTTTTTCAAGTTAATTAGGGTACTTATTTTACAATACATTTTCACTTTCGCTAAGGTTATTTCATTCCCAAACCATTTTAAAAAAAAATCATACGAGATGGCATTTTATAGTTTGATGTCGATTTTATTAAATAAAAAAATATCCAAGGAAACAAAAGAGAATTTGAAGGACAATGAAAACGCCTCCTCGACTAATTAATTACCTTGTATATGTGGTATTAGCCAAAGTTTGACTTCCTTATCTAATTTTAATTTGACAAATTATAAAAGCCTGGCCACCTCATTTTTTATTTATTCATTCAAAGATTCCAAGTCTCGGAGAGATAACAGTGGAAGTTTACATCTCATATAATTGTCATAAATTTTTAATTAATAACCCTCATGAGGATACATACATATATCGTTATCCTAAGTTATTAGATGTATTCCTAAATTCTTCCACATACTGCAAACGAACACTAGCTAATAAAAAAGTTAGAATCTCACATAGTTTTACACTTATAATATTATTTAAATTTATTGGGCTTAGCCAACTTTAGGCTTATTGGCTGCATAAAATCTTGCGCTAGTTTTAAAAAATATTTATATTTCCACCAAGCAATGGCTTCGCTACTAAGAT
This sequence comes from Ceratothoa steindachneri, assembly GCA_963969495.1. Classification (NCBI taxonomy): domain Eukaryota; kingdom Metazoa; phylum Arthropoda; class Malacostraca; order Isopoda; family Cymothoidae; genus Ceratothoa; species Ceratothoa steindachneri. Next base: position 13,885,669 of record OZ018336.1, on the reverse strand, counting down.
TAAAATTTAAAATCTAAAAAAAGCAGCCATGGTTTAATAATTATAAATTTTCTGAACTTCGCTAAGAATAATCATCACTTCATCACTAACTCTATAATTTAGGAAGGGGATTTTTTTGAGTATTTGAATAATAATTTCATATTAGTTTGGTTATGACTAATATTTTTTCAGCATAGTAATTTTCAATAATTCTTTTATAATATTAAAACACAAAATCGTGAAGTTCAGAAATAAATATTAGTAGGGAAATTTTGTGAAATTTTTAAGACCCAAAGAATTACAATGGTGAAGTTCAGAAAATTTACTTTTTACATATCTTCTTCTATAACTGTATTTTAGCGAAGTGATTTTTTGAAAGGGGGCAAATTTAGTTTAGAGTTCCTTTTTAAAATTATTATACATAATTGGTGAAGCTCAGAAAATTTATAAAAATTTAACCATAACAGCTTTTTCTTTGTTTTCAAATTTTAATCGTAGTAGTGAAGCCATTGAAGATATATAAAAATAAATTTTCTGAAATTCACCATTGTTATTCTTTGGGTTTTAAAAAATTTAAAAAATTTCGATACTTATATTTATTTCTGAACTTCACCATTTTGTCTTTTGATATTATAAAATAATTATTAGAAATAACTTTGATAAATAAAACCCATCTTAACCAAACTAAGATGAAATTATTATTCAATTATTAAAAAAAAATCCCCTTCTAAATTATAGAGTTAGTGAAGTGATGAAGTGATTACGAAAATTAACCACAATCACAAGGCATATCCTCCCAGAAGTAAGGTATCAAAAATTATTCAATTTCACCTACAATTGTAATCGAACTACATCATGTTTCTATTTCCAAATCTTCAAGATAATATTAAAGAATAACGATTTGAATTATTGTGTGAGAGAGTTTTTCTCTCATTTCTGTTGTCAAGTTCAATAACCTCACATTCGATAACCAACTTCCATCAAGGCAGGAAGTTGGCATATCTTTTTTGTTCTCACTCAGCTTGCCATTACCTTAGCAAATAAAAGAAACACAAAAAAAATCACTATTATTATTATAAAAAACGCGCCTAAAATAATAACATATATTCGGCTGCGTAATATGCATATATATATATATATATATATATATATATATATATATATATATATATATATATATATATATATATATATATATTTATATAGGTAAAGTTGGACGATATATTTTCATCGTAGCAAGTATTTTTGAAAGCGAGGGATAATTTCCCATTTGAGTTTTTCTTTTTACATCTTTCATTTTTTCGTATATTTGCCTTTACATTTGGGTTGAGGCCGTTGTTAAGCTTTCCGAAATTCAGATTTTAAATTCCAAGGAGAGAATAGAGGAATATTTCTCTAGAAAAACTCTTTATTTATCTAAAGCGTTTCGTAGCATCGTATCATCTTCAGAGATAAAGTTAAAATATAAATAAAAAGAGTAGAACATTGGTTTATATATCAATGAATGAACACAGTTATATACAAATAAACAAATAGGTCAGCAGGGGCGAACATACTAACAAACTTGAGAGCATGTTAAGACAAGATTGAGAGGAGTAGGCTTAGGAACGAAGCTCAAATTCGTGGTCAGGTCCAAAGAGATGATGGACCTTAATTGGGGTAGATTAAGTATCGCTCGTAGAGTTGCTCCTAATTCTACCGCTTTGGCTTGTAGAAAAAATCGCTGTCGACGATCTGCTGAAATGTCAATAACTTTGGTATTTTCTTCTAACATTTTTCTGTTGAGATTAGTTTCATAGTTTTGACTTGTGTGTTTCCTTCGTCTCCGTTGCTTAGCTGGTATGCCATACCTCTTGAGAGTTTAGTTTGTGTCATTTCAGTGTGTGTGTGGGGAAGTCGCTGACAATCTCCTATGTTACATTTATAATCATATAATACAAGTGTCCTCTTTTGAGGTTTCGGTATTGGATTCTGATTGTTTGTCATGATCAGGTTGGCTGTGCGTCTAGTTTGATAATATATACTTAACGATACTTTCTTTGTTCTGTATTTGTAGGATTCATAGATTGGTTAATAATTTTCTTTAATTAATCATACAAATACAGAAAAAATTATTATTCAGGGCGTCGTGAAACGCAACTCTAGAATCCATGTTACGATAGTGTAGAAATTAGGACAATCACACGCTTACGTCACTTATATGCACACATTAGCTTACTAAAGCTGATCTAATACACATAATGGCGAAAGTTCAGCTTCAGGTCTTCTTTAGAAAAAGAAATGGACTATCTCGTTCGCGAGCACAAATTAATCCTGAAAGAGCGTCTCTTTCTGTTCCATTAGAGGAAGCAATTTCAATTTCTATTGAGAACTTTCGTTTTCATACATTTTCCTGTTTCGCAAATAGGTTCCTTCCTCAAGTTTTCATTTTATATTATAAATTTCTTTTAATTTACTTAGCTATAAATTAAAACTTTAGGAATGATTAATAATAAATACCTGCGGAAGATTACAACCTCAAGGATGCGAGCCTGTTGTAGAAAAATTACAAGTGTAAGGCAGGGAACAGATATGAACCCTGCCTAAATAACCTCGCAAACTATTTAACCATTACTCAACAGAATTCAACCTTGGTGTCTGGTTGGTAATGTAGGCAACTCCTATTTGAAATCTTCCACAAGCACCAAGCTTTTACAAAGTCCTCTTGCTCGAGTACGTAGATTTCGAAGAAAACCTCGTATATATAAATATACTTCGGAGCGTAATCCAAAGGGGTTGTCTTTGATGACTGCGAAAATTTCAATGTAAGACAGGAAGAAATGTACTAATCAAATTAGATGCGACCCGAAATATTGGCCGACTAGCCAGTCTTTGAGTGACTCTCTCTGTCTTAATAGCTCTAAACTTGCTTTGAAGTAGCAATGGATATTAAATATAAAAAATATTATAAATTCATAAAATTCTAAAGGTTAAAGCTAAACAATACTGAAAACGGAGATTCTTAATTTTGTAGAAATGAAATATCCTGAAAATGGGCGTCAGCAATTGAGGCAAGATAAAACCAATGTGTCTAACTTTTAAGGCAAGTACAACTTCAGAATTACATTTGTGAAAATATAATAATGACTGATAATCAGGGATTAACAAGAGGCTAAAGTCCCTGCAATGCCTTGGGGCGTTTTGTGATAAGATGGTAAATGGTTATGTCATTCATGGTTTCCCATGGTTCAAATCACTTATGAGGGCCTTTGAATAGCTAAATGGCTAGATGAGGCTTTAGCCACTATATTGCGCCACCCAGCACCAAACACGATGACTTATTTTAAATCTCTGGAGTGAATAACCATATGTTCCATGGTCATATGGGTCAATTCAGGTGGATCTAAATGGGTACAATTGAACATTACTACTTTGGAGAAAAAAGTCTCCAGGAATTAAGCCAAGTGAAATCCAACAAGTTTTACACAATTAAGGTAAGGGCAAAACCAACAATAGTCTAGCATTAAAGGTAAAGATTTAACCAACAAGTGTCTAGCATTAAAGACAAAGACAAAACTAACAAGTGTCCTGATATCAATGCAAAGACAAATAGATCCAGCAATTAAGGTAATATCAAAACCAATAAGTATCCAGCAATAAAAGCAAGGACAAATCCAACCTTCAGGCAATATAAGACAGGGACAAATCCAACACCTCCAGCATACCGGAAAAGGACAAAATCAACTGTTGTCTACCGAATGGGGTAAAAACAAAGAAGTTTGCACAGAGGGCAAAGCAACACAAGTATCCTCAGTAGTTAAAGAAAAACATAAGTATCCCTGAAATGGGAAGGACAAACACAACCATCCTAAAAGGTAAGAACAAAACACAACCATCATCAAAAAGTAAGAAAAAAACACAAGCATCATTAAACACAAAGGCTAAATAAGTATCCTCATAAGGCAAAATAAATCTATCAATGTCAAGCAATTCAGTCAAGGGCAAAACCAATAAGTGACTTTCACTTAAAGTGAGGATTAAACCAACAGGATTACAGCAAGTAAGACAAGGACAGACTAACAAGTGTCCATCAATTAATGCAAAGACAGACAAAAATGTTCAGCAATTCAGACAAGTTCAAAACAACACGCCCAGCATTTCAGGCAAGGACAAAACCAAAAATTATGCAGCAATTAACACAAGGAAAAACAAATGGTCACAAGTCAAGGGCATACAAGAATCCTCAGCAAACAACGACAAACAAATATACTCAAAAGGCAAGAACAAACAAATGCATTCTCAGAAAGCAACGACAAACGCAAGCCTCCTCTAAAGGCAAGGGCAAACACAAGAATCCTCAAAAGCCAGGCAAAGAGAGAATATTCATAAGGCAAGGATAAACCTATGTCAATCAAAGAAAACAACTGTTTCTTTACAAATTAAAAACCCGATTTTTTCGTTTAAAGTAAAATATCAGTTCTCTACACATTATATTTTGCTAGAAATTCTGGTAGCAGCTAAATAACAATCTACATTGAAATAAGAAGCCCTAATTTCACTGGCAAATCTTAAATACTTGTTTTGGAGAGTGTGATTCACTTCAAATTGGAATGCATATTTCCCTCTACCTATAACTTCAAAGGCCCAACAAAGGTATGCTATATTTTGATCGGATTTGAAATTTCCTTACGAATACATGGCTGCATATATCGAACAATATCGAAATATACACGGTTTGTGAAGGCGATTGGCGATTAAAAGGGGATTTATTGACCAAAACTTCTCTTACAAATCCTGGCTGAATGAGCTAAGGTGAATAGCAGTTTCAATTTCTGCTACTAAACTACTTTCAAAGCATAATTACTTCGCCTGGAGAAAATCGGCAGGAAGGCTGTGCTTAATGGATTTTCCTTGTGTTGTCAAAGTAAAAATATCAATAGGGAAAATGTATAGCAAATCTTATTAATTGATATCATTTAAAAGAGCTGGATTTAGTGCTCTATCGAAACATCCACTACTTCATTAGAGATGGTATATTTGGCCTCGTATATATGCATGTGTCATTCCTAAAATGTTCACAAACTTACTTAATTTGTTATTTGAAACAACTACCATTATCTGTAATTGTGCAAGCTCATGTGCTGAACTTGGCTATCCAATCATCACAACAGAATGCCAGGAATAGCAGCAACAATAGGTTGATTCTTAAGGGGAATGGCCTAGATCTTTTTAATTCTCGTACGACCATGACTAGAGTTACATTAAAACTGTCATAGGTTCAACTATGTCGATTTGTACTACCATAATTCGTTTATTTCGCTACTATCTAGATAAATAAGGCAATTTCTAGAATCAGTAGGTATATACGCACTCGTCGAAAGTCGAGGAACTGTTACAGTAATATGGCAATGTATTTAATATCGAACTGATTAAAATGAGAGAAAGTGAGATTGGCTAGTTTTTTAAATCTCTAAATAGAGAGTTTGTGAAATATTTGAATGCCCTCTTTAATATTAAACTTTAAAAGGAATCGGTGGATTCTATATTGCTAATGTTAAGCATTATTGAAATCCAAGAATTTTCAGATTTTCTAATGACCTGGGAAACTAATAGAACATTTGTCGTTAGAAGAAACCACTTTGAGAGATAGGGTCGAAGGAAGTAGAAGAGAATAGTTTAACAAAGGTGTTTTTCATTTATCAGACCTTCTAATACAGGGTGACCCCCGAAAAACGGGCTCCAATATTTGATAGGCCTCATTTCTTAATTTTCTGCATGGATTGAATTACAACTTGGTGATAACTAGTTTGCTGTGTTTAAAGAACCTTTTTTTGAAACATGACAGTCTGAATTTTTCTTCTTTATTATAGAGCACGTGTTCTAGTTGAGCTCCATTTAGCATTGTGCATTTCTTGAAGCATAGCACAAAGTTGTCCATGACGTCCTTACAAACCGATCGATTAATGGCTCTGATCTCCTCTCCTTCCTTCAGTTCCGTAATGGTCCTGCTTCTCCCTACGCACGCGTTGTCTCTAAGGTAGCCGAAGAGAAAGAAATCTCGGGGGGGCTGAGGTCTGGGCTGTGATGCGCCCACTCAAAATCAGTCCTGAGACTGATCACACGGCCATCAAAGTTCTCTTTTAGCCAATCTCGAGAGAGGTTTGAGGTGTGAAAGCTTTCTCCATCTTGCTGTAACTACAACGTCCACATAAGTGATGAAAACAGGGTCAACAGCTCTCGCATGAAGGTTTTGGGGACCTCAACATAACGCTTCTTGGTGACTTTCACTGTTTGCGCCAGATTCCTCTAAAAACAATGGTCCAATGATGCATCTGACTGAGATTGCAGTCCACACCAAGCAAGTAGGGGAGTGTATGGGCTTGCTGGCTACCTCATTTGGTCTGGAGGTCTCCCATAAGACATTTGTCTTTGAGTTTAGCTTTACTTCAAGATAGAAGTGAGCTTTATCTGAGGTTCAAAGGAGGTTAAGGAAAGTTGGGATCTCCTGAATCTTGTCCAGTATCTTGACTGCCATAGCCATTCTTTGCTCCTTATCTTAGAGTGTAAGGGTCTACTCCCTCTGTATTATGTATGGATAGGCCTTTACATCCATTACTAGCACTGTTCTGCAGTCTGAAGGGATATACCGAGGGACTGACTTTGCTTGCGCACAGAGCGTTTTGGACCATGCTGAACTGACTCTCTGACACTCTCGACCAGCTCAGCTGTACTTTACCTGGGGCGTCCTGGCTGGCCTGGACAGTTTTTAGTGGTTGCATTCAGCTTCTCCTCTGTCCCATAATTCTCGAAGTGCTCCATCCAGTCCTGAATTCTGCTCTTAGAGGTGGCTTTTTCACATTCGAACTGATGCAAGAAAGTGTCCTTCCCTTTCTTTAACGAGGTTGTCCTGTGGTAATGTTTGACGCAGTATTTGTCAACCGACGAGTTGTAAGTGCATCGAATGCAAAATTTGGAATTTTAAGGTTAAAATTAATAAGAGGGGCAATTTACCAAAGAAATTGAAGGTATTAACTATCTTAAGGGAAGTAAATGCCTGACGGAAGACGAAATTGAGGATCGAAGAGGGCAGTGAATTGTTTGGATTGTGAAATCAGATTCTTGTATGATGGAAAATTATTGTTTAGCCAGCTATGCAAGCAGCAAATCATTATCACTTGTAGATTGTCTCGTTTGATTTTAGATAATTGATTATGAAAACATGTAAACGGAACATAATTACAGGGCTGGTCTCAAGATTACAATAAGAAGCCATATGCATTTATCAACACGTCGTAAATTAAGTCTAAGTTCGCCTTCAGACTCGGATTAAATAAGAATATTATTGTTTAAACTGCTTGAAAGGCAGCTGTAAAGGTCCTAGAATGTGTCCCAGAGATTGTTGAAATGACTTTTAGGAGATTTTTAGGGGGCAAAAATTGCAGCGGTATGTATTACTCAGCTGGCATCAGTAAAATTAAAAATTGATGAGACCTAAAATCTCTTGCAATTGTTAAAAGAATTTCAAAAGATTAAATTTTGAGATGGCCTAAGCCTTTGCAAGTAAGGATAGAATGTGTCTTCCCGAATGGAGATAACCTAATTAATGCTATCCTTGCACCGAGAATTGGCAATGCCCAGGGTAAATTTTCAAGTTGTACAGAGAATATCCTTTATAAACACATTTACCGTTTAGGTCATGTTATTTATGTGATTTGAAAAGTAATAAAATATTTTCTATATAAAAGAGGAGAATGGTAAAAAATTTCATAGCGATATAAAGAAAAGTGGTTGAATTGTATCGGCAATGGCATAAGAGGCATGAATATAAGTTAATTTTACCTAAACGTTCGACAATATTTAAAATTCTTGAATCTTGCATGAATATTTCGTACATAACTTACATCAAAGCATTTTTGGAAGTAATAGTAGAAACACCGATTTGTGAAGCGAAGTCCTACAAATGAGGTATGTAAAATTGATTATGTTTTGTGAACATATTTAACACTCTATAAAAACATACTAGTCTATTTGTGCTATCTTTCCTGCTGAGCAAATGCTGAGGACTAACATATTGAGAGGGTGAGAGTTTTATTATTTCCTATTTCTCTATCCTCTCTGTGATAACCGAGTTGGTTTAAAATGAATATTGTTTCAGAGCTTTAATACTAAAACATGACTAATCTTTGATAAAACCATTTGTTTCCTTGAAAGGAACCGAAGAGAGATGCGAAATTAAGTCTTAGATTTTTCCGAGATGTTTGTATGGAAATTTTTGATTATCACTTCATCAATAACTATATAATTTAAGAAGGGAATTTTGAGGATTATTTAAATAATAATTTCATCTTAGTTTGGTTATGACTTATGTTTTTTATCAAAGTTATTTCTAATAATTCTTTTATAATATCGAAAATCAAAATGTTGAAGTTCAGAAATAAATCTAACTATCGAAATTTTGTGAATGTTTTAAAATCCAAAGAATTACAAATGTTGAAGTTCAGGAAATTTAGTTTAGAATTTCTTTTAAAAATTATTATAATTAGCAAAGTTCAGAAAATTTATAAAAATTTAATCATGGCTGCTTTTTTTAGATTTTAAATTTTAATCTGAATAGCGAAGCCGTTGCCTGGTTATTTTCATACTAACAAAGTATAAATCCGTTGATGAGAGCTTATTTTTGCCAAGGAGGGTGCTTACTTTTCCGCTAAAGGTTAGAAATTCGCTTAACTGCTCTGGCTAGGGACGCAACGCTTTACAGATAGCACCCGCTTTAAGTTAAATGGTTTAGTTTTCGTCATATCCAGCTAGAAACGAAAAGGTAATCAAAATTTGCCCATATATATTCGAGCAAAAGAAAGAGCTGGCAAGATCCCTTGAGGCTACCACATAATTTAATAATTTTTTTCTTGAACAATTTCTAATAAATCGTGAGAATTCGATCAGAACCCTTTCTTTTCGTTATCAAGAAATAGATGTTTCTTAGAACGCTGTATAAAATTAAATCTTTCTAAAAAAGATTCAAACCCCTGAAAAGAGACGTTTTCTTTTAAGGTTTTGATGTTTTATTGACATTTATCTCAACGATACTTTCTCTTTTCTTTTCGATAGAAGTGGTTGGCTGGAGAGGGATGTGGAGTCTTACTCCACTTAAAATCTTAATGACTTCCTATAATCATTGTTGTTTTTTGTTTAATACACTTGGATGTGTTCCATTTCTTTCTTCTAAGAATCAGAAACCTCCTTATAACAAAGGCTTTGTTATTTATTTTTCGATGATATTTTCTCTCAAAGGTGAGGAAAATTCATCAAGGAGTAATCTTTTGGTGAATAGCCGGCTGTCAACTGCAGATCCGGTAGAGAAACTGCTACGTGGGGGGTTTTTCTTCTTCCCTTTTGCTTGCTAAATAACTGTGCAAGACGAGTTATCAGTTCAGCAGTATTTAAGAAAGAATGTACAATAACGTGAGTCTCTATGCTAGTAATATTTAAAACCTAAAAACATTTAGTTTGAACAAAGGTTGGTCGGTGTATTTCTATCATAGAAATAACGTAACCTACCTAAGACTGCTTAGTTCCCTTCAGAACTTATATCTCTTTGGAATGGATTCTGTATTCACCTTTGACATATCCGGTACTTAAAAAAAATATTCGTTTTGAGGAACGCAGTAAATTAATCATATAAATTCGAGAATGAGTATTCATCCACCCTCAGACTCCCGAGCTTTACAGAAATACCAAAATATAGTCGACAGCACAAATTCGTCATTTACAAGAGGCTCCCTGGCTTCTTTCTTAGTTATTCTCTCTTCTACGATACTGGTTAAAAGTGATCTCGATCTCTCGTTTTTTAACTAACTTTCATTGTTTCTTCTTGTTCCTCGTCACTAGCTGGTGCTTTCTTGTCTTAATATTTATGTAAATTAAGGAATTTTAAGTTCATCAAGTTTAAAACTGAAATAGGAAGAAACTTTCATTTGAGAAAGAGGGGGGAAATACTCGGAAAATGAGGTTCAAGAAAGGATCGAAGTGATCTAAAATGGAAAAGCAATAGCGAAAATAAATCGATAATCAGTTGGATGTGAGTATGTAATCTTCTCCTATAAACTTTAGCGTTAAATATATTTTAATTCATTTTTTTAACATAGAGAAAGCTCATCGACTTTAACTTTTTCATATTTTAAAAATTTTGATGAGCTAACAGACTACCTCCATAATGAAATAATTTACAGTGAAGTATTTTAAAATCCTTAAGTCTGGCAAAAAATATCTGGAGGCAAAAAAATCAATGTAATTCAGTTTTGTAGAAGTTTGGTCACCCTTCATGAAGGCCTTGATGCGGCAAGAGGTCCTTGTGCATATGGTGATATGCCTTTCCTTGGCAATAAGAGAGAAAGTAAATAATTGCAGCACTAGAAAAAAACTCGAATTGTGAGAGCAGTGATTCGATCGATTAATCTAAAGACAATCCTCAAGATTTGAAACCACCAGGTGAGGGAGTTTTCGTTGAAGTGATTTGTACAAGATTAAATCTATTGGAATTGATGAATTGACCAGTAATACGTAGTATTTTTTGACAGGTATTAAGGAAATTTCTGATTTGTTAGGTAGCAGGTAATTTAGCTACTGATCCAATACAAGGTCGTGTTAATGTATAATAAAATTCACATACAGATCAGAACAGCAATCTCTTGTAAAGCCGATTGTATCAGACACCTTTCTTTGTTGGATAGAGGGGGGGGGGGTCATTAGTAATGGTGAGATTTGCTACCGACCAACGAGCGCGCGAACACTGAAAGGTAAGGACAAATATTTCATATCAGAACCGAGTAGACAAGGTTAATCCCACGGCAGCTTCCTTAGAGGGAAGAGTGATGTGTTTCCAATGGGAGAGGGGAAAAGAAAATGCAGATAGAATAACTTGCTTCAGAATTGTTGCTCCTCCCATTAATGGTATCTTCCGACATTTGCAGACTCCAGATCCACCAGGCAAACGACCTACTTTGTTGAATGATGTTTTGAAATTCACCCGACTCCCGCTTCGGGGACTGAACATGGTTGAAAAATCTGTTTAAGGCATCTTAACTCTTTTTGTTATTATTATTCTTTTACCTTTTACCTATTTTACAGTATTTCTTTCCGTATTTTTTATATGTTAGCTACGTCAGTGACCACCAAAAGTGAAAGACTATCTCTTCTCTCTATTGCCTTCCTTTGCATTATCACCATTGTTCCTTTCAATTTCTTAATATAACCTAATTTTTATTCTTCTTTAATTAAAAGCTTTATAGCATTTTTGGCCATTGGTTCATATTTTATTTCTTCTCTGCCCGTTAATATTAATAATATTGTCGCTTTGTTTTTTAAAGTAAAATGCGAAATTTGAACGCCGTTTCTTGCCATTGTGTAAAATTTGCAAATTGACGTTGTTAAACTTTTTTATAGGATTCCATCTTCTTTTAAATATTTCTTGGGAGCCAGAGAAGATTTAAGAGGGAAGAAATCCAAGGCGGTGTTATCTGCGTTTATCCATATGGTCAAAATGCATAAGAGGTGTGTTTAGAGAGTGAGAGCGCGTATGTAGCCGTTGACAGAGAGAGAAAACTTCTGATATATTTTTCCATTTAACTGGGTCGGATCTCCTCTGCTCCCCAAGTGATATTAATTAAATATTAAATAGAATTCCAAAGTTGTACATGTAAGCACCTGTTTTTTATTATACACCTGTTCTTGAAGAATAGAAAGAGCTTGCACATGAAAGATAATTTCCCGATTCTCTTGCCCTTTTTTCACCACACACGAACATACATCTTACTCCATTTAAAAGGTTTTAGGTTAGATCATTTTCATTTTATTCCTTCATTTAACTGGGATCGATGTGTTAAATTTGTGAAAGGAAATAAATATTTCCACAAAAAAAACACGATATTTTGTCACTTCTCATATTAATTTTTAATTATTTTCTTCATATTTCTTCTTTTTTATTAATTTGTTTTCTTCCTCATTATTAACAATTTGAGGAATGGGAAAATAATCTTTAAACTTCTTATGGTCCTATTTACGACCGACTCTCGATATCAAACCTTGTAATAGGTACAATTCCTGCACTTTCAAGACAAGGTTATTGCTCGATATTAACTACCGTTCTTAGTTTAATTTTTTTTTTAACATTCTATTTCAGGGGGGTCTTTGTCACCCTAACTTGCTTTGAAATGTACCTCCATAAATTGTTATATACACTACCTTCCTCTCTTAACTATTTAGTAATAATTCCTCTCAGGATTACGATAGTATTTAGCATGTATACAACCTACTCATTTTCACTCATTTGAGCGAGTTTATTCTTGATTTTTGTCTTCTCTTCTTGTCTTGTTTTCTTCGCTGTCTATTTCTTCAGCAGTCACTGAACACTCAGTAGAAAAGGACCGAATGAATCATAGATCAATTACTCCAGCTACCTATAGGTCAAGAACTGATGTGATCAGAAATATTTTAATTCCGACAGCACCTACACTTCCCTTTCCCCCTTCATGCGCTATGCCAGATACCTTTACTTTACTCTTTCATGGCTCTCACACTTACACTTCAGATAAAATATTTACTCCAAAGCTTTTATTTTTCAAACCATAACATGATATACTTCTGAATTATTATAATATATTTGTAATCTCTGTAAATGGGAATTCTTGCAAGCGAGAAAAGGGCATAGATATCTGACGTAAACAGAAAAATAACGACCTCATGGCTAAAAGATCCGAAAAAGATTGACACATAAACAGTGTTCTGAAGTTATCGAATAGGCTATAAATAATTATTCATTATGTAAAAAGGAATACCTTAGTGTTGTTTAACAGGTAATTTAGGTAATTATATTCAAATATATCTTAGTTTAAAATTATTTAACAATTTCTTTCTAACAATTTGCAAGATTTTTAGCAATTCTGGGGCTGACTTTGTGAGACAAAGTGTTGGATAGGCACTGCATCTTGTTTGGGTGGTATGAAATGTGAAGCGATTAAGTGCTTCTATCATGGTATTAGGCTGCACGTCTGCATCACGGCCAGGTGAGTTGTTTTTTCTGCCACTGATGAATGAATTCCACAACTTAAACCACCGTAATGTCATATTTTATAGCCATTTATACAGAACTTGCATCCGACATTATCAAGAAATGAAATTTTATTATACAGAACAATGAACCATACCATAAATACAACCACAGGAGAAAGTGATTGGGCTTATATTGTTTTCACTACCAAATTCAAACTTGAATTACAGTATATAGAAAACACTTGGTGAGTGCTTGGAATACCAATAAGAAGTACCACAAGTACAGATAAAACAAAACTAAATGAGAGATTTCATGCTTAAATTTCCAGTCAGAAATTTGAATTTTTTTTCAGAAATATATATATTTCGATATATATATATATATATAAATTGTTAAAAACCATAGTGTATTTTGCCTGGATTAATTTTCTTTGTCACACATATGATTATTATTTATTTACTTCACTTTTAGGCTTATTTTTATTATTTTATCCACTTTAAATCAACACTTCATTTCATTCTTATGTCACTTCTACAGACTAATCACTTTATTTCAGACGTCTTTTGTCCACTTTTAATAGCCTTGCAAGTTGTCATGTTCATGGTGCGTACATATCATGCTCGTATGCACACCGGGCTCTTTAACACTGCACTGCCACTTTTTCTGGTGAAAAAGGTTCCTCGTAGGTCCACTTGAACTTCTCCCTTACGATGCTTTGCTGGAGTTGTTCTGGCTCCTCTTTTGAGGGATTGCACAGAGGCGAGCCAAATTCTATGAGACCTAAGTACTCACCATCGAAGAAGTATCCTCTTTCCAGTACTTCCTACTTGTTAGTTAGGGAGACCTCCGCGTATTCATTTTCATGTACTTCTTCTTTATCCGTGGTTATTTGTTAGTTGCTTTTTTCATCTGCTTTCATTTCTTCCTTTCCGCTTTTTATTTTCTTCTTCAGGCCTTTAATCATTTCTTCCTCTTCCTCCGAAGTTTCTTTTTTTCTTGGCGGGTTCTTTTTGGGCTCTGCTTTTGACTGTTGTTCCTGTTGAGATAAGTTGATGCACTGAATATTCAGTACTTCTACCGAGGCTGGATTTTCGGGGAACCCGACTTTTTCTTATACCCTCTCATCTCTCAAAAAGGTTGAGTTCTTCAAACAAAGAGCCAGGGTGAACCATGTTTGCCAGGAGCACGAACACGATTATTGTCATGATCTCTCTTCTCTCCTTTGGCATCACCAGCTTCGGGGTATTGGTTCTCTCGTTCTTCTTCTTCTTTCTTTTTGATGTTCTGCCGCTTTGTATAGATATCTTTCTTGCGGATGGGACACTTTATAGTCAAGGTGCTGTGGTCCACTCCACAGTTTATGAACTTTTGTTTTGTTCTCAATTCTTTCTAACCGTACCCCAAATTGTAACAGTTGGAACACTCTACTTTAGCCCATGTGTAGTCATTTATATGGCGTTTCTTGACTGCATAGCACTTGTAACAGCAGTCGATAAGTATAAATGCTTCCGTATCTATTTGCTTGGGTGATAGATACCCTTAGGTATCGCCATTTTCGCCATTTCTATTCTGGAGAAAATAACTTTCACGATACTATTGATTTTTCCAACTTTTCCACTCTGGTGACCCTGGCTAATGAGTGTTTTGAAATAATTTCTTCCTTAATTTGATCGCGCGAGTTATCCGCAAAGAGTGGCTCTAAACGAAGTAGGATGACCATTCTCTAGAGTAGTATTTCGCGTGGAAGACTAACCTCAAGCCCGATCTTGTGTAGGTGCATCTGCGCCTCGCCCGAACCAACCGTTCCCCATTCTCTATGGTGTCGCAGATGGTGGCGAAGCCGGTAGGGATATCCATGAGCCTAATGAGGAGGACGTCTATGTTGCGATAGATCGTTTCGATTACAGCCGTTCTCGAAGGTTTTCTCTCCCCTCCCCCCGCCCTGGATATTACGGAGGGGAAATCTCTTGCATTCTTGGTTATCCAACGTTCATCTCTCTTTTCTAAGTAAATACATTCGGTAATAAACAAATTTCAAAAGCTGAGCTTTCGATCTATGCGATCATCTTCAGAGTGTCTTTAGGTATTCTTTCCTCCTTTATCGATGAATAATAATGGAATTGGATTCAAATCGAATAAAAATAGAACGTTTTTTTACGGGGTATTTATTCCTCCTAGCTTGAATGTAATGTCAAGAGAAACAGGGCAATCCGGCGAGTGGAATTTTTAAAACAACTTTAATGGATTGTAACATGTTCAGTCTAGCTTTACTTCCCTCTTTTCTTTTAATTGTGGTGTTTTCAACAATATATCCCTTGTTAGGCCGATGTATTCTCTCTATATGATTTTTGTGTTCTCCGAATTGCAGGTGCAAGGTTAAATGCCTCGAAAGGGTAGTGTTTGTCATGCCAAGATGTTATGAGTTATTATAAAGCTTGCAGTCTTCATGCGGTCAGTTAAACTCGTAAACTATGTTGGTAGACTTCAGGTTCGAGGGTTCTTGGAAGATGTTCTTTTTCGTAAGGCAATTATTAACTTTTGTCGTTTATAATATATAATAAGCTGTATCTTGTCCGTTTGACTCTTGACTTTGATGTTATAGTTAACAATCTCCTTCTTGTTTTTTTCTTCTATTTTATAAGCTGGTGATATTTGATGCTTATAAAACAGTTTGGTGTTATTTATTGCTTTCTGGTTACTTTCAGATTTATCCTCACGGATGAGAAACTCCTTGCAGAGCTCAGGTCAGAATGCGACACTGAGGTCATCCCCGACTACATTACAACCCCACCAAAGAATGGGCGGTCGTAACAATTGCAGACAATTACAATACAGACAAAATAATCGACAGGTCATTAAAATCCTGGGTACACTCACACATCCTCAAGCAATTGAGAAACAATATAAGATACGCCCCCCAAAATCGCTCCTCTTCTTCAAAGCGGAGCACACAACAAGCACTTGTTTAGGCAGAATAGATCTGCTCAAAATGTAGTGTGAAAGGTGACTTTCACACATCTTACACAAGCACAGCACTCCTTTGTATCACATGCAGTGGCAATCACACCACAGTAAACCCGGAATGTCCATATCTTGCCGAAAAGTCGGCTTTTGCAAACTCGGAGATGCGCAATTAACAATTCCTCCCCCCCCACTCTCAAACCATGCACGTCCCCCTTCTACCAGCTGTAATGAGATCCTTCGCTGTCCCTTTCAGAGCTACGGATTGCTTGACCTCCCTGCCTTCCTACATCCACTCCTACTGCAAACAAACACAGAAACACTGAAGCCAATCACACATCAATGGTACACTTAGACATACTTCGCCCGTATATACACACGTGCTAACTACATCCACAACACCTAAAAGCACACTCAACACTGACTGCATGGTCAACCGTTTAACTATAATCTCAGGGTTGGCACAGGAATGGTCTGGAGATGACTTTCTCCTCAACGCCACTTTCCTGAACCAAATATTGAATTATCACATTAGATTGCAGCTGAAACTATATTTGCAAATTTCGTCCGGGCAAAATCTTGTCTGATAAGTGTTTGCTGTTCAGGTTGGGTTCATTTAATGAGTTATTAAATCTCATGGCCACTAAACACATTTACTTCTCTTGGGAAATTTATTAAAAACGCTGCAATTATTGCTCCACTCACAAGGCTACATTGTGAATTTCTCATATCCATATATATATATATATATATATATATATATATATATATATATATATATACATATATATATAAAAAATTGAGGCAAAATAGTGGCTCTTGCGAATTATAAAGAATTCACCTCCACTACGATTTGAATCGGCCATATTGCGTGCGAAGGGCATTACCACTAACCTAAAAAGGCCAAAAGGATCATATTTGTGAAATAACTGAAATAACTGGTTCTAATTTTGGTGGATGAGGATTTTTCACTATTTGCGAGTCGCGATTTTACGGCTAAGTAAACTCATATAAGGACCTGAGTGTTATACTAGATATTAACGAATTAGGTAAGATGTTACCTGCCTACAGAGGGTGGCCAAAGGGAAATGTAAAAGAGCTCTGGCTAATTTAATTGGTATTTGTCAGAGAGAGAAGGCTACCCCCTATCCCCTGAATCAAACGTCTATCCGTGGCGCCTGAGAAAGATGAACGTGCATGGCCAAACAGCCTCGAGGGAGCAGCACTAATTTTGCGTGACGGCGTGATCCGTTTGGGTTCTGTTTCTTCCTCGTCTCATCGCCTGATCAGCGACAGACCTACGGCTTAGAGAACCTTCGGGCGCGGCTGTGATACCCGCCGAAAATTCCCCCTCTCCCTGGCGCGCCAAGACTAATGAGATCCAAGTCCCTCTTTGAGGGGCTTCCGGCGACCCACTTCATCTGAGGCAGTATAAATACTCCGAGAAAAGCTCTGAGAAATTAGTACCTTACAGCCCCGTCATGGTTAGCAGTCACGCATAGTCTCGTACACCCTGCTCTGCCTCCAAACGGCTTCCAGCTAGGAACGCAACGCCTCTCCCAGGCTTTGGTCGTACCTAAGGTCAGAATTCCCGCCCGACAGACGTTACACACGGACAGGCATCTATCACTCGGGTATCGACTTCGCTTTCGTCTGGAGTACTCCCTTGCTCATTTCTCAGCGAGGTTAAAGAAGAAGGAATTTTGCAAATGGAATCTCACAACGCCCTGCTTACTCATCGTATCCAAACCTCAAGTCAATTATGCTTTACGTGATTCTCCCAGTCATTTGCACTCTCTCGTTTTGCCTGGAAGCAATCACCGTACATCCTTTCTCGGACACTCGGCCCCTGTCATGTCATTTGTACCGCTCCCATTTGGTACGCTGGTTCTCATCTTATTTATTGTCATTTATTTCCTTTTTCTAATAATATTTTCTTTGTATATAGTAAAGTTATTTTCCTACAATCAGTTTTCTAAAACCAAGAACCTCTAAGAATTGATTATACATTAGTCAACAATAATATTGTTACTTGATTTATACTAAATCGAGTATGATGATTCTAAATTTGTAATCAGAATTGTTCTAGCACGTAAGGTTCTTGAGTTACACAAATACTCTTTAGTTACACATATAAGCAGTGTTGCTTCGGTTACCGTAGTGGTAGGATGTGTTTTCTGGGTTTTGGTTCCTGCATTACACCCTTGCTTTATCACGTTGCCAAATTTAGCCTTATATCAGTGGAGTTGAAACGGTATTTAGATTCAGTGATTAATTGCATTTTTATTTTAGATTTATCTTTTAATTAATTTGTAATTAATATAAGATTGTACAAACGTATATTACAGGATATATACAAAATAAGTTTAAAACCTGAATAGGTGAGGATGTATAAATAGCCCAGAAAACTTTTGTTATATCTGTGGAGGATATACACCAAGCAACCAGAGTAAAATTAAGCTAAAAGAATGAAAACTGTATACAATTATTATTTTGGCTCAAAGTTGGTGCATAAGTCAAGCCCTGGGCACTTCACATATCTTGTACTGTGTATTATACGAGTCTTACAGAGTGGTTAAATGGCAAACTGATGGGTATGCCTTTTGCCGTACCAATGGTGTAGCGTGAGCCAACAATTTATGTTTTTAATCGCTACTTTTGTATGACAAATATTGCATGATTCTTAAATAAAATAAGTCAAAAATTGTATATCTAGATTTTATTAGTCAGCTATAAAACCAGTACGTCATAATAGGAAGATGCCAATACCAGTTCCTCGATCAGCTAGTGCAGTTAAAGAAGATGATACATCGCCTGAAGAGGAGCATAAAAATGACGATGAAATGTACGAGGATGATTCTAAGGAAAAGAAGATCCAGTTGATAAATCAAGAAAGATTGAAAGATTTGGTGAGGGATTTGTCATTGTCAAAGGAGAAGGCAGAACTGTTTGGCTGCAGACTACAGAAATGGAATGTTCTTGAGGACGGCGCAAAAATATCTACTTTCCGTAAACGCCATAAGGACTTAGCTGCCTTCTATAAAGAAGAAGATGGTGCTTGTTTCTGTATTGATGTTAATGGACTTATTAATCAGCTAGGAAACGAGAATTTACCTGATTAATGTAGACTATTCATGGATTCAAGCACTGCTAGCCTCAGCGCTGTGTTGCTACACTATAGTAACAAAAAACCTTCAATTCCTATGGCACTTACTTTGGAGATGATAGAGACATATGTTTCAATGAAATTTATTTTGGAAGGGGATCTAATGGTAATTTATTTACTTCCTGGACTGCAGCTAGGATATACAAAGAATATGTGCTTCTTATGCCAATGGAACTGCCGTGATGATAGGAATCATTATAATGTCAAATAAGCCCGAACGAAAAGAACACATAGTTGGCCGATACATTGTTAAGCACATGCCCTTGGTTCATCCACAGAAGATCTACTTTCCACCACTTCATATCAAATTTGGCCTTATCACAAATTTTGTTAAAGTAATGGCCCATGAATCTGCTGGATTCCAGTATCTCAAAAAGGAATTTGGTGCAAAGAAAACCGATGCTAAACTTAAAGCTGGCATTTTGTACGGGCGGAGTTTAGAGAGTTGATACGTGAGAGAGAGTTCAAAAAATAAACTAACTCCACTTGATTGGCATCATGTGATTCATTTGTCCATGTAATGCAAAACTTCTTGAGTAATCATAGGGCAGAAAACCTTAAAGAACCTTGAGAACAACATGCCAAAAGCCTATCAACGAATGGGGTGTCGGATGTCTCTTAACTCTTAAGATGCATTTCTTGCATTCGCATCTAGATTTCTTTCCATCTAATATGGGTGATATTAGTGACGAACATGGGGAAAGATTCCAGCGACATGTCGCAATGGTGGAAAGCAAGTATCGATGCCACTTCAACGAAAACATGATGGGTGACTACTGGTAGTTCTTACATCGGGAGGATCTTATATCCACGTACAAGCGCAAGAGCAAGAGTTTCCAACATTTTTGAAGAAGTTTATAATAAGGTGAGTAGCGCTTCTTGTATATGTAATACATATCTTGTCTGGGTCAATAAAGGACTTACATAATGCCAAATAGGGTGCCCCGATTCCAAACCTTTGCCCAGAAACGTCTCATTCTTCTCAAACTCGTAATAATTATATAATTAATTGATCAAAGTTGACAAAGGGAGCCATATAGCTTAGTGGATAGCTCAGAAACCTTAAGCGCTAATACAAATCTTAACACAGATTTGGATTATGCACACCAGAACTAGTTAGTTACAACCACATTTACTCAAGTAGCAGAGACAAAGTTAAAATTTGTTGGCTAGTATTTAGGCCAACCGTACTCGAATTAACCCTCTCACTGAGATCTGTATTGTGATTTATGGCCTGCTCCCTTTGCCCGTCATCGTAGAGTCAACGACATTATATTCTGGTTTCAGGCTCTTAGGGTTACCTGCAGTATCTGATCTCATTTCTTTTAGACCTGAGACAGATTCTAACGGGTATTAATCTTGTATATTAAAGTTTCTGGTTTTAGTAACTGTAGAAAAGAACTTACCTATTTCCCATTTTCCCTTTTTTTGTGTCTATTTTGTATTGAATTTTGTTACTGTGTGAAACTTAAACCCTTTCTAGCCCTCATAAAACCTCTGCTGTATCGTAAAGGAGTTAATCTTATTTATTTTTTTGTGTGCATTGTTTTTCTTCTTTTCCTTGTTGCGTAATGGGTAACTCAGGCTCTTGCTAAATTCCGGAGTGAATATTTTGAGTATAATTAAGAATTCGCGCAGTGCTAAATATTTTCCGCTGTGTTTGTTTCGTTTTTGTTAGTGAGGAATTGTAGCTCCGCCCAAGCCTACTAGCACTACCCTTATGCGTCTATATAATTCCCCCTCCCTTTTGAACGAGATTTTCCTGGAAGTTAGTCCAACGCGAAAAAATGTCCTCATTACTTATTACATTTAAGTTGCAAGGAGAATCACCTGGGCTCACGGCAAGGACCTCTTAGCTTATATCCAAACAGAGGAAATGACCGAAAGAGAAGAGAGAAGAGAAAGACAAGGAAGCAACAAGAAGAAAAAAGAGAAAGAGAAGAACGAGAACAAAGAAGAGAAAAAGAAGAACGGGGAGAGAGGGAAAATTGGGGCCTAAGAGGTATTGATGTTGAAAAAGGGTGTGAAGTAGGTTGTGATTAAACTTCGACTTGATAGATTAGTATAATCATTTAAGAATAATGGATAGAAAACGAATTGTAACGATAATATACACCGAGTTTCAGGGGTGATGATTGTTGAAAGATCGCATAAAAAGGGGAACTTCAAACATTATTTCTGAAGACAATAATGTTGATGAAAGCGATCTAATTTCAAATATATTCCTGCCATCCGAACATTGTAAGATAGGCGAAGTTTCAGGACATTTGAAACCTCCTGTGATCCTCACTTCGCACTCAAACACACCTTCACTTTCAATCCCCTTGCCAATTCATTTTGGAATTTCTTTTACTCTTTGAAGTGGAAATGATTAAGTGCATTATGATATTACTATTTTCACTAAATAAAAGCTAATATCTTTGACCTTACTGATAGGATGTTCTTCTTGTGTGGACAAAAATAAATAAATAGCATAACTTATACACAAAAATCACAAAGAATCCAAAACATTTCCGAAAAGATGGTAGAAATAGCTTCAATGGGATAAAAGCTCTAATGGCTTGAATATTCTACTAGGTTGAATGTACGAATGCAGCTAAATACAAATTGGATCGGTTTGGCATCATTTCAAGTGACCAATGCGATGCCTTTTTCATAAAGTTTTGAGATTTAAAGTAAAGCTGCGGTCGGGTGATTAGGTGAGACAAAGATTGACCGCGAGTGGCATATTAAAGGCTGATGAAGGCAGAAGCGATGAATAGATTATGGGACGAGCTTTGGTAAAATGACTGAGGGTTTTATGAAAAATACACTACCAATTGAAAGCGTTTCATTTATCCTATTACTGAATTTTGTTAGAAATAGATTTTAAGAGGGGAATTCTAAAATTTCGTCCTATTGATGATATTTTTTCTTAGGAAACTATTTATCTTTCTATAAAGTCATCCCACAAGTAATACCTATAAAATTTTCCTGTTTTATTGATATTATATTCCTGGAAATATTTGAAAGCAAGTTTATTATTTGTCGTAGAATAGACTCTCGACGATATACCATATATAACTATTCGTTGATGGAAGTATTCTAAAATTTCGAGTGCGTGGTAATCTGATTGACCGAGGTTATTTATCTTCACTATGCTTAAGAAGTGGAACTGAGCTCAAGGATAATAATATGGCTATCATTAATAAAATAGAGTTTTATTAACTAAACTATACACAACACACAAAAAGAAAATGTGTAGATAAACGGAGAATGGAAAGGATCATGGGAATATCTGACTAATCCGAGGATTAAAATTTGGAAAGATTAAAAAAGGAAAACAAATAAAAATTAAAGGGATGGGATGGTTCGCTAAGCCCTTTAAAGCACAGGGTAGCGTTGATAAAAAGGTTAGATAATTAAAGGTAGTGCTCAGCTTACGTAATTACAAAGTTGTTGTGCAGAGGAAGGCGACGCGAAGGAATCTTCGGTCCACTGCCGATTTTCAGCAGAAAAGTGGTTCAAGGGGTTGTCCTTAGCGAAGGGGAAGGAATGTCTTCGAAGAGTGAGAGCGAAGTGGGGCCCGGAGGTACAAGTGATCTTTGTGACAGCAAATCGGGGATGTTCTAGATGAACAGGGGAGGTTATCGTTGAAACCAATCGTTCTCTTGAAGAACGATAAAAGGGGGAATAAAATTATCCTAACGTAATGTCTTGGGAATGAGATCCGTTTCTTGACGAACGGGCTTGAAGAACAATGGCTGTTCTAACGTTGTTATCTTTTGAACAACAGAGGAGGGTGAGAACCGTCTCTTGTCAACGGGCTCAAAGAACAATGGCTGTTCTAACGTTGTTCTCTTTATGAACCACAAGGGGGGCCTTGTAGACTGGGCGTCTCGAAGGCACGAACCTTGGCACTCAAGAGATATTGTCCTCTTCTGGATCTCGAGGTGCACAAGGTGAGACCGGATCGGCGTGATGCCTCGCAAAGATAATCTGGATCTGATCTGATCTTATTAGGAAATGTTATTGTATAAGTACCCAGAGCCATCTCCAGGGCGTAGGGGATAATTGAGTGGGGGACTTCGGGGGAATGCCCCGGTCGCGCCTTGGAAAATACCTTATCTGCCCATAAGTCTAACTCAATCTGGCGAGATCGCCGTGTGGAGGCGAAACGGGGGAATAACCTCCTTGGTTAAATATTGACTCAGGTGGCGATAACGCGCCCTGCTTCCTCTCGCAGATGCACGTGAGTAGCATGTGTTTGTTTTTAACATGTGATAGCGGCTGAATTTGAGCGGCCTCAGACCGTTCTATCACATTATTATACCAGCCTAATCTACAAAGTACCCATATGTGTAAACTTAACACAAGATTTGCATTACGACTAAAATTTTGTATTATTATTTTTAATTTAATGAACTGCTGTGACCCTGGGTAGGAAAAAGCAGAGAAGAAGAGGATGATTCATAGTTTAATTAGTTAATATTTTAGAAGAAATATATTATGAAAGTGTTAAAGGACTATATTCAAAAGGTTAGGGTTTAGAAGTATTTAAAATGCAACCATCTTCAATAAACATCTAAAACTGTTATCAAGTATACGGTGGAGGAACAATTGCATAGTGTTTGCAAGGCCCGTTCAGTAGGGCTAGTGGAATATGATCAATATCTTTGATTATTAATATAGAAAGAAAATATTATTGTAATTGTCGAGATAGTATATTCAACTCTTTCAACTTTAAAACGTCATTTATTGGAGATAAACAAGGTTTCTAGATCAAAGCAATTGATTTTTATTGAGCTGTAAGAAGTATAACTGCAAGAAAGTATCATCTTTTATTCATCTCTTTTTTTCTCGCCAAAAAGTAGATTTATATTACAGAAGTAAAAAAGTTGGTTATGCAAAATAATATTAAAAGGTTCTGGACAATGTTTTTATTTAGTCCTTAAGCACAAGCTTCTCACAGGGTTTCTCATTCTTGCGTCTTTATTGCAACTTAACATTCATAAAATCGTGAAATCATGAGGTCAAGACAGTGAAATTATTTATAAAGTAGTTACATATATTATTTCGTATTAAAAGGTTGTTACAAAGTTATAATTTATCTTGACCACTGCGAAACAAATACAAGATTGATTGATTTTATAGCAAACAAGCTTTAAATCACTTAGGACAAAATAAGAGAGAAGGTGGAAAAGGAGATACTCGTATTTTCAAAAAGCTATACAAATTCAATTATAATTCAAAAGCAATAGTCGCTTCAACAAATCTACGGAATTACATCCAAACAACTATTTACAATCATAACTCGCCTACCAATGTAAGCGCAACTTGTAAAATTTCTTTGCCCTATTTTCAGGCGCCTTACCTCCCTTGTGGTTCACCGTTTTATAAACCTTTATATCTTGACCCTCAGACTGCCCAAGGAAGAAATTAAAAGATACAATAAGGAAGATTGTGTGCCTGGAATTTTGTGAATCTTACCTTCGGTGCCTTTCCTCTCAAATTAAAGAAACACTTAGAATTATACTCCCGGAGAATTCTTTTTAATAACTTGCTACTGCTATCTTACGAACTCTCAGTCGCAGCTCTCAGGAAGAGAGACTAACTCTCTCTTGAAGGTTTGCTACTCTTGAGAACTCGAGAGGTTTCTTTCAGGGTGCTCAGCATCATGCTCGGAATTCTACTGCCGGATAGCACAACCCTCCCCGGATGATGCTCACTCCTGCTAGATCGTAAAACTACCTCATGTTTCAGAATAGTATTTTCAGCTACCATTGGCAATAGGGTAGAGAGAGACACCACTGTGTACCTGGTTACAAGGTGAATGGTAACTTGAAAAATCTTTGATTGAAAGAGAAATGATGGACTGCGCATCTCTATTACCCCAATCTCGCTGCTTGCACGTTACTGACTCCTCCACGAGAAAAGTTTACTGGTTAACGCACCTGAATTAAAGTTATAAAACAATTTAATTCCATAAATTAGCACCTCTTAACTTCAAGAAACACTTGAAATTATACCCATGGAGATCCAATTTAATAAAATTTGTATGGCTATCTTAATAAGTCTCACTCGCAGTTCTCAGGAAATGTGCCTAACACTACTTTCGAGAACTCAAGAAGTTACTTACGAGGCACTCAGCATCACGTGGTTGGATTTCTGCCGCCAGATAGCACAAATTTCTCCTGATTCCGAATATTCCTGCTGGATCGTACAACTACCTCATGCTTCATGTTAGTATCTTTTGGTACCATACGCAATATGGCAGCCATAGGCACCACTGCTCACCGGGTTACAAGGTGAATGGTACCTTAGAAAATTTTGGAATGAAACAGAAATGATGGACGTTGCATCTCTGTTACTTCAATCTTCATACTTCTATTTTATCGACCCCCTCCGCCGGAAGAAGGTTCCTGTTAACACACCAGAATCAACGTCATAAGAAAATTCAATCACATAATTTCCTTCGATTTATTCAACCATCACTTCTTTCCATATTATCGACTATGAAGCTTCAACCAAATCTCAGTTGAGCGATTTACCAGTGAAAAATATACAGAAGAAGGCATCCATATAGCTTCAGATTCATAAGTTTTTCATACCATATCCCAAGTATTCTATCATTTGTGATCTATCGAAAGGTTTTGTATTCCTTTATATCACCTCTGATTTATGTAAGCTATTACCACATTTTGGGGTCATTTTGGTACATGCCTTAATCTCAAATAAATCTAATTAAGATGGGAAAAGGAATGGAGTTGGTCAAAAACGGTTTGAATGTCAGAAATCCAAAATACAAAGAAATAAGAAACCATTCTTTACACAATTTGCTGCACCTGAATCAAGGTTTCATACCATCCATGTTGACAAACTGAGTGATATACCAACCACAAAAGATAGTTACAAATACATTCTCACTATAATCTGTAAGTATTATAAGTGGTTTGAAGCATTCCTCACCAACTATTTACATATTACGTTTTATCGCTTATGTTAAATTAATCTCAGATAATGGCGTGTAATTTCATTTTAGGCTGTTTTATGATATATTAAAAATCATTGCTAATAGAAACGGAAATACAGTGCTTTAAAGACTACATAGAACCATACCCTTCACCTCTACTGGGCATACGACTTTCTCTCCTATCTACATGACATGCAAAGAAACAGAATTTTACCAGGCTCAATTTGTTTAGGACACTCCTTTACGTATTTTTTCGTAATCTCTTTATCACTAAAGATAGCAACTTTTTACAATGAGTTCCATACAACGGAGTGAATTAGCCATGTGTGTTTTCGTTGCCCTTTTTTCGCCATTTGATTCCATAAGAAACTTACAATAACAAAAATAGAGAATCTGTATGCACATTTTCGTAAAAAACACTCCCAAACGTTCTAACCTATCCACTCCATATAAAAACTCATACAATGTACTAAATGCAAAGCTCAAACATGCCTACATACGTAAGGGAAGCAGATGAGATATTTGTGTTCACATACGAAATATAAACCCAGAAAACATCGAAAATAACACTTAATCTAATCCAGATAAATCTTAAATATAATCCACCTTACAAATACATTATATACAGCTGACAAAGACACTCCGATTTAAATTGAGGCCAAACACGACAAAATACATCAGAACGATCATATTCAAATCAACTTCATAATTGCTCTAATTTCTCGCTAACTATTTTAACGGACTTTTTATATTTAAATACATTGCTCAAATACACAGTAATGAGAGATTGATGAGATAGAGATAACTAGAGGTATTTTAAGGAAACAATTTATATATATTGTACATTTCACTATTATTATTACCATATTTTCTGTTATAAATATTATTCTTATATGGCCTGATTGGTTATCATTTTTAATATACTTCCTTTAGTTATTATTTTCTTTATACCATTAATTGTGTAAATTATCTAACATTCAATTATTATTTTTCATTTCATTGAATCTCCTATTCATTTTATATGTGAATCAATATTGAGATTTTATTTAAACATTCATTAAGCTTAACGGTAATTGATTATGTAATTGGAAGTTACTCATGAGTTTATACACTCTAGACTTACAAGGCTACGAATAAAATTCTATCCACGCTCTTCTTCACAAGTCTTTTCCTCCAAACTGAAGGTGGGATGTTATGTAGCATCGCCATCGATTTATAAGACGAGAGACTCACTGGATCTCAACTCTCTGGCAATGCAAATCTTTGGCAATAATTTGAACTTCTTTCTTTCAGAAAAAACTGTAACAGAGCCCTCCTGCGAAGTCTGCATAATGCATGACCATAACTTTTCCCTTTAAGATCATCCCATAAGTGGCCAAAACAGGACTTGGTTAATCAAAAACTTTCAACATATTACGAAATTTAACAGATGTTCATTCAACAAATAGATTCTTTTGTGATATCACCAAGACCTGCCCATTACTTCATCGGAATAATTCTATGTTCACCTCCTTATTTTGAAATATATAATTGTGAACACTTTCGAAACTACTTCGGAATAAGCATTCCTTACTACTTTTCATCATTACAGTGGCCAACTATAATTCGTGTAGTCATAAGAGTATTAACCAATTTCCAACAAATTTTACATTCTGGCCCGAAGAACAAGCTACCCATATGTAGCTGCCTTTATTTGAACTTAACATTCAGAAACTCGTACAATCGTCATTATTTATAAAATGTTATTAAAAAGTCGTTGCAAAGAATGAAATTTCTCGACCTGTGTAGTAAAAGTAAAGATTGATTGATTTTCTAGCACAGGAGCTGTAAACCAATTTAGCCTCAGCCCAAAGAATAGTTTTTTTATGTTTCACATACCCTAGAATATGCGTTTGACGAAATAGCAACGAATTGAAATCATACTGATGGCTGGGTTGGGAAGCAGTCTCATAGTTGCAATGAATTTTAACAGAAAACATGCAAGGAACATCACACACGACACTGTGGAAAAACTTATTAACAACTTTCAGAAAACTGGAAATGTTGCAGATCAACCACGAAGTGGTCCAAGACGTACAACCACCGATGGATGGACAACATGTACGATACTGACAGCGCTTACAAGGAGTCCCAGAAATAGTACACGACAGCTGTCTGCAGAAATTCGTGTCAGCAGATCGAGAATCAAGCGCATTTTGAAAACAAACATATGGCATCAATACAAATTACATATGTCACGGCATTTGAGTGAAGATGACCAGGATAGACGGATAGAATTCTGTGAATGGGCATTAACCAAAGAGACTGAGGAGGTAAACTTTTCAACAAAGATCTTGTTTACTGATGAAGCAAATTTTTACGTCAATGGAGAGGTTAATCGGCAAAACATACGTTATTAGAGTAATGCTAACCCTAACTAGCTGAGAACGATGAAGATGCAAGGGGCCGGTATAATGATGGTGTAAACCGGGATATGGGGTGACAGAATTATTGGACAAATTTTTTCTCAGTGGAAATCTTAATGCCGAAAAGTATCTTAACTTGTTGCAAGAAGAAATTTTTTCATCCGTGTTAAACGAGGAAGGTAACTTCACAATTTACTTCCAGCAAGATAGAGCTTCACCTCATTATGGTCTTCACCTGCGTCGGTATTTGGATCAGCAGTTTCCAGGAGCTTGAATTGGTCGGCTTAGTCCTGTGAAGTGGCCTCCAAGATCCACAGATGTCTCCCCATTGATTTGTATCTTTAGGGGCACTTGAAGGCCATGGGGTATCAGGTAAAGATACGAGAAAAAAACATCTCAAGGAACGTATCACCAACGCGATTAAAATATAACTTAAACTGTGCTAATGCGTGTTCATCAACAGTGGGAAGCATGTATTAAAATGTGTTTTCAAAACAATTGCAACCATGCAGAGCAAATTATATAAATAGAAATGGCTGTCCATAAAATTATTTTATAATTCCTAGGTATGAAAACTTACGGCACACCCTGTATATGTAAGTTTATATATATATATATATATATATATATATATATATATATATATATATATATTGTATATTAAGAATTAGAATATCATGGAAATATTCATTTATTATGTTAATAAAATTTAAAAGTATTTATACATATATACCTTATTCATTACAATTAATGAAAATAATTAAATCCATTTAATATTTTAATGTTGAAGATTATGTCGTATTTCTTATACAAATTATAATTTCAGTATGGCAAATCATTATAATATTTTACTTTGAGTTTGATTAAATTACCATTAAACAATATAAATATCGGCTATCTAGAGAAGTCAATGACTTTAGTTTTGCCTAGAAGACGAATCTCCACACCCTTAAAAATATGGATAAGCCAGAGAAAGCATCTCTGTAAAGGCGAGCTGTTCAGAGAGTGCTGTGTCAAGGATAATTTATAGAAAGTTGAATGAGAGATGAAAGTGTGTTAGAAAAAAGTAGATGAGCAACTGGTATAGATGCAGCTTTTTTATGATTATCTAGAAAAGTCTGTTTAAGAACTTGGGAGCTCTTTAAAAGGAGTTAAATATGGCTAGTGTCGGTGCATCAACAGCCAATACTCATAGATGGCTCAGAAACTAGACAAGGGGCTAAAACTGCAGCATTTTTAATATCAAGATTTGTCAGAAACGGATTAGATGGGTTGAGCAGAAAAAAACCTGTCGACTTTATCTGTTGCTTAAAGTTTTTTTTTCATATGAAATTAAATTTTGCATGTCATGTTGAAATCAAGGAGGGAGAATATCAAGAAAGAGTCGAGAGGTAGAGAATCCAAAGTTTTGAAGTCCAGTGGTAAATTTTAGCCATCTCTGATGATTTGCACTTTCATCTGCTCGTGATGGTCTACGGTTTTTTATATATTCAAAGTCAACAATACCATCTACCTGTAAATTTGATGTTGATGACAAACTTCATTCAATTCAAGGTTTTTATGTAAAAAAGAACATACTTTGCAGAAATTAGACATTTAATCTCTATTATACATCATTTTGATCTTGATCTTATAAAATATTCTAATATTTGAGCTATATTTCAGACTTAAATGAGATATAAGTAAGAATATTCAATATTCAAACATAAAAAGGTGAAATATTTACCTAACGTGCAATAAATCTAAAATATATTTAAGATTACATTTTAAAATTAAATTACTAAAAGAAAATTATTTTAATGTTTTTCTGATGATATATTCGACATATGACTTCTCGAATATAATAAAATGTTTGGCGCTACCTTAAATCGCAGGTCTATGCGAATAATCCGCAAAGAGTTGATGTAAGCAAAGTCAACATAACGAACACCATCCAGCAAATTCAGTCGGATTTATGCGACAAAGTCATCAAAAATTGGGCCTCCCGAATACGTTTCACCAAGCGGAGCCACGGTGGACATTTGAATCACGTCATATTCCACACTTAATGCCATAAAATGTACTTTTAATTTAAAATTAATTCAGTGCATATATCACACAGAACTTGTTTTATTTGAATTTTAAAATCGAGCGACCTTATTGAAAGACCCTTTATATATATATATATATATATATATATATATATATATATATATATATATATATAAGTATTTATCAGAAATCAAGAAACGAAGAAACTACCTAATAACAGGGGCCAAAGAAAAGCTTACTTAATAAAGTCACGCTACGTATTTACTGTAAAGTCCTTACCAAAAATTTCACAAGTTGTTAAAGAAATACTCGTATCAAATTTAAAATTCAAGGTACCTTCGTCCACGAAATAAATATATAATCTTAGTTTAAAATAAAGATTCCGGTTCCTAAGAGTCATAGTAGTTCCATTCTAGAATATTTATATGTCCATTGTGATCCCAAAGAGAACTAAATCGGTATTTATCTGAACGCATGGATGAATCCTCAAAATGGACCTAAGTAATAGAACAGATAACATATTTCATCCAAATCAATCCAGCGATGAGAGATCATGCAATAAAATGTATAAGCAATATTACCAAAGAAAACTTTGTAATATTTTATTCCCATAAATGTCCCATTAATTCATCCGAATTTGTCATCGGTTTCCCTTGTAATTATATATATTCTTTGTGATGAGAGTTGCGTGATGCAAATTAATATTTGGCCGCTCAACCTAATTACAATTAATACACAGTACTGGCACAATTATTATGTTGTTTTTTTTAAAAACATAGTTTTTCTACAAAAGTCTCTTGTAAAACAATTTTAGTCACTAATAGTTCATTTACTTTACTGCACCAGTACAAAACAAGTATTTAATAGTTATTTTAACTGGGTTTTATAGTCTTATATGGCAGTATCAGGCAATACAGAGAGAAAATGTCTGGCAAAGCTCACACAAAGACTGCATCGTCTTGTGAGAGCTCAATAGTAGTCTTGTTTATTTAGTTTTAAAACCAACACCGTTTTTTCAGCTTTCAGAATAGTTTATGCAATTGAGTAGAAATGGGCAAAGTTAGTGATTTGAGTCCTCAAAAGGTTGGACAGATTAGTGTTTCATTAAATATAGTACATTCAAACAGAAAGAAATAGCTAATAAACTTGGAGTTGCAACTCAGACGGTCAGTAATCTTGAGAAGAAATTGGAATATGGCCACAGTTTGGAATCAAATAGAGTGAGAAAATGTGGTAAACACCAGAAAACAACACTGAGGATGGACAGGAAAATAATTAAAATGGCAATAAACAAGAGAAGAGAATCTTGCAGAATGATTACCAACGAACTGGCAGCAGAAGGCATTACCATTGCCTGAAGAACAGTAAACAAAAGACTATTGGAAGCTGGACTGAAAGCATATCGTCTTAGAATAAAGCCATGACTCACTGACAAGATGAAGCAGGCTAGTAAGGCCTGGGCACAGGCTCACGTTGATTGGACTTCTGAGCAATAGAAGCAGGTAAGAGTTGAACATACAGTATTTAATTACTCTATTACACTATTACTCGATATTCTATTGCTTCCATTACTTTCTTTAGCTGTACAATGCCTTATTTTGTGCTCTGTATTTTTGCAGGTTGTGTTTTTTGACGAGTTGACCATTGTTGTGCTCGATATTCTATTGCTTCCATTACTTTCTTTAGCTGTTCAACGCATCATATTGTTGCAGGTTGTGTTTTCTGACAAATCCACCATTGCTGTGCTTGAGGACCGTGTTCAGAGTGTAAGAAGGCGAGCAGGTGAGATATTTAAACCGGAATGTCAAAAGACAGTGAAATTCCCTCAGATCATGGTATGGGAAGCAATTTATCTGCATGGAACAAGCCGTTTGCAGTTTTTTGACGGTACCATGAATCATTTTAAGTACATAGAAGTACTATAAAGGTGTTTTCTACCTCAAACAAGGGAATGGATTGTAGATAGACCTTTGATTTTTCACCAGGACTCTGCCCCGTGTCACATGGCGAGGTCAGTGAAGACCTGGTTTGAAGAAACAGGTGTATAAGTGCTTTTATGCCCTGGAAATTCCCCAGATATGAACCTCATTGAGAGTTTGTGGTCTCTATTAAAAAACACAACTCATACAACGTCTGATCCAAGTCTGGTTTCATTCAGAAAGAATTAGGGAATTTTGCAAAACGTTGATCACTGGCATGCCCAGTCGTGTTAAATCACTTGTTAAATCAAAAGGTAGACAAATTAAATATTAAAATAGTTGCTTAATAATGATGTGTGAGCTCTTAGTGAATAAAATAGTTTTAAATGAACTTTTGTTGTTTTACATGACACTTTTGTAAAATGTATGTTTTTTCAAAATTCCATAATAATTGTGCTAGTACTGTAGTTAGGTTTGTGCATATGGAGCGGGACAAAGCATGTGTGGTATAGATAGAAAGAAATATAAGTGGTAAAAAATGAAGGTAATGTAGGAGATTTTTAAAAGAATCCAAGGCGCCTGGTGAACGAGCTTATTGCCTTCATTTATTTTATTGTTCTCGTATATCTTTGGTTGTTATATTGTTTTTGTAAATGGCATTCAAACCATTGTCTTAAATAATTCATATTTTTTTAGGTATTATGCGTATTTGCAGTTGTTTATGATTTAATTAGTTTATTACTATTTGTAATACTTCTTGTTTTTAACATTTGTTGTATTCTGTAATATTTTTCTATGTATTATGCGCATTTGCCGTTGTTTATGATTTAATTACTTTATTACTATTTGTAATACTTATTGATTTTACATTTGTTATATTCTGCAGTCTATGTAATTTTTTCATTTTGTTTCATCTTCAATGTCCTTCGTCTTGGGTCAATATTGGTATGATTTTGATTCGAAATTGTTAAGGTCGTTTTTCATAATCTGTTGGTTTGATAATAATTCCATTCATCGTTATATTTGTCCTTTTTCAGTGTTTACACACATTAAATCAGGCGTAGAACGGCGTTTCATCTCCGTTATCAAGAAGACTAGTGGAATTTGCCAATATTTGATGCCTTCTACTCTTCCTTTTTGAGTAATCATTTCCATTATCTATACGTTCGTTTCCTGGTTAAACATTACTTGCATGTCTAGTCCGTTCTTCTATGATTGTATTAATAAGATTTATCCCCACCTCACTATCCAGCTCTACATAGCGTCTTCTTTCCACATGCGGGTACCCGTAATTAGGTACAGGACAATGTTCTACACGACGTGTAGTATCCTCCTTTGCGTCTTCGATACAAAAGCGAAGGCGAAAGCGGGATAGGCGCTACCTATATCTTACGAGTGCATTCTAAATCTTCCTTTTGATCTCACGGAAGACTCCAATCATAAATATATGTCGGACTGAGGCCCAGGCCCTCAAAATCTGATTAGGGACTTGCTCCCTGTAGTTGGATGAAGTAGTTTTCATAAAGAGTACATTGCACTCCCTGTTGTAGAAATAGCGCCTACGTAAATTTCTACTGTTTCTTCATTATTTTCCATTTGGTCTCGTATAATTTTAATTTTTGAATTTCTGCCGCCGTCATCACGGCTTGCATACGTTCCTTACGCCAGTGAAACTTTATTAGCTGGCTGAAATTGAATGATGAGGCAAATAGATTGTCCAGGGGCTGGGA
Source organism: Ceratothoa steindachneri (assembly GCA_963969495.1). Taxonomy (NCBI): domain Eukaryota; kingdom Metazoa; phylum Arthropoda; class Malacostraca; order Isopoda; family Cymothoidae; genus Ceratothoa; species Ceratothoa steindachneri. The sequence goes on along the minus strand of OZ018336.1, from coordinate 13,851,499 downwards.
AATCGGTGGTGTATATGGAATAAAGAGTGAAGGACAGAGCCATCCCTCCGGGGGCCTGGGTTGATCTTCAAACAGATATTGCCACTCTTTCCATGCCATTACCATAGAGTTTATTCTAACACGTAAGAATACGAGGATTTGATCTCCTCATCCAGGTGGGGATTGGAAAAAAGTTCATTCAATATGCCCAGTGGGCCTCGTACTTTTCGGCCATACAAAAACTCGAAGAGGGCAAATCCTAGCGTTCTGTGTGGGATTTCTCTGCAGACAAACAGGGCAACCGGCAAGTATCGATGCTATTCTCGGGGCAGGAAATGGAATAAAGTTTTTAAAATGAGTCTCAGAGTACCATTTAAATATACATTTAAATGGAAGGTGAATAGGGGTTCAAGTTATACGAAAATCGCGAAGTATTCTATTATTTTAGTGGTCAACTGTCTAAGTCTCTCTGACTAGATCTCTTTCAGGATACAAACGCGGGCAAAGATAGACATCAGGGCGTCCGCAAAAGTCATGCTATTTATCTTTTTAAGGTGCACTGCGTTAGGTAATCTTGTTGTAAAAGCAATGTGAGTGAGGACATACGAGTGTCTTTCGCTACACAGGGGCTAAATTGGACCAATCAAATCTATGGCAACTCTAAAGAAAGTCTCCGAGACAATTGGGGTCTTCTGGAGGATGGCAAATATACTTCCTCTTTTTGCTGTAGTCTTTTGACAAGTGTCACACGATCCGCAAACTCTGCAATTTCTTTGGCAGCACCGGACCAAAAGAAATAAGGGAAGATTCTTTAGGCTGTTTAATTGTGGCTAAAATGACAAGCCAGTAATCCATTAATTGTTAATTGGATTCTGGATAGTTAATGGGATTGTGACAATCTTTAATATAACAGAGTTTAGCGGGAGGATCAAAATTAACGTTAAGCGAATAAGAGATATTAATTACGATTGAGCGGGAAGTCAATTCAAAGTGGATGCTGTTGACGATTAATGTTGTGCAATCAGGGTATTACAATGCAAGATTGATTTACCTTGAAGCGTGGTGGTGATCTGAGGTAGATGTGAGTCCGATGCTACAGGTTTTCGAGAAATTACTTCGAGGAGTCGTGGTTTTAAGTAATTCTTGTTGAAGAACGAGTCTTATATCCTCCAGACAAAAAGATGGAATCTTAAACACCAGACGGTTCTGCAGCTCGGCATTGAGTGTCAGACACGAAGGAATGGGGGTCTTGATGGGGTCCTGAGATGAGGCGGGCTGCACAGTTCTCTAGAAAAAAAAGGTGGCTAGATAGCTTTCCTCTGAACAAGGAGCAAAGCTAAACGAGAAGAGTTCTGCTGCTGAGATCTTAATGAGGAGTTAAGACTCTAAGAGGGAACTGGCAGAGGGAACTAGTATGAAGAAATTGGCGTTCCCTGAGATCCCATCCTCATCACAAATGTTAAACCTCAGCGTGACCCTGAACAGAGGAAAAGAAAAACTTAAACTAAAAAAAGAATAAAAATAAAAATAAAGTCTCCGTTAAAAAAACTGCACCAGATAAAGGTACGAAAATAGCTTTGCCGATGAACATGACTAGAAAGGAGGTAGCAGACTTTCCCCTAAAAATTTACTTCAGCGAAGAATACACCGTAGCCAGGGAAAAAGACAATAAGACGTAGTCAAACCGTTACTTGAAGATGCATGCAAATGGCCTTCGATATGAAAAAGAATAGAGATGTTATTGACGAATTACTCATTAATAACAAAATCAGAATATCCCCTGGCGAGTACGTCACCTACATTGGAACACATCAAAGATTTTGGATGTGAAATGTATAAGGATAGTGGTGCCAAACCACCCAAATGTCCACCAGGCAAAAACGAAAGAGAACTGAAGCAATCCGAACTGGCCAATAGCTCATCATTCCCACTCCAAATTATCCTACAGATGAGGAATGATGATCCGATGGTTAAAATAAAGCGTGGCAGCAAACAAAACAAGTTCCAGCTCTGTTTAATGAATCGGCCTATCCCCCGCTGAGACGCCTTTTTTCAACCCTCTCCTGCCTGGAGGCCAGGGTCGACCCGAAAAGTAGCTTCCTCGGTCGTTTTATCTCATCTGGGCCTAAAGAGAATGGCGCCAATGATTACTCCAAGAGACTCCCATGACTGGAGACCTTCTAGCGAGGAAGTCAGAGAGTATTTACCCTAAGGTCAACCGTTACTCGTCAGAGAAAACCACCCGCCCTTTGGCGAAGATACAGCCCCTCATCTCGAGTCGAACCTCAGAGTTAGGTCTCGCCAGCTAGACAGAGTGTCGTGAGTTTGGCCACTGTCTATCGTTAAATTAGTGAAACAACTTTTTCTTTGGCGAAGTGCGCGAACGACTTTTCTCATCCCATCAAGGAAACTTCTTTACCTCGTCTGAGATTACTCATCCCGATTCGAGAGTGTCTCACCCAGCCTGGAAATTACCCCACTCATACTCTAGGTAATTCCGACCCCTCCGTCAAGAGTACAACGCCCCTGGAGCCGCAAGACTATCTTGCTTCATAAGAATCGCTCGTCTCACCAAGAGTAAAGCAGTCAATGTGAAACTCTTTTACGCCTTTTTGAAGATAATCCCCCTTTTGTCTTCGCCACCTGATTTCCTCATCCTGACCCTTTAATTAGACTCCCCAGTGTTCACCAATATTTTTCCTCTCTGACCAAGTCCCATATTTTCATCCCCGTTAAACTGATTTGTATTTGATTTATAATTTCATTGGGAGCGACATTATTGTCCTATTAATTTGCTTTTGTAGACATTTCTATAATCAACATTATTAGTATAATTAAAGTATATTTTTGTTTTTAATTTTCAATAACTATGAATCATACCTAGTTTTTAAATCTTCCCTTTGGCCGCCATTAATCTCTCACGCATTTACCTCTTATTAGCTCTGTGCAGCAAAACTATATCAGGCTAAAACTTAAACACAGTAACATAACGGCACGCATGATACAGAATACATATAAATGAAACACTGAATAAAATAAAAACACAGAGAATTGACGGAAACCACGTTAAGTTTAGTAAACAGATGAGAGAATTCAAATAAATGTGAAAGTAACAAAGATTGACTTTTCTTCCGCTACATACGAAGAAAGTGCGCTAAACGAGTGGATGGATGAATTCCGAATGGCAGATAGAAAATTAGGGACATTGTTTCAGATTTAATATTAAACAATAGGTGCAAATAATGAAATATTCCCTTCTTTGTCTTCTATCCAACTTTTTGCTGGAAGCTGTTCAACTTAGATTGACTTAATCTCAATACTGATTTCTCTTTTCTTCTATCCCTCCACAAACTCACGCCATTACTTTTCTATCTGGGCCACCAAACATGGTGAGGTCGAACATAAAGAGGGTACTGAAGAGCTAAGAAGGGTCGGCTGGGGGTCGTTCGCAATCTCGCCTCTCCACGGGGTGGTTTACTGAGAGCTTAGAGCGATATTTCTATTAATCTTCTACCAAAAAATTACGAAAATAAAAAAAAAGCCGTATTAGATATTTTTTTATATTTGGTAAAACAAAGGACACAATGACCTATAGAAATTTTGTGCCACAAAATTATCAAGAGAAAATTTTCATTCTGGAACGCAAAAAAAATAACGTTGTATAAAAATATTGTTTGTCACAGACCGGTTGATATGGATGAGAGAAAACATAATAATTCGGAATATCTGTGTTATATATATATATATATATATATATATATATATATATATATATATATATATATATGCATGTTTTTTTAAAGACCAGGTAAAGCTGAGCTTTATTTAACCTTTTTCTTTGCTTTTCTAATTTTCTTATTATACTTTTTGTCTTTGGAAAGGTTATGACTAAGGGTTCGAATATTCCTAATTTATTTATTATTTGCCTGAGGTACCTTTCGACTATGTTGGTCCTCTTCTGTGGATATACTGATGAATATAAAGAAATTCAGTTTTATTAATAGAAAATATGTGTAAACATTTTCACAAGTTTTAGAGGAGCAACATTGAATGTATAATTTAATAGAAAAATAAATTTAAATTAAAATGAAAAAAATTGGAATATAAATCAGTTTTGGACGGGACATTTAGCGAATGATAATTTTATTACTATTAACCATTTAATTCGTTAAGTTTTAAGGTCCTACACTATTTGTAGCCACCTCTTGGCAATTAATCCTTGGTCTTTTTTTTGTATTAAGATAGATTTCATAATGTTTAAGGGGGTACGGTAAGTCATCTGTTTGATCACGGTGTTCTACACTAAAATTTATCTTGAGAGTTTGGTTCTGTGTTGTATTAAGTAATGATTTTTGATGGCGCTGTTTTGCAAACAAATTCATTGTGAGTCAATGCATGTGTGCTAATAATTAGTAATATTGAAACTTTTATTCATAACCTTTCACAAGAAAAACAAGTATAATAAATTAGAATTCAAAGAATAATGTTAATTAGATCTATGCTTGACCTGGTCTGAAAAAAACATGCAGAAAAGAGAAGCACATACCTAAATATACAAATACCTATCTATCTATATATATATATATGTGTGTGTATGTGTGTGTGTGCATGTTTTAAAATAGAGAGACTAACAGACAAAGCTGTCTATCTCTCTCTTCCTTTCTCTCACCTTGAGCTCATATCTAAAATACTGATATGAAAAACTGATCTAAATTCTTCTGATGTTCAGTTGGGTTTTTGTCTATTTGTAAACTTTTCTCTCATATCTTTTTTTTACAGGACGCTGTGCAAAGGGAGAAATGAAATAATGAATAAGACTACTCAGGAAATTTAAAAAAAGAGCATATTCTAATTAATTAGAAGAGAAGAGGCATACAAAACTTAAAACTGTATATAAAAGACCGATGATATAAATATGCCTCTTTGAAGGCACTTTCCAAAGTGGGCCATAATATATCTATTTATCATTTCTGTACTCTTTAATTATTCAACAGATCAATTGGCTTTAATTAGAATCCTGTGAATTCATATTTCTATTTACCATGTTGGATGGCTTAAGCTCTCTTAGATAAGCGTAAATTTAGTTCTATGGCAATAGATGCTATGAGTGTGGGAGTTTGAAACTCATTTCATATATCCATGAATGATAATACTCAATCTAAAGATTTTCCCCCTCCCCAGCGCAGGGAAAAACGAGTAAATAAATAATACTGGTTAACACACTTTTTGCTGAGTTATGTTTGGTGGTTGTTTTTAACTAATTTTGAGGTGCTGATTTTCAATCTATAGCATATTCCATTTTACGAGGTCTGCATTTATTTACTCGGGAAACATAGTTTCCTTAGCCTTATAGCTTCAAACCATAACTTATGATAACATCGCCTTTTACTAAATACATACCGGTTATTTTTCGAATATAATGTAGAAAACTCCAGCAATCGCGCACATAGATATATATTCATGGAAGAAATTTTGTCTTGCGAGAGTGTTCGGAGTGTTTGATGTCTACACAGTCTCGTTGACTACAACAACAGTGGTCTGCCATTATGTTTGTGTTTTATCGGCCTTGATATCTCTCCTCCATATCTTGATTTCCTAATGAAAACCCTCTTCGTATTCATCCGTCACGTTGTCAAGATTAGCAGGGACTTCATCAATAAACCTTCATGCTCATGTCGCCACCTAAGCGATGGAAGTTATCAATTAATGTCTCTAACAAATCCGTGTAGTGGGCAGCCTTTTTGTTTCTAATAAATCCTTTCACAAGAGCCGTAAACGAATCCCATGCTCCTTTTTCTATGCCAGTCATCAAACTCGTGAAGTTTTGGTTTTAAATTAACTTTCTGATTTGACGCCCATCAAAAACTGCAGCCTTTATTTTATCACAACTTAAGCCAGAAAAATATTGTACATATGAAATTGAAACAGTCAATCTCCACATAAAAAGCTCTCGAAAATTGTTTCATAAGCCCTAGGTTAATAGGAAGGGGAAAGAAGATGATTTTCTCTCGCTTGACAAGTGGTTGATGTATAATATTCTTCTCCCCAACAGTCAAACTTTCTCTAACTGTTAAAAGTTCTTGTTCTCAATGTTTTTCCTTAGATCGGCTGTCCCATGAACACAAGAAAGACGGATATTTAGTAGAGCCTCTTCGTTGGCCAAGTAAAAAATTTACAATTTTTAGATCCACATATATAATCCGTTTATGTTCATCATTTTTTAGTAAATCTAATAAAAATCTTTGGTCTTCATGCTTTTCTTCTAAATGCACAGATTAAAGAAGTTCCATTATGAAGTAACACAAATTTTAGTCTCTTCTATGAACTATCTATAAAAAGAACCATTCACTTCGGTCATACTCTGAATCACCCATCGCGTTTAATAGTCCCACCACCCACCTCACAACAGTAAAAAAATCATCTTTTGTTTTAATGAATGTCAAGAGATCTATCTACCTGTTCCGAGAAAATGTTACATTTATTTTTTCCTGCAACAAATTCTTCTCTTTAAGTCTAGAAGCTAACACTTCTGTTAACTCTTTTTACCACCCTAGGTTTCTAACTAAATCATTCAGTTTTCATTGGCTGAAGTTTTCACGTTCTTGGGTCGATGTATGTACAAACTTATTACAAAGTTAATTACTCATATCAGATTTACGTATATCACTTACAAGGTCCAGTAAAGGAAGTTCCTTGAATACAGGTATTGTAATTTCATCTGAATGAACCATTGGACGAATTGCTGAATAAAGATTTCGGTAACATAATTTATCTTTACTTGCTATAACCAGAAGTCCTTAGGAGACAAAAGTAGCAATCGTTTACATGTTTTTTTTTGCTCCCGCCACACCATATGAATGCCAAATCGTAGCTAGTTCCTTGTGCCTTCTGTACATTGGCGTAGATTTTCGACTCACGGTTTATAAACATTGTGCGGGGCCCATGGTTTATCTTGATCACCTAATTTATTCTTAAAGTATGCCAATTGTGCTCTGTTCACAAAGATACTAAAGTTGAATCTTTGAGTTGAGGCAGTAAACAACCACATATAGAGCTAAACGAGTCAGTGTAATTCACACATTTTCTTTTTCTAAAACAAATCTGAAAAAAACACAAAATTATTTTATTCACAATTGCTTTAAATATTTAGATGTGCATAAAGAGAAGTCTAAATACATAGACAAAATAAAATAAAAAAATATCAAACGCCTCCACTGACGTTCTCTTGATCGTAAGATAGCCTGCTACTATGAGTGGAACCAATATGGACCAGTCCATTAATAAAGAACTTGACGTGATAGAAAAAAACTATTGCTATTTTTAAACTCAGTGATCCAGAATTTCATAAGAAAAGATCTCAAACTTAAGTTGGCAGAAAAGTAGTTAAAATTTGTTGACCAATGTAATATGTACGTGAGTGCGGATATAACGCAAATGCCCATGTATCTACATTCATGTTATTAAGAAAACATGTAATTGTATCTTTGTGTGGTTGTCAGAAATTTAGACTGCATTTGGATGAGCGGCAGCACTATATTAAATAAGGATTTGAGATTGATTGGTATGAGTACATGTTAATACGTTGTTGAAGAATTGTGGCTGCCTTTTTTTCTCAAAGAAGTATATATTTAATGACTTTAGCGTGCCAGTCTGACACTACTACTTAGGAAGGGAAAAAATTCCTTTATTGGCTGAGTGGACTCTTTAATTACTATATTATGAAAGTACCCCAACGTTTAATCAGTTTTAAGGAAAGAGCCGGTCAACAGGTAAGGATCCAGTGAAATACCAGAAATTAACCAAAAATACATATCTATTTAATATATCAATTAACTCCAATATTTACACTAAATTCTATAAACTTAACATGGTTTTCAAGAATTGAATATTGGCCTACTCCTGACGCGAGTCCAGATCAAAGCAAAGTAAGCTCCACGTAAACAAACCAATTGACAGTTAGCTAATTTATGGAGATCTTTGAGTACAGCATTTAGCCACAAATTACGTTCCAGTAATCTAACTAAAAATATGACAAGAGTCACTAAATATTATCTCTCCTTTAATTAAATTGCGTACAACATTGAAATCCTACTTAATCAAAACAAATATATATAGTCATTCGTACTTACATGAACTTGAAAGGAATAGGGATGACAGATGTCGCTATATTAGATTTTTCACGAGTCTTCGAGTTGCAAAGGGCGGAGGGTGGTTGTCCCGGAGACGATAGAAAACAATGTATAATTCTTCTTATAACTTTATCTATCCGGTTATACGTCTAAAAGACGGAGAGCGAAGTTGTGCTCTCTGGCTCAAGGAGTACTCTTCTTGATAGCTCTTGAGTTCTTCTAGTATCCTTGACTACTTCGCAGGGTTACCAAACTGGGTTTTGGTATACGAGGTGATCCCGCAAGTACTTAAATGGAACTTACTTGGGGATTAATTCTTATTTTCTCAAAATTACTGAGATTGCAATTTGAGAGTCCCTCAAGGGTGAGCAGATCTTCTTTTGTCTTGCTGCCGAAATTCCTGTTTGGTATTGGTACTTAGGAATTGTGATCTAGCCAAACTTCTTGCTGAGTCTGTGAAGAATAAATGTGTAGGGCACCAAAAAGAAAAAAGACGAACTTCTAATTCTTAGAAGTCGAGTACGGAATTGGGCGAGGGAGTGATCACAATGATCTAGTCCTCTATCGTCTCCACCAGAATAATAATCTTTTTCTTTCCGTACAGGGCTTATTTATAGACCGGAGACCGCCCCACCTAAGGGACACGGGGTAATACCACTGAGGGGAGCGCGAGGGGTGACGGTGGGCGCACTCCGGAGACCAGGTCTGCTTCTCAATGAGAGTCATCAACAGCCATCACACTATTTCTCCTTGGTGTTTTTTTTAGCTGAGATCGCTCTTTGGGGCTCTGACCGTGGGCCTCCTGATCTGGTAGGTGATCGGATCTTTTGAGAGCTGCTTAATGGCCTTTTGCGGCTACCTGGGTATTGCAGCCCGACTAGACAACCCGCTCGGCTGAAAGATAAGAGCCCTTCGGCAGTTTGAATGTTAGTCAGACGACTAACGTTCTCACGCCCCTCATCTTCTGGTGCGTTTCTCTTGCTCTCTCCGAAGAGTGACTTTAATATATATGTCAGCTTGGCCCTCTGGGTTGCGTTATGTTATACATAATTCCGCTGCATACATTATAGCGACAGACAGAAATAAACAGGTTTGATCTACATCATTTGGTCTTTTATTCCAACCATCACACACATCCACAGTGAAAATCAACTAGCTTGCATGTTTAGATTCATTAATAATGTACCGTCTTCGGGTACAGAACAAATTACTAAAATCATCATTTTCTTGAAAATATTTGCTTAATTTTGATCAAATTTGCACAAAATATTATTCCAAACTTAGCACTGCAAGTGTCTAAGTATCTTTTTTAAAACAGATATAAATAAATATTGAGGAAATAATTGTGTCTTTGAAGATATAGTGTGGTAAAAACTTTAGAAGTATAAATGCAAACTCAATCAGAATCGAAAAAAATTGATCGAACAAAATATTAATATGAAGTAATCGTACCCTTGCTCTAAATAATTTCATCACATCTTCATGCGCAAAACTTCAAAAATTTGTTGCATTGTTGTCTGTGATTTTATTTGAGGCTTGTTCCACTCTTTCCCAATGATACTTAGCATTCCTTGATGTGTCAGAATCAACATTGTGAACTATAAAACAAAAATTCACGTACTTCCTATTTTCAAAGGGATTGTAACACATGCCCATCACTGTAAAGCTGGCACTTTCCTATTTAAGAGTCTTTCCCGTGAATGTGCGGTTCAGATTTTCACCTGTACGACGACGCCTTATACTCGTATGCTGCTTTCCATCGGATGGGAACGATTTAAATTTTATTTTGTCACTACAAAAAAAAACATTTTTCCTTACTTCCAAACCAAACCTAGCCGCTTAACGGTAGAGCATCTGACGGCAATCAGCAGACCCGGATTCGAGTCCCGGACAGAAATTAATTTTTTTTTCTCTGGCATTATTTGTATTCTCAGTAAGGATTGCCTTTATTGTGCCGTCCGTTTCTCTCGTTGATTTTTGTGTTCTTTCAATGTTTCTTTCTCTTACCTTTAGAGAACTTTTTCTTGTCTCATTGCTCAGTAGCGTAGAATTTCTTTTTCTCTTTTATATATTTATATATATAGGCAGATTTATGCATAAATCTGATTAACCTTTTTGCAAACGCAGTCAAATAAAACTTTGCATAATAAATCTTTCATGGTAATTTAAGCAGAATATGTGATTTCCTAGAACTTTCTAGTGAAAGTTTCGATCTCAAATTCAAGTTAAATTATGCATTATCCAACCTATTTACATATTTACAACATCCTCTCAGAATGGAAAAATTGGATAACAGTGAGTTTCAGCAGGCCAGAAAGACGTATAAAAAATTTCCCAAGTGAACAAAAATTCTAATGTGCGTCAGGTCAAACAATTCTATGCAAGGAAATAAGGATATTGCATAACTTAAACTAGGCCGAAAGTTGAAGGAGATGAAAGTATCACCTAATAATAGTCATTTTACTGTAGAGAAAGGTAAGTTTGCTGCCCTAAACGTGGTAGCAATTGAGTCTAGATTTAGCTGCATCTTGAGTCAATCTTTAGACATTAGTGTGAATAGATTCATTAATTAAATTAACCTTGATGGCTACACTTAAAATAAACATTTCTTGGTAAACTTGAGTTGCTCTATATTTAGATTATTAGGAGTACGTACATTGTGCAGGAATAGATTTAAAGAAAGCAATATGGATTTAATATTGGAAAATATAACTCTTCCGCCATAATAATTGCAGAAGCCATGTTTTGTGAAATGTTGCGTAATAGTTACTTCCTTAAAATGCCATTTTACAGTAACTACAAGCGTGCCAAGGAATCGTAGCAAAAAGAGTTTGCTTTGTTGCTACTGTTCTATATAATTTAATATAATCAATGGAACGAGGAAACCACAAAATTATATGACTAGTATAGAAGACACCCCTCAAATATGGGGAAAAATAGTGGTTATTTTTAGCAAAATTTGTTTTAACAGGGAAACGATCCAAGTCTACGGCTTTTTAAAGAAGCGATGGTTTGAATATTTTAAAACAAATGTCTAAAATGTTCATCACAATATATAGACTAACACCAAAGAAAATATGTAGAAAGATTTGAAATAGGGGTGAGTTGCAGATGTAGATACTGTAGGAAGGAAGTGAATCAAGGGGTTCTTTTGCCGACTCCTATAAGTTAACTAAAAAACAATGGCAGCAATATGTCAGGCCTCGGACTTTTTCTCGTCGGCCATTACCTTGCCGGTTTTACTTTGGTTAATGCATTTTATTCCAAATAATTTAATCGTGCTATTGAAGGGTAAACAACTAATCAACGTGGTCCGTTGTTGGTAGTAAGTCATTGCCCCAAAGGTATATTCTTTGTAATGATTAAACATTACTCTGGCAACTGACGCTAATCTCGATTTGTGGGCAATGAGTATACTTTGGTTGTGGCATGGTACATTAGACATTGTTCCTGCTCGCCGTCAATTATATTCCATCCATGCCTTTTTTGACGAACTGCACACTGTTAAAATAGTGTATTGTATCGTGGAATTCAAATATGAAGAATCCTACGTTACGATATTTTATAAACTTTGAGAAAAGCATTTTTATCAACTAATTCAGCAACTATTTATGTTGAAAAAACTGCAATCAAGAGAATAGAAAATCATTTTCCTGATTCGCATATCTTTGTTTGTTTTTTTTCACCGTAGTCAATGTTTCTGGGGAGACATCCAGTCTTGCGTCCTTAAAAATTGGTATAACAATAAAAGGTATTCTCTCTTAATTATAATCGTTCAGAGCCTTGTTAATCGTTTCAAATGATGACGTCTTTGACATGTTTATCGAATAGATGGTTTCTAAAGACAAGGAAAATTTTTATGTCTTAGAGGCCTTTTTGTTATATTTTGAGAGTACTTATTAGTTGCTGCGTGAAAAGAAAGGCGAAGCCGCCCCTAATTTCATATAGCAATGTGGAATGTAAGAGCAATAATCTTAGCCGTAATCTCTCGCACAAAAATTCTGTTTAATGTTTGCACCGAGCATTTCAACTATGACTAACAATCATCCATATGACTTAGCTCTTCTAATGGCACAATTGATGATTAGGAATTGGCAATGCAACAGTCTTTAGTTGGTACTTTGAAACGGGATAGCAAAAATGCAATTATTATTTGAAGAATAAAAAAAAATCCTCTTACGTCACTATTCCAATATAAATAGTTTGCAAAACAAAAAAAGGTTTACCAATAATTTTTAATTTTGTAGAGGCGGAATATATAAATTTCCTCCCCAAATTAAAAATCTTTAAATAAATGCTTTAAGCTAAATTTTAAATAAAGAGTTATAAATAAATGCATTTTATTCCAAAATAAAGTCCATACAAGAAAATAAAACGGTTGGCAACGAAATGGTCAGCCTGGGGCAAGTTTGGGCCCAGGCAACCAAACTAGCGAGCCTGATTATAACAACTGGAATTGCTGATAGAGTTCAGGCTGGTATGTTATTATTCATTCTATAGATATGGAAATTACCCACAGGAGAATGTATGATTCCGAGCGATTTTTTGTTTATTAAATAATTGCAATTAAGTTTAAGAAGACCATATTTAAGAAGCCGATTTAAGAAGGCAAATTATGGCGGATGGCCATTCCTTAACAGACCATATAACTATCCCCTATATTAATATATCTTCATCAAATTTACGCTCAATGTTACTAGAAATGTAACATTTTACTTAAACACACCTTCATACATTCAAAGAATTTTGTTAATTCTCAGTTGCAAGATGATTTGATTTTCTATTCAATTCATGTGTTTATTTATAAATCTGCAATAATTTGTAATCCTAAATTTTGCGTGTCCTCTGAATAAATGTTTTTATTTAATGAAAGAAATTCATTCCAATATTGGAATCTCGGGAATAAAAGGGATTCAGCAAGTTCATTCCCAATAATTCATCCTGAACATTTCTTAGGCAAATACACTTCGTCCCCAGTTCTTGGACAATGTACACCAGAAATTTATTAACTTCATTTGATTGATTACAATGATTAAAAATAGTGAAGGGCAAAAAAGAAAACTCATAATTTTAAATAATATTAATTTATTGAAAAAATATATTTAACTTTACTATTATTTTAGGTTAGCAGGAAAGAGCTTCTTCAATCAGCTTAGTTAGGGCGCAATAATTCGCTTTCTGATTCGGCTGAGTCATGAGGTTGCATAAGTTTCCCGCCTTAGTCCCTGACCCAATTCATATGCCAAATTCCTAAAAGAAATGGACAAAGGATTGAATTGGGAAACCCTTCCTGCCAACTGGAGTGAGAGACTAATCTGGGTCATATTTTCCGCTTACTTTGAGCTTTCTTTGCTATGATTGGTTGATGGTGAATTTTTGGCGATCACTCAGGAGCAACCAGCCTAAAATGGAATAAATGCAAAGGTATTCTCAAAGACTAGATTTCGGATTGATATCAAGTTTGCCGATTGTCCCTAAAAATATGTACATAAATGTTTATACGGACTTTTGAGACACCCAATGTATACCAAGGGGAACTAATGGATGAGTGATATATAAAAAAAAATTAAAACATAATTATCAAATGAAACGAATAAGTGAATTTAAAAATCATAAAAAATAATTAGAAAGAATTTTTAATGAATAGAACAGCAGAAGCAATTTTTAATCGTTGAAAATGAGAAAATATCTGACAACCACACAAAAAACAATAGTTAGGCACGCTCTTTTTTTGGATAATTTTGGTTTTTGTACATAATACTTATGTATGCGTTCATAGGGTAAACATTTTTAGAGATCAGGAGGAATTTCTCTGTTGTGAATTTATTTCTTTATTCAAATCAAAATCAGCAGAGAAAAAACAATTGAAGAATAAAGACATATTTAACTCCGCCACTCGAACTGTTGTCATCTGTGAGGCGTCAGACAGCTTTCCACCACTATATGTTTCTTCTTCACTAGGACTGTAATCCTAACCTTTTTATTTTGAAAATTATCAATTAACTTCACTCATCCTTTCATGTACTTTTCTAACAGCTGCCTTTGTACGTTCCTTTTGAGACAGTTAATTTTACTAATTTTAGGCATTTGCTCACAGCACAAGTGATGTCTCCAAAGCCTCTTCGTTTCAATCACTATTAATCACAACCTATATTTGAAGAGTTTTGCAACCTCTGTTTGAAGTAAGTAAGGTGGAAACTTTGATGAACCTGCTACTGTCCTTGGATCTAGAGATAAGAATAGACCTGGTGACACTAATGAGCCAGTTAAACTGGATGAATTTGATGATATAAATCGACCTGCAGCTGCTGTCGACTTGCTACTTCTCTAAATTTCCTACTTACGAGATACCGGCTTTTGAGCTTAGACTCTTCCATATCATCACTGTACTTATTTCCATTACCATAGTCATTGAATTCTTCAAGTTATTCAAACTCAAACTTGGCATTGGTTAAATTAACCTATATATTGATCTGGGTATACCAGAAACTATTGACTGCTTTTTATGATGCACGTCTCTATTTGAGATATTCTTTCATAAACTTCTCTACAATGTCGGAAGTGTCAATGTCACCAGTTGCCAGTGACTACCTCGCTTACTCAAACTAGCATGATTTTAAGGCACTTATGAATGCCGGATTAATTGGTTTAACACTGCTAACTTTATGTTATATGAGAAACAAATTATGCCAAGGCTTAAGATGTGGAAAAAATGGTCATATGGGATAATAATAAATACCGAATCAGATGGTGCTGTCTATTGAATTTGTTGGACCATTTAGGAAATAAGTGGGAGTAACTCACCTAGATAGATGAAATCTTCCTACAGATCTTCGAGGTGCTTCTTTGATTTCTCCTTCATCACTCTTTCTTTAGCAAAGCCTTTGGCATTTATATGAGCAATAAGGGTAAAAAGACTTTCCTTCTCTGCAGCAGTGAGGACACTTATCTCTCTTTTTGCTTTCAGTCCCACAATATCGGGCAGTTTGGTTAAATAATATTGGGTTGAGGAATAAGTTCTTGCGGTTTTATCAAATTTATTCATTACCATTAAAAATTTTAGAAACACTTTATTTTTAATTGAAAACAATATGCAATTTAATCAATAATATATTCTCCGTTGTTATTTACGACTTCTTTTCAACGTTTAACTAATTTTTTGATGCCTCTGCAATAAAAATATCTGGATTTTGACTCGAAGAATTCGTCTAACCAGGTTCTTAATTCCACTTCAGTATTGAACGAAACGCCGCGCAAATTGTTAGAGAGAGAAAGGAACAGCTAGAAATCCAATAGAACCAAGTCTGGAGAATATGGAGGATGCGGTAGGATTTCACAATTAAGCGTTTGGATGGCGTCAGTTGTCATATTGTCAATGTGAGGACGAGCATTGTCGTGTTGCAGAAGGACTCCATAACGTCGATGAGATCGCCTTTCACGAATAGCTTCGGCGAGTCGATACATTAGTTGAATGTAGAGTTCTGCATTGACAATCTCGGTGTTTGCAAGGAGTTCATAAAGAATGATGCCTTCACAACTCCACCACACACACAGCATCGTCTTTTGTGGATGAAGTCTTTGCTTTAATCGCGGAAGTGTTTTTTTATTGGGGCTAAGCCATTGTTTTCGATGGTTCATGTTGGCATAAACAAACACACACCACTTTTCGTCGCTAGTGATGATGCGGTGAAGAAATCTATCCTTATATCCACGAGTAGCCTTGCAACGAGCAAGCAAACCTGCGGCAATCATGGGGCATTGAAGTTTGTTGCTTTCGCTTAAAGCGTGCGGAGCCCATGCACCGAGTTTTTGAACTTTCCCTTTGAATGAAGATGATTCACCTTAGTTTCCTGATCACATGTCAATTGTACAGTCAATTCTTTAGTAATTTGACGAGGATTTTCATGAAGAAAGGCGTTCAATCGATCTTCATCCAACTTAATGGGGCGACCAGAACGTTCTTCGTCATTAAGATTGAAATGACCATTTTTGAAACGTGAAAAGCACCATTGAGCTGTCCTTTCTGATAAAGAATTTTCTCCGTACACAGCACAAATATCACACGACTTGCTTTGGCTGCGTTTGCATTGTTCCCGTCTCGATTGAAAATGAATAACAAGTATCGAAAATGCACCTTTCTTTAAACTTGACCATCCATTTTGAGGGTACAGAACCAAAATTAAATAAACACAACTTTTAAATAAACCGCAATAATTTATTACTTAACTTCAAGACGTAGCCTAAGCAAAAGCCTAATAGTCTACGCTGTTAAGAGACGTAGCCTAACATAACTTAAATATAACTTAAATCAACACAACATTTAAAAAAAAAACGCAAGAACTTATTCCTCAACCTAAAAGTTTTTATTGGCGGTAAAATTATGCTTGGTTTATTTATGTATCTTCAATATAATTCTAAACAGCTTAGTGCATCCTATTTGTTCAAAGCAAATTCTTGAGCAAGTAAAGTTTGTTCGTCTTATCTCACCTTTCCAAAGGTTATTGTGTCTCTTAAGAATGTTTCGATACACTCTCTGCAAGGCTTAGCTTCACTGAATGAATTCTTGATCAGACTTATCTTTGCCAGTTATTAGCCATTCGCCTTATTTCATTACGTGGTAGTTTCTAAAATTCTCTTTAGATTGATGCGCAATGTTCTACCTGTTGGGCGTTGATTTCTATAAGTAGATTAGGCTTTTTTCACAACAATTTTTGAAAAAATATTTGGATCATCACCACTAACACATTTCGCACCTTTTCTCGATTAAATACCTTTGTGCAATTTGAATAAATGATCAGCTTCTTTTTTACTTTTGTATCCGAACGGTCGGATAATTTAGAAATTAATATATCTCTTGTCTGCCATTTTCACTTTAATCCCTTTCTTTCTGGTACCAATTGCTTCCTTGTAAATGTTAACCTGATTATAAAGAATTTTGGTGATATGGAAAATCATAAATAAATGGTTTAAATATGTAACAACGATTTCTACAGTATTACCTTACGTCATTTTCTGATATTCCTTACACAAACTCTGAGATATTTCTTAAATAAGTAACTATGCTATTTTGACACGTTATTTTAAGCATAATAAATACAATAAAATTATATTTTATATTCATCAATACATATTCTATCAAAAGTTTATAATCTTACTTTCCAAAAACTTTTAATGAGAGAAATGTCTCTCATCCTTTTCAAAACATCAACACATTTGCACTCTGGGTGTCTTTATAGGAGCTAGATGTAATGTTTATTTCAGTTACCAAATTATGGCAGCACTTTTTATCTGAGTTCAGGCTTGCTTTAGATTACAAAAGCGTTTTAAATTCTCACCTTTTCGTCCTTTTTGGACCTCCTTATATACGCATAGCATTTTTATTTTCGCTTCCTAATTAATTGCTAGCTTGTCATTTACTTTCCTATTTTATTCAAAGGCTTTTTGGCTTGATTGTTTTTCACATTAGGTCTTGTAAGGAAGTGTGAAGAATCTCACACAATACATTACCAACAAAACATAAATACTTCTCAGAAATGAAACAGAGCTAGGTCTCTAAAGATCGAGTATTCGCACTTGTTGAGTAATATTCCTTCTGCTTCTGATACACGGAAAATTACTTAAGGTAGTTTAATTTAAAGGAATAACATTATGGGCATACGCATACCCGTTATTCCATTTATATACCTGAATATAAACCTAACTAATTAACTTTTGTAGATCTATAAAGGAAATGTAAAGGTTTTACAATATTTAAGTATTTAAAGTAATTTTCTAAGGCTGATGAGATCTGCGGAGTCGGAGCGCCCAAAACGAGCCTGCAGACACTTCTTGTGATAGATCTTTCATTCATTCACTAACCATCCTTACTTTGAAGGACATGACAGAGGCAACCCTTGTGGACACAACTAGATCTCAATCGGAGCTCCAGCAAAGAATATACTGGTTCATACATTACTACAAGACAGGCTCGTTCAAGAAAGTGCAGGACACTTTTGTGCATCAGTTCGAATTTGAAAAAGCCCCCTCCAAGAACAGAATTCATAACTAAGTACACCATTATGAAAAATATTGGACAGTGGAAATCCGCACTGCAGCCAGTGAAAACCGTCCAAGCCACTCAGTATGCCCTAGGAAGCCTAAAGCTGGGCTGGTTGAGAACGTGATAGAGTCAGTTCAGCAGAGCTCAAAACGCTTTGTGCGCAAGCGAAGCCAGTCCATCGGTATATTTAGTAAGACATACAAGAGAGTGCTAGTAATAGATATAAAGGCCTACCAATACAGAATACAGAAGAAAATGACCCGTACATCCTCAGAGAGGGAGCAGAGAAAGAATATGGTAGTTAATATACTGGAGAAGATTCAGGAGAACACAACTTTACTTAACCCCGTCTGGACCTCAGATGAAGTTCAGTTCTAGCTTAAAGCAAAGGTAAACTCGAAGGCAAATGTCTTCTGGGGGACATATAGTCCAAATGAGGTAGCAAAAAGCCCCTACACTCCCTTAATTGCACGGTATCGACTGCAATCTCAGTCAGAGGCATCATTGGACTATTTTTCTTCGAGGAATCTGGCGCGAAAGTGACAGACCCCAAAGAGTGGTATGTTGAGGTCCTCAAAACCCTAAAGTGAGAGCTGCAAACCCTGTTCCCGTCACATGTGTCGATTTTCTGGTTTCAGCAAGGTGAAGCAAGTTTTTGCACCTCAAACCTGTCCCGAGATTGGCTGAAAGATATCTTTGGTGGCCGTGTGACCAGTCTCAAGACTGATTTTGAGTGGGCACCTCACAGCCCAGACCTTAGCCCCCAAAATTAGTTTTTCTGAGGGCAAACTTAATGACAGTGTGCACGCAGAGAGACCCAGGCACATCATGTAACTCAATGAAGTCATCAGGGATGAGATCAGAGCCATTATTCGGTCAGTTTATAAGGACGTCATGAACAACTTTGTGCTGTACCTCAAGAAATGCACAGAGCTAAATGGAGATAATCTTGAACACGTGCTCTAGAATAAAGAATAAAAGTCCATAGACTCTCATGGTTTTGATATGATGTTTTTAAATACAATAAACTAGTTACCACTAAAGTTTCATTTAATTCTTATTGAAAATTAAGTAATGAAGCCTATCGAAATTCGGGACCCGTTTTGGGGTGGTCACCCTGTACAAGATTACGGTTGTAAACGACTCTTAAGGTAATTCTCTTGAATATGTTTGAATATAGTGCTTGTTTTTATTCAAACAGTTTTTTAGGGAATTTAGTTCTAAGTGCATCAATATATGTCTTTATTTCTTTCTCATAAGGGGACGGAAAGTAAAGGACGAATTTCTTATAAAAGAAAAATAATTGCGTTTCATATTTAAACGTTAAAGTGAATGGAAAAATTCTATTTGTCCTCACCTTGATGTTTACTTGGAGCATTAAAATTGATAAAACTTAATTATCTTATGTATATTGAACTATAACAGGGATGGCGAATCACTGACCCCCTGGTCACGAATTGACCCACCACCAACCTATCAGTGACACGCGAGAGGAAGAGGAAAATCCGGAAGATCATTTTTTTTCAAATGAGATATTTCTCAGCTAGTCCAACAATGTTTTGTTCAATTGCGGCGATAAACTGTTATAAAAACCAATTCAAATTAAATAATAATAAAATGTAATAGTTTATTTACCTATGTATGTTATCTGAATGTCTTTCTCTTTACAGTTATTCAATCGTCAATGTTTTGTGTGAGATTCATCTCATTTCTTTCTGATCATGATAACCTAGTTTGTAATCATTTTTGTGCATGTGTAATTTATGACCGATTATAGGATGCCCCATAAGTCCTAGGATACTCCACGTACAATTTTTAAATAAAAAAATAGCAAAGGAGTAGGTCTAGTAAGCCCGGCGATGCATGAGCGCCAGAGAGAAATATTCCGATGTGCTCAGTGATGAGCTGACACAACACAAATGAATTATAAATTTCAGTCACCATTTTATTAAGTTTATACTTTCATTAAAACAATAACCCATATACTAGTAACTTATACATATGCCTTCGAAGAATATACTCACATAATAGAAAGAAGAAGAAATTAATACAGATAGATTACTTACTTATTCTTTTCTGAAGCCATGGTACAACGTAAAAGATGGTACAACGAAAGTTTGTAAACAAATATAGTCAATTTATAATTTCGCACTTGATCTGAGATTCACGCGTCTACTCAGTATGGATTTCAAGAACGGATTGATTCATAAATGACTCAGTCTCGTAATTCGATTAGCTCTTTAGGTTCAGAATTGTTCAAGCATGTTTCGCGTGGCACGCACGCAAGGCTGGGCCTAAATGGGTTAATGAACCCATTTTTCATTTGGGAAGAGAATGTGTAACCTGAGCAAAAGGAGTCCTGAATGTTATATTTGGTGGCCTGAAGAAAAATGAAGAAAAAGAACAAAGAGCTAAATACCTAGAGAAAATAACGACGACAAACTTGTGTATTAACGATTCCTTCTGAATCATCACTACAAAATATTGTTGCATCATTCATGCATTATAATTTAGTTCTATATTTTTATTTTCAGTTTTACATTAACTGTTCGTTTTTCTAGGCGGTGAACATCATTTCCTATTTTTATAGTTAACATTTCTCTCTTGGTCAGATAAATCAGAACTTCTGCAACAGAACACAGATTATTTACAGGGTTGATCTCTTGTACCCATCCAACGCCAAACTTCTCTAATACTTTCGCAGTTAAAATTCTTTCATCCAACTTTATATTCAATAGTACTCTCTGAATGAAAATACTTCGAATGAGGCGAGTTGTCAATCATTCTTTGATTAAATTAGACCCCACTCCCACAATTGCACTAGGCAACCGCTCATGATTTCTCAAGAGAAGGGAAGATGCAGCAGGGAGAACAATGTTTCTTTTACATCCCTAGCAATTTGACTTCTTTCTGAACTTTATTTATGCAGCAGTTTCTTTGCTCTTATACGTTTTGCAGGACATATCGTTCTAGAAATTTGCACTTTAGTTTTAATTATTTATGCACAAACATTACAAACAAGCTATTGATACAATCTTGGTTTTGGATTTGATTCAAAACATATTTCAGATGATAAGGGTTGAGCATCCCGAAGAATCCATATAATATAATTTTTACACAAATTTACCGACAGCTAAACAGCCAGTAACAAGGTATATTTTTCCTGGAACATTGTATTCAAGGTTATTTAAATTCAGTATTTTGCTAAAGGAATTAGAATAAACCACTTTATTATATAAAATAAAAACGCGTGTTATTGTAATATTCTCTAAAGTGTATTATTATAATATCAAGGAATGACATACTATATTAAAAAATAATGTAGGATGCAATGTTAGAGAAAAATATAAAGTATGCTTGAGGTTGTTTAGCTGACAGTAAATTACTGTGTATATATTCTGAAAAGGGTCCAAGGTGGTCTCCTGGCAGAGTTAAGCTTTTTCATTTTATTTACAGCCATGCAGGTTCAGAATGGAACAAAATGTGTTCAAGAAGCGCTCATTGTGTGTTATCTGGTGTCCTAATGGATGTTAAAGGAGTGATAAATAGGTACGCAAGAAGCACAAAACAGTTCGTATGAATGGTTAACGATTGTTTAATGGAATGACTTTCCAGGTGTTAAGGGTGAGCATCTTTGTCTTGAAGTTTGAACTAAAGATTACAATGTGTAAAAGTTATATAACTGCAGATTCATGAAGCTGCGGCTGCTGTGGCTTGGAAGACATGTCATCTTTCGGATATTATATACCTTATTAAATTATAAAAAAGTTTGAAAAATAAATAGATACGTGTTTCTCATGCAGCATGGAGTCAATTAAACGTTAGTGCAGCATTAAATGAAAGTGTACAGAGACATACATGAAGTAAATAATCCCCCAAGGTTTGGGGGAAAAATTTATTCATTCCGATTACTTGCCATCTTTTCCGAGTTTATGATTGTAATATTTATAAGAGATTAGAAATCCAAATTTCAAAGATTTTTCAGATTTTTAAAGATGAAGGATTGTTGGCCCAAGTGAGCGTAGACTCTGCGGAAAATAAGTTCCTAGGAATTTTGAAATTTCACCCACCTTCTTTAACATAATTGCAGTTCAAATTAAACCAAAGCGTAAAAAAATCACTGGAATGGCAGGTATTTATTCTTTTGTCCTCTAAGATGAACCATTAAGAACCAGCCTATGTTAAAAACTGCTGAATTGAATGAAAGATTTCAAATCAACCCAATGCAGCAGCAAATTACCTGAACTATATTAGATATTATAATGGTGCTGCTAGAATGAAGCATTTTATAAGTATGACCAATATTAAGTAGATGAATAAGGGAGCTGAAGGAATGAGCAAAGAGCCTTTTAAATATTGTACCAGCA
The DNA here is from genome assembly GCA_963969495.1 of Ceratothoa steindachneri. Taxonomy (NCBI): domain Eukaryota; kingdom Metazoa; phylum Arthropoda; class Malacostraca; order Isopoda; family Cymothoidae; genus Ceratothoa; species Ceratothoa steindachneri. The sequence goes on along the minus strand of OZ018336.1, from coordinate 13,828,985 downwards.
AAGGTTTAAGACAGTATACGGTTATACATAGGTTTTGAGAGTAACCCCTCATTGGCTTATCATAAAGAGGTTACAGTCCCTGGTGGATTATAGTGCATTTTCTCTTATGTTGTGTGGAGAAATTTAGAAAGATGGCATATCAGAGATTTCAGAAATAAAACCTGCAGAGGGGAAGTCCACAAATGCTAGAGTCGGCGTAAGAAACTTTCCTTCCACCTCGAAAACTTTGGTGTGTGTGGCAGCGTCGGGTGGGGTATCGAAATTCTTTTGGATAACCCCGAACTCACAAAACGCCCCCTCAGATGCACGAGAGCCGTCATCTTGAGTCTTCGGGTGCCCGTGTTAGCACAGGAAGTTGTTGCCAGAGAGTGGACTTATGTTTTAGGGTACCACGGAGTAATTATGTATTTCCCAGGAAGACCACATCGTATGAGAAGGGGCACCATCGGTTCCATATTCACTTCGGGAGGAGAATATACCTGGACATTCGAGCTCTAACTTTCCCGAGATCCAGACTATAAATTCTCTAGACATGTAGCCTACCGTCATCGATACATAGTTGAAACCATTAACTCTACAGCAATGCGTGATAATTAGAGAGCGGGATACAGTGCTACCCAATAGGTTCGATAGTCGTTGTTCCAATACGTTCTACCGCCACTTTCCCATCAAGGAGGTTTCTTCCTGTCCAGATCTTCTGATCTGGAGTGGGTATCCTCGAAACGGTAATTTCGAGGTTTTCGTTTTTTGCTTTACCGGGCCCCTTCAAACGAGAAATTGTGAGACCAGAGTGTCAATACGGGAGTCATCCGGAGGCTATTCGAAGAAGATTTTAATCCCAAAACACATTCACCAATAGAAATATGAGAGTGGCAAATTTTCTGTTACTGGAAAATTGGACGTGTCACCTATTATGCAAAGAGTGAAGGCCACTCCTTTTAAGAAGAACAGATTCTTGAGTATAGGTCAAAAGGTGGTGAAGTGCAAATACTTTTACCAGATTTAGAATTTGAAAGGGAGCCTTTAACCAGTTAGAGGCATGGTGTTGTAACCCTTTCCCACCCTAACACCAAGGTTAGGCAAGTTTTCAATTATAAACATGTAATCTTATATTTTGGACTTGCAAGCACACACAAAACATAGAAATCCCTGTGTCCATAAATAAAGAAAATGAAAGATGGAGGGCTAAATCTCAAATCCAGCTACTCTTCTATCCTATATCGGAATTTCTGAGCTATTAGCGACTACAATACCGAGCGAGTTAAAGTTATATTTCAGCGCTTATGCGTCAACGTAAACCGCCTAGAAAATTATAAATAGACAATCACTCTCTAAGGGCTACTATTTACAACTGCGCAGTGAGAGACTCTTATGCGTCAGAGTAGCTCTCATAATAAATCGTATTCCTCGTCAACAAGGAATAGTTCTGAAGATCAGTCATGTGACATTCTCAGAAATGGGAAAAAAAACTTTTATTTGGACTGGCAGGCCACTAGGAGGTAAAGATCGCACAACATAAGCAGTAGATCCTTATCAACTAGGGAATGGCAGAGAGGAGTTAGTCAGGCTTTTAGGCGCTGATATTAGGTTAATGCGGTTATAAACGATCTTTTCATTACTCCTCCAAAACCTAGGACGCCTCAATCATGTTTTCTTGTAAAAAATTGCACGCAGAGGGACACCGTAAAACAGCTGCCTACAATTTCCCTGTCAAAGTGGTTAAGACAACGACGTAAGCAACAATTTAGTTTCCTATTGGGTTGTAGGTCAGGTGAATGTGACGCTTGTCCAGGTACCAAGTGTACCCTACAGCTAGTCAGACCTTAGAAAGTAAGTATGTATCAGAAAGGAAGGTGCTAAATTTAGGAAAAAAATTGGAAAGAATGGAAGAATTTGTATAAAACCGCAGATCCTAAAAACAGTGGGGCAAGATTGTTTCACTACTGTGGGCATTGAGCCGTATTTACAGTCTTTGTACTTATTATTAGTAAATACCTTACTTACTAAAAAATGTGCAAAATTAATTTCTCAACCATTCAATTTTAGTTTTCACCCAATTTAAAATCATATTCATTTGTTTTTACTCAAATTTGAGATTTTACAAATAACTTATGAGGAAAAAAACAGACAGTTTTTCATTGCATTGGAATAGCTAAGATCAGGGCAAACAGACTGTCACATGAATAGTCTTCACTAACCGGAAAAACCAAAAGTGCCGTACTTAAAGTGACACTCTTAAATATTTCCTTCACAAGACAATAATTTTCACCAAATCATGGACCGAGGGATGTTACGCAAGAGGACACCAGCCATGGAAGTTTCTTTCTCTGTCATCGCTCTGTCTAAATTCTAGCCAGTATCGTCTACCGTTTGATTCACAAAGTAGAACTCATATTTTCATTAGAATATGATATCCTCGAAAATTGAAGTTGAAATTATTGGAAAGAGTGCTCCCTCACACCGTCTTCAAGGAAATCTATCTCACCGTAGCCAAGAGATCCTAAGAGCCTTGCTTACACATCTCACCTAGTTCCAAATTTTGAAAAATTAACCTACTTATGGCAGATAAATGTATATTTTGTCACCGCTAAATGCACTCTCAGATCTCTTTCATGAAAACCTAAAAAAAGAGACATCGAGACACCTGAGGAACTAATGTAAGACTGGAGTTTCTTCGATACTCAGCTATTTAAATGATTTCCCTAACACACTCAAGAGGCATTGGACACCTTATTTTCTGGGAACCCAGAAGATAGAAAATCAATATTTATTCATGACTGGATGGAAGTAGATATAAATGTTTTAAAAGAAGCTTACGAATAACTTTCAGGAGATCTCCAATCTCATAAAACAGAGCAGTACCCACAGACACCGTTCTGTTATCTCAAAACCTCTTTCTTCTACCCTCATTAAAACTACGTCCTGGCATGATCAATAATATAGGGATCAGATTTAACGATGCTCCCATAAATATCGATTCTTGTCGGGAGATACTGAGACCGGATTGGGGTAAACAACATGCCCTCGAAATCAAATCAACTCTCTATTGGAACGGACATGACCCACTTAATAAGAATAGACTTAGAATTAATACTTGCTCGTGATCTCTTTAATTACCGCTACTCTCACTCATCTACAAAAAGAGGAGACTAGGATTGCTTATAAATCTGACACTATTTCTCGTATCAGGACGTTTGATCAACAAAATCTTGAGGTCTCTATTTGTACGCAAAGAATTTTATATGGAAATTAATCTTTACTTATGTCTAGAATGTAATTCTGAGTGTAGATTTCCTCTTTTCCAATGGTATTCCGCTCCATTTAATCGCGCATGGTAAATGATAACGAAACGAAAATTGATATAAGGACTATCATTAAAAGTTATATGTCTCCCTCAGTAGTGTATTCCCTTAGTGATACTTCCAAAATAAGCCAAATAATAACACAAAATGTGTGAATAATTCAAACCCACCCCAATTTCCTATATCCTATTTCCTATTGGAAATAGGATATAGGATATTAATCTGCCTGGATTTTATACTTCTCATTCGCGATCACCTCGTTCACTCAAATTATATGACATTAATCCCTCAACCATTAAACGCGAGTTTTCAACCCACGTCAAAATGATTAATTTATTTTTCTCAATGATTCATTTATATAAAATAAATCCTGTATTAAAAAAAAGAGTTTTTCAGCATTTTTTGTGGGACAGAAATGATCGTGGCAAAGAGACTATAACACGACGAGTCGTTTCTAGTGCGAATATCCCAATGCATATTGTGCAATAATTTATTAAAGTTGTATATTTCAAATATTAACCATCTATTTATGTTTTTCTAATATCGATGAAATAAGTTAAGAAGATAAATGGCTAGTATTTTATAAAGCTGAATAAAAAGAACTTTAGTTATCAGTTAAACCTCATAGTTTTGTATATCTAAGCAACTCTACCAGCCGAAGCTAAGAGTTGGAATTGGTAGCGATAATATAATCATCAGTCCTCTAGAAATCTTCGCATTCAACGGTAAATTACAGTACAACACACCAGTTTGTTACTGTGAAAATATACAGTAAGGTTATACAATTCTACAGGAATATATATAAGTGTGTAAGGGTACCTTTCCTACACTAAAAATGTAACGACTTACTGGATAAATATTTAAGGCTAGGAGAGGCCTTCGTTCAATTACGCATGTAACAGATTAGTTAATTGACTCTACCTTTTAGCATTCACTACCTCTTTTGCAATTATCATGGGTACATTCATCGTTCTCAATATGTTTTTAATTTAAAAAGGTTCTATTCTACTTGTTTTTTTCCATTAATTTGTAAGGGAAATGCTTCCATTATGAAACACGGAATAATGAGAAAACAGTTAAAACAAGATAAAAAAATCTTGTAACTTATATATTTGATCAAATTTTCGTACCCTGATTTACAGCCAAGTAATTTCCCATTACTCTCTTTTGCTCTTGTTAATTGTTCCAGTTTCCTGCATAGAGCCATGAAAACAGCATTAACGATTAACAGGTTTAAAGGAATGTAAAGAAGTTATAAAAATGAATTTTTTACCTTTGATCAAGGATTAACTTCTTGTTTTGATATGATATATTCCCAGCAAAAGAGAAATAAGAATACTGGGGAGGAGACTTTGAAACATCCCAGACCGCTTGTTATAGATGATGGGAAAGGATGTAGTTCCATAATTTAACTTGTTTCTTTCCTGCTTTTCTGCCCATATCCACTCTGATTTAAATGTGTTTTTTTATGTATTAGAATTTCTCAAATCTCAGATTATTGCGAAGTTGGAATATTATTATGAATAATTAAAGAACGAAAACCAAATGTGTAATTAATCATAAAAATTGGTCAATCTATCAATCATCATACACTTAATCAAAAGAAGCTAAGAATATATTTCATATTGTTTTGATAAACAAAGTAGAAAAGTGCGATCATCTATATAAAATGAGGGAAAGACTAAATTTGTTTCATGAAAAGTGTAGTACAATTAGACAGCGTGAAAATTCCTAAAGATAACCTAATTTTTCCCAAAGATGCCTAATCCTCCGAAGATAGTAATTTCCGTAATAAACGCATGTTTATTTCTCAGGTTTAAAGTCAACTGCAGCAGCATTTACCTTAAAACCGATCTCAACTTTAATCCTTTAAAGCGATTCGTGGGTCTTGGGTTCGATTCTGCCACAGATTTTAATTATGTAATTTATCTGAAATAAAGATAATTTTCTTATGAGAGAAAGATTATGATTACGTTCAGGATAAGGAAGGAATAGATTCGAAAATCCAATGAAGGACGGACAATCCTTGGCCGAAAGAAGTACTTTTTTCAGGTGCCAACTCTAATGAAATGATTTCCATTAACTACATCCCGAAGACTAGACCTAATCATATGAAAGCAATTTATTCCAAGTTTTAATACTCAATACAAAGACTTTATCCAGCGAATGTATTTAGTATAAACGGCTTTTGGGTTTGCATAATTCGCAGGAACATTTATTCCTAAGCAAGACATAAATGTTTGCCTAAACACAAATTTTATACGATGTTTGTCCATTGAATTAAAACACAACTTTAATAACGATTTATAAAATGAACAAAAGGCAAACATAATCCAATATATTTTGAGTGATTAGAGGAATATTTAACCTCTTACTTAATTTTCAACAATTAAATACAATGGCGTGAGATTTAATCTATTGGAAAAATGTGTAAAGTTAACACCATATAGTTTAAAGAGGATATGTTCCAAAGGTGGAAGTTGATCCGACGTCGAGCAATCGTAAACATTTACTCTAATTTTAATGCGATTTTAATCGTCTCATTATTTTACAGGTAATGTTAAGTAAAAGAAAAATAAATGTTGACATTTACTCTCAGCAATTGATAGATCATCTGAAGTTAAGAATTTAAAAGAAAGGTCATAAAATACTTAATTATAGATACGTCTACTTCACTAAACATGGTAATGCGACGGCTCATATAGCTAATCTTCAGCGGTATATCGCATTTCACATTATTACTTCAATCCACATACTGCTAGACATATTGCCAGCAGTTTTTTTCATTTTCATTTAACAGGAATTTTCGCTTCATGGCAAAAGGTTCCTATCTGCCGAAGAAAGACCATGTGGTTATGAGGCATGATATCAGTTAAGTGCTTTCAAGATGGCAAAAACAAAAACAGAACCCAAAACCGTAGACTGTAAAGTAAGAACAAGTTATGTAATTACCAATGTAACGAACTGGTGTTAAATAAGCACACCCTTGCTATTCTGGTAGAAGATTTAAAGATGAGAGAAGAAGTGTACACCTATATAAATTGTAAGAGAATAATTGCAAATAAATGCACTAAACTTTTAAAAAATATCACGAACTAAAATTTAAGGAAATATTTTTGAGTATTTGATTAATAATTTCATCTTAGTTTGGTTATGCCTTACGTTTTTTTTATCAAAAATATTTCTAATAATTTTTTTATAATATCAAAACACAAAATCGAAATGTGAATTTTTTAAAACCCAAAGAATTACGAATGGTGAAGTTCAGAAAGTTTATTTTTATATATCTTCTTCTATAGCTATATTTTAGCAACGTGATACTTTGAAGGGCGGAAAATTTAGTTTGGAGTTCCCTTTTAAAATTATTATAATTGGCGAAGTTCAGAAAATGTATAAAAATTTAACCATGGCTGCTTTTTTTTAGATTTTAAATTTTAATCTTAGTGGCGAAGCCATTGTCTGGTTGATTTATAAAGGTAATACAACGAAATTCGCTATAATTTTGATGCCTAAATGATTTCAATGATAGCTAACGCCTTCTTTCTCTTTTGTTTGGCATAAGAGAAGAAAGAAAATATTTTCCTTAAATGGTGTTTTCGAGAGTGGGAATTGAAAGCATAAGGAAAAAAACATTATAAAGACCTGATGAGCAGAAATATAAATTTTCACCTGGTTCGGGGGCGTTAGTTCCCTTTTAACTGCCAGCGTACGAGAACTAACAGTTAAAGTTTTAAATGTACTCTTCATGCCTTGTGTTCCAACTGTTGAATTTACCCTACCGATTTCATAGACCGATGATTTAAGTTTATATTAAACTAGTTAATCTTTTTCACCCTATTCGAATTACTTTGACCCCATAACTCTTGGTACCCGTATATATCATTATACCCACAATACTCATACCTCACAACTTTCAATTCATCTCATACGTTCGATGCTTTTAAAAAAAACTTCTTTTTCTTCTTATAATTACTTTACCTCTTCAAATACTCCGCGTAATCCTGAACTTTGCTCAAACTATCTTAGGTGCCTTTCTTCCAAACTTTTCTTCCAACACAAGAATTTCCTTAATCTGCCAAACCCATAATCCTCATATGACTCATTGAATTACGTATTTAATCTTTTATCCTTCTGAAAATTTTATTTGTGATACATTATGAATAATAGAAATACATGATTGATTGCACTAGTATGGAAAGGAAGATAATAGAGTAGGCCTTTCTGAGAGATTTTTCTTTCAAGCAATGTGAAAGATAGATAATATTTCTCAAATAAGTAAAAATATTGTTAGATTGTTTTCACACGTGAGGCGAATGTTCTGACATAAGGAATGCACCTTACTGAAGTCATCGCTAACCTTAACCAGCACACTCATGAATGAGACGCTTAGAATTCAATGCCACGAGTTATCGTGGGTTATAGAGCATTGTTTAGCCACTCGAGCCCTTGTTGGTTTAAAGAATAATTTATATAATTTGGGTATGTTTTATGGAAAATTTCAGGTGGATAATTCGTTTTGACGATTCAGATAAAGCAAATAATTAATTAGTCAGTTAGTTCTGTAGCGTGAACTGTAGTTTAGAACTGTGTTTCAGATATTTAGATGAAATTTGTTGTCATGTAAATTGAAAGGAAACAACTAATTTTCAGAATACTATCGACAACAATACTCCAGCTGGTAATGTAACTGAATATATAAAAATAGGAAATGCAAGAAACTAGGTGAAATGCATAAAACAAGATATAATATTGTGAATAAAATGATTGTTTCAAAATCTAGAAAGGTGCTCTTTAATAAAAACAGAGCATGCACTTCCTTTAACCCTTCAAAATGAATTAATTCGTTAAAAACTCTCTAGTAGAAAGTGCATCAAAACCATGGTGTGGGAAGAAAAACCCCCTAAACTATTGATTACGGCTATATCTTTTGCTTAAGAAGGTAACACTCTTATCAGCGCCAGCTTGCTTCGTATCATGTAGAGATTGAGACAATTCAGATAATGTTTCATTCAAAGAATAATCATAGAAATTATATACTCTATATAACATAGAAATAACTAATTTAAGGCGATACCATAAATTTAGTTTTACCATTAAAATAAGAAACTCAATAGTAGAAAAGTTTCCCTCCTTGAGTTTCGGTTGTGGTTCAGCCACAGAAGACCAGACTAGTGTACAATGCTTGGATAAGAAAGTAAATAATTTGTGTTTCATAATAGATTCATCACCAAAGACTTCTTAACACTTTTGCATAAGATCAAATTTTGTGAGTTTTTCGCTGCATCATTTCGAATAGTTTTATCAAATATTAGTGTATTATCAAAGATTTCCCACCCAATTTTGAACGAGATACAAGTGTCCTGGACCTGCAAATGATCAAGCTTTGATTTTTTAGGTGGTATTTTACTTAAAGCCACACAATATAAACTAATTATTATTTTTTTCTAATAAAATCTCTCTAGAGTATCATAAAATCTTACAGTTAGAAAAATTATTCTGCCAACCAATGTGCCAACAGTAATTTTCGCATTAGGCTTGTTGTCTAATCATAGCCATATATCACTGCTATTAAAAATAAATAGCAATGATCACAGGAAAATACCCTTGGGGACACCATTCATGCCATTTCTAATATAATCATGCTATCCATCAACCACTTTTTCGTTGAGTACTGCTAATTTAAAATTTTATAGAAATATAAAGAAATGATCCTCTATGGTTAATACCTTTATTTTAAAAATAAAAGCTAATTATTTGCCTTATCGTATACTCCACTAAACTGTAGAACGAGAGCTTCCGACAGAACTGAAGGAATAGTCCAAAGTGCAGAGCAATGAGAACGAGCCGTTAAGAACGTAAATTCTTAGTCAATAAACAGCCTTGAAGGATACGCAGGCAGGATACGAGAGTAATCTTTCCTTGTAGGGACTATTAGGGATTGACTTAGGTACTAGAAAACGATGGGCCTCCGTCAGCTTACCTTTAGGTGAGAATAACAAGCTAAACTTGCTGTATCATGGAGGAATCTAAATTAGGTGAAGCTGTTTAAACAAAAAATAGTTGGGTTGATGTAAATAATTCTACGTGTAAAGAAGCAAACAGCGGGTCTTCGTCTTGTCAGAGTAAGAAACAGCAAGTATAGAGGGATGGTGAAGAAAGTTAGGGAGAAGCGAATATAAAATAAATGGTAAAGAGCAGATCAAAATAACATTATGAATTTCTAATACAGTTAGACGTAACAGGCACTGGTGACCTGTTACAGCAGTGCAACAGGTTCTCACTATATAAGGATATACTGGCTACCTCGTCAATCATTGCAGCCTAGGAGGAAAAATGTTCAACATCCACCTCTCACTCAACCCCCCAAAAATTTGCTACCACGACTACAGCTAAAACTTAGGCTCATGACAAAACTTTGTAAAAGCTATGGACAAATCTGATCCGGGCTTCAAGTATTTAATAGCAAAATTCCCCTCACGAAGATACGCTAAGATAAAAGAGGAAAATTTTTTGGTCTTTAAATTCGAGAGCTTCTTAAAGATGGTGACTTGGAATCAGCCTTTTACAGGAACGAAAGGGCTGCTTCGAAAGGATTTCAAGTTGATAGCAAAGCGAATTCCCGGAGACAGAAGGGAAGAAGACTATGACGAATGAGTGGAAAACCTCATCAAGGCCAACAAGAAAAGGGGATATAACGTCACCTAAAATCCACTTTTTGGACTCACATTTAAACCCTTTTCATGCAAACTGTGAAGCAGTTAATGACGAAGATGGTGAAAGGTTTCACCAAGATATTTCAACCATAGAAAAGCGATTACAGGGCAAATGAAGCACAACAATGCTTGCAGATTCTTGCTGGACATTGGCAAGAGCCCATCATAATCTACCAGAAAAAGGCAGAAAGTGGATATGGATTAGAGTTTAAAGCAAAATGACTTATATCTTTAAACCTATAGAGAATAAGCTTTTTATGGTGATATTTGGATTCAATGCAAAAAATTCAGAAGAATTAATAAATATCATTTAAAAGCAGACACCTTTTCAAAATTTGTTGACCGAGGTAATCCAAACCGAATAAGTTGTATAATATAAATTTAAAGGAGTTGTTTTCTTTAGGTTTTTGCTTCATTCTTGGGTAAGAGCCTAAGTGATGATTCTCATGGGTCGATTTAGGTAAAGTATAGATGTTTTTGAAGAAATGTTAAAGTGGATTTTTTCTAATATGTGGGGTCTAAGGTCTACGAAAACCTTTGCAAAGCCTTTAACCTATTTTAAATCCCCTAGTTTTTCAATTACCACATGATTGTGAGCATTGCCGAGGGTGAATCATTCAAAATCAATAATGAAATAATGACAGTCATCTTAAAAGGGTTTATTTATATGCCTTCGGAGAATATTTTTTTTGCACATTTTACCAGTCTTATCTGGTAATGATGGTTTGTATGTAAGGTTGGCTTTTCGGTCATCGTTTGAAGATAGTGGTTATTGAGAGATAGGTCTCGGACATCGAGAGGTCACGACGTTCTTGGAACTATTTAATTTGATGTAAGCCTAGTGCTCCGAGAAGTTCTTCCTGAAGGTTGAAGGTGATCTTACTATTTCCCAAATGAGTACCTGGACTGGTGGTGTTGGGTTATCAAGTGATTTTAGGAACTCAAATCGGGTTCTTTTGATGCGCAAACTATAATTACTCTATACGAATCCATCATGTTCTTTTATTCTTTTGGGTAAAACAATTTTCTAAACTATGGACAAAGCCTACTCATAAATAAACGCACATTTTTAGTCATGTCTGATACCCCAAAGGGGGTGTCAGATGTGGTATTGACAAATATGCTGTGAATGACATTTGGATTATTGCATACTTTACCAACCACAATATCACCGGTCTAGATCTTTTATTTATATTTATATGCTCCACAAATTTTCATGTCCTCCATCTTCAACATCTTCTTTACAACAAACTATCTAGCAGAAATAGCATCGTTAGTTTCAACTTCATAATGTTAAAAAAGAATAATAATCTTTCTCTGTAACATCTAAAATTACTTCAGTTGGGATATTGGAATAGGTTTGAATGAGATCAGAACTAAGAACCCTGGGCAAATATTTTCATAATTCATTGATTCATTCGCGGAAGTTTCGACATAGTTTTGATTCTTTCAGAATTAACGAAATGGCGCATGAAATATATTATTTCTTAAGAGCACTTTAAAACCATTGATTGCATCGCTCTTACTGCTATGAATCGATTTAATAAATAATTGAAAACAGCCACGCACTATTCTGCATATACGAAAATTGATAGGAATTTTGATTTCTTTTCCGCTTTCTTTCGAATAATTACTCATCGCTAGGAGCCTATAAATGCCATTATAATAAAAATGCTCCCATCTTTGATCAAAGGATATACATATTATCAAATTATTGACATTATCACATAAGACCTGGTAAAATTTCTCATTTAAATTACATGAATGTTAAGTGTAATTTTTTCCTTGACCTATATAGTAGTTCAGGGCTGAAGAAAAAGCAAATTTTCAAACTTGTTAAGTGAATGTGTATTTAATGACAGATAATTAACGGCTCCCTTTTGGGGTGTAGTGAATCCTGGGTACTTTATTACTCCTTTTTTTGAGTAAGTAAATTATATCGTTTAGAGGCAATATCTGGCCGACCTCAATCACCGACAATCAACTTAAATGGAAAGAGGATGGGAGAAGTGACAAAGAAATTCAGAAGACTGATGGACATTTTATTAATACCATAGTAAATTTATAGTGGCTACTTTTGTCTCTGGTAATTTTTAATTAACACCATATGCTCAACTATATCTGGAAAGAGAACGGGTTATTTCCTCAATAGATTAGGGAAAGAGGCGTTCATTCTTATTTACACGCATGACCTAAATATCTATTCTTTTATCTTTTCTTCTATTGACCTATCTACGGACTTATACCTCCGCATAATTCAACAATTTCTATGCGAAAGATTGGTCAGAGAATTTATCAGGCACCATTTTTGCTACGAAATACTAAGGTTGAGTGACTTTTCTCTCTTGTCTCAACTTTATCTCCTCTCGTAATACACAAGAAAAACATAGAAACCCATCAACATAAATTTAACGTTATTCGTTCAAGTGGCGATCTGCAGTGCGTAAATCGGACCGTTTATCCTCATGCGAAAAATGGATGAACTTCCTCTTCAATTTGAAAAGCAAGAGTTTTGAGATAGACTTTAAATTCTGTAAAATGTTCTCTAATTCAAACTTTTTTTGAACCACACAAGACAAGAAGTAGAAAAGAAAATTGTATACCAAGAAAATGGAAGGAAGTATCACTTTCTTCATTTGATATTTTAACTTACTTTGAATTAGGAAATAAGATTACAAAGAGTAGAAGTAATTTTATGAAGTGCATATAGGTTATCTTTTGCATAACAATATGTTAAACGTAAAAAAATGTACAACTTAAGAAAAATTCAGATAAAAGTACAAACACACGTAGATTAATCTGAATGATTTATTAATTTATTTATTTTTTTTTAACGAGCTCATCTGGCCACTGCCTACTTGGGCATTAGTCGCCGTATTAAAAAAAGGCCTAGTATTAGGCTACTTTAAAATAAAAAAAAACAAAAATAAAAATAACCCCCCCCCCCCAAAAAAAAAAAAAAAGGGAAAAGGAAGCGAGCAGTATGCCAGCTCCTGCGGCGCAGGAACGTGCCACCTATAGGAAAAAAAAAACAAAAGCCAAAGAATCAAAACAAAACCGAAAAGAGCCTGCTTAAATAATAGGGAGAAGGCCAGCCTCTCGTAAAAGTCAACAAGTCCACCAGTCAATGTGCACACACTCGTCCCGAGAACACGGGACAGGCGATAGCGACCCGCACATCCCGTTACTGGGACAGGTAACGTGCGCGAAGATCACCCAGACTGGGACATTTGACAAGAATGTGATGGACAGTCTGGAGACGCCGCAGCCGTCACAATAGGATGCAGGTGAGCGCTACAGCATATAGCAGTGCGTCACACGAGTGTGTTCGATTTGGAGACGAGAGGAAGCGACCTGAAGCTGCAATGGCACGCAACTTTAAGTTCCCTTAGACCGTCTCCCATCTTCTTTGCCAAGCAGTCTGAAGAGCTGCCCGCATTCCTGCCATGTAGTTGGTGTAAGGAAGAGCAAAACGCTGATCCCCTCACAAAGTCCTCGCGGATTCTTTGAAGCCCTCATTGGCGCGCTCATTTCCTGCAATTCCTACATGTCCAGGAACCCAGCAGAAGATAAACTCAACATCCGCCCGGCTCACCAAAACCGTGGCGTCACGGATATCGCGAACCATGGGATGCGGAGATTCCAATGCCCCGAGATCAGTTAGGGCGCTTTGTGAGTCGCTATAGATCACAATCCGGTCTCCGAACCGGGCACGTCGCGTGATCTCCCGTAAGGAGTGGTGTATTGCCACCAGCTCGGCCGTGAAGACAGACGTAGCGCCTGGCTGAGCCCCACTGACTTCAAACAAAAAGGGATATGGCGTGGAAGCCGACACCCTCTATGGACTTGAAGCCATCCATATACACTAGCACGGTTCCAGCGTGACACGAGGTTTGCTCCAAAAAGGTCAAACGCAATACTCCTGGCGCTGTACAAGCTTTGGTAGCAGAAGCGTGGCGACAAATAGCCAAATGTGCTACCATCCAAGTTGGCATCCTGGGCAGAACCAGAGGCTCTACCGACCTCAGAGCTATACCTAGCTCTCAAAGGAGTTTTCTGGCCCTAAACGCAAAGGGCTTATGGTATGACTGGCGTCTATGTCGGCATAGGCCCCGGCGAGATAAGCTGCGGATGCAGTGAAAGCTGTTAGCGACCTAGTGATGCGCGTGGCTTTCGCGTACAGGCGAGTGATGCACTGCACGCGGCGTAGAGCGATTGGCATCTCCTCAGCATCAACCAACATGCTCTTAATGGTGGACGTGCGGAATACACTAGTCGCAAGGCGAAGGCCGTTTTGGTGGATCGAGTCCACCTTCTGCAATAAACGCTCCGCTGCGCTTTCATAAAACTCGCATCCGTAGTCGAGCTTGGAACGAACAAAGGATCGATAAAAAAGTAGGCCAGTAGCCCTATCAGCGCCCCAAGTGCTGAACGTCACGGAATAAAGAATATCAATGGCACGGGTACAAGAGACCCTGGGGCAGCGAATATGAGCCTCTCCGGTGAGGCGTCGTTCGAATAGAAGACCAAAGAAACGGTGTGATTCAACCACATCCAGGCGCACCCCATTAAGAAACAAATCTGTGTCGGGGTGGAGCCGTGAATAGCGGCAAAAGGGCACCACCTTAGTATTTTCAAAAGAAAACCAAAATCTGTGCGCTTTCGCATAGCGAGAGACGCAGTTTAATGCGTGTTGGAGGCGACGCTCCAGAGCTGGCATCTAGGCTGCGCCAAACGAGATCGAAAGGTCGTCCACGTACAGCGTAGCGAGAACATCTTCTGGCAGCACCGAGTTGATGCCGTTGATGCTCAGGGCAAAGAGTGTGACACTGAGGACACTTTTCTGCAGGACACCCTCTTTCTCCTCCTTGAAAGCCGGAGAAGGCTCACCCACCCGTACGCGGAATCAATGATCTCAGAAAAATTCAAATATAAACATTGGTTGGCGTCCCCTTGCCGCCATCGTGTGGATAGTATCCATTATACCATATCGCCCTACGGTATCATAGGCCTTCTTCAGATCTAAAAATACCGTGGCGTAGTGATGTCTACGAAGGAAAGCCTTGCAGACGGCATTTTCCAGTCGGAGCAGAGCATCCGAATTGTAGTAGAACTTGCAGAAGTCGCACTTTGCAGAAGACAGATGGCATCCGCTGTCCTTTAAAAAGGCTAATCTAACATTTACCAATTTCCCCATCAACTTGCACACGCAAGAGTTTAGAGAGATTGGTCGGAAACCGGCCCGATTAGAGTGATCCCTCCCCAGTTTGCGAAAGGCGAGCACAGTAGCGATTTGCCAGGAATCTGGAAGAAGACCTTCCGCCCAGATCTTGTTGAACAAATCCAACAAAAAGGCCATGCCTCGCTCACCCAGGTGTCGAAGCATGGCGTACGGGACCTTGTCCGAACCATGGGCAGTGTCCGCACACGAAGCAAGAGCGGAGCGCAACTCACTCACAGTAACCCTGTCGTTGAAGGGTTCTCCGCCTCTGGAGGTAAAGTACACCCGGCGGCCTTCCACGACATCACGACGTGTATTGAATGCTGGCGAAGCAGCATCCCTGATAGAGAATGCGGAAAAAGCGGTTGCTAAGGATTTAGCCACAGGCGCGAGGTCCGTGATTGCGCCGCCATTCTTGAGAAGGGTCCTGCGAGAACTTGCCCCGAATCCTTTTGACTCGCTTCCACACCTCTGGTAAAGGAGTCTTCCCGTTAAGTGAAGACACGTATCCCTGCCAAAAAGAGCGGCGGGCGTGCTTCGGAATAAACCGGAAGCTAGCCCCAGCCCGACGAAATTCAGCGACAGAAAAATCGTTTGGGCGGCGCTTATAGCGCATGTAGGCATACGTCCTAGGAATAGTAGTCAGGCCCACGGCGATGAGGTTGCAGGAGAAAAACTCAACGGCCTCATCTACCGACCTAAACTCCTCGACTGAGATAGAGAATTCAGTCATTGCCTGAAATGCAGGCCAGCGTGCCAGCGCCAAGCACCACTGAGGTGGGCTCTCAGGCGGCAGGTGCCCTGAAGATGATATTTGAATGGAAAAGTGATCACTACATGGAGGTCATCGACCACCCCCCATTCAAAATCAGGCTATGCATCCAAAGAGCAAAAAGATAGGTCAAGGCCAAAAAATTAAGCGGTTCTCGGACAGTGATGCGTAAACTCATCTACGTTTAGGACACCCATCTCAAGCTTTTTGATAAGATCGGCAAGGACTTGTCTCCCGAGATTTATTGAGTAATCTGCCGAAAGAGGATGCCTGCCGTTCAGATCTACAAGCAAGAGAAAGGGCCTCGGTAACCGTGCCCTGACATGGCGGAAGTCCCTCGCGTCGAAGTCAGCTGACGGTGGAATGTACGCAGGAATGATACTTTTCCTCCTATCCATGTGCAGCTGCACAGCCACTGCCTGATAGGATGTATCTAAAGATAAAGGAAGAAAGGAGAGTACATACCGGGTGTAAACCGCGTATGCCCAGCCCGGCCATCCCGTGGTGGTCATGTCGCAAGACCCTTATACCCTTGGAGTGAGGTCAGGGTGCACGAGCCTTGCATGGCCTCCTGCAAAAAGATAGCTAACGGGGAACGGGACGAGACAAGCATCCGCAGCTTCTCCCAGTTGGCCCGGAGTCCACGGCAATTCCATTTAAGGAATATGGCCTCAAGTCCTAGCTCGGAGGAGACGCGACGGCCCTCTTCGAACAGAAGACCCTCACGGGAATGGACGTACGCTTCACCGAGGCAGAACACTGGGTGCTGTTGGCCGGACAAAGCGCTGAAGGCGCTGTCGCTTTTAAAGACACTATTAGGGGAGGTTTGGGCGCGATGCGAGTCTTTTACTCCCTCCGTCTCGAAACCTTATGCGGGCGTTGCGGCTTTGGAGGCGGGTTCCCTCTTTTTGAGAAACCACCGTCTCCGAGCCACTCGCACCACCTCTAGGCGTGGAAGAAGGAGCCGAAGCTTCTTTGTTACTGTTCTCCTTTCGGGATACAGCTTTAGGAACCTCGGAAGATGGCCAGGCGACCAGCTTCATGGTTGTTGCCCCCTGTGAGTCTAACGACTCGCTGGAGGCGCGTGGCTGTTTCGCCCTTCAAAAAACGGTCACGCTGGGGAAGGAGGGGGGAGCCCTGGTTTTAGCCCTGATTTAGAATTATCGTGTGCTGCCTTGGAGCAATTTACACAGACTTCAGGTGAGCTCCACTTTGCACTACTACAAGATCGATTCGTATGGCCGAAGCCGTGACAGTAATAGCACCGCCACGGCAGTGTCGCGAATGCCTTCACGCGGAAGCGGTATCAACTAGCACGCACCGACTCATGGAGCTCTTCACAGTCGAACGTGATGAAGAGTGTAGGGGTGGATCTCTAAGCTTCTCGCTGTTTTTTTTATCACACGTTCGACCTTAACCGCCCCATGATCAGCCAGCTCTAAGGTGATGTCCTCAATGGAGTAGTCAACGAGTTGCCTCGCATAAACTACTCCTTTCACAAAGTTAATGGTAAAGTGTGGCGTCAAAATCACCAGAGTGACATGAAGTGTCCGAAGAGCACTTATCTTTGCCGCCTCGGCGGAATTCACCACATTCGCCAGAAGGCTCCCGCCTGAAGAACGGGCCACCTACGGCTCTCTACGAATTGCACTAGCTAATGCTCTCATCTGTTGAATCATGTTGCCCTTGGCCAACATGCTGCCATCAGTGGAGCGTATAACGAGGAAGCGATTGAAGCCAGTGGGCTCAAAATAGCCAGGCATCCTCTGAATGAGAGGCCCCGACGTTTTTGAGGTTCCTCCCTGTGCACTTTTTTGGACTTCGTCCGGTCTCTGGACCCGTTGGAGCAAAGCGGCCGGATGTGCCGATCTTGGCTTGCTCACCTTCTAAGTGGCAGCAGACCCATCCGTCCCAGCAGCTCCTGCGGATGGAGAGGAGCCCCGAGTCTTTTTAGTTTTTTTTCTGCTTTTTAGAAGAGAAGGGCAGGGAAGGAAGCTGCTTCTCACTTCCGCCGGAAGGAGCCCCCAGGCCAGATGGACCGGGCTCAGCTAGGTCCTTGTCCGAAATGGAGAAGGTCTTGGTGGTCGCATGGGCACTGGTCAGAGGAGATCCCTCCCCTCTTTGTATTGCCTCGAAAGGCCCAGCCGTTTGAGGAGGGCCTTGCATAGGGGCAAATTCGGGTTCGGTGCTTGGCGCCAAGCCCGGATTCTCCCCATGGAAGGCCTTACCGTCTCAGGCTAGGTTTCCTTAAAGACCGTGTCTCTCACAGGAGGGGCCTCCAGTTGGCCATCCCCTCCCTGGACATCGCAGGTCCTTTTGGCAGCGTCACTAGTCTTGTTTGGGGAGGCACAGGCCTTGACCCCGGCAAGGTTTAAAATTCTTGACAGCAGGTCTTTTTACGGAAGCGACCAAAGGGGCCTGGCTTTGCTCTTCCCCCTAATGGGGATTTCCCTACCGAGCCGCTTCGATGTAGAGCGGCTGGTTAAGGGCTGCCTGCTGGCTTTCTTGGCAGTCTCCTTGAAAAAAAAACAGAGGGGACTGCCGCTGGAAAGAGGGAGTTGCCCGAAAGCACCTCCAGAGAAGGGGTATAGGGGGAGTCCCCTACACCCGTAGGCGAATGAGAGGAGTGAGTCTCCTCTCTAGTTAGAGAGATATGGAGGGTCCCCTGCGCAAGCACAGTGGGGGGGACCTCCATTTTTTCGGTGGAGCTGCCCGAGGGCGGCTCCGTTGATGTTACAGGGGAAGTTAGGGGTTGGGTTTTTTTTATATTCATCATTGGGCATGGTCACCCTATTCGTATCACGGGACGCAATCGCGCATCACCTCTCGCAGTTGTTCGCAATGCAACAGGTGCTTACAGGCCCGGCAGAGCCAGGCGCCGCCATTTGGGACCACCCCTCCCGCCTAGTGGCCTGGCAGTCCATCGGCATGGCGGCTCCACCTTGGACACGGCGTAAAAAAAGATAGATTTGTGAAGAGGAGAGGAAAAGGGATGTGAGGAAGTTATGGGTGGGGATAAAGCATGTTGTTATAAACCAGCCACCCCCGGGCAGAGGTCAGAGGTTAGGGAACATTGTCCTTTCCCCCCTCAGCCCCGAGCCAGGACGGTTAGCTTAGAAGAAGTTCAGCATCTAGCCTGTGAAATTAGAGGCTGACCAGAGAAAGTTGTGGGAGAGGTTGTATGAAAAGCAAGGAAAAAAGTGTTTTAAAGGAAGGAGAAGAGGCTAAGCTGGGGTTGGACGGGGTGCTGGGTCCCGTCAGCACGGCGACCAGGATGTCAAATAGCCGCGCCCCTCACGGTATGGTGATTGGGGAGCCTTTTTAAAATCTATATGTTAGGAATTGTGACTACCCACTTAGACATCTGCCTCTTCCAAGCACTCCTTAAAAGTTGCACAACGTTTATCCTTAATGAAGGCACGAATTTTAGTAGCCACAACAGCTAAAAGCTGATCCCTAAGGAAAAGGTCCAGAAGGGATCGTAGACCTGGGGAATCTTGCACGCGTCCAGCCAACACTAAGGGTGTCTTTGGAAGATGTACCCGTGTTGTCGAAATTTTTGGCCAGGGTGGATCCTTTCCTGGCGGAATCGGGATCGGTAGAATTTGTAATTCATATGAACTGCGGCTCACAATTCGGACTTTAACGTGGAATAGTCCAAAGATGCTTTCGGGGCAAGGGAGACGAAGATATCTCTTAACTGGGTATTTAGGAGGGGAAGTAGGTGAGCGAAGCTATCATTTTCGAGATCATATCTATTGATCTGAAAGATTCTTTCAAAATGAGTCAAAAATGCCCCAAAGTCCTCTCTATCATTAAAAGCGGGAAGTTTGACTAAAGGAGTTTGGGGAATTTCAGCCTGGGAACCGATGTACTGAGAATCCATTTGATTTCGGCTCATTTCCGGCTCATGCTGCCTAATTAGTTCACGTTCTTCCATCTCCATTTTGTTCTTCTCCATCTCTATTTTCATTTACAGTTTGTTCTCCATCTTCGTTTTCAGTTTGTTTTCCTTTATTTCCATCTCCATTTTTAGTTTTTCTCCTCGATCTCCATCTTCAGTTTGTTTAACTCCATCTCCATTTTGTCCTTCTCCATTTCCATCTTGTTCTTCTCGATCTCAATTTCTCTTCGCTCTGCCCGTTTCTCCCTCTCTTCTTCTTGTACGTAATTTAGCAGGTCTTTGCCTGAAAGACCTAATATTTCACCCTGAGTCTTGAATTTTTCGAAGGATGACATTTTTACGCAGTTAGCTGAGTAAACACTGACACGCGAACGAGCTAGGATACTACCCACGCGAAACGAATACTTGAATATTCGTAAAGAACTTGTTCACAAAAAAAATTAGGATACAGCTACCTACCTCTGCTGTTTCCAAGCAGGAAAAAAAATTTTAATGGTCCTACCGGAATTAGGCCACCAAAGACCTTGGCTCATTTGGATTAATAACTTGGAGAGTCTCCAAAATTCGAACACAATAAAAAAAAATTAATTACATGGAGTCCAACACAAAATCTAAATAGATTAACGTTCCACTGCTCTTCAATTTACTTGAACTTGCCTTCTGCCAGTACAATACAAAAATTAAAATAAAAGGGATAAACGTGAATAACAAGTTAACTTCTACTGTCGAAATTAAAGTGACACGGGTTCGTGAAAACCCAAAACACACTTGACACCAAAATTATATAATATGTATATTAATAAATATATATGTGATGGTATGACATTACATTATATAAATACCATATCATATCTATGGGGTAAGGACCAATAACTTAAAGGCGAACCGACATGGAAGGGAACGCCACGAGTTTCGACGCGCGGAACAACGAGATAAAAGTGCAACGAGGTCAGGTAAAATTAGGGCAATTACAAAGCTCGAGGATATTTAAAGAGAAATTTACAGAAATCTAATTTAATTTACAAAAATAAGAGAATATATAGGCAAAATTACATCAGAGAATTAATGGGCAAAATTACATCAGAGAATTAATGGGAAAAATTACATCGGTAAAGGAGGAGGGGAATTGCAGAGTTATGCATTAGACCATTAAGTTAAAAATTAATGTATTACAGGAGAAGACTATACAAATGGGGAGGATTAACTCAATTGGTTGCTTGAAGGTGGAGACGGGTTGGCTTACGGACAATTCCGGGTGAGACGTCAGGGTAAGGCTTCACGAATGTCTTCTGCAGGCAATAAACATGAGGTGATCGCTCGGAAGCGATCGTCAAATGGAATTACCTCACTGGCTGGGTCTAATTCCAAAACACAAATAGTTCAGCCGTCACTTTGCTTTGTTGTTAGCACCTGACTTGGAACTAGGGGAATATTCTTGGGTCTGGGAGAGACTTTTCAACTCTGTTTCTACCACATGGGAGAAGAGCCCTATATATATCCGAGGCTCCCTCCCTTCGGGTGGGAGAAACAGCGCTACTCTCGAATGGCCTTGAATCTTCACGCTGAGGCGATTCTAACCCGCGTAAAGGTGGTCCGTGGTTGACGCGGTTCGAGGCTACCGCTTGTGAAAGGGGGGAGGGGGGCTAACCAATTTAAGCCTAACCAAATTCTAGAATCTTCTCCAGCGCATGGACTTTACTTTCGTGCTGGAAAAGAAATTCTACGTGGAATTCGCCCACACCAGGGTTTACAATAAATACCTGCAGTGAATATGGCAATAAAGTAAACAAAGTATTTATGTTGTACTTGTAGAAGGCGAGGCTTTTAAAATATAAATAAAATTAATGTGCTATATTTAATATAGTTTAGGAACCCACAGAACTAACGCCGAAGTTTCTCGGCATAAGAAACTGCTGAGCAGCAAGTTAAGAGAGAAGTGTAACGTTGCTCATGAACTTTCATCATTATTTCCATTGATCTCTTTTTTTAATTACTTCACACTGAGTGGCTCGATAGCGAAGGTATGTAAATGCGGCGATGATACATTAAAATATAATTTTTTTCTTGGCAAGAAAAGAGAAATTACTTTCAAAACCAGGTCCTTTTTAAGAGGTCCTTTTCCTTCACAAACTTGAATTAGATATTCTAAAAATAATTTCGTGACAGTTTAATTATGATCATATTTCTTGTCCATCAAAGTTATTCTTTCATAGCCCAATAAATTCTCAGCATTGTTAGATTCTGTTTGAATTGTTGTTGTGCTTACAAGCTAGTGTGATGCATAAATGAAAGATGGAAGAATCGATTGAAAGTTAACGGCCATTTGACCAGAAAAAATATTGAAATCGAGTTTTCCGTTAATAGTAATTTATAAAGACAAGAAAATTTGTGTAATCCAACGATATGACTAATGTATATCGAAAAGCCAATGTTACATACACGATGGTAATCTAACAATGCAAAAATTCTAATCACCTAGAAAAACACTTAGTTAACAAGAGAAGAAATGTATGAAACAAAAACCCACAATAGCAATCACGGAATGGAGCAAATGCGAGAATAAACGTCCTTAATTTATATCTATCAGATGAGGAATATAAAAGTTTATTGAAATCCTGAAACAAAATTCAGTAGACAGAAACAAGCAGAACTATTCATTTGCGCCATCTCTTAGGGAAACCCAACCAGATCTCGAGCACCATAACAAGGGATTTGAACGCCATCTCTATTCCATCATAAAATTGGCCAGTTAACCTTTAGTATCCTAAAATGGATTTAAAATGCTTATTATGTATCTTTTCCGTCTTTACAGATTTACAGACAGGAAAAAAAAACCCAGTTCTATTTAAATCTAGTCGAAGAAAGAAAGAGAATGGAGAAAACGATAATCTAGTAGATGAAAAAGAAAGAAAGTTAGGGATCAGTTGCGTGAGAACTAACTTTTGATAGTAATTATATATATTAAAGTAATGTTTATCAATTTAATTCTTAAACCGTCTCGTTCAATTGCTTTCAACATCTTGCGAGAGCAAAGTATTCCATAAATGAGAAATTTTGTACGAGAAAAAGTTGTGAGCTCTTGTAGTTACGAAACCTATGAAAGAGAATTAGTTATTCCTAGCTGACATTCTTCAATTATTTAACATAAATCAGCACTCAATTGATTTTAGTGAAATCATTTAATCTTTTAAATAACTCGATAACTATGTAGACCAAGCAAACGATGATTTTACAGTAAGAGCCATTTAAGTTGCACCCATCTGACTACATATGATTTCTTTCGAAAATGCGGAATTACTCGTAATTTCATTTATTTATGTTTAACTTGTGCAAAGTTTAACATGTATTCTCGACGATAAGGAGACCAAAACAAAAGAATATATTCCAAGTGAAATCTCGTGGCAATGTAACTGAAAATGTTTCTTATAGTTTATGTCTGATAGAACTCATTTTTTTTACATTTCATGTAGCGCAAAGTTAATTCTCCCGAAGCACTCTCTAACGACCTCACATTTAGCTACTTTTTTTGATTTACTACACCATGGAATATTTTGATTTATTTTATAATTTGCTACCATCGGTAAATTTGGAGATTTTCCCCCCAAAATACTGTCCAGTTTGTTACTATAGATAATGAACAATAAAGGACCAATTACTGATCCTTAAGGGATAGCTCTTGTGAACATGGCCAGCTTAGGTTAATACCATATCTCACGAATAAGCAAAGTTTTCGATCCATGTAAGTATATTTCACGAGATACAATTAGCTGACGTCAATAACCAAGCGGAGTTTTAATTATCAATATTTTTTATTCCCAATTTTGGAAGATTCGTTCTTTAATAATGGAATAGAAGAGATCGCCCAAATATTTCATAGAATGAGCCCTAAGAATGCAGTTTTTATAGATAGATATCTCTCGTTGATTATATATGCTATTACGTTTTATTACAAATATTTCTTCTGTAAAATCTTATTTTTATCCTTCTCTCAATTTGGGAATTTTTTTAGTTCATTATTAGTTTCTGACCATTTACTAATTGAATTAATTTTCTTTCATGTAAAAGGTTATGAGTCTCTCTGCGTATCTTCCATTTGCCTAGATGATCAACTTATAATAAATATAACCACCTGCGAATGACCTGCTATTAATGAAGTAATAAGAATTTAGCATTTAGGAACGAAAACAAATGGCATGAATCTATACACCGATCTGCCTCCATGTTACACTTCTCACATAATATATACTTATTAGGGGAAAATGTAATCGGACTATTCTAAAGATAAAAGGTTGTCGTAAAAAAATCGATTACACAATAATTAATATATTCCATTTAAAAAGAATAATAACCTACCTCTGGCCAATTCAATCCTAGAGCTATTTATGTGTAATACAGCGTGACCCCCCTAAATGGGCCCCAACTTTCGATAGGCCTAATCTTTTAATTTTTTACAAGGAATGAATGAAACTTTGGTGATAACTAGTTTATTGTTTTCAAAAACAACATATCAAAACATGTGAATTTGGGGACTTTTCTTATTTATTCTAGAGCACGCGTTCGAGATGACCTCCATTTAGCTTTGTGCATTTCTTGCGAGGCAGCAAAAAGTTGTCCATGACATCCTAACAAACAAACCGACTAATGGCTCTGACCTCCTCTCTGATAAGTTTCTTGAGTTCCATGATGGTTCTGGGTCTCCCTGCTTACACTCTCTCTTTAGGGTTGCCCCAGAGAAAGAAATCTTGGCGGCTAAGTTTTGGGCTGCGAGGTGCCTACTCAAAATCAATCTTGAAACTGATCACACGGCCATTAAAGTTCTCTTTCAGCCATTCTCGGAAGAGATTTGAGGTGTGAGAACTTGTTCTAGCTTGCTGGAACCAGAACTTCCCTATAACGTACTGCTTTTAAGTAACTGTCACTGTCACGTCAGTTTCCTCGAAAAAGAAGGGTCCGATAAGGCACCTGGCTGAAAATGCAGTCTATACCGTTCACTTAGTGTAGTGTTGGGGCCTGATGGCTACCTAATTTGTTCTGCAGGTCCCCTAGAAGATATTTTTATTTGAGTTTACCTTTTATTTAAGATAGAAGTGAGCTTCATCTGAGGTCCAAAGGAGGTTAAGGAAAGTTGGGGTCTCCTGAATCTTCTCCAGTATCTTGACTGTCCTAGCCTTTTGCTGCTCTTTGTCTGAGGGTGAAAGGGTCTGTTTCGTCTGTATTCTGTATGGGTAGGCCTTTATATCCATCACTAGGACTTTCGCGCAAGTCTTACGGGTTATACCGAGGGACTAATTTCTTTGAGCACTAAGCGTTTTGGACTCTGCTAAAATGAACCTCTCACGCCCTCAACCAGCTCAGCTTTACGCTTCTTGGGGCATTGTGAATTATTTAAATGGTTTTCACTGTCATCATTTAGGTTCTCCACTGTCCCATATTTCTCGAAGTGGTCCACCCTTTCCTGAATTCTGCTCTTAGAGGTGGCTTTGTCACATTCGATCTGATGCACGGAAGTGTCTTGCACTTTCTTGACTGAGCCTGTCTTGTAGTAATGTTTGACGTAGTCTATACTTTGCTGGAACCTTATTGAGATCTAATTGTGTTCTGTGCGTTGCTTCGGTCATTTTCTGCAAAGTAAGGATGATTAGTCAATCAATGAAGAATATAGCACAAACGGTGTGTGCAGGCCCGTTTTTGGAGGGTCACGCTGTATATTATCATATTTATGAATCCAATCAATATCCTGCATTCTAATTGGTCCTCTTTGGTCAAATGACTGTATCCAAAGCCACTCATTGACTAGGGGTTTTGAAACCGAGAAAGCCTACCTTTTTCTATCTTAATCCTATCTCTAATTTATGTTTTGATAATATATTAAATTCAAAACATGTTTTTTTAATGAAACACCAAATCAAATAAACAAAAGAAGGACTAAAAACATGAGAAAAGCATATCATCGCCTTCACTCTGAAAAATCAAAGGATTGTAACAAACTATTCATTTTCACAAAATCTTTTTTCGTGTCAGTTTTCGACAAAAATCTATGGGCGCCATTCTCGCGTGAATATACCCATCTCTTTTATCTTGAACAGCAATTTTATCTCATCCTCTTGTTAATTCACAAAGCAGGCGCTCTACCGATTAGGCGTAGGTTGTAAAAATAGCAATCCATATTTGCTGATAATCAAATCCTGAAATTCGGCGATGGTGAGGTCCCAAGAGGTTTGACTCGTAAATCATAATTGAGTCGCTGCAACAGTGTTGTTCCCATTGAAGTTAAGGGTAAAAGGAACTAATTTTCTTGCCGACTTGTCACCAACATCGCTCCCTTGGAGAAGGTCATTCCATAATCTTGCGAATGGCGAAGGCGCGGAGATTTGGATCATCGTTGCAGAGGAGAGAGACGAGCAGATTTCCTGTGTGTTTGTTCCATGATTTCACGCAATGGAACACCATGTATCGTTTTGATTGACGAAGAAGGGTATACATTAGATTTGGAAAAAAATGTGATTGGTGGCGTCAGAAATATGCAATGGAGTTTTTATCTCAAACCAACAATAAATGTATTTGGTGACGAGGTAGAAGATGAGAGAGTGCAGGTTTTTCTTAACACTACCTTTAAAAGGATGCTTGAAGAGGCAAGTTGCGCTAAGGCGAAAGGGTAAAGTCAAGCATTTAAAGTGAGAAATGAGTCCTGGCTCCATAGTTTTCAGTTGCGGAACAATTTTCCCGCTGTGAATGGATTTGGGGACGAGGAAAAGGTACTTCTAATCAGAGGACAAATCAGACAACATTTCATTTGTCATTGGAATTTCTAGGCCATCTATAATCGGAACGAACACTTAATCGCATTTTAACTCTTCCAACTTTGAGCAAGACTTCCCTACTGGTCCTTTGAAAGAATCATTGCCTGTAGTAAGTCATTCGACGGTTTGGAATTGATGACGAGGTCCGAGTTCATTTCTATGGAGGTTAAAATTGACCAATGAACTTTTACACATCGTTGATCGTCAATCTTTATCAAAATCCTTCCAACTCGTTATCTCTCACTATCTCTCAGACAAATACTTATAATTTATTGTTACTCACCCCAAGAAGAGAGATATAGGCTAAATTATCTTGTTGTATAGGAAGATCTGAGAGTGGCAACGGCTTAGACACGGTCGAGAGAACATCGTTTTTCCCAAGCGGAAGAAACTGCACAAGGAAACTTACAACCAATTTGCACTTAAAAACATCACAAAGAACACGCTACAAAATCAAGACCATAAAACCGGATAGGGAAAGTAAAAACAGAGGAGGGGAAATGCTAAGATTAAGACAGACAAGTATTACAAAAGTAAAGAAGTTAACAAAAGAGGCGTATTGCCCGAAACTATAATATGAAAGAAAACAACAAAGCAGAAAAGGCGTAAATGAAAGCAGCCAAGAATAATAAACGAAGGAAAAGAAAACTAAAAGTGTAAATAAAAGAGGTGAAGTGACAAAAACTAAAAACAAAGGAAAAAACAAACATGAAAAGCAGAAATAAAAGAGGCGAAATGCCCAAGTAAAAACCGAACTAAAACAGAGATAAGAAAGAATAAGAAAATACTTGTGCGTGCCACAGATCTCACTACTGATTGGCTCGGTTCAAATTTCAGGCTTTCCATCCTCCAAAGAGAGCTCGAGTTTAAGATAACACCTGAATAGGAGATGATGATTAAACGTAGCAAGAATCATTGAACCGACTGTAGCAATGTTATGTTTAATAGCCTCTTATGTTTATAATTACTCTTTATTCTCGTTTTTTTCCTCACTTACGATAGTACAAATGTTCGTTCTAATGATTTCTATTTACTACAACTCAGAGTTTTAACACTGGCTCCACATAATATCCATATAGTGAAAAGGGATTTTGAAAAAAAGAATCTATAACTAATGAGTAAAATATATTCACTCGGAGAATACATATAGAAATAAATATTAAATAATTAGTCTCTAAAGTGATAAACACATCAAAAATATTTTATTTAGTACCAAACTTTGAAAGTATTAGGAATTTTATTTCTTTGAATTATCTTCCATCTAAGTGGTTCTGAATTAAATAAATAGATAATGAACTTTTAAAAATATTAGTTAGAGAATCCTATTTTTTATTTTCTTAATCAACACATTTTTTATATTTATAATGAATTTACAATAAACACAGAAAAAATCTTACAGCTCTCTGCTGAGTTTTTCTCAAAACAACTGCGAAAGCACATTTAATGCCTGCTAACATTAATCTGAATACAGTCCTGATCATAGTTAAAAAGATTAAAGAAAAAATACGGTTTACTCAAATAAGCTGTTCAACGGCTGATCAATTGTTTAAGACCACAGCGCATAATAGTCTAAATTTGGCGCAAATTCTCGGATTCTATGCCATCTTTCGTCTGGAGCTTAACGGTGTTAAGACGGCTTAATGCCCAGAGCGGATAAACTTACATTACTTAAACGTGGTTGGATCGTTGAACTAAATAAGCAAGGCCTGTCGCAGCGTGCCATTGCTGCCGAGATTGGAAGCACTAAAAGAGTGATTTGCAATTTTCTGAAAGATCCCGAGGGCTATAGAACAGTAAAGTCAAGTGGTAGACCCCCCAAAAATTACCTCAGCCCTAGGTAGGAGGATCAAATTGGTTGTCCATCAGGATAATAATGATAATTATTATAATAATTATAAGGTGTCAGGGAGGGGTTAGACAAATTGTATATTACAGAAGATATGTATACATAGAAATCTTCATTTTCGTCTGAACCTCACGTTGAACAATGTTGCTTTTATTTTTATGCCAAATTCACTTATACTTTAAATGTATTATCTTTCAAGTGTACATACTACTCTTCTTGGTTTGTCCGTCTAGATAGGATACGGTCCTAAAGTGAGATTAAAGTACTGACCGATGCTGATTTGAGTCCAATAACCATTAGACGTCATCTCAGAGGGAAGGGCATGAAAATTTAAAAAACGGCTTCAAGTGCCCCGTCTGCCTCAACGTCACAAAAATACCCGTTATAGTTCGCCATGGAGCACCAGACATGGGAAATCGCAAAGTGGAGGGAGGTTTCATTCTCTGATGTGAAAAAAATTAACCTTGACAGTCCTGATGGTTTCCAACGCTACTGGCATGACAAGCAGATCCCACCAGACACAGTGGTGGAGGCTTTTTGTTTCAATGGAATGATGGGGCTTCAGGATGTGAAGATGCGTCAAACTGGGTCTTCCAACAAGAAAATTTGTCAAAAACATAAACCGTATAAACGATGCGTTTCCATTACATAAGATAGTCAAAAATGATTTGAGTGAGTTCTACGTGGGGGAGGTAATCCAATGAAAAACGAGCTGTAAGATAATTGTGAGGATTATATTTTGTGTAGATGAAGTCATGGAGCAAATCTCAAATTTAGATAAGATTCATTCTTAACTAGTAGAAGCTAGAAAACCTATTCTTTATGTATGCTTGTGTAAATATAGCAAAGTTACATAAAGATTCATAATATGTATACAAAGATTAATAAGGAACTTTTCTGGGCCCCTGAAATTTATAGAGCCATGAAAATAATAATAAGTGGGCAACTAAATGCAGAGAGAATTATAAACCACTCTTAGTACCAACAACAAGAGTGTATTAATAATACGGCTCTAAATTTTACATAGTAGCAATTTCTTCTCCTTTACAAGTGTCCGAATGGTCTGCTATCTAGCATCTTTAACTAATACAGTCACATTTAGTAACTTTTTTCTCGTTCTTGCATATAGTATTTAAGGTGAAAAACTTCCATTGTTTGCTATATCGCTTTTACCATAATTAAATTGCTTAAAATTTCTTATCAAATTATTCAAATCATTGTTTATCTTTTACGATAAGCCTAATGTCGTGTTAAAATGTAAAATGTTACATAAGATGTAAACAATTTAAATCTGATCGTTTAATTACCAGTATAATGTTGCCAAAGTGAAATTTCCTTGCAAAATTTGATTTGATTATTAAAAGAAATAGAAAGACAGTTAAAAAGTTAACATAATAAAAAAATTCAAAGGACTGGTTGCCATGAGAGATTGTCAAATAATATATATAAGCAAAATACACCAAGAAAAAGGCAACTGATGATTGGCTCGAAGATTAACTACCATTAGTGGACATCACTGCTGATGCTGAAGGAAAAAACATTAAAATAAAACAAACTAAAATTAAAAACAAGCCATGCCCTCTATCTAAGGCAAAACTTATCAATATCTTTTCAATTCTGTCAACTTTCTTAGTCGTTCCTAACTCTTTCATCATGCTCAAGTTTAAGAAGACCAATGCCTTTTCCAATATGCTAGCGAGAGTTCTTGTTTTCACCTCCCCACAGGACTTACCTTAGCATTTTTAAGTAGCTCTTTAAATTATTCTCAAGGACTTAGATCCCACGAGGATTGACTTTGCTCTCCTTTATTTTTGTGACAAATTTTACTATTTCCTGTAATTCTTCCCTTTTTTTCATCTCTCTCTATCGCCTGATTTCGATTGTTGCAAATATTCGCGTTGATGAGAGTAATTTCCTTTCCAAACCCTCAGGAATCAGCGGTTCTATCCCTTTCAGCTTTTATCAAAGACTTCTCGACCCTCAGAGATCGGAGATAAGGGATAATGCTTGAAGGTAGTGTCAAAAAACCAGGGTGTTCCCAAAAGGCTACAACATTCCTTATGGCAAAGTAGAAAATGTAGGAGTGTTGAATTACCTCGTGTTTCATCGCAGCCCAAGTGTACTTTCGTTTACCTGCTTTATTTACCTTCAGTATGAAATGCCTTTAGAGGTTTTGCTCCTCTTATATGGAGGCAATTTATTTATCTTTGAAATTTAGTCATAAGAATCATTAAATAAAATAAACCTATTTACCCATTACCTATTACATATTACCTATTTTTATTGATAGATAAAGAAAAATGAAAAATAACCATAAAAAAGAGGAAGAAATATGATTTTCTCCCAACTCTTCAAAATAAAATGGTGGCAGAGAACAAAATATTAGTAGAAATATTAGTAAAATATTAATAGAAATACATAGTATCAGTTGGATTGGAATGGTATGAAAAATGTAGTTTAATTGCTAGAGAAGATTACTGACCATTGTCCATTTAAACTTCAGATCCATTTATCTTTTGAAAATTCAATGGCAACAAGTACTATTTCTCTCCTTAAACACTATGAAATGTCATACTGTATCAACCGGCTTGGACAATGAAAGAATTCACGAAAGATCATTGTCTTGTTTGTGTATTGAATCATTGGACTTTTTTCTGTTACACATTCTGAAGGTTATTTAATGCTATTTAATTTGTAACTCTATCCTATACATCATCTTCCTTTTTTTTCGCCCTTCAGGTTAGCAGTGCGGACCCTTTTTTCACAAAAATTGCCATCTAAGATCACGCGTCTGCTCTAAAAAATACTTGTTGTAATGATAATTAGTAGCTCAACAGGGAGACCTTCCATCGCAACAAACAGAGTAGGCTGAGGAGAAATAAATCCCCCTCGCTTCATAATTATCCAAGTCTTCATCTATTTTATCCCCTCCTGTTTATTATATTAAAAGTTTTATATTTTCGCTGAAGTTAAATTCTTTTTTTAATTTGAGGAGAAACAGCTGGCATAAAATCCTGTCTAGAGTTTGACTTTGATACAAGATTGAAAAATGCGTCAAAAATGTTCCTTAGGTTTTCTATAGTGTTTCTTAATAAAATTGACCTCCTAAATCGGGATCTGTCATTCGTTTTCCTTTATCACCTCCAGCTTTTGCGATTTAGGGGATGATAATAATTTTATAGTTTATACATCTCCTATATTATATCAAATTTCAATAGTTTTTGCACTGCTCTATTCGCAGTAAATTTTGTGTACATTTTAAGTAATTATGCAAATAGGTTCAGATTTGGCAGGTTAAAAATTGCTTAGCATTATAATAATAAGAATAACAATAATAGTGGTTGAGTTAAAATGAACAGAAAATGTAAGAATAGCTCCGACAGATTTTGCTATGTTTGCGGCAAAGTGACTTTTCCCGAGCAGCAAAGTACAATCCCTCCTGTAATTAAATCTTTGTATCATGCATATTTTGGAGTGAGGCTCAAGAGATCAAGATAAAAGTTTTGCACCACATATCTGCTGCAAGGGATGCTACATAAGTTTAAGACGCTGGAGTCAGGGCGAACAGAAGTCCCTCTCGTTTGGTGTTCCCATGGTGTGGAGAGATGGCAAGGACCACACTACGGACTGCTATTTTTGCATGACAAATCTTAAAGTTAAGCATTGTATCAAGTACTTAAGCTTTCTGTATACTGGCTCCTGAAAATGTCATTATTATGCAAAGACTTAGAATAAAATTAAAAACTAACATAGTTCACTTCAGCATGAACATATCCTTTACTAAACATTTATGTACTATCTGCAACTCCAAATCAATTCTTTTATGTAATATGCAATTATATTTTCCACAGGTATAAATAAAAAGAATAAACATAGTGTGGCATATCCGGATGTTCCTTCTGCCATCAAACCCCTGCCCCATGGCCCAGGAATTCCTATACCTTCTCCCCCTAAACATATAGAGGTACATAAAGAGATTAATATGGAAGTTGACCAAAATTATGACACATCTGAGTCCTATATGGTTTCCACACATGATATGGTCGCAAGACCATTCACTCAAGTTTAGTTAAATGACCTGACCAGGGATCTGGGGGTTTCAAAGGCGAATACACAACTTCTTGGCTCTCGACTTCGTGAAAGTAATCTTCTCGCTTAAGAAACAACATTTAGGGGGGGTATAGAAATAGAGAACAAGAGTTTCGAAGCTATTTTTTACAGCATTCTTCCAGCTCTTTAGTATACTGCGCCAATATTAAAGGACTTGTTGAGGCCCTTGGAATTCCCTAAAACCCATTATAATGGAGACTGTTCATAGATTCCTCCAGTAGAAGTTTAAAAGCTGTGTTACTGAATATTGGTAACAAGATAGCTTCCTTTCCTATAGGCCATTCAATCCAACTTACTGAAGGTTATGAAAATATGAAAAATATGCTGGATGCAATAAATTACTCTAGCTATAAGTGGAGGATATGTGGTGACTTGAAGGTATGATCATTTTACACTTGGCATTTCTAAGCTTTTTGATATTGACATTTTCATTTTTAATTGTTAATACTTGTATACACCTTTTGGTCAACTTACATTTTACAAGAATGCAAATCTTGAAATCATGAGTCATTTTGGAGTTATATTTTTTATTGAAGTGTGTCTCTATAGGTTAATGCATCCTATTGGGTTAATGAGGAACTTATCCTAATTAAGAAGGTATACAACACAACTTAATAAACTCAAAATGAGATGTACATATATCCAATTAGTTCCAATACGATGATTTAATGCATCGGCATACAAGATTTTTCAGTACATATTCATATTCTTATTGTTTTAAGAAATATCACTTTGAATTTGTTTTTAGAAATATTACACTGAATTTACATACCGTGCTAATTTTTTTTCCGGTAGTGTCTCTTACGCTTGGGACGCAAACAGGCTACACGAAGCATCCCTGTTTTCTATGTTTATGGGACAGTCGTGCAGATAGTATGCACTATGAGAAGAAGGTTTGGCCTCCACGAGAAGCATTTAGAATTAGATCAAACAATGTGATAGCTGAACCTTTAGTGCCTCCTCAAAAAATACTCCTCTCTCCACTGCATATAAAGCTTAGCATAATAAAAAATTATGTCAAAACCCTTAATAAAGTAGGCCAAGCTTTTAAATTTCTTCTTCAAAAATTTCCACAAATCAGTGACGCTAAGCTCTATGGGGGAATTTTTGATGGACTTCAAATCAGGAACTTGATCAGCAATTTGATGCATCAATGAAGGACATAGAAAAGGATGCCTGGAAAGCTTTCAAAGCTCTAGTTAACAATTTTCTAGGCAATAAAAGAAGCCTAGAAAAATATGTTGCCCTGGTCAATCAGCTCTTAACAAGTATCAAACATTTGTGAGCTCGAATGTCTATGAAGATACACTTTTTACAGTCCCATCTGTATTATTTTCCCGACAACTGCGGGGATTACAGTAAAGAACAGGGGCAAAGATTCCCCAGGACATAAAAACAATGGAATCCAGGTACCAGTGTAAATGGAACGGAAACATTCTTGCTGACTACTGTTGGTGTTTGAAGCGTGATGCACCAGATGACAGGCACAAACGAAAATCGTCAAGGGTGTCTGTTCTTTGAAATCATAATTATTTTCTTTATTATGTTGCATTCTTTTATTTTTTGTTTATTAAAAGAATTATAGTTTACATACATATATTCCTGTTCATATGATATAACAGTAATAATGCATTATTAGTTAGAGAAAGTTTTTTTTTTTAAATTCAGAAAAAATGAGGTAATCTCAATGAAAATGGTGTATGCTGTACTGAGAAAATCTGACCTGATTGAACAAATATACATTCATTTTTGAGCTCAGGAGGTTGGATTCTTAACAAGTATCAAACATTTGTGAGCTCAAATGTCTATGAAGATACACTTTTTACAGTCCCATCTGGATTATTTTCCCGACAACTGCGGGGATTACAGTAAAGAACAGGGGCAAAGATTCCCCCAGGACATAAAAACAATGGAATTCAGGTACCAGTGTAAATGGAACGGAAACATGCTTGCTGACTACTGTTGGTGTTTGAAGCGTGATGCACCAGATGACAGGCACAAACGAAAATCGTCAATGGTGTCTGTTCTTTGAAATTATAATTATTTTCTTTATTATGTTGCATTCTTTTATTTTTTGTTTATTAAAAGAATTATAGTTTACATACATGTATTCCTGTTTATATAATATAACAGTAATAATGCATTATTAGATAGAAAAAGTTTTTTTTTTTTTAATTCAGAAAAAGTGAGGTAATCTCAATGAAAATGGTGTATGCTGTACTGAGAAAATCTGACCTGATTGAACAAATATACATTCATTTTTGAGCTTAGGAGGTTGGATTCATTAAGAAACCACAAAGAATTCCTAGGGAACATAAAAAAAAAATTTTCAAACGCAGGCCTGTGTTAATGAAGAGTTAAGACGTCCCTCAAATCTGCATGGAACTGGCAGGTAATATAGGCTCAGATTGCAAATAATTATATTTTAGCAATGGTTCTTAAAAGATTGAATTCGCTTAATTACAGCCAATAAAAGAGATTTTTGCCATTGTTGAATAATAAATTTATTCATACGAGGGCCGGTCAATAAGTTTTGCAATTCGGATATAAGGAAACGAGATATGAGGAAAAGTGTTATATTATTTTTCAATATAACTACCCTCGACCTCAATGCACTTGCGACACTTGTCCCTGAGGCCTTAAATTCTCGAAAACAAAAAATCTCCAGACTGCTGTTATATCCACTCCTGGACGGCGAGCTGGACATCTTCACTGTCCCCATACCGGCGTCCACGCAGTGCAGCCTTGAGCTGGCGGAATAAAAAGTAGTTGCTAGGGACCAGATCTGGGCTATAGGAGGGTGGTTGAGCTCCTCGAATCCGCACTCAGGCAGGGCAGCTTGTGCAACTCTAGCCTCATGAACTTTGACGACGTTGAAGTCGTTCATGGGGCGTGAGGTTTCTAGGGACCCAACGGGCAGAGACCTTGGTCATGGCCAAATTGTCGTGGATGATGTTGATAACACTTCCATGTGATATTCCAAGTTCTCGCTTGATTTCTTCGACCTTCACCCGTTGAATTTCGAGGATCATCCTCTCCACACGGGGCACATTGTTCTCTTTGGTCACGTCTGACGGGCATCCTGGACGGAGGTCATCTTCAAGCCAATCACGACCAGGGCAGAACTCCCTATTTTAGTGAGCAATGGTTGCATAGGAAGTGGCGGTGTCGGTGTGCACTGCAAACATGCGTTCATGGATCTCTTTTGCATTCATGCCTTCCTTGGTCAAAAAATTTGATCACTGCGCGGTGCTCAACCTTCTCAATTGTAAAAAAGAATTGTGACTGACGATCTGCGATCGCCTACTGCTTCTTAAATAAAGGGGGCAGGCGCGTGCGGCTGCAGGTTCTTCCCTTTCATAACTGGTCTTAACACCCCCAGAGACACCCATCCCATTTCCTCTGTTCAGCTCTACCAATTCGCAAAACTTATTGACCCCCCTCGTATATCCTTTTTTTTTTCTTTCTTAAATTGTGGTAATTCTGCGACGAAAAGTGGTATGTTTATGTCAACATGAACCATCTAAAACAATGGCTTAGCCCAATAAAAAAATACACTTTCGCAAATAAAGCAAAGACTTCATCCTCGAAAGACAATGCTGTCTGTGTGGTTGGATAGCGAAGGCATCATTCTTTATGAGCTCATTGCGAACAACGAGATTCTCAATGTAGAACTCTATGTTCAACTAATGTATTGACTCGCCGAAACTATTCGTGAAATGCGACCTCATCGACGTTATAGAGTCCCTCTGAAACACGACAATGCTGGTCCTCACATTGCCAATATGAGAAAAGACGCCATCCAAATGCTTAATTGGGAAATCCTGCTGCATCCTCCAGACTTTGCTCCATCGGATTTCCCATCTGTTCCGATCGCTCTCCAACAATTTGAGCGGCCTTTTGTTCAATACTGCTGTGGAATTAAGAACCTGGTTAGACGAATTCTTCGATTCAAAATCCAGAGATTTTTATTGCAGAGGCATCGGAAAACTAGTTGAATGTTGGGAAGAAGTCGTAAATAACAACGGAGAATACATTATTGATTAAATTGCATATTTTTATCAATTAAAAATGAATTTTTTCTAAAATGGTTATTGGTAATGAATAAATTTGGTCAAACTGCAAGAACTTATTCCTCAACCCAATATATTGTCTTTATTTAAACACGTTTTACGCAAGCCTAAACATGGTTTGTTAACTCTCTCTAAAACGTAAGTTCTTTATTTATATTTTTGCTTTAGTTTCATTACAATCTTAAGATTAAATCCGCGTGTGATTATATTATATATATATATATATATATATATATATATATATATATATATATATATATATATATATATATATATATATAAGAAAAATAATTAGGTAATATTATTTATTCAACTTATAAAAATATTGTACCTTTTCTGGCAACCAAAGTTCCCAGTTGGCATAAATGATATACACATATTCGTTGCGAGCGTAAACATCACAAATGAGTCTCCCTAATATTGTTGATTAATATTTAAGAAGTAATACTTATCTATATATACTACTTTATCTATACTTATACCCTTTCATATATATATATATATATATATATATATATATATATATATATATATATATATATATATATATATATATATATATAAATATATATATATATATATATATACATATGAGGAATATGAAGACCCAGGTGATTACACTAATCATTCACGAAGACCATCTTCAGTGACTGTATCGACTAATGAGAAGGGGAAGGAATATTAATGATAAGAGTTAAAAGAATGCATTATATAATGGCTAAATAATTGGTTAAACACAAATTAACATAAACAGCTTCAAGGGTTCCGTAGGTCTGATGAGTAATACAAATTTTAGTATCAATAAAAATTTGTAAATCTTCATGCTATTTTGCCCAAGACAATCGCTTCTTCTTGTTCACCAAATTTTTAATAACCCTCTTCTCAATGAGCGTCTTGATATCTCTTTGTTTGTTGCGGCCCCAAACTCACCAACCACATTAGAAGAGGTTTTTTTTCCTATCAGCAAGAGATGTCCTTTTCAGCAACCTCTCTTCTCTGGGAGTTGTACACCATTTATAAACATGATCATCATGGTTTTTAAAAGAATTAATACATTAATACAGTAGTAATAGCTATTAATTCACTTATATTTTGTTTTTGGCTACCTGGACAGCAAATTCGGTTCTATTACATTGCATATAAATTGAGAACTAATTTTGTGCAAAATAAACTATAGAGTTTTTTAGAACTTTCGGGAAATTTTAATTTCTTGAAAGTTCTGGCAGCGTAGAAGACTGTATAAATATAAAGAATATCTACTTAACAGATCAGTTTAACTTGAACCATCACAGCGCCGACATCGTGCCTCGTCATTAATAGAAGCATTCGTCACACATGGCATCCGACAGATGCATTTTGCTATGTCTGCGGCGAAGAATAGAGCGAAGAATTACTCTGTAGAGAGATTTGCTAAAATGCGTGAGGACTATAATCCTCACATGAGAGCTCTGCAAAAGAACTCTGTAAGGTAATATATATATATATATATATATATATATATATATATATATATATATATATATATATATATATATATTTATATATATAAATATTTTGTTTTCGTTTATTTGGATACTGGATTTTCTTTTAACATTTCTAATAACATTAAGTGGAAAGTATTTGTATATTTATACTCATGTTTTCATTTGTTTTTTTTACAGGATAGTAGAGGAAAAGAGAGATGTCAATTTCACAACCCCTCTAATTTAAAGGGATCCAACTGACCACTCAAGCAATTGTTTCTTCTTCATGACTAACCCTTCTAAAGATCGAGAAGGCAAAAATCGCCTGTTATGATTTATCCAGACCTTCAGTCATCTATTGTGCCTGTGCTTCACAGTTCTGAGCTCCTCATATCCGCTCCTTCAAAAAGAGACTAGCAGTTTTTAGAAAGGAGAAGTAGTTCATTTATCCAGATTACAGAGGTGCAACTAAGTAGAGAAACCCATACTACCCCAACCAAAAAGATCTCAATGATCTTGTCAGAGATCTTGGCATCACATATTCCAATGCCTTAGTTTTAAATTCAAGACCAAAGCAGTGGGATTTGTTTGATGACTATGTGTAAATATCAGGTCAAATTAAGCGTCAACACTGTTTTTAAGTTTTTTTGCACGTCAAGATTAGCTTTGACTTTGCCACAATGTGACCGGTCTGTGAGTCAATTGGAATCGCCTGTAATCCCGACGAGTGGTACATCCTTATTGATAGCTAGTCCAGGAGCCTCAAAGCAGGGCTGCTTCATAACGGGAACATGTATCGATGTCTTCCCCTTGCTTACTCTGTCCAGCTCAAATAGGAATAGAGTAGTGTCAAGATCTTACCTGATACATTAAAATATGAAAAGTATGGTTGGGAGGTTATCGGAGACTTCAAAATGGTGACCTTCTTGATGGGTCTCTAGGGCGGCTTTACTAAGTTTCCTTGTTATATTTGCTTTGGGGACAGCAGAGCAGCGTGGCAAAATACCATCAGTGGGATTAGCCACAACGGACCGAGTTTATTGTGGGAAGAAACACCGTCAAATGGGAGCCTTTGTTGGACTGCCGAAAAGTACTGTTTCCTCCTCTGAATTTAAAATTGGGCCTTATAAACAATTCGTCAGAGCTCTAGTTAAGGAGTCTGCAGCTTTCAGGTTTCTTCAAGATTTCTTTTCTAAGATATCTACGGCAAAGGTGGAAGCCAGGCTTTTTGTCAATCCACAAATAAAAAAGATCAATGAGTGCAAAGAATTTCCTGAGAAACTCCTTAGCACGGAAAAAGCAGCGTGGGAAAGCTTTATTGCAGTGGTCGTGGGCTTCCTAGCTTATCACAAAACCAAAAACTATGTAGAGCTTGTTGGGAACTTGGTGAGAAACTACGGCAAAATAGGTTGAAGGATGTCCCTGAAAGTCAATAATCCTGACACTCCTCTTCATAAACTTAAGGAGAACCTGGGAGTGTACTCTGTGAAGCATGGCGAGCACTTTCTCCAGGATCTACTGAACTTTGAACCCCGCTATTAAG
This sequence comes from Ceratothoa steindachneri, assembly GCA_963969495.1. Classification (NCBI taxonomy): domain Eukaryota; kingdom Metazoa; phylum Arthropoda; class Malacostraca; order Isopoda; family Cymothoidae; genus Ceratothoa; species Ceratothoa steindachneri. The sequence continues at coordinate 13,789,238 of OZ018336.1, read as the reverse complement.
GATCGTATAATAAAAATCTAATGGCAGAATATATTTGGAGGCTGATTCTTGAAATTCATTTACAGTATAATTGTAAATCACTGAAAACTACTCATTTCTAATATTTTAATTTTCCCACTAATGTAAATATTGAATAAATAAATGCTCTTTTTTTATCGTTTCGTTTTGTTTCTACTTGATGCAAATGAAAGTCCAAATTATTTTTTATAGTATAAAAAAATATTAATGTCACATCCATGTGTCCACTTGCATTATTTCAAACAATACAATTATTTTTTAAATTAAACTAAGTTTTCATATTCAAAGTTACATAAGAAGTGATACAAAAATGTACTAAGCACATGTAATATAAATAAATCATTTGGTAACAAAATAATACCCGTATTTTTTAGGTTTGCCTGGTATATTTTGTTTCACCGAAGATATTCCTTTGAAATGAACTAGCTGTCATCCACACAGTCGGTTTAAATCTTTGGAATGGCCTGGAATTTTTTACACAAATGATAAATCAATGATCGAGCCTTCAAAAATTTGTCAGCATTGGCAGCATCGAACAATTTTATTAACAATGTGGAACTTATTCTTTATAACTTCAAATCGTTCTCTACTTATTGAATCACCGCTTTAATCAGTCATTCCTGATAGTTTTTTACACAAGTGCATTGGTGTATTTTGAAGTTTGCTAATAGATAAGTGACAAATCAATCCGAACCATTGTTCCGTCTCCTTGTGCGTTAAAGTTCAATGGTTTATTGATCTCTTTTTTTAAACAGAGTACAATAATGTGTCTCTCACTATAACATTTAAAAAATAGTCAGAAAATAATTGCTTGAAGTATTGCTAAGGAAGAACGATTCCATGAGAACATGAAAGTTCAGTTCCTAAAACTTGTGGAATTAAGGATTCAGCGTCCTGAACAGTGGACCAGATACGATGAAGGTCTTGTTTTTTGCTCTTGCTTCTATGGAGCTGCTGTCATGACGTGTTGAAGGTTAATTACAACCGTTGAGTCATCATGAATCTCCGTAGACTCATGATCAGAAGAGTTGTTGTCAACATCTGAGATTAGAAATATCAAAGGAACATACAAGTAATAACTACATGATTTCAATACAGAAATTTAAAATAATAGCATAATATTCAGAAATACTAAATTTACCCTTTGATCGCAGGTTCTATACTACTGCCTAAAAAAGTAAATGAATATATAATGATTACGAGGCTATCTTCATTTTCAGAATGTCCCAATTGGAAGTCAACCTACTACCAATTACTCATTTTTTCCAATATTTTTCCCCAACATTAAAGCTAAAATTATACCGGGATTTTCTTCCTGTCTAGCTTCCACCTCCATCGTGAACTTCGGATCTCCAAAATCATCATCTAAATTTTCATCAGATTCCTCAATTACAGTAACACTTGTGACAATAGTTATCTACTTCACTAACTTGAGTTTTCTTGCCACCTTAAGATTATTTTATACTGAAATTTATGCAAGTTTACTGAATCTTTCGCATTTATATACAAAACCAACTATAAATATACTAAATACCATCGATGTTACTTTTCCTTAAATAGAACATCCTAAAACTTGACATTAACAGTAGTAATTGCATTAGTTGTATCAATAGGCTATCACCTAAATCTCTCTTGGTGTCGGGGATGTGCCGAAATCCTCACCCTAATATGACTCATTGTTATTTTGCTTTCAAATAACGAAGTTCAATTTTTATTTGGAAAATGCATCCTATAAACTTTAATAAACATCCTAAATTAGTATAATCACGTAGCTTGCCTGGTATTTGAACCATACTGTAATATATATCACTGGTAAAGGAACATAAAATAGTGCGTGAGACTCGAGCACTGTATCTATTGTTACTCGCAAATGGCGCATAAATCTGATGCAAAACTTGTGTGAACAGAAACAGAAAATGTGTCGTACTCCTCCCACTGGCTTTCTAGACTACACGCATGTATTTACTCTCGCTATGATCCTTTATTTTCTAGGTGACAATTCGTCACAGTTGGGAGTCAAAAGATAAAAACGTCACATCGTTAGTGCTTGAATCTTGCTCGTTAAACCGGCTCTCCAAACCGGCCAATCTAAAGAGAATTGTATCACAATATATTGTAATAGCTCCACTTACCAAAGATCCAAAGATCGTGTGGTAATGATTAGGCAAAATGGTAACACTCGTTTCAGCATCATCGCATAGGATTTTTATGAGTCTAACATGGAAAGTTCCTAGAAAAAGTTCTATTTACCTTATTTTAGTGGAATAAAATTTCGACATATTTATTTATCCTGTGTTTTAGTGTGAAAATTGTTAAAATATATTGTATGCGTTAGTTACCGAAACTAGTAGCCCTTTGATATCCCATTTTATTGTCTCAGCAAAAAATAGTTCCAAAATCTATAACCTGTTCCGCTACTTATTTAAAATTCTCTCATTTGCATTAACTCTTCACCTTGATCTTATTTCTCAATCTCTTCAAAAATGACAAAGGTCTATCTTGTTTTTTTTTATGAAACATTAAGTTCATTCATACTTTTGAATTAATAACTATGTATATCAGCTATTTTAAACTTTACTTTCTTTGTTTCTCTCCCTTATAACTTGGCGCAATTTTACAAATACTTTACAAAATGCCAGATTCTAGGCCGGGTATTGAGTTTTATCAGGATCCATTTTCATAAGTGCTTAACAACTTAAGAATATTTTAGTTGTGTGATGCGTTGAGCAATGAATAGAGTAGATAGAATTTCTATCTCTGGTAAACAAGCCCCGGATCAGGCTTCATGAAGAATTGCTCGCTTGTATTTTTTGTGTGAGAAACGCGGCATGCATTAATAAATTAATTAAATTGATATTTATTCCTGGGTTTTGTTTCACAAGTCTCCTTCACCGCGTTTATCTCTCTGGATCCATTCTTCTTCCTTAATTCATGATTTGATAACCTAATTTGCTGGAGTGCCACTTTATTTATATTGTAGTGTTTGTTAATTTACGCGACTTTGCGTATTTGAATATAAGTTGATGCGTGATGGATTCCATGCATTCGGGACAGGCAAAAAATCACCATTAGGTCTTTACTGGGTTAGTAACTTTAAAAGTTGTTTTCTTTGGGGGGTAATTGAAACCACTGTCACAAAAAAGACATTTCTCATTGAATATGCTTTGATTTTGCAGTAATAAAAAAAGAAATTGGTCCCTTTTTCCATTTTCAATTCCCCTTTTGGCCAATTATCATTGTTCCTCTGAAATTGTTTTTATTTCCCATTCACACTATAGCGAAATTATGCTACTGCGATTATTGCCCTTCATGTAAACGTCTATATAGAAGTATTGCTCTCTTCTGACAATTCCAAATGAGAGAAGTGCCACTATGATCCTTCACAAGAAAGGCTATAATATCTTAAAATTTCGTTAGGAAAAACAGACGCAAATTTTAGGTCAATGAAATGCGGAACGAGTGAGAGTTATTTAATGGATATTATTCTTTGTCGGCAACATATTCAGTGGGAATCTTTCCCAAATAGGCATTTACCTAATGAGAATTTTACATAATTAATCGGCTATGCAGCCCAACTCACTCCTTATGATGGCTATCTAAGTTATCATAAGGAGTTTTAAGTCGGACACGAAGAAAGGGTAACTCTACCGAAAACAAACCATGATCAAAAAGGATCGGCTTGTTTTGCTATGTTATAATTTTCGCATTAATCTACTTCATCAAAAGTTAAAATATTTGTTGTTTGGCTAAAATGGCAAATACAACCTTGAAATCATAAACTTTCGGCGTTAAGACCAAATTGATACGATCTGCTAATGCCCCGGTAATTGCATGAGCTCCAATTATTTTTGAATGTCTAACTTCATTATGCCTTCAATCATATAATTTCAAAGTGGGGTTCCAGGTTAAAGATTTGTGTTAATAAGATCCTAGCATTACATTAATTTTTATTGCAATGAGATGTATTTGCATATATTCATCTAAACAGCTTCAGGAATTTTACATTGTTTCCTCGAAATTTGTTTCCTTTTCTTGTTTTTTAATTATATATCCTATTTTTCTTTTGTATTTTATATTCAAACCCGTTTCTTGCCTGACATTGTTAGATATAGATGTAATATGAGGTTTAATTTATTTTGTCTCGCCTGCGTTTGCAGTTATTATATGGTCAATTGAGTTTTTAGTTCTACATCCTTTAATTTCTCTTATAAAGATGAAAGCTGATGTGCTCGGTTGAAATAGAGAGATGATAAAGTTTCAGGGATTTATAGCTGTCTAAAGTTGTTTAACAAATACACAGTCCACCTCAGATTTGTGTTGTTTCTCATCTCTTTGTGCAGGTAGAATGACTTCAAGAGCCGTCACAGTAAAATGTAGATGTAAAAATCGTGTAGCACCGTAAAGAAGAGGCAAGTTTAATATTACTCAATCTTGCGTGAGTGTTTGAGTGAACATTGGACAGAAAGTTCATTACATCAGAGTTTTGCTTAAGCACATATAATTTTTACCTTTGAAGGAGGTGTTGTTAAACTACATCGGGCGATATTGCTCTGATTTACGAGAGTAGAGAAGGAATGGGGAGGAGATTGAAGCAGAGCATGGAGCAACTGGATGCTGCAGGATTCAATTTAGTAGGAAGAAAAATGACAATTTTGTCATTTTGCGGAGAAGATAATCTAGGTGAAGCAAGACTTGGGAAAGATATATTGAAGATAGTTAAATTGTTTAAATACTTGTAGTTGTATGAATAGTGAGGTGATAGTGGAATTCATAAATGAGCAAAATAATCTGTCAACTTTGAGTAATTGTAAGGAAATGTAAGAAGTTTTCTGGGCTAAACAAATCTTTGGGATAGTAAAAGGTAATGGGTATAAAACTATTGTTAGCCCATTTTTAAACTACGCGGCAATTTATCCTTGTTCAAAAGTCAACTTTCTCTTATTTTCATAGTTTTTTGACCTGATTCAGGGGCAAATTATATTCGATTTGTCATAGGAGGTTGGGAAGCAGCGCCAAAGCAGCTTTAAATCTTCGTTGAAATCAGCCAAAAGCAAAATTTCCGGAGACCAAAGAATCAATTTTATGAAAGGCAAAAGGGAAACATCATGATATGATGAAAAGCTATGAAAAGCAAGTAATCTTGCAGGCAAAAGAGGAGCATTTGTTCTCCAATGAGACAGGCTGTTCGATATAGAATCTTCACATGCAATCAAGCAAATACAGAACAAAATACTCTTATAAGGAGAGAAGATAAAGATATTAGATTTTACGAAGAGCAAAACACTGAGAAGAAAAGTCATGTCTGGTCAAACCAAAATTATTGAGACAAGAACCTTGCATCAAGCAAAGAGGAATAAAATATTACAGCATAGAGAAGAATACGTAAAATTAATTACATTGAAGTTCACGAACAGTTTAAAATTTTTACTTCATTTTGCTATTTTGCATGTACTTAACAATTACCTTCTAAACATATACAATTTTCACAGCTGCATCAGATAAATAGGCTGTTTTTCATGTGGGTGATATTATATGGGGTGAACTACCTGGCAACGACTCTTACCACAAGGGCATTGATTACCATAAGCCTCGACCTGTATGTTCCCACCGTAATGATACAGTGACTAGTGTGCTGTTTCCGAGGATGGCCAGTGAATGTGAAATCATCTGAAATAGAGCTGATCGTCTTGATTTATCTGAAAATCGAGTTACTATCATGATTTTCGCAAACACTTCGCAACGGAAAGCTGCAAAGTCATATGCAAAACGTATCAAAATATTTACAGAAAACGAGTTTGCAAGAATAGGGTCATATTAGGAGCAGAGACGAGAACTACGTACGTAAGGGAATGTTGAATGTGGAAATGAAAAGGAGAATAAATATAGACTGGTCTGGATTAATGTGAAAGGATAGGATAACACAAAATCTGCCTCAGATGGGATTTGCGAAAGAAGTAGCTGTCGATTAGAGGCAGTTTAAGCGGCTGACAAGGAGGAGCAACCCCACATGAAGATGGGAAAATTTCGCAGTAGAAGAACATTGAGAATTCCCTCTATTAGAGTACTTCTTAAACTACCAACATAATACAGTGGTACCTACTCGCACACATGCACTGCTAACTTCTCAAGATAAAACTCTCTTCAAGGCAAACAAGAAAAATGGTATTATTTCAAAAACAGTTGTAAACACGGGTTAACTATTCCTGCTTCAACAACCTGATTAGTTTTTACTCCCACACTCAATCTCAAATCTCGATAGTATTCCAACAAACAATACAAAACGTTTTTCTCACCGTTGACTGCATTCATAGTGCGGAGCCTAATCCTTAGCAAAGTCCCTTACCGTCGCTTTAGGCACTTTCTTTACTACGAAGTCTCTTGTGCCTTGCATTCTCCAACACACACCAATTTTCATTTTTTTCCTAGATTGCAATCCATAAGGGCCTTCGAAAAGTACCACCAACTCCAATATCTTCTGGTTAGTTCTACTTAATTTTGGTCCCCTAAGCATGGCCGTTTCTTTTTGGACAGGCTGATTTAGTACTCTTCATTATAGCAGATCTGATCAATTTTCGCTTGGAAACTGTTAAGTTTATAATTTAATGTTGAACATCTCACTCCAACGTGTTTTTTCCAAGGTCATCTTAACATTATAGGGTGGAAGAGAGAAAAGGATACACATGGAAAGTGAAGTACTTTCAATAATAAGAAGGTAATTCTGGTGATTTTAATCTTGTAGGAAATTCGGAAGTAATATATCAATATTTCCTGACGCATGAAGCCCATAGTCAATTTTCTATGTCTTCCTATTACTAGTAAATAGGATTAAATTATATTCTTTTATTATTTCCATTAGTCGTACCTCCTATTTTTTCTTAAATCGATTTACAAAAATTAATATCAAATTTTTGTGGGATTATTGTTTGAGTACTCATAGACGGGCCTTAATACGGGTAGAAGATATTCGGCCAGGGCCGAGTAGTTCGTCGCTCTACTTAGACGATGTCAGATTTTATGCCTCACATGTGATTTACTCTTGAGGCAAAATAATGGAGCAGAAGTTCTACGTGAGAAAAAGAAGCTTTCTTTTTGCAGCTTCTTTATCCTAAATTCCTTGGCGAGGAGTTGGCTTTGTATAATGCGATGAATTTTGCTCACAAGACGGATGAAGCATTTAAGAATTCATCTGTCTGATTTTATCCATGTACATCCGTCTCTCTCTCCTTCCCTCTCTATCTCTCAGAATAACTTAGCTATATATCTTCGGCCATAATAATATAAGTGTGTCCATCGTAATTTCTAAAACTATCCTCATGTAAATCAATACTCTGGCAAGCGCAGTTAAATTTTGTACTTTGTCAAAATGTACTTATAAAGTGACTTAAATGGATGTTCAATAAATAGACAAACAAATCAATGGAACAACATTCTCAGCGTTTTAGCGGGTGGTGATACCATATTTCCTTTCATTCGGCTGTTAACTACATCAATTTTATATCACGTGTGATGTCATTTTCACTTATTATAAACCAAAGCACCCATGCCCTTCCTACTAAAAAAACATTTTTCTTGTCTCTCACTGGATAAAAAATTACATTTCTTTATTCAAAAGACTTCTTGAATCAACATTTTCTGCTGTTGAAGATGGTAAGCTCGGTCGATGACCGTCGTAATTCTGGTATTGATCAGCACTTGACGACACAGGTTCGATTCCATCTTCTTTATTCACCTTATATAGCGGTTAAAATCATTTTCCCTGTTTTCTCCGTTTCTCTATGTCCTATTTTCTTTCTTATGCTTTTAATGGTTCACGCAATCTATTCCTCAGCCTTTTACCGGGTTAAAATACCACATTTCCTTTTATTGGGCTGTTGATTCCACAACGTTTAATCGCCCTTTCGCCCCTCCAGGACACCAGTGTCCCATTGAGAACATATTAAACATTAAATCATTATTTCTGAGCCTGTGTACCATCGATAGTTCTAAATGTTTTCTTGGAATATTTGCCAATAATTTTTCACTCGGTTGAAACAAAACTTGCCAACAATCGTAGGCTAGTCTGTTTCCAATTTTTTACGTGAGATAGTAGTGTGGGCAAATAGTGCATTTTTTTATATATATTAATAGTGAGTGATATAGGTAATTATGTGTGGATTTCCATAAAATAGGTTTGACTCAAATGACTTTCTCGGTGGGAGATGAGCACCAGTTGGGTATGAAAGCCAAAGTTAATTTTTGTATATCTAAGCGAATATGACCTTTTACTTGTTTTTCAGATCAATTATAATAATTTGTAACATTACTAGGCTTAATCAAATCTATAAGAAAATATTTACCCTATTTATGAAAGTGACTTTAAAATTTGGCCGTTAGATTAAAAAAAAAGGAATAAGAATTCGAAAAACGACTCAATTCTTTGTTTGATTCAGATCTCCCTAGAACCAAAGATGAATCAGACGATGATTATGATGTTGCTGGCATTTCAGTTGATCGAGCAATTTTGCCTCCTCAACAACATAATTACCTTAGCAAATGAAGCACCATAATATGGCAAGATCATTTCAACTCCTTCATTCAAGTAGTTTTTCCTCACAGTTTGCTGATTTTACTACTCAAAACACAAATAAAGGAATGAGAAAGAATGATGAGAATTTCTCTCAAAAAGATACAGGTGAAATTCATATATTTCTTGGTTGCAGCATAAGAATGCTCTAAAACTATGTTCCTGAAGTAAGAAACTATTACTGTGGGGGAATTCCACGTGGAATTTCTTTTCAAACACGGAAGTTCTGTGGGGGTCGAAGATCGAACCTAGTAAACATTTGATTGAAAAATTTAAACGGTTCACGCATGAACCTAGGAAACATTTGTTTGAAATTTAAACAGTTCACACGTTAAACCTCATCAATAGGAAGATGAACTTCCCACTGTTAATAGCTCTCTTTTGTAAATAGAAAGAGAAACTTCCCGCTATAATAACGTTTTTTTGTAAATAGGAAGATAAACTTCCCCCTTTGTAAACCGGAAGGTAGACTCCCCAGTACGCAGTACGATATCTTGTGTCAGCCATACGTAGCTCCGTACAAAATAGGTCTTGTTCATGAAGTCCCGTGGAGAAAAGGTAAAATTCAATGGCGTTCTTGACATCCCTTACACTTTACTTTTCCACCTTTGCCGGCTGTGAACTTTTCTGTAAGCTCAATTTTTTTGTTGATTTCTTCCAAGTCTAAAAATTCGGAAACTTGACTAGACTTGATGGAATAAGTGGTGAAAATGTGTAGTAGTTGTAGATAGTTATGAAGGATATTTGTATTTGCCCTGGAGCAGAGGGCATCCCAGGAATATTTCTTTTTTCAGTTTTTCCTTTCGTCCTCCACTCACGTTGGGACAGCGCTAGGCTAACCTTTCTATAGTTGTTAACTACTCTTGCCTTGTTTAGTTTTTTAACTTTATTTAATTTTGTTTTATTCTTTCATATATATATATATATATATATATATATATATATATATATATATATATATATATATATATATATGTATAAATAAATCTCTATATAAATCTTTTTCTTTCGTCGTTAGGAATTCAAGCCTTTCAATTATAATTTTGCTAACTCGTTAGCTTTACTTTTATTTTTCTTTTGCTTTTAGATTTGGTTTTGGTTTTGCCTTTGTGGGCATTACGCTCCATTTTACTTAAATTGTTTTATTTCTTTTAATTTGTGTTTGTTTGGCACTACGCTTCTTTTTTTATGTATTTGTAGTAGTTTATAATTTTGGGCACTTCGCCTCTTCTGTCTTCTGCATAGGTAATATTATTTTTGTTTGAAATTGGGCACTTCGCCTCTGTTAGTTTTTTCTTTTTTTTTATAGTAGTTGTGCACTTCGCCACTTTTTTCTTTTTTTATTATTTGTCTTATTCGTGGAGTCTGAATCGTGGAGTCATTTATCGAATAGTATTTTGGTGATCATCTTCTTCTTTCATCCGGTAGGGTATATAATTTTCGCTATCTGAACAATGCTACTGGGGAATAGTGCTCTCCTTGTAGCTCGCCCAATAGCTTGCTGTGGTATATCTAATTCCGCTTCTATTTGCGGGAGGATTTCGTTTTCAAACTTTTCCCAGGTCTTTCTTCCTAGCCTCTGAAGGACTATATTCAGTTGCTCGAGTCCTGCTCTTGCGTGCAGTTCCGTCTGCTGAATATAGTCCAATCTCCTCGCGCCGGTTATAGGCAGGGTAGCCTTGTTCTGGACTCTCTGCATACATTTGAGAGAGGTTCAACTGGCTGCCTGCATAACTAATGTGGGGTACACCAGTACTGGTCGCACCAAATGTTATACAGTTTTCTGATGTTCTTGGCGCTGAGATTTATGAACCTGTACATTTTTCCAATTTCTCTCTTGGCTAGGAAGATTCGGCTGTTGATGTGCGCCTTATACCGCGTTGAGGTGAGGTGCAGACCCAGTACTTTACCCTCGTTGAAGTACAGGTAAAGCTTTCCACTTCTACCCGTATATCGTTGAAGGTCTTACGAAACATGGAGGTAATTTTGAATTTTGGGAGATTGGTTGATATCTTCCATTTCCTCTTGTAAGACTTGATGTTAGATATCTTCCTAGCCGTGGTACAAATTTGCGATATATCATCAGCTAACTGTACGTATATTGTAACTTCGGAGAGAGAGGTTGTGGTAAGTCGAGTGTATAAATGCTTTATAAAAGGGGACTGAGACAGACCACTTGTGGGACCCCTGATTAGAGCTCGAATTCGGAGCCTTTGTGTTCTCTGATTTGTATATATGCTGTCCTCTCCATTATGTAATCGCATAGAATCCTCTCAAGAATGGGGTTGAGGCCTACTTGAAGGATCTTAAATTGCAGGCCTCTCTTCGAAACCTTATCAAAAGCTTTTTTATCATCGCGGAGCACCAGGTCGGCAAGCCTTTTACTTGCCTTGATGTTTGCAAGTTTTTCTGTAATAACGGCTAGTGCCGTGTCAGTCCCTCTTTTCTTTCTGAAGCCGTGTTGTTGCTCGTTATGCAAGTTGGCTTTGACGAGAAAAGAGTTGACCCTATTTGCCAATATCTTCTCGAAGACTTTGTCAGCAAATTCTAAAAGAGATATCGGCCGGTAGCTGGCAGGGCAGTCCGGGGGCTTTCCCGATTTGGGAATAAAGATCATCTTGGCTACTTTCCACTGATCGGTAAAGTAGCCCGTGTTCAGAGCGGCATTCATGATGTTAAGAAGCTCACTCAGAACATTAGGCGGTGCCTTGATGAGATTCTCCCTGGTCAGCCCCGTGGTACCCGGTGCTCTTTGACGGAAGGATTTTAGTGCAACGGAGAGCTCTTGGGCAGTTATTTTATTCCCCTAGCCCTCCATCACTCTTTCCCTCGACACACAATGATGAAGGGAGGTTTTATGTATTTGTGTGTTCAGCTGTTGGATTATGTCATTTTCGAAATCGATGTCAAAATTGTCATTTTCTTCGGGGGTAATTTTTGAAGATTGAAGACCAAAAAATCCCAAAAATTTCCTCAATCTCTAAAGTTTCGTCAATTTCTTTACCATCGTGTCTGAGGGTAATTTTTTTTGTGGGGGTTGTCCTTTTAATCGTTTATATGTCCACCAAAATGTGCGTGAGTCTCTTTCTATGTTGAATCCTTTGATCAGTCTGTCCCATACCTGTATTTGTTGGTCCGTAATTAGTGTCTGGAGTTCGTCTTTAATCTGTCTTATTCTTCTATGGGCATTGTGGTTAGGGCCTATCAGCGCTACTACATTAGACAGGTCCCTATATTCTTGGGCCAGGGCTTTCATGATAGGGGATAAATGGTAGATGGAAGGGTTTTATATTTGATACGGGGAATGCTATTTTCATTCGCTTTAATTAGGAGGTCGGTGATTTTATCCAGCTCTTCATCTATCTTTCCTAAATTGGCATCGAGTAAAGGTTCTGGGATATAATTTAGAAGGTAATTTTTGTAGCTTTCCCAGTCCGCCTGCTTATAGCTTTTGCGTTATGCGATTGCAATTTGAATGGGATTTAGGCCAATTGTGATTTGAATAGCCTGGTGGTCATTCGGAATTATGGGGCCCGTTTAGATGTAGTAGTTGTACGGAGACCCGATACTATATAAAACAATATCAGGGTCCGTTACTGTACTTCCTGTAATGTATGTCGGGAATTATGATCCGATTCTAGTCATGTATTTTCTGTCAAGTAAGACTTCGATGTTTCTGCCTGCATTGTTGTAGGAGGTATGCCCTACCGCTGCACACCTTGCATTCAGATCTCCAGCAAAGATTACGTTTTTCCTATGGCTGAAGATCTGTAGAAGGTTGTGCATGGGTACATAGGCACACCTTGGGTGTTGATACCCCGTGGCCACGACCAGACCCCCCAGGGTAGTGCCTACCTCAATGGCAAGGTAAGATTCATCTAAGTCGGGTAGTATTTTGTATTTAAGTCCTTTTTACGGCTATTGTCATACCGTTCCTAACTATAATTTTTGCTAATAAACGTCATATTGAAATATTTTATTTCTTTTGGTGTGGTCATTCCGTGTTCGTTTATAAGTATAATGCCAGGGGCACTTTGTCGCAGTATGTTGCCAAAGATCGAACCTTTTCCGTCCCACCCATCGACATTCATTCGTATGATCGTAAGTCTATTGGGCATTTTGAGTAATGTGGGTTGTTTTAGTGTGTGGGATTAAAGTAGACGCTTTTTCGCGATCTACTTTAGCCCCATGTGGTGTACTGGGCCGGGTGCGCTCCCTGCCGTTACTTTTCTTTCGAAATTCGGTATCGGTAATCGTGTCAAAAAAGTCCGTGGTCAATTTGACCTTATTTTGTGCGAGGGCCTCCTCAACTTGTCGCTCCGGAACCTCGTCTGAGCATTCCCACTTGTATCGTCCGGTCCTAAGACCCTCCGATACTTCGCGGGAATCAATCTCAGCTGGGTACGGAGTTGATTCAGGGGCATATAGTTTTAGGTTGAAGCCTCTCGCGTGGTATTTCAATGGTTGTTCCCTCCCCCGTGGGGCCATGAGTTTTGGAGATTTTCCTTTACCTAGAAGACCTGAACTCCTTGGGTCGGACTGCCTCCTTTGTTGGTGTTGAGGTGTGTGTTTTTGTTTTTATATGTGTGCTTTTTTTCGGTGTGAGTGGCGCTTGTTTTTCTCTTGGTGTTTCTTTAGGCTTGTTTAGTCCGGTGTCACGTGAAATGGCTGTATTCTGTGTTGGCACTTTTTGGCACTTGTATTGGCACTGAGGAGCTACGATTACACGCATAACCTCCTCTGAAGGAGGGTTATCGGGGAACCACATCTCCTGCAGCCCGTTCTTTACGAGCATGCGGTTGACTTCAGTAGCAAAGGTACCAGGGCGAGTTATGTTTGCATTGTGTGCATAATAAATGCAACACTTAATTTTTTTTGAGTGCTCGTTTTCGATGTGTAGGTATGTCTTTTAATTTTTAGACTCGGCGATGGCAGCTTTTGCAACTTTTTGCGTAAGTTGAATTGGATTTAACTCCTCTGTCTCACGTTTGAGTCAGCTTTGCTTGCTCATCTCCTGCTTTTTGACAAGACATGCCATAGACATAGTCCAGTGCGGGCCTTCGCAAATAAAGCATTTGGTGGTGGTATTCTTGCAGTCACGCCAAAAATGGTCGCGACCGGCGCAGATGGAGCATAGCTTAAGGTCTTTGTTTTCAGGGCGGTTGGAAGTGGTATGTTTTTTGTACTTGTAGCACCTAAAGCACATCTGCAAGTCAAAAAACTCCTCACTTTCCATCTGTTCTGGGCAGACTCTCACGTTGAAAAAGCAGTAATCCGTTGTCCTTAGCCTTTTGAGCCATAGCCGTCTCTTCAAAAACAACCTTTAACACCTGCGTGTTAGTTTGGAATTTGATGACCTCAGCTACCTTTGCCCATTCGTGGTTCAGTTCGGTTTCCTGTTTTATTGTGTCCGATGAGTGGCTCCCAGCTAAGGGGTCGAGGCGCATGCACATCAAAATGCGGTGAGTCCTAATTTGTGGCAGTGTGGTCGGTTTCAGGTTAATTGTCTTAAGGCATTCAACAGCTTTTCCGGAGGTCAAGGCTTCACAGTCGGCCTCTTCCGCGCAGATAGCTGAGTATCCATTGTTAAAGCCAATTAGTCTAACATGGGAAATGCGTAGGGTTCCGTATACCTTTTCAAAAACTTTTTCGATTTTCTTTTTTCTTGTGTCCGATGAGTGGCTTCCAACCCAGGGGTCGAGACGCCTGCAGATCAAACTGCGGTGAGTTTTAACTTGTGGCGGTGTGGTTGGTTTCAGGTTTATTGTTTTTACGGCATTTAACAGCTTTGCCAGAGGTCAAGGCTTCACAGTCGGCCTCTTTTCGCGCAGATAGCTGAGTATTTATTGTTTTTAGTCAATTAGTCTAACAAGGGCAATGCGTAGGATTTCGTATACCTTTTTAATAACTTCTTTTCGATTTCCTTTTTAATTGTGTAGGATGAGTGGCTCCCAACCCAGAGGTCAAGGCGCCTGCAGATCAAACTGCGGTGAGTCTTAATTTGTGGTGGTGTGGTCGGTTTCAGGTTAATTGTTTTAAGGCATTTAACAGCTTTTTCGGAGGTCAAGGCTACACAGTCGGCCTTTTTACGCGAAGATAGCTGAGTATCCATTGTTTAAGTCAATTAGTCTAACAAGGGCAATGCGTACGATTTCGTATACCTTTTCAAAAACTTCTTTCGATTTCCTGTTTAATTGTGTCCGATGAGTGGCTCCCAACCCAGAGGTCAAGGCGCCTGCAGATCAAACTGCGGTGAGTCCTAATTTGTGGCGGTTTGGTCGGTTTCAGGTTAATTGTCTTAAGGCATTTAACAGCTTTTCCATTGGTCAAGGATTCACAACCGGCCTTTTTCGCGCAGATAGCTGAGTATCCATGGTTTAAGTCAATTAGTCTAATAAGGGCAATGCGTAGGGTTCGTATACCTTTTCAAAAACTTTCTCTCGGTCGGGTTTCGGGCCCTCCGGGAGGACCCGAAGAGTTATTTTTAAGGTTTCCCTCATCTCTCTTGCATCATTTGATGCGTTAGGAAATGTATGTGTTAGTGTGTGTATGTAGTTAAGGTGTTTATAGAAGGGAAGAGGTCAGAAAGAAAAAGTGGGGCCAATGTCCCCAAAAATTTTACTTTACCTTAGAAAACTTCCTTCTGGCTACCGTGTAAGCCAGGTAAGGCTTTGGTCTCCGGTTTACGAAGGAGTGAAGATTCTTCCGTAACCTAAGATCTCAAGCCAGTGGTCCAACTTTCGACTTGGTATCCCGCTGTATGGCCATCTCGAGATTCACTCCACGAAGCGAGTATCATAAATCACTTTTATGCAAAATTTGCCTTACAATTTCCGAGGTTGTCACAGCGAGTACAAAGACTTAATCGGAAAACTAACTTCGGCCGTGTTTATGTGTAAACGATTGAAGCGTTAGTAACATCTTAATCTATCATGGCGCCTGATTGGTTAAAATGTTATAGAGTTAAGTTTAGACGAATCTACTATTAATATAGGTGAATTTTTGTGTAAAAATCAGTCAGAAGAATTAGAAAATTATTGTTGCTTTAATATGATAATTGTATTCCTTGTTCGCGATTTTGAAAGCTTATTTTGGCTACAATATACAGGAATAAAGAATCCAGATAGCAATATATATTTTTCCTTCATCCTGTAAGGAAGCTGATAATCACTTAAACCAGCCTAAAAAACTAGAGAGAGAGTAATATAACTGGCTCAAACCCTACAGTCGCATGCGAGAGAGAAGATTCTGTTAAGGCTAAATTGGTAAGCATTCCCCTCCCTTCCCTTAAACAAGTGGTAGCCTCGAACCGCGTCCACAACGGACCACCTCTGCACGGGTTAGAATCGTCTCGGCAAGAAGATTCGAGCCCATTCGAGAGTAGAGCTGTTTCCCACTGACCCCCGTGGGTAGAGCCTCGGACATATATAGCTCGTCTTCCAAGAGGCAGAAACAGAGCTGAAAAGTCTCGTTCGGACCTAAAAAGATTTTGCTAGTTCCATGTCAGGTGCTAACAACAAAGCAATGTGATGGCTAAACTATTTGTGTGTTGGAATTATCCCCAGCCAGTAAGGTAATTCCATTTAACGATCGTTACCGAGCAATTTTTCCGACGTTATTCATCAACTCCTGTCGAAGCCCTCCTCCTTCGCCCTAGTTTTAGGGTGGCCGAAATACTCTCCCCTGGAACATACGTTATCGCCCCCCCTCTTCGCTTTTTATAACCGACATCACTTTAACTTCCCGCTCAGAAGTTCCGGGGGCCCTCACTCACGTGCAGAAGACATCCGTGAAGCCTTACCCCGACGTCTCAGCCAGAATCCTCCGTAAGCCAACCCCTTTCCCCCTTCAGTAACCCATTTGAGTTCATTTCCCCTCCATTTGAATAGTCTCCTACTGTAATACATTATTTTTTTTACTTTAGTGTCTGATGCATAACTACAATTCCCCATCTCGTTTACCGATGTAATTTTGCCCATTAATTCTTTCATGTAATTTTGCCCATTAATTCTCTATTCATTTTTGTCCATCAATTCTCTTATTTTTATGTAAATGAAATTATATTTTTGTACATGCCTCTTTTAATAACCTTGAGCTTTGCCATTGCCCATATTTTACCTGACCTCGTTGCACTGTTATCTCGCTATTCCGCCCGTCAAAACTCGTGGTGTTCCGTTCCTTTGTCGGTTCGCCTTTAAGTTGTTGGTCCCACCCACATATATATAATATGGTATTGATGTAATATAATCTCATACCACGACGATTACTCAAGTGTTGAGTCTCTTGGAAATAGTAAAGTAAAGCAAACAATTACAAGAAATAGATTCCAAATATTGCCTCAATTTTCTATTTTGAAATAGCCATCAAGATATAATATGTCAGTGAATTCGTGGCATACCTCAAACACAAGCCTCAGAGGTGCAGAGAAGAGTTACGTGCTCTGTCTATTGATTAATCCATTCCAGGACTCCATGCAAGCGAAGATCATCCTTAAAACATATATGACAATGAAACCAGTGAAACGAAGTATAAATGCTTTCCTTCGATGCGATTTAATTACTAGATACGAGTATGTACATATGTGATTTAAATTTCTATGCTGGAAAAGAAAAACAAATGCGTACTGCTTGCAAAATTGTTTTGTGTAGAGATAGATATCCCCCATATCATTCATAAATACCTGCACTTCGATAATGATTACCAACAAACTCAAAACATCACTAACTCTATAATTTAAGAAGTGGATTTTTTTGAGTATTTGAATAATAATTTCATCTTAATTTGGTTATGACTTGTTTTTTTTTATCAAAGTTCAGAAATAAATATAAGTATTGAAATTTTGTGAATCTTTTAAAACACAAAGAATTACAAATGGTGAAGTTCAGAAAATTGATTTTTATATATCTTCTTCTTCTATAACTATATTTTAGCAACGTGATATTTTGAAAGGGGGGAAATTTAGTTTAGACTTCCTTTTTAAAATTATTATAATTGAAAAAGTTCAGAAAATTTATAAAAAATTAACCATGGCTGTTTTTTTTAGATTTTAAACGCTTGGAAAGAAGCCGGAACATTTCCTTACCGAAAACTCAATTTTCGAAATCTTTGATATAGGTAAAAAACCTTGTTACCCTCGTAAATTTTTGCATACTTCATTTAACTTTGCTAAGAGAACTTTTTATAGAACTGATAACCCAGCGGTTTTTAATTACAAAAATTGTTTTATCTTGCACTACTTTGAAACCATTTTTTTGTCTACCCGTATTTTTGAGCAACTTGATATCTCTGTAAATTTTAGATATAAATCAACTTTATATATAATGTTAGTCCACAATAATACAAAGAAAAAAGGTGGAGTATGTTCTATAGAATGTTCTATTTGTAATTTACCCTACTTCGGTCAAACTGTAAAATCTTTATATACTAAAATTTCCCAACATAAGTATAATATTAGAAGAGGTGAACTAAACAGTGCTATATTTTTACATTATCCGAAAATAAACACCCAATTGACTGGAATTCTGAAAAATTCATTTCTCATTCCGCTGATTTCACAAAAATAAAGATTGTCGAGTGTTCCTTAATTGGCATCTTACCTAATATAAATATTTTTTGGGGGGCTTAGTTAAACTCGACCCTGTTTTAAAAAAACTTGTGCAAAATGAAATAACTTCATAATGCAGCCTGTTGTCACTCTTTATTAGTGTAATATCATTGGCATTGCCTCCCCCACCACTTGTCTCTGTTGTGACTGTGAATAAACTCTTAGCCCTAAATGTTTTTGCTCTAATGATAATCTTTGTAAATGCTTTTTTTTGTGTGTTTTTTTTTCACCCACCATATTCCATTCATATACATGGCGTTGTTATGTGTATATCGTTATAGGGATGTGTATCTGTTATTAATTGCCTATTGGTCTTTTTCTTGGGATTTTTCTCTCTAGTTTTTGTATTTTTTCCATTGGTTTTTACTATATGATGGTGTGATTGGCGTTTCCTTCGTATTTTTTTACCCAATATAAGGTTGTCTTCTCCATTTTCATGCTATTCCTTGAAAATGAACTTAGAAATATACTTAGATAGCGCTCTGATTAATCTTTTCATTTTCCTCGGGGGTGATTTTCGGAATAATTCCTGATATATATATATATATATATATATATATATATATATATATATATATATATATATATATATATATATATATGGTGGCCCATAAGTCCCAGGACACTACGGTTAGGGTTACATAGATAATTTCATTTGTTTTTCCTAAATAACGTCGTGGCCTGAGACTTATGAGCCAACGTAAATATATATATATATATATATATATATATATATATATATATATATATATATATATATATTTCTCTTGTACTACATGTATTTATAGTCAGCTATTAAAGGTTTCTGCATCTTTCTTTCTGTCTTCAAATTTATTCGAAAGACAGAAAATTAAAATGGCATAGCCCTGTGGTGGTTGTATAATCACCTGCAGATCCTGTAGTTGCTCCTTCTTTATATATATATATATATATATATATATATAAATAAACTGAATGCTTTATATACTCGGCCATTTATGTGTACTTTCCCACTCGAAAAATATCACTCACCTTAATTGGAACGACTCTTAACTAAGTATTCATTAAGTTGACCCGTGGCTTTTTTATCGCGCGTTACGGTACTAGTCCCTGACTCTCGCTCAGTGTGGAGGTAGAGAAAGGTGCAGTCTTTTGATCTCTACCTCCCTTTCTCTTGCGGGTAAAACCAGGAAAATGAACGCCTGGAGTAAAAAATCGAGCAAGACACCGATGTGCTACAGCTCTACACATCTCTATGATTTCTTTCTACTCACTACCGGACGAGAGCATCTTCACCTTAAGAGCTGAAAAGGAGGGAAAATTTACCCCTGTTGGCTTCTAAAAGGGTGTTAAGTATCACAAATCCATATCTCATATCACAATCTTTACACACAAAAAAAAGTCATTCCTCACTAATACACGATGTAGCAGAACGAGGCCTAATTGCGGCCAGGTAAACCCTTGTACACACGTGGATCTGGAGTTTACCTCATGGAGCAGTTAAAAGCATGGAACCTAGGCAAGTAGGCTGCTGACACTGTTATCACTCGCCTCAGCTGTATTTGCCCCCCTCACGCAGCATCTTTCCGCGAGCATTCGGGCATTTATGCTCAAAGATTGGAATTTGTTGGACATTCCAACGAGCATTATTACGATTCCTCCTTCTCCCGAATGGGTCACCGACATTTCCTCAAGATCGCGTGCTCCACCTCTGTAGGCGCCAACATAACGCTCCGACTAAGTTTAGAGATCAGCACTGTTAGACTTCCACATATTCCGACGAATGAGCAAACGGACGCTCTCCCCTTCTCCCCACCGGCGATTTCGATTCAAGTGAAGGCTAAATCGATCCTTGAACTCTGCCTTAGTTAATCGGCAAGCTTTGAGATCAGTGAACTCTGCCCTAGTCAATCAGTAAGGACTAACAAAGATTGACAACTCCGAAGACGACTAGTGCTCCCTCGTATGAAGCCAGAGGTAAACCAACTTCTTCCCTCACATTCACTGTACCCCAACTAGCCCTTTTTCGACAAGGAGCACATAAGTTATCTGTAACCGTTGCCATCTGTAGATTGATCTTAAATATGGCTTATACAATTGCTCCAATAATTGTGTGAACGCTCCAGTCTAAAATTCCCCATAAAATCAATAACTCGATCTGTCCTCTTTAATGAAAAATTAACCTACCTGATCGTGTTTAGATCTTTAACCCCGTCCTGGCGACCATTCCATTTAAACCCAATTTCTATGTATATATTTATCCTTTTGTTGTTAGTTAAGTTATATTTACATCATTTTCTTTCTTTTGTATACCTAGCGCCTACTATCTACCTGTTAATCTTTGGAAAACTTGCACTCTGAAATAGTTGTTTAAAAGGACCTCGCAAAGTAATGATAAACCATTCGCACTGGACTCCAAACAACTTCCCCTTTCCTTATCGGTCTTCAACCAACTTTGGGCTAAAATTAAAAAGTACGCAAGTATATATAAATATATAGTCTGGCCATTCCACAACATATACTTATATATACTTTATCGTATTATATAAACTGTTGATCAAGTGGTTCAGGGTCTTTAAAAGGTCTTTGAAGAGATTTTTTATAGGCAACCCTTTAACTTTATTGTAATTTTCAAAGCTAAGTACCATTTGAGTTGCAAATACAAAATGAAACAGGAAACAACCCTGCCATATTTATTTTTCCTTTAATGTTTGTATTTGTGTTTGGCCTGACAACCTTTAATAGGAAAGTGTTGTTAACTGTTGTTAAGTGTTGTTAATCCTACACGGATTAGTAGAGTGTGATCCCTTCTCATGTCAACAAGAATCCATTGTTGATTTTTTTTGTTTAATCGTATATTATATTAGTGTTATTATTTGGATAGCAAAGCTCCCACGTTTAAACAAGCATATTCCTCCTTGTGTCATTAATTTGTGAGCCAAGCCTCCTCCGTCCCGGTCTATGTCCCATTAAAACACTTTGTTTCGAACAACGTACTGCCCGTGTTACGAACAAAATGTCGTCGTTTGAGAGATTTAAACTCCAAGGAGAATCTCTTGGTTTAAGTGTCAAAGACCTTGTCACTTATGTACAGGAAGCAGAGAGAAAAGAGAGAGCTGAAGTAAAAGAGATTAGATAATTACCGGAGCAAAGCGAGATTAGAGAATTAGCTGAACAAATGGAAATTAGAGAATTAGCTGTACAAAAAGAAATTACAGAGAGCGAAGCACGTGAGAGAATTCGCCAATATGACTTACAATTGAATCGCGATCGGTTAGAAACCTTTTCAGTAAGTTCTCGTGTAGGAACCCCTCACTCAGCCTCCGTTAACCCCCCACGTTCAAAGAAGGAGAGGACTTCGGATCTTTTCTCACTCACTTCGATAAAATTTTTGAAG
The DNA here is from genome assembly GCA_963969495.1 of Ceratothoa steindachneri. Taxonomy (NCBI): domain Eukaryota; kingdom Metazoa; phylum Arthropoda; class Malacostraca; order Isopoda; family Cymothoidae; genus Ceratothoa; species Ceratothoa steindachneri. The sequence continues at coordinate 13,767,677 of OZ018336.1, read as the reverse complement.
TTAATAATTGGGACATTGAGACGGACGGTGTAGCTAAGCTTCTTGCTTTACTAAGCTCTCTGCTCCAAGACCTAGACGTATCGTTTCCTTCTGCATTTACGGTGGATTATTCCACCCTCAAATCCGAACTTCTCGCCGCGTACAATATGACGCTAAACTTCAATCGCACCAAATTTCGCCACACCCGCATCCAACCAAATATGACCTTCCGTTATTTTGGATAGGCTCTTTCCCGTACTTTTAATTTTTGGTTAGACGCATCGAAAGTCCCTCACGTTTATGAATCCCCTGTAGATTTTGTTCTACGGGATCAATTGCTGGCATCGCTAAAACCAGAGATCCGGTCCTTTGTGAAGAATCGTCGGTGGAACTCCTTCAAAGAGTGCATAGAAGAAGCAGATCTCTACGCGGCGATCAACAACTTATACCCGAAAGAAAATAAAAGGCCTCCCCTTTCATCCCCAAGAATAAATTTAATAACTTGCGGTTCCCTCCAAAGAAATCCCCAGATTTCGCCAAAATTACAGGCCCCTTTAAGCTCACAAGTTTTCCTCCATCGGGACCCCGTCACGTCCAACCCCTCATAACTAATCCCCCGCCATCAACTTTTCCCTGTAGGCCAATTATCTGTTTTGCGTACGGTGTCGAAGGCCACACTCACCAAAATTACGCCCCAAAATTCCCAACTCTGTGGTAATCTCATTTACCAATCCATCAGGTACAGGCTGTTCCCTCTTCCACTCCTTAGCAACCGGAAACCCCAAACCCAATCTGGTATCCCAGTCCCCCAGGGCACCGTGTAAATTTCCTCTTCGAGAGGAATTCTCCAGGAAATCTTAAATTTGAAAACGGAAGCGTTAATGGGTGCCAAGTCTTCACGCTCGTCGGCGATACCGGGTGCACTTGTATATTGGTATCGAATGAACTTTTTCCCACAGTGGCTCCTGGCCACACAAAGTTTGCTGTAGTCGATGACTAGCTGGGCCGCGCAAACCGCTTTCCCATTGTAAACTGTTACCTCGAGTGTCAGTAGCTTTCCGGATGGGCTGAAGTCGTGTCAGCTCCCTATCCAATTTTGTTCCGTTTTGTTAGGACAGTGTCCCCTAGTCTTATCTGACCCTGTGTCTCAGCCCGTTCTCACGAGAGCCCAGGCATAGAAGGAATCCCAGATGCCCGCTGACCTTGAAACTCCCTTAGGTCCAGATTTCATCGGCGTTATGAGCGCAGAATACGCTCAAAGACAGAAGGAGTGCCTCAATCTCCTTCCCCCATGGGAAAAACCTCGGAGCCTCTATCAGGATTCGGTCCCAGTTAAGAAGACAGACTCTTATATCGTGAAAGAAGGCTTGTTAAATCGCGCTTGCTAGGATGGCGCCACCCCGAGACTCACGCTCTCTGTGTTCCCCGTTCGCATGTAATCTTTCAAAAGAGACGAATCATACGAAAATCAGCTCGTTCAAGGACTTACCCCCATATCTTTGAAACCTCCTCGACAAATTATTGTTCCCCAATAGTTCTGGTACGGAAACCAGATAACTCTTACTGCATGTATGTAGATTTTTCTAAGTTAAATCCCGTCACTGTTTTTGATGGTAAACCGATTTATCTAATGGACCAAATCTTCACTTGTTTGAAAAAGCAAAATTTATTAGCGAGCTCTACACCAGCTAAATTTTAATTATAATTGTTCAATATCTATTTGTCCACCTTGTAATAATTATAACCGCCAGCTAGAGATTAGCTTATATGCAATTAATTATGTTATGTCCTTATTTTTATTCTCGATGTGTACGTCTATGATGCACACCGCCCTTGTATTCATGAAATTAGTATTTATAAACATGGTCCGGGACCAAAATATGTGTATATTTACCATCATATTCCTTAGGTCATTTATGTAAAATGTATCTTTGAATTTCCATTTCATTCTTCTTCTTTTTTTGTTCTTTTTTCTTTTTTTTGCTTTGGATAGCTTAGTCTATAAATATTATTATATTCTTTTATGTCCCCTTTATTGTTCTTATGGTCAGCAATAATTAATTTCCTTTTCCGTCCATATGTACACACAGTCAGGTAAAATTAGCTTGTAGACCTATTCGACGACAGGTCAGGTATTCCGGGTTATTGTTGTTTTTTCTCTTTTTTTCCTTTTCCTTTTTCACTAATTAGTCTAAGGGGATGTCACTTTTGTCACCCAACTCCGAATGTGCCATCTTTTTGGATAGGAGGGATGTAGAAGAATGAGGTCAAAAGGCAATCACGTGCTCCCCTGTACCCACCTAGATCTGAAAATCACCTCATGGAACTGGTGAAAGCATGGGAACCTAGGCAAGAAAGTGGCTGACACTGCCTTTGCTGACAGCTGTATGAACCAAATGACCTATGTCATCGCGGTGATGACATAGGTCATTTGGTGCACCTCTCCAAAAGCATTCAGGCATTTCAGCTCCAAGTTTGTAATCCGTTGGACATTCCAACGAGCGTTATCAAGCCTCCCCCTTCTTCTGAAGGGGTCGCCCACTTTTCCTCAAGATCGCGCGCGCCTCCTCCGCAGGGGCCTATATAACGCTTCGACTAAGTTTAGAGATCAGCACTGTTAGACTTCTACCTACTCCAAGGAACGAGCTAAAGGACGCTCTCCCCTCCCCTCCAGCAGCGATTTCGATTCAAGTGAAGGATAAATCGATCCGTGAACTCTGCCTTAGTTAATCGGCAAGCTTCGAGATCAGTGAACTCTGCCCTAGTAAATCGGCAAGGACTGACAAGGTTTCCAACTCCAAAGACGACTAGTGCTTCCTCAAGGTACCCCAAACAGCCCCTTTTCGGCAACGAGCACATAAAGTATCCGTAACCGTTGCCACCTGCAGAATGATCTTAAATCTGGCTTATCCAATTGCTCCATTATTTGTTTGAACGCTCCAGTTTAAAATCTCTATTTAAATTACCAACTCGATCTGACCTCTTTTATCTTTTAATTAACCTACCTGATCACGTGTACATCTCTAACCCCGTCTGTCAACCATTCTATTTAAACTCAATTTCTATATATATATATATATATATATATATATATATATATATATATATATATATATACACATATATCCTTTTGTTGTTAGTAAAGTTATATTTTGGTCATTGTCTTTCTTTTTAGACTGGCAAAAGATAAGGGTCCAGCACTACGTTTGGGCAGCTTTGTCCTCCATCCTTCACCGAAACCTGAAATAAATGGTGCGCAATAGAGTGGGTACATGTGAGTTGAGGTGTATAAGAAAACTAAAATACTGCCAAAAAATGTACCTAATGGCTCTATGTTTAGGTATTTCCCCTGCAAGGGGCGCAGCGATTTGCCATCCTGGCCGCTGTGCTGACGGGACTCAGCACCCCGCCTGACCCCAGCTTAGCCTCTTCTTCTTACTTCAAAACACTTGTTTCCTCGCTTTTCATACAACCTCTCCCACAACTTTCTCTGGCTAGCCTCTAATTTTACAGGGTAGATGCTGACCTTCCTCTCAGCCAACCATCCAGCATCGGGGCTGAGGGCGGAGGGGACAATGTTCCTTAACCCCTGAGCTCCGGTCTGGGGTGACTGTTTTTTAAGCACCTGCTTCATCCCCACCCATACCTTCCTCACATCCCTTTTCCTCTCCTCTTCACATTCTATCATTTTTACGCCATGTTCAAGGTGGAGCCGCCATGCCGATGGACTGCCAGGCCACCAGGCAGGAGGGGTGGTCCGAAATAGCGGCGCCTGGCTCTACCAGGCCTGTAAGCACCTCTTGCAGTGTGGGCAACTGCAAGAGGTGATTAGCTATTGCGTCCCGTAGCACAAATAGGGTCACCATGCCCAATGATGAAAAAAAAATAATAGCCTCCAACTTCCCCGAGAACATCAACAGAGCCGCCCTCGGGCAGCTCCACGAAAAAATGGAGGTCTCCCCCCCCCTTGTGCTTGCGCAGGGGACCCTCCATATTTCTTTAACCGGAGAGGAGGCTTACTCCTCTCCTATGCCTACGGGTGTAGGGGACTCCCCCTCACCCCCACGTCTGGAGCCCTTGTCTGGAGGTGCTTTCGGGCACCTCCCTATTTCAAGCGGCAGTTCCTCCTTTGCTTTCTAAGGGGACTGCCAAGAAAGCCAGCAGGCAGACCATTGCCGAACGTCCCTCGTGTAAGCGGTTCGGTAGCACAAACTTCCTTAGGGGGGAGAGGGAAGCCAGGCCCCTTCGGTCGCTTCCCTCAAAAGACCTCTTGGCAAGAATATTAAACCTTGTTGGGGTCAAGGCCTGTGCCTCCCCACAAAAGACTCATGACGCTGCCAAGGGGACCTGCGATGTCCTGGAAAAGGATGGCCCACTGGAGGCCCCTCCTGTGATAGAGATGGTCCTTGAGGAAAACCAGCCTCAGACGGTATGGCCTTTCATGGGGGAAAATCCGGGCTCAGCACCACGCACCGAACCCGAATCCGCCCCTATGCAAGGTCATACTCAGACGGCTGGGGATTCTGAGGCAGTACAAGGAGGGAAGAGATCTCCTCCGGATGATGCCTCTGCAACCATTAGGACCTTCTCCATTTCGGAGAAGGACCTGGCTGAGGCCGGTACATCTGGCCTAGGGGCTTCTACGGGTGGGGGTGAGAAGCGGGTTCATTCCCCGCCCTCCTCTCCAAAAAAGAAAAAGACCAAGACCAAATGGACAAAGAAGACTCGTGGCTCCTCCCTATCCGTGGGGGCTGTGGGGATGGATGGGTCTGCTGCCACTCTGGCAAGCGAACAAGCCAAGATCGGCACAACTGGCCCCTCTGCCCCTCCTGGTTGCGGAGCCCATACACTAAGACCAAAAGAGCACACGGCGGAGCCTCGATGACATCTGGGCCCCTGATTCCGAGGTTACCTGGCGTTTTTAAACCCGCTGGCTTCAAACGCTTCCTCGTTATTCGCTCCACTGATGGCACCATGTTTTCCAAGGGCAAAATGATCCATCAGAGAAGAGAATTAGCTAGTGCAATTGGTAGAGAGCCGAAGGTGACCCGTTTCTCGGACAGTAGCCTTCTGGCGAATGCGGCGAATCCCGCCCAGGCGGCCAAGATACTTGCTCTTCGGACACTTCATGGCACCCCGGTGAGTGTGACGCCGCACTCTACCATAAACTTTGTGAAAGGAGTAGTTTATGCGAGGGAACTCGTTGACTACTCCATTGAGGACATCACCCTAGAGCTGGCCGACCATAGAGCGGTCAAGGTCGAACGTGTGATGAGAAAACAGGAAGGGGCATCGAGACCAACCCCTACACTCTTCGTCACGTTCGACTGTGGCAAGCTCCCTAAGTCTGTGCGTGCCAGTTGGTACCGCTACTGCGTGAAGGCATTCTTGCCACTGCCACCGCGGTGCTATTAATGTCACCGCTTTGGCCATACGAATCGCTCATGTAGACATGCAAAGTCAGGGTCACTTGAAGTTTGTGTAAATTTCTCTAAGGTCGTACACGATAAGTCCAAATCGTGTGTGGCCAAGTGTGTCAATTGCGGAGAGCCGCACCCTGCTTCTTTGAAGCAATGTGGTGCATATCTCCTTGAGAAAAAAATCCTGGTTGTTCAGGCCCAGGATCGACTCTCATTCCGCGAGGCTAAGGACTTGGTCCTAGCGGGCCCTGCTCTGCCTGGGACGTCATATGCCTCAATAGTTAGAAAGGAACCCTCTGCTCCTGGCACATCCAGGCTAATGAACACCGTTGTTTCCGTGCCCATTCGGAGCCCTTTTGCGGGCTCTATCAAACCCGGGCGCTCCCCTGGTAAAGCTGGCAGCAAAAAGGGTTAATACCCAGACCCGGCTAAAACCAGGGCTTCCACCTCTTCCCCCAGCGATACCGTTTCCCGTTAGGCGAAATGGCCATGCACCTCCACCAAGTCGTTAGACTCACAGGAGGCAACACCCCTGAAGATGGTCGCTAGGCCATCTTCCGGGGTTCGTAAAGCTGTTCCCCGAAAGGAGGACAGCAACAAAGGAGCTTCGGCTCCTTCGCCCACGCCCCGAGGTGCAGCGAGTGGCTCAGACGGTGGTTCCTCGAAAAGAGGGCCCTTCGCATCCGAAGCCACAACGCCCACCTAAGGTTTCGAGGCGAAGGGAGGAAAAGACTCGCATGGCGAGCCCAATCTCCCCCAATAAGTCCTCGAAGGCGAACGCCTTCAACGCTTTGTACGGCAGGAGACCATGCTAGGCGCGTGCCCCCTGCCCGCCCTCCCGGGGTATAAGGGTCTTGCGACCACACCACCGCGGAATGGCCGGGCTGGGGGATGCGCAGTTTACACCCGGCATGATGTCTCCGTTCTTCATTTGTCTTTAGATACCTCCTTTCAAGCAGTGGAAGTGCATCTGCACCTGGATAGGAGGTATACTCTGATTCTTGCGTACATTCCACCGTCAGCTGACTTCGACGCGGGGGACTTCCGCCGTGTCGTGGCATGGTTTACGAGGCCCTATCTCTTGCTTGGAGATCTGAACGGCAGGCATCCTCTCTTGGGTGATTACCCAATAAATCCCAGGAGACAAGTCTTTGCCGATCTAATCAAAGAGCTGGAGATAGGTGTCCTAAACGTGGATGAGTTTACGCATCACTGTCCGAGAACCGCTTTATTTTGTGGCCTTGAACTATCTTTGTGCTCCTCGGATGCACAGCCTGATTTTGATTGGGAGCCGGTCGATGACCTCCATGGCAGTGATTACTTTCCCTTCAAATATCATTTTAAGGGAAACTGCCGCCTGAGAGCCCACCTCGGTCGTGCTTGGCGCGGGCGTGGTGGCCTGCATTTCAGGAAATGACTGAATTCTCTCTCTCAGTCGAGGAGTTTAGGTCGGTAGATGGGGCCGTTGAGTTCTTCTCCGGCAACCTCATCGCCGTGGGCCTGACTACTATTCCTAGGACGTCTAGCCGTTTTGCATGCCGACCACTCCCATGGTGGTCAGCTGAGTGTGAGACGGCCCTCAAACAAAAGCATTATGCCTACATGCGCTATAAGCGCCACCCGAACGATTTCACTGTCGCTGAATTTCGTCGGGCTAGGGCTAGGTTCCGGTATATTTTGAAGCACGGCCGCCGCTTTTTTTGGCGGGCATACGTGTCTTCAATTAACGGGAAGAACCTTTTAGCTAAGGGGGGAGAAGCAAGTCAAAAGGATTCGGAGCAAGTTCTCGCAGGACCCCCCTCCCGTTCTCCAGGAGAATGGGACCGCAATCTCGGACCCCGCGTTCGTGGCGGAATCGTAAGCGACTTTTTTTTCCACATTCTCTAGCCGTGATGCTGCTTCCTTAGCATTTAATGCACGTCGTGATGTCGCGGAAGGCCGCCGGCTGAACTTTACCTCCAGAGGCGGAGAACACTTCAATGACAAATTTACTGTGAGTGAGTTGCGTTCCGCTCTCGCTTCGTGCGCGGACACCACCCATGGTCCGGATGATGTCCCGTACGCCATGCTTTAACACCTGGGTGAGCGAGGCATGGCTTTTATGTTAGATTTGTTCAACAGGATATTGGTGGAAGGTCTTCTCCCAGACTCCTGGCGAATCGCTACTGTGCTCGCCTTTCGCAATCCAGGGAGAGATTACTCTACTCCGACCGGTTTCCACCCAATCTCTCTAACCTCTTGCGTGTGTAAGTTGTTGAAGAAATTGGTAAATGTTGGATTAGCCTTTTTCCTGGACAGCGGATGCCATCTGTCTTCCGCACAGTGCGGCTCCTGCAATTTCCACTCCAAGTCGGATGCTCTGCTCCGAATGGAAAATGCCGTCTGCGAGGCTTTCCTTCGTAGACAGCACTACGCCACGGTGTTTGTCGATGTCAAGAAGGCCTATGATACCGTATGGCGATACGGTATCATGGAGACTCTCCACACGATGGGGGCGATGGGACGACTTCCAATGTTTATATCTGAATTTTTGCGAGATCGCAGGTTTCGCGTACGGGTGAGGGGAGCCCTCTCCGGCCCAAAGGAGCAGGAAGACGGTGTCCCGCAGGAAAGTGTCCTCAGTGTCACACTCTTTGCCCTGAGCATTAACGGCATCACCTCGGTGCAGCCGAAAGATGTTCTCGCTACGCTCTACGTGGAAGACCTTTCGATCTCTTTTGGCGCGGCCCAGATGCCGACTCTGAAGCTTCGACTCCAACAGGCATTGAACCGCGTCTCTCGCTATGCCGAAGTGCACAGGTTTTGTTTTTTTTTTGGCCAAGACTAAGGTGGTGCACTTCTGCCGCCATCCAAGGCTCCATGGCGACCCAGATTTGTTGCTTAATGGGGTGCGCCTGGATGTGGTTGAGTCGCACTGTTTCCTTGGTCTTGTATTCGACCGGCGCCTCACCTGGGAGGCTCATATTCGCAGCCTTAGGCTCTCTCGTACCCACGCCATTGACATTCTCCGTTCCGTGACGTTCAGCGCTTGGAGCGCTGATAGGGCTACTGCCCTACTTTTTATCGATCCCTTGTTCGTTCCAAGCTCAACTACGGATGCGAGTTTTATGCATCCGCAGCCAAGCGTTTATTGCGGAAGGTGGATTCGATCCACCACACCGGCCCTTGCCTTGCGACCGGCGCCTTCCGCACCTCCCTCATTTAGACCCTGTTGGTCGATGCTCGGGAGATGCCACTCGCTCTGCGCCGCGTGCAGTGCATCACTCGACTGTACGCGCGGGCCCAGGGCCTCCATCAGTCGCCAACAGCTCTCACAGCATCCGCAACTGATCTCGATGGTGCCTATGCCGCCGAGAGACGCCAGTCATACCCTCAGCCCTTTGGGTTTAGGCCCAGGAAACTCCTTCGAGAGGTAGATATATCTCTCGGGCCGGTGGCGCCCCTGGTTCTGCCCAGGAAGCCACCCTGGAGGGTACCACATTTGGCTATTTGTCGCCACGCCTCTGCTCCCAAAGCTTTTACTGCGCCGGGAGTATTGCGTTCGACAATTTTTGGAGCACACATCGTGTCACGCTGGTACCGTGCCAGTGTATACGGATGGCTCCAAGTCCTAAGAGGGGGTCGGCTTCCATGCCGAATCCCCTCTGTTTGAAGTCAGCGGGGCTCTACCAGGCGCTGCGTCTGTCTTCACGGCCGAGCTGGTGGCAATACACCACTTGGTACGGGAGATTACGCGACGTGCCCGGTTCATAGACCGGATCGTGATCTATAGCGACTCACAAAGCGCCCTGAGTGCTCTCGGGGCATTGGAATCTTCGCATCCCTTGGTTTGCGATATTCGTGACGCCACGGTTTTGGCGAGCCGGGTAGATGTCGAGATTATCTTCTGCTGGGTTCCTGGACATGTAGGAATTGCGGGGAATGAGCGCGCCGATGAGGGCGCCAAAGAGTCCGCGAGGACTCTGCGACCGGACCAGCGTTTCACTCTCCCTCACACCGACTACATGGCAGGAATACGGGCAGCTTTTCGGACTGCTTGGCAAACAAGATGAGAGACGGTCGAAGGGAACTTAAAGTTGCGTGCCATTGCGCCGCGACTGTTCCCATGGACCTATCCCCCAATGCCGCTGCGGCTTCAGGTTGCTTTCTGTCGTCTTCGAATCGTGCACGCTCGTGTGACGCATCGCTATTTGATGGAGCGCTCGCCTGTGCCCTATTGCAACGACTGCGTCGTCCCCCAGACTGTTCGGCACATTCTTGTTGAATGTCCCAGTCTGGGTGATCTTTGCGCACGATACCTCTCCCGATACCGGGATGGGTGGGGTCAAAACCGCCTGTCCCTTGCACTCGGGACGGATTCGTACATATTGACTCTTGGACTTGTTGACTTTTTGGGGGAGGCCAGGCTTCTCCCCTTTATTTAACGTTCTTTTTTGTTATTGTTTTGTTTGTAGGTTGCACTCTCCTGCACCGATGAGTGGGACCTACCCCCCGCTGCCGGAGATTGCTTCCTGATTGTTTAGTTTTTCCAATTTATATCATTGTTAAGTTTGCATATTTTTATTTTAAAGTAGCCCAGTTCTAGGCAGTCGTGTTTTTCGACCACTTATGCCCAAGTGGGCAGTTGCCAGATGGGCTCTATAGAATTAAAAAAAAATAATGTTTGGGTATTTGACTGGCGAGCCTGAAGGGGCATAAAGGGAGGAATGGGTCCGGTTTGTTGGCAAGGGCGTTGATACGGTGGGGCGCAGGTGACATACGGGCATCAACGATACAAACGTAACGCGGTGCTGCTATCAAAGTGTGTATGAGTGTGAGTATGCGTAAGTTGAGGAGTGTTGGGTATTTGTGCCATCATGCAATGTGATGAATATTTTCTATTTGGTTGAATCTCGGGTCTCCCTCTAGTCTCCTTGTTGACGTTTTAATCGTGGTTATTTATTTGTGTTTAGTGGCCTTGAATTTGTTTGACTATTGGGGTGTAGAATTCTCGTGTATATGGGACAGCAAAAGCGCGTCTAAGGGCCAAGTTCTGAATAAGTTTCACTATCCTCTGCCATGTGATGCATGTGGCTGTTATTGTAATTGGCGCGTATGTGGTTTGTGGCCTGACGAGTATCTTGTATACATGTAACTGCATTTTTTTGCTGCTGGGATGAAAATTCCTCAAGATGATGTTTGTGTGCTTAGCTTTGGATTGTACTTTCTTTTTGGGGGGAAGCTTTTAAGTGTTTATGTAATGTTTCGCCGAGTATTTTTATGCTAGTTTGAATGAGAGTGGGATAGTCTCGTCATCCGCCTACTCTAGTGCTTTTGTGTGTGCCGTTTTCTTATGGGCGTGCGGTATCGTTTGTATATAGGATAAAGAGTGAGGGTGCCAACACGCTGCCCTTGGTATGAATAGTCATACTATTGTATCATTGTAACTGTCGTAGAATGACCCTTGGCTTTGATCACTCTACGCTTTGACACCCTTTTAGTAGCGGTATGCTTTAAGGGGCGTGAGTTACTTCCATGATGAAGTAGGCTTTGTTCTAAGAGTGCTATTTTATTGGTTTAGTCCTTAAGGAAGAGCTATTTTTAAACACATAAGGATAAGAGGAAACACCAGAATCTACCAAAAAATAAACGTGTATTTTAAATTAAATATTACAAACCAACAGTAAAAGCATTTCTATATTTGGCCTCAAAGAATTTTAAATGACAAAACATAAACAAGTAGGCTTTCAATAAACCAACCAATTGCCAATTAGTATTTTTTATCACGAACCTATTTGTGAGGCATAAAACATTAAATTAATGTACTGTCATCTACAAACACATATGACCTAGGTTCAAGAATAATGGTTTCTACTCTCCTTTAAAACGTGGGACGTACTAAACTTCTACTATTGCAATAGAGATATAAATGTTATTGTTAACTTACAGGTAGGTATTAGGGATTGCCGGATGTCGCTGGAGGACTTATCTCTCGCTTTGAAGTGTGGCTTCGTCGCTGCTTGAATTTTCGAGGAGGGAATGCTTTTTAAACATAATTAAAGAACGGGAGCTCGTTGGGGCAGGGTTCTTCTCCTCTCACTCTTACGTTGCTTGAGATGTGAGAATCACTCGAGTGTGAGCGGCTTTACTTTTCTTTAGTCGGACTTCTTTGCAGACGGAAAAGGCTTCTTCGGTATGGCACCGATATAAAACTTGACTAATTAGGTTAATACGGCCCTGAAAGGGGGGGGATCGATTTTCTCAATCTGATCCTATCGTTTCTCACGGAAATAGTCTTGTATGGCTGAAGGATCGATCTTTACGAATTAATCTTTCTTCTGGCGAATCGACTTCTAAAAATCTTCTTGTCTAGCCGATGGATCGATCTTCACGACCTAATCCTACTCTGGCGTATCGACTTCAGATAATCCTCTTCTCTTTCTTTGCGGGGCTTATTTATAGGCGGATTGCCGCCCCATCTAAAGGGGGAAGTGACCAGGCCACAGATGCAAAAGGGGGGGGGGAGCGAATGGTGAGTTAGCATCTGGGGAGAGCGAGAATTCCTGAGGTGGCACTGGGGTGCCCAAGTCAGCTCGCAAATTATAGGCTCGTAACCGCACCGCTACTTGGCGTGCCTTCTGACTCGCACCGTTTTTTTTTCTAACCACGGGTTTATGGCTCTCGTAGGTCATACGATCGTTAGAGCGTCGTTTAAGGACCTTAGGTGGTCGCCTTCAAACATATGTTAGCTCCAACTGCCCACAGCGGCGAGGCGATCACACATGGTAAGCATTTTCGCCGGCTACCTTTCCCACGCTTCTCCTCATGAAGGGAGGGGGGCTTGAATGTATCTATACTCCTCCAGGAGGCTTAATGTAGCCATTTCTCCACATCTACCTCCATTCTTAAGAAAATAACGGGAGGGGGGGAGGGGTTCCAATCCGACGCTTACAATAATATACATGGGTAACTTACGGAACATTATATTATACAATAAATTCTAGTTCACTCGGGAATGCCTCGATAACATTTCACCTGACCTTACATTAATTCCTATATTACTGTGCCATCTTAGGATTTTCCTACCTACCACTCGGGTTACTCGCCCCTACTTACTTACAATTCTACTGATTTACACTTAACTTTGCTATAATACAATAGTTGGGCTGCTCCTTAATCGTCGACAGGGTTCCGACTTAACGAGTCGGCCATACAATTGTTGGACCCTTTTATGTAGTGAATGGAGTACTGGTACTCCATCAAGAGTAAACTCCATCTCAGGAGTCTTCCATTCTTACACTTATTTTTACCTAAGTATGACAACGGTTTATGGTCGCATTCCAACTTGAACTCGCGCCCTATTAGATAATATTTGAATTTACCTATGGACCATATTATGGCCAAAGCTTCGATTTCGATAGTAGCGTAGGCTTTTTCTCTACTCAACAGTTTCCTACTGACATAAGCTATGGGATAGGCTGTACCGTCATCTTCGTATTGAAGCAATACTCCGCCTAGCCCGTCCCGACTACCGTCCGTGCGAAGACCGAAGATCTTGTTGGGATTTGGTAAGCGAAGAATAGGCGCAGTTACGAGTTTTTCTTTTAGAATCTCCAACTGAGTTATTGCATGGGGGTTCCACGTGACAGGGTCTGACGCTGTCTTTTTTAACAAATCATTCAGTGGGGCCGCAATGGAAGCGAAGTGTGGTACAAAACGCCTATAGAACGAGGCCGCTCCCATAAACGATCGGAGTTGTTTCTTGGTTTTCGGCCGGGGCATCTTGACTATGGCGTCCACTTTTTCTTGCTGGGTAGTCAAGTGTTTTTGTCCTATTTTGAATCCCAGGTAGTCAATGGATTCGTAGGCAAAATAACACTTGGTCGGCCCGGCGGTTAGACCTTGCTCCTTCAATTTCTCCAGCAATGAGCGTAGGGCGTGTAAGTGTGACTCCCATGTACGGGTAGCTACGTACACGTTGTCGAAGTAAAACGACACGTCGCTTAGTCCAGTGATAATTCGCCTCATCATCCTATTATAATTGCTACCGGCTGTAAGTAGTCCGAAGGGTAGCCTGGTAAACTGTAACAGACCTCTCGCGGTCGCAACAGCCGTCAGTTTTTTGGACTCCTTAGCGAGAGGTATTTGATAGTACGCTTTACACAAATCCAATTCGGTGATGAATTTAGCGTCTTCAAATAAATGGAGATTTTGATCTATTAGTGGGATGGGCTCAGCGTCGAAAACGGTCACTGAATTCAATTTTCGGAAGTCCACGCACATCCGAAATGATTGATCAGGTTTCTTAACCATTACTATGGGGGAGCAATAATCGGACTCCGATGGCTCTAAAATTCCCAATTTTAGTAAATTCCGGACTTCCTTATTGAAGGCTTCTCGTAGGTGGATTGGTAAAGGATATGGTTTGCTCCGAACCACTGAATTAGTTTTTAGTTTTATTTCATGGATAAAATCCTTGGCACATCCGGGGTTTTCAGAAATGACTTCTGGGAATTCCATGAGCAAGTTCAACATTTCCGCTTTTTGTTGAATTTCTAAGTGGGGATTTATCTTTAAATCCACCCGAGGGGCTTCCGGGGTAGGTGAGAGCGAGGGAAGTTCGTATTCCTCGTCTTGTTCCACACACACGGTGTGTATGACTTGCAGGGGCGTACCCGGGTAAACGGCATCCATCGGTTCTTCTTCGTCTAGAAGGGTAATATTCTTTATGCACGCGCGGCGGTGATATTTTTTTAGCATGTTTATATGATAGGTTCTTTCCCCTGTTGGGATATCTATCAAGTAATCGACTGGACCCCGTGCCTCGATTACTTCAAACGGTCCCTTCCACTGGGCCCATAACTTGTTATTTTCGGTCGGGAGTAATAATAAGACTTCATCTCCTGCCTTTAATTTTCGAGCCTTTGCTTTCATATCGAAATAGTCCCGATATTTGGCTAATTTTTCTCGGCGTTCTCTCGAGCTAAGCCTAGAGCAGTATTCTAGGCGCTCGCGCATATCCATCACGTAGGCGTAAGATGATTTGATTTCTTGCTCGAGCTTCGCGTTGGAAAATAATTCCTTAAGAATACTCATAGGACCTCGCACATTTCTCCCGTATAATAGCTCAAAGGGCGAGAATCCCAACGTCCGATTGGGTAATTCTCGGCAGGCGAAAAGGGCTGCAGGCAGGTATCTGTGCCACTGTGTAGGGTTGTTTTGACACAACTTCTTCAATATATTTTTGAGAGTCCCGTTTAATTTCTCGCAGATTCCGTTAGCGGCTGGATGAAATGGACTCGTAAAAATTGGCTTGACTAACAGAAGTTTGTTAAAATACTCCATCAATTCTGAGGTGAATTGGCGCCCTCTATCAGATAGAATTTCTTTAGGCAGGCCTACTCGTGCAAAAATTGAAATTAATGCTTCCGTGCAGGAAATAGTGTCAATCTTCCGTAGGGCCACGGCATCTGGGAACCGGGTGGCACAATCCACTAGGGTGAGGATGTAGGAGTGTCCTCCACTTGAAGGGGGGCGAATCGGTCCCACCAAATCAATTGCCACTCGAAAGAAAGGTTCGGTAATAACGGGCACCTTTTGTAAGGGAGCGGGAGGTACCCGTCCTCTGGAGGGATCCTTCTGACACACGTCGCATGATCGGCAATAGGCCACAATTTCCTAAAAAGTCGTCGACGATTGCGAATTTCTTATGGGCAGGGTTTACTGGGGGCAGCAACTTGTCGGATACCACTATGCACGTGCATCCGGTGTCTCTGACTAAAGTGGATACTCGGCACCCATTAACAGTGCCCTCTTCAAATTGTAGGCCGCCTGGCGAACTTTTGTTGAATAGAAAGTTTACCTGTTGCTGGGGCCCTTCGGATGTTGGCGCGGGGACGTAGGACGAATCAGCTTGTCCTGCTGGGATAGCGGCAGTCAGGTTTTGCACCTGTTGTCTCGAGGTCTCCCTCAGTCGGGAGTTCTGTGGGCACTGGAAACTCAGGTGACCTATTATCCCGCAGGTATAACAAGTGACGGGCTTCCTGGGATACGTGCCGGTATTAGGGTATGATCCTTGTGGAATCCTAACTTCTTTTTGATTTTTTTCTCCTCCAAAATTTGGTTTATAAGTTCCTTTTGCTGCTGCGAACTTAAAGGGCTTCTTCTGTAAATGCCTGGGTGGCGGCCCATTTTTCTTTGGGGAGGGAGCCTTCTCTTTCTTGTACTCCCTAGGATATAACCGATGATTTACCGCGTGGAGGTCAGCCTCGTCCAGGCACTCGTTGAAGGTAGAAGCTTTTCGGTCCTTAACGAATGCACGGATTTCCTGGGGTAGTGTACTTAGTAACTGATCTCTAAGCATGAAGTCAAAGACCGCAGCGACTTCGTTCTCTACTCCTTCTGACTCCATCCAAAACTGTAGGCTTCGACGAAGCTCAAAGCCAAAATGTTTGTACGTTTGTCCAGGTCTTATACGAGACTGCCTGAACTTCATCCTATATTCTTCCGGGTTAAGGTTTGTTGCTGAGAGAAGTTCGGCTTTGAGAGTGGAATAGTCCACAGTCGCTTCTGAGGGTAAAGATACGAATATCTCTCTCATCCTACGATTGAGTAGCGGTAACAGTCTGGCGACCCCATCTTCTTCTAGGTCCCAATTATTGACTTCAAATATTTTCTCAAAATGGGAGAGATATGAGCATAAATCTTCTTCGTCCTTGTACTCCGGGAGTTTCATGCTGGCCGCTGGTGACACTCCTGTTTTAGATGACACTGACTGCACCTCTAACTGGTCTTTACTAAGAGCTCTTTCGTGGGCCCTTATCTTCTCTCTTTCATCAGCTTCCATTTTCGTCTTTTCTGCTTCCATTTTCATCTTTTCTCTTCTTTCTTCTCTTTCGTTTCTCTCTTTCTCCTGAATAAACGAACTCAGATCGGTTCCTTCCAGTCCGAGGCTTTGACCTTGCTTCCGATAAAGGTCAAACAATGCCATTGCGCTTATGTCAGTCATCTACCTTGTTTTTACTCAAGCCTGACCTACTCCACCACCGAAACTTACCACTTGGCCTAACAATTACCTTTAGATGGTATCCACCTCTAACTTTACCAATTTCCCACTCGTCAAATATCCTATTATTCCTGGTGTTCCTTTTATGTGTTAGCTCTTCCTTAAATAAACACTGCTGGGTTCTTTCTAATATAAAACCTCTAGACCTGACACCACTTTTATAATATGTCGTATAATGACCCTTGGCTTTGATCACTCTACGCTTTGACACCCTTTTAGTAGCGGTATGCTTTAAGGGGCGTGAGTTACTTCTATGATGAAGTAGGCTTTGTTCTAAGAGTGCTATTTTATTGGTTTAGTCCTTAAGGAAGAGCTATTTTTAAACACATAAGGATAAGAGGAAACACCAGAATCTACCAAAAAATAAACGTGTATTTTAAATTAAATATTACAAACCAACAGTAAAAGCATTTCTATATTTGGCCTCAAAGAATTTTAAATGACAAAACATAAACAAGTAGGCTTTCAATAAACCAACCAATTGCCAATTAGTATTTTTTATCACGAACCTATTTGTGAGGCATAAAACATTAAATTAATGTACTGTCATCTACAAACACATATGACCTAGGTTCAAGAATAATGGTTTCTACTCTCCTTTAAAACGTGGGACGTACTAAACTTCTACTATTGCAATAGAGATATAAATGTTATTGTTAACTTACAGGTAGGTATTAGGGATTGCCGGATGTCGCTGGAGGACTTATCTCTCGCTTTGAAGTGTGGCTTCGTCGCTGCTTGAATTTTCGAGGAGGGAATGCTTTTTAAACATAATTAAAGAACGGGAGCTCGTTGGGGCAGGGTTCTTCTCCTCTCACTCTTACGTTGCTTGAGATGTGAGAATCACTCGAGTGTGAGCGGCTTTACTTTTCTTTAGTCGGACTTCTTTGCAGACGGAAAAGGCTTCTTCGGTATGGCACCGATATAAAACTTGACTAATTAGGTTAATACGGCCCTGAAAGGGGGGGGGATCGAATTTCTCAATCTGATCCTATCGTTTCTCACGGAAATAGTCTTGTATGGCTGAAGGATCGATCTTTACGAATTAATCTTTCTTCTGGCGAATCGACTTCTAAAAATCTTCTTGTCTAGCCGATGGATCGATCTTCACGACCTAATCCTACTCTGGCGTATCGACTTCAGATAATCCTCTTCTCTTTCTTTGCGGGGCTTATTTATAGGCGGATTGCCGCCCCATCTAAAGGGGGAAGTGACCAGGCCACAGATGCAAAAGGGGGGGGGAGCGAATGGTGAGTTAGCATCTGGGGAGAGCGAGAATTCCTGAGGTGGCACTGGGGTGCCCAAGTCAGCTCGCAAATTATAGGCTCGTAACCGCACCGCTACTTGGCGTGCCTTCTGACTCGCACCGTTGTTTTTTTTCTAACCACGGGTTTATGGCTCTCGTAGGTCATACGATCGTTAGAGCGTCGTTTAAGGACCTTAGGTGGTCGCCTTCAAACATATGTTAGCTCCAACTGCCCACAGCGGCGAGGCGATCACACATGGTAAGCATTTTCGCCGGCTACCTTCCCACGCTTCTCCTCATGAAGGGAGGGGGGCTTGAATGTATCTATACTCCTCCAGGAGGCTTAATGTAGCCATTTCTCCACAGTAACTTATGTAGCCTTCTCTGTCTCTAAGAATGTGCGAAAGGAGTCTTCTGGTGCAGAGATGCATCCTCGTGTTGTCGGCGTGTTTACAACGGAGTTACTTACGCCACACTTTATCAAAGGCCTCCTGACTTCCGTACTGAGAGTGTGTTTATGGTCGTGCTTGTAGTGCTTTTTCTATGATGGCCTTAACACTGGTGACGACTGCGCTGATGGAGCGGCCCACCTAAAGCCGTATTAGAGAGGAAACAAGCATTTCTCCTCCTCCAAGAAATTCCAGAGGCAGGTATTAAACATACGTTTAAGGAATTTTCCTCAGTGCTCTATGTGATAGAACGGGTTGAGGTCGCGTTAATTTCAACCACTATCCTGTGCTTTAAATGGTTTAGCGAACCATCTCCTCCCTTTAACGTAAATATTTGTTTTACCTTTTTAAATCTTTTAACCCTCGGATTAGCTCGAGTCCTCACGACCCTTTCCATTCTCTGTTTATGTCAATATTTTCCGTTTTGTGTGTTGTTGATAGTTATTATTAATAAAACTCTATTTTATTAATGTTGAAGCAGAGATACAGTCAGCCAGTTCCCGTTCCGAAGCCCCCCTTCAATCTCTTACTAAAGCTCCCCAATTTCAAGGATGGAGAGGATTTCGGAGCACTTTTAGCCCACTTCGAAAAGATCATCGAAATCAATAACATGGATCTGGAGGCTGAAGGTGTAGTCAGATTACTTCCCTTGTTAAATTGTAAATTGCGCGAAATTTTTATATCTTTACCATCTGAGTGTACAATTAACTACAGCACCTTAAAAGCTGAGTTATTGGCCGCTCATAATATGACTCCCGATTTCTACCGCCAAGAATTTCGAGGAGGTCGTATTAAACCCAGACAGAAGTTCCGTCAATTTGGATACATTCTTTAGAGGAATTTTAAATTTTAGTTAGAATCCTCAAAGGTTGATCCGAACTACGAGTCCTTAACAGACTTCGTGTTGGGAGATCAATTTTTGGCGTCTCTTCCAACGGAGATCCGCGTATTTGTCAAGGATCGTCGGTGCCAGACCTTTAAAGAATGTACCGAAGAAGCGGATGTCTATGCCGCAAGCCAAAATTTATACCTAAAGAAGAATCGAACTTCTCACCAATCCCCCTACAAGGAAAGAAGGAAGGATTCGCGCCCCCTTACAGGAAAGACGACGAAGTTTCCGAGCCCCGTAAAACCCCAAAACTTCTTTCTTCAAAACAAACAACGGGACTGCAAACCTCCCGTTAAGATTTCTCCTCCATCTCCCTTTCCGAAGCGACCAATCATATGCTTCACCTGTGGTGTAGAAAACCACATGAGCTGAGATTGCCCCCAAAATTCTAGGCTTAAAAGCGGACCAGCCCACCAAGTTCACCAAATTAATGCCACCCCGGCTCCCCCGGTGGTGGAGACCCAAGCAGAAACTTCCCCCCCTCCGTCAGGCCACCAGGTAAATTTTATTTTTGATAAAAGTTCATCGAGAACTTTGAAATTTGAGGAGGGCAGCGTGAATGGCTGCCGAGTATCGACTCTCGTCAGGGACACAGGATGTACGTGTTTTAATCGTGTCCGACTAACTCCTTCCCCCCAGTGGACCCTAACCCCTAAAAATTTGCGGTGTTACAAGACTACCTTGTGCGGGCGAACCAATTCCCCGTCGTTAGATGTTACCTGCAGTGTCAATATTATGATGGCTGGGCTGAAGTCATTTCAGCACCCATACAATTCTGTTCCGTACTTATAGGACAGAGCCCCCAAGTAAGTTCCGACCCTTTGTCTCAGGCCGCCCTTCCTCGAGGCCGAGCTAAGAAAGAAGCCCAGAATCCCGTCCCCATCAGAACCCCGATACCGTCCGATTTCTCGGAGACCCTTCACCAGGACTTTAGGTCGGCACAAAAGGACTGTGAATTACTAACACCCTTAGGTGATAAGGCCCAAGACAAGGACACTGACCCTGTCCGTGGACCCCCTAAAAAAAGTACCCCCACCGTGCCCATGAGAGTACCTTCGTAGCACTGGACGAAACATCGGCGCTTGAAGAAGATTACCCCGCGGAGTCCCTTAATGTGATACAGACAGTGTGCATCCAACCTGATGCCGATTACCCTTCTCCTTCCCTACCAGGCAAGTCTTTGGAACCCTCTGACCTAGATATTGACGCGCAGCTGACACCAAATCAAATGAGTCAGCTACAAGAACTATTTGAATGGAGTTACCATTTAACCACCCTATTAGCTCTTTTCGAGCGACTGCGCGAAAAAGGCCTCACCATTGGCAACAGCAAATGCCATTTTGATCACGAAACCATAAAATATTTGGGTTTCAAAATAGGACAAAGCAAGTTAGGTCCCCAAGAGAACAAGATTGAGGCAATCGCCGACATGCCCCTCCGATAACAAAGAAGCAATTAAGATCGTTCCTAGGATCAGCTTCTCACTATCAGCGAGTTGTTCCGAATTTCACTGCAATTTCAGGGCCCCTCAGCCCCCTTTTAAAAAAGAATTCCCCCAATCGTCTACGTTGGAATGATGTCGCTATTTTCCATTTTAATCAGCTCAAGAGTAAGTTCATTTCTGCCCACATTTTAAAGTTGCCCAACCCGGAAAAATCCTTTGGGAATAAGAACGACACGAGCAACAAGAGCATTGGAGGTGTACTCCTTCATTACGAGGATGACGGAACGAGTCATCCAGTTGCATATGCTAGTCGCCAATTATTACCACGCGAAAAGAGATATGCCCCTATAGAGAAGGAACCTCTATCAATTATCTGGGTCATAGACAAATTCAAAATGTATTTGATAGGAAAAGAATTTCAGATAGGAACCGACCACCGTCCGTTAGCCTATATTAGGAAGGTGCGACACTTCAACGGCCGAATCATGCGCTGGAGATTACTCTTGCAAGAGTATCAATTTAAAATAAATTATATAAAAGGTTCCGATAACCAGGTCGCTGACGCACTCAGTAGGAATGCGTTACCGAATAGCGTAGAGTAATTGTATTCATAGGATTAGTATCTCCATGTAGGTATATACCGTCTTGTACGACATAAATTAGATTCTCTTGTATTATAATTAGTTAATGTATATGTCTGAATTTTGTAATGCTCAATGTTTGTTTTTTTTTGTATGTATATATATTTGTACCCATTAATTTTCGTATAAATTATTTTGTCCCGTATGTACTAATTTTATATCATTTCATTGTTTCATGTCCTTTTTTTTATTAAGTTTGTATTAAAGGTAATTTTCCCCAGTAATCTAAAGATCAAAATAATCATATGGATTGAGGTAATACTAGTTAGGTGCAGGAAGGTACAGTTGGTACAAGAAAACGAGTTCCCCACAACGGAGCTCTATCGTTGTCCCTTCTCTCTTTTTTTTCGAAGTGATAACTTCCCCCGGAATGGAGGGGTGTGATAGTATGGGTTGAGGCCGCGTTAATTTCAACCACTATCACATGGTATTTAAAACCACGATGCTCCCCACGTGCATCTTCACTTCGAAGCTGGGCGCCTTATCGCAGCCACCTGAGTCAATGTTTAAACAAAGAGGTTTATCATCCCCCCCCGTTCGCCCCATCCGCACTCCACCGCAAGATTGAGTTAGGCTTATGGGCAGATAAGGCTTGTTCTCAGGCTCGGTTGTGCATTCCCTCGATGCTCCCACTCCATTATCCACAACGCCAAGGGATTGTCTCAACAATTTAGATGGAAACTTTACCACTAAGATCAGATTAGAGATCCAGATTTTCTTCGCGAGATATCACTACGGTCCAGTCTCACCTTGTGCTCCAAAGGGCACTCAACCTCGAGATCCACCATCACTTGTCCAGAAGAAGGACAATATTCCTTGAGTGCCAAGGTTCGAGCCTTTGTGACGCCAAGTCCATAAGGCTTCCCCCTTGTTGTTCAGAAAGAGAACAACGTTAGAACAGCCATTGTTCGTTCGATCCCGTTGATAAGAAACTGTTCTCCTCCCCCCCTGTTGTTCAGAAGAGAACAACGTAGAACAGCCATTGTTTGTTTGATCCCGTTCGCCAAGAAATGGTTCTCACCCTTTCCCATTGTTGTTCAGAAGAGAACAACATTAGAACAGCCATTGTTCTTAAGCCTGTAGACAAAAGACGGGTCTCACCCATCCTGTTGTTCAGAAGAGAACAACGTAGAACAGCCATTGTTCTTCAAGCCGTTCGTCAAGAAACGGTTCTCATTCCCAAGACGCCACGTCAGGATCATTTAATTTTCCCCCCCCCTTCGGCTGGAACTCGCCAGCCGACCAAAAATTCCTTCACGTCGCCTTCGTCTGCACAACAAGTATAAATTACGTAAGCCGAACGTTACCTTTGAGTATTTAACCCTTTTCTCAATTCTATCCTGTGCTTTAAACGGTTTAGCGAACCATCACCTCCCTTTAACTTTATATTTGTTTTACCTTTTTAAATCTTTTAATCCTTGGATTAGCTCGAGTCCCAACGACCCTTTCCATTCTCTGTTTATGTCAATATTTTCCGTTTTGTGTGTTGTTGATAGTTATCATTAATAAAACTTTATTTTATTAGTGATAGCAATATTATCATTCTTGAGCTCAGTTCCACTTCTTAAGTATTTCGAAGATACATAATATCGGCCAGCCAGAAATCTACGCACTCTAAAGATAATTAAGTAAGTTTTCTAAACGAATAGTTATATATGGTAAATGGTCGAGAGTCCATTCTACGACACTCTAATAGAACAATTGGTCTGTACTTGTTTGGTTGTTTGTAGTCTTTATGTTGTTTTTGCAATAAGATGTTTTGCGAGGACTTGAATACTTTTAAAAATTATCCTGAGTCTAGAAAGTTAATGTTCAATAGATAGTTTATGGAAGATTTTGTATGATTGTGGTTGGGAGGGCGAAGGTGCCGTGGTCTCTTCTTTGTTATGTAGCGTTTTATCTCCTACATGGTGATTCGAGTGTTTAATGTTCCGCTGTTGTCGAGTCCGTCCATATTGTTCATGAAGGCCAGTTCCAGCTCATTGAACTGGAGGCGGCACCACTCCCGGACCTACTGGAAGTACTCATGTTAGTGTGATTTAGGTCGACTATATGTGTGTACTTGGTCCCAGTCGGACCTGGATGCCTGCTATTTTTGGATTACTGAAGTTTGGAAAAATACTTTTTCTGTCTTCTTTTACTCTGTTTTTTCTTAACACGATTACGCAACTATTGTTAAAAATTTCTGTTATACAACATCAAGAATCACTATTTAATTTTCATTCTCGAAATCCATATCAAATTCCATATTCACGGTAATGACCATCATTCAGAAAGAGTTTCCATTTTGTGTCTTGCATTCAAGATAGGGACACAAAGTTGTGCACAAAATCACGAAAGGAAAGTTTCTTATTTTCTCTGATTTTCGTTCATTCGAATGCTGTTCCTCATTGCGCCATTCTCCTGAGTTACATTCTCCCTAGAGGAAGAGCCTCGGAGGACTCGCCTCGAGAAAAGTAGCCCTTTAAATGTACGTGTGATTTTTCTTCTTGATTATCTGAATATAAGTTGGAGTAGGCGTTTTGTAGCAAATCTAAATGGTCGAAATCATAGGTTCCTGCATCTCTGTTTATCTCCATTTATATGCATGTTGTCTACCTGGATCCTCCAATCTTAAATTTAAACCATTCAAAGAAAATATGTGTGGAATTTTTTTTCTTTCTGATATCTTCTGCATCTTATTTTCATTCATTTCTGCAAAACTTTTCTTCTCTAGAGCCTCCTGGAACATAGGCATTTCTCAAATGAGAAGGGATATGGTATAATCTTAAAATTCAAGAAATTTCTTACTCTCTTGTGTGAATTTTAAGTCCAACGACCTAGAGATAGCAGCATCTAGTGTATTTTAGCAGACGTAAAACTATATTTCTATACAAACATGTGTATCTGATAGTGCTATCTCTATATGATTTAATAATCAATTCAATTACTAACTACCATCGCATTCAGAGACGGATTGGTGATTCTGCTTTAAGATGACATCATTTTCGATGTCATAATTCAGCATAATAAACAGTCAATCCCTTTTATTTCCTATTTACATTTAATATTCAAATACTCTGTGAATAGCAAAGTAATCTAAAATATTATTGGGGTAATCATTTTCACTGATTTATTCTGACTAAATTTATCAAATCCACCCTGTTTAACCTAAAAGTTAAATAAATTAAGGAACTTAAAATTTCAATGGAATTTGTATACTATCCATATTTTTCTCATATATTTTGAATTGGAGAGATTTATATAGCAATAATAAACGAAGAACTACCTCTATTGCAAATAAAGACTAGGTTAAAAGGAGTGCATTAAAATAAAGATTGATATCTATTAAAATATTAGATCAATTTTATAATTATTATGTTGGAGTTAGATTTTATTTTACACAGAATAAGATGATTCCACTCAATTTAATATCCTCTTCAGGGATGGATATTAGACTCCGTTAAGTTTCCTCTTCGAACGAAAATCGATTGAATCAAATGATTTCAAGATGTTGTTTCTAAATTTCTTTGGGAAAATACGGGTAAAGCTAAGATTCTAAAACTTGTATGATATTTTTAATAATGCATGGAAATGTGTCAATTTATGCCCAGAACAAGATATCATATATCTATTTGTTATAAACAAGTTAGCACTGAGTTTGAACCTCTGAACATCAAGGGATTCAATAGGAAGCGTTTTCCAAAGCTTCTTTGTCGTACGGATAAAACACGTAGAATATTGATTAGTGTTATATCTTTTGCTTGAGGAAAATAACATTTAGAAGAAATAGCTTGCCTATTTTTACCTACAAGAAGAGAATATTCAGACAAAGATTCATTTAATCGGTAATCAATAAAATTATACACATTATATAAAAATAGACAGAAAACAAATTTGGTGACGATGCCATTAATCTATTTTTAAATTATGAATTGGTAACTTGAGAGTAAGTAACTTTCTCTCATGGAGATTCAAATGTTTATAGGGAGTATAACACCAAATTGGTACACTTTACTCTAAGTAAGAAAGAATAAAAAATGAAGCAGTTTAATATGCATAAATGCCTCATCAAAAAACGATTTAAAATAATTGCTTAAAATAAAAATTGTTGTGATATTTCCGCTTGTCTCTCGACTAAATTCTTTCAGCACTAACTAATTTTTAAGCAACAAGGAGGCTTGACTAGGAACATTATGCTTAATGTAAAGAAGAGTCATCCTCATCCTCACTAGCTATCCCATGTATGAAGATAGAACGGTTTCTAAGGAACTCTTATACCCCTTCGAATCAATTTTGACGCCATCAATCTCTTGGAAAGTCTTCCAATCATGTTTCAAACAATTGCAGTCCAAAATATCAATCCTCCTCCTCATTGTCCCTTGGTGAAATGTGTGGATCTCTTCCCTAGACATCCGCAAAGTCACGTGTTAAATGGTGTAGCACTATATTTTTATCATGATAGTATTTTTTATATCAATTTATTGACCTATATTATTTATACTATGGGTAGAAATGTCATTAAGATTTGTGTAAAGCTTTAGGAAATTCATTATATTTCCTGTCTACCCTTTTTCATGTGGTAATACTAATTTGTGGTTCTGGTATATTATCCACTACATTTTTTTTCAACTGAGGAATTTGTTTGGATTATTTGCCTAACACTATATTTAGCATCACTTTTACGAACGATCCGAGCTCTTTATACCAGATGCATTTTAACAAAGTAGTATGTAACTTGAAGTTGTGTAAGCTCTTAAGTAAATCGTTATGCTTTTGTTATCAGGACAATGCGGGTTTCACTGGATATTTCATCGTAAATATGAACTGAGTTTTATAGTGATTGCGCTGGCTCGCTAACCTTATACTACACCATTGCTTTGGCCATATTAAATAATCTCGATGCTTTATCCTTTGATAGGAGAGGTGGTTGGGAGCATGTTGTACTCGCATTGTAATTATATATGAATGCCTGGCAAAACTTAGCGTTCTAGAAATCGTATCATCAGATATAGGATGCGCTTAATTTATGAAACATTGTTTAAATTGAGGTATTGTATGGTATAGGTTTCCATCTCATTCTGAGGTTAAACGACACGCGATGTTTCAATATATCGAAAATCTCAACAAAACTAAGAAGTGCAGCTTTTTCTCAATGTTAATCGTCCTAACATTCAATTCTAATGCTATATTTGCAGTGGCAATATAATTAAATTTTACGAATGATAATTTTCTAAAGGTTAATTGTCCTATTGTACTATTATATAAATAATAGTAAAACTGCTGAGCCGATATCTAGGAATAGTCGCCTTTCTAATAATCAAAATTGATCATGCTATTTCTTGGACTATACATTCCAACCAAATAATGTGTTGGAGAAAATCCTGGACTCTTCCGCAGAAAATAATTAACTAATTCTAAGGGCATTATTTTTATTCTTCTTCATGTTTTTTCTTTCATTTTCATATAAATAACTTAGTTATCCTTATTCTGTACTCCCAATCATTAATAAGAAACTAATGAAAATGCTATTACATATTTGTTGATGCCACCGATTGGAATCTTGTATACATCGAATAATCGTGCTTCGTCGTCTAATAAGCAGATGCTTTGCGTTTTCTGATTGTTATATCATTTGAGGGTAATATTCAAATGTTGAAATCTAATTTTAATTTCTGGTTATCAGATCAAACGAGGATATACGAACTTGTCATCCATACTGCATGTATGGATGTACATGTAAAAATAGATTGATATCTTGATATGATCAGGATTTACAGAACTAAAACCCTTCCAATCGTATTAATGAACGAAGGTGTGGGTGCATCGCTGGGATTATTGCGAATAAAATGTTAGTAAAAGAAAATGTAAACCAAAATATCTGGATTCCTACTGTGCGAATGAGTGCTAAGCAACTACCCCTTCTCTGCAACTTCAAATTTTATGGCCTAGTATATATTTACAGTTTCAAAGTAATTGAACAGGTATAGGAATCCAGAATAATTGTTTATCCAAGGTGAGGGCAAGAAAGAACTTTTATAATTGTATACAGGCCGTATAACGCAGTACAATTGCATCTTCTGCTTTTAATCGCTTTGGCTAGTAATACATACATATTTTCCATTACATCACATACATGACGTTTAACCCTTATCCACTCACGCGAGAGAGGGTTTGCTATCACTCATTTGTAACATTTTGCAACAGGCTTGTTTCCATACAAAATATACATTATATATTTAAATGTTGTTTCCCTAAAAAATATAAATTAAATATTCAATTATTTCTGCCTTTTCAAGTCACTTTACTGTAGTAGATGAACTCGTTTTTTTTTATGTGGTATCCCCTGTAGACCTATCCCACGAGCGATATTTTTCTTTTAGCAAGCTGGACATTTAGTACTTTTTACCAATCTCGTGTTTTCTGGACAAATATTCTTGTTACATTCGTCACAAGAGGCCCTTCACACCTTTTAGAATACCTTACACTTTTCCACCCGTGTAGAATTTGTTTGTTGCGCATTAGCTGGCTGTAACTGGATTGGAAGAAATCCTAAACGCTCTTGATTGTGTACGAATTCTTTGCTTTTCATTTTGAAATCGGGATTCTGCACTTGGTATTACAAGCATTTCGGCCAGGTTTTTCAGGAATACATTCCTTTGATATTGGGGAATTCTTTGTCGGAAAATAAGAAAGGCATTGTAAACACTTACATCCATCAAATTATAAAATGCTAGCAGCAGGCAGCGAACGGGTTTCCTTTTGCATGTGAATTCCTCTATGTTTTCCTAGAATTGGACAACTCCAATTTTTCCGAAATTGTAATCTAAAATTATAGCAGGTTTATTAGCTTTCTTAGGCAAACACTCATCCCCACCATGATAAGAACTAAGTAGAATAACATTCTTGTTCCTCTTCGGAATATAGGAAACCAACATTGTCGAAGAATGGCCAAGTGTACGGGAATATACGCACAGAGGCTCTAAGGTTGGCTAAGCAAGGCAACAAGGGTTATTATTTTAAGAGTGCGATTTGAATAGTCAGCTGCAGCTACTTGACCAAGAAATGCCTCAAACACAACGACAAAAATAGATTACAATATATACTAGATAAAGGGTAGACAATAAATATATATATATGTATATATATATATATATATATATATATATATATATATATATATATATATATATATATATATATATATATATATGTGGAAAAATATCCAAGACAAATTGGTGCGGTTAAGGTAATGGCATAATTAGACAACTGCTCTGCTTCAGGTCATGCCATTACCTTAACCGCACCAATTTGTGTTGGATATTTTTCCATCTTTCGAGCGTTTTGGCTTAGTCAACGCTGTTAATATATTAATAATAACAGTTTTCTGTGACGGTAAACGAGACGACATAAAGGCGTGTCTTTGAAATCAGCTTTTTTGGGCTGATGGATGGGTCATCCCTACGTGTTGTCTTCCAGTTCAAGGAGGATAGGATCACCTGCTGGACCTGAAGCAGAGCAGTTGTCTAATTATGCCATTACCTTAACCACACCAATTTGTCTTGGATATTTTTCCATCTTTCGAGCGTTTTGGCTCAGTCAACGCTGTTAATATATTAATAATAACAGTTTTCTGTGAAGGTAAATGAGACGACATAAAGACGTGTCTTTGAAATCAGCTTTTTTGGGCTGATGGATGGGTCATCCCTAAGTGTTGTCTTCCAGTTCAAGGAGGATAGGATCACCTGCTGGACCTGAAGCAGAGCAGTTGTCTAATTATGCCATTACCTTAACCGCACCATATATATATATGTATATATATATATATATATATATATATATATATATGTATTCACGAATAAGACGGAATTAGGTTCCAAATACTTATTGGATAACCAGGGTCATTAAATGGTTATATTTGGAGATTTGGGGTGGCAAGATATTCAGTTTCTTAGAACCTCAAGAGTAAAGCAAGGATAACTTGAAGGGGGAAGGCATTGGTGACCTTGATTACTCACCGGTGTAGACGGGAACCCAAAGAGGTTGATGCTACGTTATCCAAACTCTGATTGAATGAGATTAGGGCCTCTTGTCCTCAAGAGGTCACCGGACAAACTTCGAAGGGGGGGGGGACTTCTCCAAACTCGGATTGGGCACGCTATTGTGCCTCTTGTCCTCAAGAGGTTCCCAGAAGAACTTGGGAGCAAGGCTTCTCGAATCTTTGATCCGAAGGCGGTTGAGGAAGGCTAACGTTACCTCAAGAGACTCTTCTCCCTGACTCGAAATTAGGAGTGTGATGTCTAGCTCTTTTTTCGCCTGCAACCGTCACTAAACACTTCTTGGGGAAGAGGGTCGTTCAGGCAAACCTCCGTTCGTGGAAGCGTCGTCTAAGCGAATCTGCGGGTAATCCTTGAGAGGGCGCATATATACCCAGATTTCTCCAAAACAGGAAGAGGGACTTTCTCAAACCTTCTTTATCGGCCGGGGCAACAGAGCGTGTCCTTATCCTTACCGGTAAGTGGAAGAGGCCGGGATCAGCAAACCTGAAGCAACGACCAGCGACTGGAGCCATAAATGCTGTTTCAAGTTGATCACAAAAAAGACAATTTGCAAACCTACTAATAGACCAATAATCTCCCGACTCGCGGAGAGGGAAGATTAAGACCTGGAGAAATAGCCTTCAATCACAGCGTCATCCCTCGGTGTGAATTTCTCAGTGACCGGGTGGAAAGTCCAAAAAGTGTGAAGTCAAGGGGGAGGGCATAACGGTTTGCTTTCTATCCCGAATTAATATCTTAAGGGGGGCAATATTACTATTTTAATGGGTCCCTCTACAAACATAATGTTACTTAGATGATCATAGGCAAACACATTTGATTGCACTGGTCTTTTGATTTGCTTTAGGGGTTCAAGAATCTTTTTTCTGTTTGATCTGATTGTTACTAACAAAGTAAGATTCTTTTCTAATAGAGCAACAGCTAAACTATGTGACGTAAAGAAATTGTCTGTAACGATCTCACGTCCAGTTCTTCCGTAGGGTGTGCATAATTTAAGCAAGACATCCGTTGCAAGATTCCTAGTACTCCTTTTCTTTTCTTTCAGGTGTAAATCTTTGCATTCAGTGAATACCCACTCTTTGCTTCACGTAACCAAAAACTTTTCAGCCCATATTTTATTTGTTTTGTTGGAATATAGGTCCTTCCCTGAATTCGTCTTCGGTTGTGTATCATCAGGAATATAAAATTGAGAAAGCCTTTCTTTGAATAGATTCCACCTATCGCTAATTGCAGCTAACCTATCTCCTTGCAGGCATTCCTGATCATTTTGCTAATTATCGAACCTTATGGCTCTTAGAAAAAAAATGAAAACCTTCCTTTGACATTGCTGTTCGATAAATTGGACTCACATCACTTGGATTCCATAAACCATCAATAAAAGTAAAATTATGTTTATCAGCTCCTGCATATAAAATGAGCCCAAGACACACTTGAATGTCCAAGACGGTATATTCCACCATGGTGCTTTACACAGCCTTTGCATTAGCTCTCACATTTTGAGTATTGTCTTTCACTTTTCTGTTCGTATATGTCTGAATATGTAGAAATGTTATTTGTAATGAAAAGACTGAATGCTTCTTTTTTCTTTTTTGGGCTAGCTAAGGTTGAACGTTTTTGTGTGCGCATATTTTTTTTTCTTTTTACGTGATAAAAATGGAGTAGAAGAAAATATGTCTAAGCCCCCTTCCATTTGCATTACATCTTGTGTATATTCTTGACCGTCTTCCTCCTTGAAGGAAACTTCCTCAATAGATGTTCCTTCAAAGATTGGAAGCTGATGTTTTTCTACATCTTGTCTTTCTCCTTTTACGAAAGTCATTCTATCAGAACTGCTCTCTTCTTCTATCGGTTTGTAATCCATACCACACAAACCCGCTTGCAATTCATCTTCAGTATGATCTTCAGCACACAGAAGATGGAGAAGTATATTTTCTTCAGAAAAAACTTTACAAGACTACGATATAACTGCATTTTTATTTGTTGCCGCCTTTGTGCATCAAGCCACAATGTCCGACACGTTCCGTAAATATTGATAGCCAAGCGGAAGAGGTCCAAAATGTATTGTAACAAAATGTAACACATGAGAGGTTCAAGTGAATTTTAATATTTCATTTATAATTAAATAAATATTGCCATCATTTTGTAGCCACGTCTCGAAGGCTATAAATAAATATGAATCCAATTATTTTCGGAATTGTCACCAAATTTTTCACACGAGTTGATAAGTGTTAAACCCTTCTCAACCGGAAATTTAGAAAGGCCCCATGGGATGTACAGAGTTATCTTGCTTTTCCTAAAAACGATTAATCATCTTAAGAGCTCTTGCTAGGCGAGTGGATACGGCATTCTTCCACTAATGTCACTCTAACGGGTTCGATCCCGGCATGAGCGGACGCAAAAATTAACGCATGAAGAGATCTGGATAAGAATTTGTGGATGCTCTGTGTTCTTCCCTGTGCTGGGGTAGATAAATCTTACACTTCTCATCATACACACATAGCCAATTGCGACATCTTTCTTTCATCACCCATCTTTGCAGCACAACACAGACAGACAGTCACACTCTCTATTCCATGGAATCTTGCCGATGGGTATCTATATTCACATCCTGTCACTTAGCACAGATCCCTCTGCCCCGGGACGACGAACGTACCACCTGAATCCGATTTGATTTCAAAACATAACCTCTCCCCGAAGTGGAGTTGCCCCTGTGCCAGAGGGCTCACCAGCGATCTCTCCAAAGTGGAGTTGCCCCTAGTGCCCTTAGGGTCACCAGCGATCTCCCCAAAGAGGATTTGCCCCTGGCGCCCTTCGGACTCACCAGCGATCTCCCCAAAGAGGATTTGTCCCTGGTGCCCTCAGGCTCACTAGCGATTGTCATGACTTTATTGAGGATCTGTCTCGAGGAAAATCAGATTGGCAAACTACTACTCTCCTTACTACCACTGATCCACTTACTACCATTACTCCCATTACTACCACTTCTGCCCCTACTAACATTACTCCCCTTACTACCACTGGTTCCCTTACTACCACTGCTCATGTTAAAATGTAAAGAGCGATATGTAATCAAGGCATGGATTTACGTTGGACTAGTGGGCAAAACATGAATAATTTAGTAATATGTAACCTAAGTACCAGATCATTTTATTCACCTATTCGAATTACTTCCTATACAACAAACAAGAAATTTAATTTCATGAGCTAAACCCATACATGCTCATCTATCTCGCAGACGATATAGGACGAATGCTCCATATTTTAAGAGAATGAATAGAGTGAAATTGTGAATTGCGAAATCCGATCACGGGTATATAGGAAGAGAGATTGGGACCCCACCTTCGTAAGATTCCTCATAAACGACCTCCTACGAAAAGGAGACAAGCGAAAGGTGGTAAAACATCGTGTCCCACCACATATTAACTAATATTAGATTCTCAGTTCATCTATCGGCAATATCTTAGATCAAATATCTTCCTACTCCTATTTTCATATAATCCTAGAAAACGTGATCGCAAAATCTTCCAAATGGAAATACTGAACCATCTTAAATTTTAAGAGACTCATTTTAATCCATTAATCAATTGGAAACTGACCAAAGACAACGAGGATTCCTTATGCAAAGAAAAGATATTTCCCCAACACTTCTCTAAACGAGACACCACTGGACTTTCCAGGAGAAATTCTTTCCAAAGATTACTTTGAATCAAACAAAAAGAATACTTTGAATCAAACAAAAAGGATACTTTGAATCAAACAAAAAGAGTACTTTGAATTAAACAAGAATAATAATTTGAATTAAACAAAAAGAATACTTTGAATCAAACAAAAAGGATACTTTGAATCAAACAAAAAGAATACTTTGAATCAAACAGGAAGAAAAATTTGAATTAAACAAAAAGAATACTTTAAATCAAACAAAATAAATAATGAGTATAAAATAAACTTTGACAGATTCCACGTCGGGTTTCAGAATCAGATATACGACATTCGCAAGGAATGCATAAAATCCCGCTTCCAGGATGTAATAATTTGTAAAGATATTTGGAAGAATTCCTGGCATCGTTCATTTCAAGATTCAATATTGATCCTGTAGAGTCTTGTATATGTATTACATATTTTCCACATAATTTTTTTAAGGATCTTTAATTCTGCAAAAAACAATTGCTATGATGAATAGATATAAATCATTTCAATAGTCAAATTAATCCATTTATTAGTTGCTGTTTGAGGAACAACAGTGAAAGTATATAAAATACATCATGAAAAAAATGGAGGCAAAAAGTGAAGGCCAGGATAAAGTTTTAATGTATTTGCTAGTGTGATTAGAAGTATATTAACAGTTACAATTGACGTTCAATTGAATATAAGAATTTATGTATCGTTTATCCAATTGTAATTGTTTATTCCATTTTTTGTACGGAATCCTCAAAAAATGACGGAATTACTTTTTTATTCGTTAATCGTAGAATTTGAAAGAGCGGTGAACAACGATTACTTGGGCTTAGTAAAGCCTGAGATTCTTCTTCCGCAGCATCTTTATTTACTTTTTCGGCAGTATAACATTAAAGGAACAAAGGTATTTCTGCTTTTCTTTATGAGTAAGAAGGAAAATATGCGATTAAAACACAGAAACATAAATAAAGGCAGTGTAGACCACTCAGTAATTGAAATTTGCTATTGAGAAGGAAAATAAGACAATAAAAATTAATGAGATTTTGTGTTTTGGAAGAAAGTATAACCCTTTTATGGACTATATCAAAACTTTAAGCGAATAGTAAATTGAAACCTCATAGTTTCTTGGTGGACTGGAGACGGAGTATGAGAGGAGGGATTATTATGATATGGTAAATATAAATGAAAGATTATATATTAAAAAAGAACGAAAGAAAAATTCACTAAGAAAGAGATTCCGAGCTAAACTGCCTCAACAGTAATACACCATAAATTTTATGATGATTTATTGCAAATCAGTACAGTTCTTCTAGAATCAAGGATATATACACAAACATAGCTTTAGATTTTAAATTTAATCATATACACTGATATTTAGGGTTGTTCTATCTGAAAAAGTATATTTTACTATTCGAATGGGCAGAAAAAAACTGTTCAGCTTGGTCCCCATGCTGTACCCACAGAGTACTACTAGCAATATCAAAAAGATGAGAGGCACCGAGGGCGGCACCAATAAGAAATTCTTAACATCACATAGGAGAGGCAGGCAATAAGTTTTTCAATTCGGATATAAGGAAACGAGATATGAGGAAAAGTGTTTTATTATTTTTCAATATAACTACCCTCGACTTCAATGCACTTGCGCCACTTGTCCTTGAGGCTTCGAATTCCCGACAACCAGAAATCTCCCGCCTGGACGGTGAGCTGGACATCATCATCGTCCCCAAACCAGCGTCCACGCAGTGCAGCCTTGAGCTGGTAGAATAAAAAGTACTCGCAAGGGGCCAGATTTAGACTGTAGGGGGAATAGTTGAGCTCCTTGAATCCGCACTCGCGCAGGGCAGCTTGCGCAACTCTGGCCTTGTGGACTTTGACGACGTTGAAGTCGATCATAAGGCGTGAAGGTTTCTAGGGACCCAACGGGTAGAGACCTTGGTCATTGCCAAATTGTCGTAGATGATGTTGATAACACTTCCATGTGATATTGCAAGTTCTCGCTCGTTTTTGGCGACCTTCGTCAATCGATTTTTGAGGATCATCCTATCCACACGGGCCACATTGTTCTCGTTGGTCACGTCTGACGGGCGTCCTGGACGGGGGTCATCTTCAAGGGACTCACAACCATAGTGGAACTCCCTATTCCAGCTAGCAATGGCTGTATGGGAAGGGGCGGTTTAGCTGTACACTGCAACCATGCGTTCATGGGTTCATGGATCTCTTTCACATTCTTGTCTTCCTTGGTCAAATATTTGATCACTGCGCGGTGTTCAACCTTCTCCATTGTTGAAAAAATTGTGAATGACGATCTGCGATCAGCTCCTGCTTCTTAAATAGACTAGGCAGGAGCGTGCGGTTGCAGGTCCTAACTTAAAAAAAACTTTTCCTAACACCCCCACAAACAGCCATCCCCCTTCCTCGGTTTGCCCTACTGATTCGCAAAACTTATTGACTGCCCCTCGTATTATAAAGAAGAAAACATTTCAATAATTTAATAAGAAGGCTATATGTTGACATTTCTCTGCACAAAGCTTATCATTTTATGATTAATGGAACTAACACTCAGCAAGAGAACTTCGTCCAAGTAGCCATCTCTGAGCTGTTCACGGATATTACATTTTGTCAGTTTCATCTAGCAAAACTGCTGTTTTCAGAAATATGTTGATCCAAATATCGACAACACTTTCATCGCATTCTGTCGCAGGGCCGACCATTGACGTGTGCGAAGTTGAAAAAACCCTAAGGTGAGGATGGAGGATATGTTGAACTTTGAGCGCAGCGCTCACACTCTCTGTCTGCGTCGGAAGGTGCGCGAAACAGCTTCATCTCTCTGGTGTAGCCGCGTGAATCTGCAAAACGGCTGGCAAACTCTTTCCTCAACTCTCCAACGACGTCCATGTTTTCCTCTGTACTGGTGAGCTTAACTGACGCCAACTTCGAGAAATGATTGAAGTCATCTTTTGCTGTTGAGACACCCATAGCCGGAGCTTCATCTCGAAGGCATGAAACTTTAAGATCATGTCCGGAACGATTGTATCTCTGTTTTGGTGCTAAAGGTTCAGGTTGTTCAGAGTCGTCAGATGGCGAGAGAAGAAGACTAAGACAAGATCACTAAACTTGAATAAAAATATATTTAACCTAACCTCCGAACATGAACTAACCTATTAACCTAACCTAACCATACATAAATAAATATTTGAGAATACATACATATTTGGGATGATGGAGGGCCGCACCGATAACTCAGTAAATGAGCTGTCGGGCCCACACAATGGTAATTTTGATAAGTGGCTTGGGGCGATTGGTGTACATCATTATACATACTAGAAAAAAATTAAATAAAATAAAAAGTATCTACACAAGGAGACTTAAATAAAACCAGTCAAAACAATGATCACAAAATGAGACACAAAATTCATAGAAAGAGGTCAAAAGAAAATAGACAGAGATTTGGTCAACAAGATTCCCCAAAGGGAAAGGTGGAAAACTCAGCACCTTTTAACAAACTTCGCAATGCCACAGAAACGAGACAATGGCGAAGATGAAATCTACACTCAAACAAAGAGAAGATTAGCAAAGCAAAGAAAAATTCAATAGAAAATGAAAAAAGTAAAGAGAGAAATCTATACCTGTTTTAATAAAATATTTACTAATAAAGGTTTGAACGACTACTACAAACATATATACCAACAGAGATACTAAGATATACACTATCTTTACAGGATTGAGTAATGCTGATTAAAAATGATAACTGTAACTATGTACCTTCAATAAACATAGATAAACCTGATCTCCAGGCAAATTAGCATCTCTTTTCAAATTTATACCCCTCTATACCATACACTATTCCTCTATTTTGGGGGGGGTGACTTAATCACTTACTCCAAAGCGAACCGTTTAAGGACTTTTAGCAGCGATTAACGACCGACTAGGAGGTCAAACTTGAGGCGTTGTTTTCAAATACTTAATAATCAGACAGAGTGCATTAATGGTTGGCGAGATTTACTTGAATATGCCGAGAGTATCGTTCAAGGTTAGTCAAAGATGAAACAACAAAATTATAATTTTATTTACAAACATCAAAATAAAAATTAAAAAATGGCAAAAAGGGATTAAATTGAAATATTTTTTAGATAATTATTATGAGGAGGGATTCTTAAATAAAATTAATTAATTAGCGTTACTAGGCTCAAATAAAAACGGGGGACTAGACAATATTAATAATGGATGGGGTTTTAGTCTTACGGGTCGGTGACTTCGAGGAAGGTCCTTCTTGCGATGAGGTGAGTGTGGAACGTTCCGATGATGCAAGTGGGGCACGTTCTGAATGAGCACGTGATCCACGATCCGAACCAACATTCCGATGAAGATAGCCAATCTTCAAAGATCATGTTAGACGGGAAATGTGGGAATTCTCGTAATTCCACTGGAAGAAGAAACTTCCTTCCATCAATGGTAATCGAGGGAGATTTTCTTCGGTTCGATTAAACGAAGGGAGACTTGGGAAAATTCAAAGGCTTCCTGTTCCCAGAAGCTACGAATTGACTGGGGTAGCATAACGATTGAGAAAATCTTGCTTCACGAATGAACGCTCACGGGACTTAAACGAGACAATGAGGACGACCTTGGGGTGCGTGCAGGACTCATCGATCTCCAGTCAAAACAGTGTATTTGTTTGGACGATTCTGAAGGGGAAGGGTAAATTTGGAGAAATGAATCACAAGCTCCAGATATCTTAATCCTGAAACCCGACGATTTCGCAAGATTGGGAGATATCTCCCCAATGCGCTCAGGAGTCTAAACTTCTTGAATGTTTTTGAACAGGAAGTGACGTTTTCCATGGCGAGATACAATCGCACATGGTCTCCAATAAGGTGGGGGATAGAAGTTCTTCTTTTACAATACTCTTCTTCAAATTATCTTCTGTACTCTCACCTCTCAAACACCAAAATGAAACTCACTGCTTCCAGGTGGGACAGAGGTCACTAAATATCAAGTTTAGATCATTTAATATGCAACATAACGTGGTTTGGATTTCACGTTAAGCTGTCTCCTCCTGTTTTCTTATTCTTAAAGTTCCCTCTTCCCCTTCGCCTCAATCTTACTTTCCGTACCAATATTACTCGAAATCTACTGAGGCTCTCTGCATTAAAAGTGAGGATGAATGCACATCCATTCTGGGCCTGGGCTCTTCCTCTCCATTGGCCCCTCTTTAGAGGGCAGAGGGGGAGCTCTGGATCTGTTATTTTTCTTAGAATTCCTTTTTCATTTAATAAATATTAGGTGAGAGTTACCTATAATTCTTATAATGTTAAATTGAGCATATTTTATTTCTACATTTTGTGGGATGAATCCCATTTTTCTCTCTTACATATTCTGATTCCATTCTCGTTCTCATATATTATGATATAAAGGTCACGTCAGTCAATGCCGATGGAAATAATTTCATCGCAAAGTTAAATACATCAAATTTTAGAACGTGAATTTGCTTGTATAAAAGCACTAGCAACTTTCATAAAGTCATGCAATAAATAAAGTTTTACTCACTTATTCCTTTTGAGAGACTTTACGTCACGGATACCAGCAGCTTCATCTCTAGACCCGAGGACGCCGATCCATCTCTGGGCAACTTTTTTGATGATCAAATAAAAGACTCATTTTGAGGAAAGGCTTAGAAAGACTCCTTCTGCTATCCTCAACCCAAATCGTAGATCCTCGATAATTAAAGACAATAAATTCGGAATCGAAGCCCCACCAGATACAATGCTAGGCGAGCAAAACAGGGTAGTCCTCTGGGATGAACGAGAAGAGGTGTGTTGCTACAGAAATTGAAAAAGCAGAAGAAGGAGAGTCTATGCTGTGACTAGACTGGGGATTGAATTTCGTCAGCATAGTGGCAAGAAGAACATAACGGTGCACCTTATGATTTTGTGTAATCTTCTTGTAACCGAGATTTTCGCTGCTAGCGTGGCATCGGGATATTAGAAAACGAACGGATATAGAATTAGAAATGAACTATAGGACTGGATCTACTGAAAAGGTTGTTCATTATAGTTGGTGAGAGAAAGGAAAATATGTGATAGATTCTAAGCGCAAATTATCTATATGTAGTTTAATTTAGAGGTGATTTAGAATCATATCAACTATCTCTTAGAACACAAATGAACCATCGAAAAAAATATATAGTCATTGGAGGAGTAAGATATAGAAGATATTTTTCAATACACGATCGGCTCTGAATCTATTTTTGTAGCAGTGCTGATGATGGGGAAATTAAATTTTCCGCAAACTAGTTTCTTTTTTATTTTCGTCTTTCATACAACACACATTACTTCTTCTTTTAAGTCTTATCAATTTTTATCCTTATATCATTCTTATGGATGGGTTTATGTAATACAAATCTTCTTGAAACTATTCTTCACGTTTGATCCCAAAATCCATTTGCATATATTTATATCATATATTAAAACTTTTTGTCTCTTGTCGATCATTGCTCAATTCAATCTTCCCTTTTTCTCACCTGTCCACCTCTACACTTTGTTCATGGAGGAGTTTGGTTGATTTTAAATTCAATTTAGAGCTATTAATTTTCAAATTTAACTAACCACATAAAGTGCAGAATTCAATTTTATTTCCAAGAGTCAGGTGAGAAAGTGATTGGAAGTTCATCGTTAGACATAGAAATGAGAGCACTTGTTAAAAGAGTAGAGAAATGTCTTTAAATGCCAAACGTGAGCTAAAGCAGATACAGTTGTTGGAACTTTAAGAGGAAGCAGAATTACAGTTGCTGTTGGTTTTAAAAGGTTAGAAAATAGAAATCTGAATATCAGTAGTTCTGGTTGTATAATATATGGTTAGTGTGGATAGCTAAAATGGTGTTTTAGTGGCCTATTTGTTTTTGTAAAACAAATGGCATAATTTATTTTAGAAAAACAAATGTAGTATGTTGACGAGCAGGGAATTGCAAACTACTTATATCGGAGAGGATAATTCGAAACTAATAAAAGAAACAGGGGAGCAAAGTTCTAATGGAGAGTTCAAGTGTGTTTTGGATGATTTAATTGTGAGAAGGGCAGTTTCAGAGGAAGGATTTGTGAGAGAACGGCGGTTTCGGAAGAAGGAGTTGTGAGAGAATGGCAGTTTTGGAGGGAGTAGTTGTAAGAGGAAGGCAGTTTTGGAGGAAGTCGTTGTAAGAGAATGGCAGTTTTGGATAATAAACTATTAGAAACAGGTATTTTAGGAGGAAGGAGTTGTAAGAGAAGGGCAGTTTTGGAGGAAGGGGTGTTTTGAAGGAAAGAGTTTCTACATGATACAAGCTAGAACAATCTTCCTCTTTAACGGTCCGATGGAGAATATGATTGTTATATATAATTTTGTTGTGCTAGTCTATAGAGTGCGTGCGATTAGAATAATGTTGTGGTACAAACTATGCTACATAAATAGGCTGAAGTGGAAAAAAATTGTCAAACTATATTTCATCACGACTAATAACAGAATTATGAATTGTCTTAATGAAAGGCAGATTATACAGATTATGCCTTAAAAACACATTCTAGTTTAATAATTTGAAATTTTGGAGGCATTTTAAAGAAATTAAAATTCCATAATTTACACACCCCATACTTACATACTCAAAATTTGAGCCCAAGGCGGTTGTGAGGCGTGGGGTGGAAAACAAGCTGCAGCTTCCATTTTGATGAATACGGGCCTCTTTGTTTTTCGACAACTGGCTTGCCTTCCCTCACCTGGCTACTTTCTGTAAGAAGTTAGGCGTCTCAAAAGCTTTCAGATATTTCCAATTTCTCTGCGAATATATCCTAAGAAACATTTATGGATTCTTACTTAAAAGTTTTAGAAAAATGTTACTCCCACCTTTTATAAGCTAGATATGCGTACAATTGTTAAAAAAAGGATAAAACACCTTCAGCTCTAGGAAAGCTAATATTTTATAGTTTCTTATTAAATAACTAAAATTTATTGCATAGTTTCAGCTCGGATGAAGGCCGAATATTGTTTCTTATTTCGTTGCATATAACGCAGGTGTTACCTAGGTGTTACTGCAGTTATTGTGTCTGTTTGGAATCAAACAGTTTATAACTTAAGATTAACCTTTATAAATTTTAGTAAATTCAGCTCCCTATAAATTTAGCTACATATATAGGTTTTATTTTATTTCGTTTATAATCAAAAACTTATAAGGCTATTAAAACCGTCAAAAGTAAAAGGCGCACTCTGTATAAATAAGCCTTCTATTTTTCAAGATAGGCAAGAGGCTATCCGTTTGGGCGACAATAGTACATATACATTTTACAACGAGTAGAGCTATTTAATACAGTGAGTTTGACATGAATAGTGGTTAATTATCTAGTAGCTGGGTTACATCTTCTCATTGCGCTGTGCTAGTGAGTCATTGTTGGTTTCGCCATCTAACCGTAAATATGGATTTTTTGAAAGAAATTTCCAGGTTCTACACGTTCACTAGTTGGAGACTCGAGAAAAAAGCAATAGAGATTCAGAGGTGAATTATTGCAAGTTTTTCCCCGAGTCTACTCCATCACTGAAAGAAACTGTTTCCCGCTGGATTCGGGCTTTTATAATGGATGTGGTGCCTCAGCAGACTAATATCCCAACTAACTAGTAGTAAACTTACCAAGACGTTCCTTAAGTCCTAGGACATCAGGTCAAGTCCACAACAACCCGCCCCCGATCGCGCATTTTGCTACACCACGACAATGCTGCACCCCACAAAGCGCGCCTTACCGTGCAATTCCTAAAGTAGCGAGGGATCCCATTTCTTGCCTATCCACTCAACTCTAACGATCTTGCTTCCTGCATGGTGGCAGGGCGGGAGTAATTTAGTAGGATTTACCTATGTTCTACCAAATTATACGGTCTCAACTTAATTACTTTCTGATCACTTCTCGTAATGTCCTCAAAATTATTTGATGTTTCAAAAACCGGAAGAATTTTTAAACATCGCTTTTCACTTTAGACTTAAGACCTAATTCTTTCTCATAGAATGGTATAATAAACATACTCGTACATCCCTATGAGTTTAGATTAATGGATCTCTAGCAAAATGTTTTCGATATTAAACCACGTTCTTTCTAAGAGATGCCTCTGGAAAAATTAAATATTCAAATCACTAAAACGAACCTTAATTAAAGGAATATTCGGTTGATGCCATACCACTAACAAGATAATTGGAAAAGGATGTATAGTTTAGCCAGTGATACTTTTTTATGAAAAATATTGCGGGATTCTCAAATAAGAACAAGTCTAAAATCGTATATCCAGATTTTAAGTCAGCTATAAAACCTGTCCCCCATAATATAGAAATGCTAATCCTAGTTCCTTCATCAGCTACTGCTATTAAAGAAGATGATTCATTGCCTGAAGAGGGGGATAACAATGACGATGAAATGTATTAAAGTGATTCTAAGAAAACGAAGATCCAGTTGATAAATCAAGAAAGATTGAATTATTTGGTAAGATATTTATCATTGTCAAAGGACAAGGCAGAACTGTTGGGCTCCAGACTACACCAATGAAATATTCTAGAGGAAGGTTCAAAAATATCTACTTTCCTTAAAGGACATGAG
The DNA here is from genome assembly GCA_963969495.1 of Ceratothoa steindachneri. NCBI lineage: Eukaryota > Metazoa > Arthropoda > Malacostraca > Isopoda > Cymothoidae > Ceratothoa > Ceratothoa steindachneri. The sequence goes on along the minus strand of OZ018336.1, from coordinate 13,725,255 downwards.
GCTTTAGCTTCCTTCTATAAAGAAGAAGATGGTGCTTGTTTCTGTACCGATGTTAATGGCCTCAGGAGTCGGCTAGGAAAGGGGCATTTACCTGCTAAATGGAGATGTCGTGCTACACAATGGTAACACGAAATCTTAAATTGCTCTCGCACTTATTGTTGGGATGATAGAGACATATGACGCAATGAAATTCATTTTGGAAGGTGTTCATTACTCGCATCATAAGTGGAATATCTGTGGTGATTTAAAAGTAATTTCTTTACTTATTGGACTACAGCTAGGATATACAAAGAATATGTGCTTCATATGCCTATGCAACAGCTGTAAAAAAATGAGGCATTATATTCTTTAAAAGTGTCCCGAAAGAGAAGAATCCACAGTTGGCCGATAAAATGTTAAACACATGCTTTTAGTATATCCAGAGATGATTTATCTTCCACCACTTCATATCAAACTTGGCCCTATGATTCTGATGGATTCCAGTGTCTCAAAGAAGTGATACGTGATAGGGAGTTCAGAAATAAACTAACTCTAATGAGTTGGCAGGCTGGAATTCATTTTTTCATGTAGTGCAGAACTTCCTTGGTAATCATAAGACTAAAAACTATGAAGAACTAGTGGACAACATGCTAAAGGCCTATCATCGAATATGGTGTTGGATGTCTCTTAAGATGCATTTCTTGCATTCGCATCTAGATTTCTTTCAATTTAATATTGGTGATATTAGTGACAAACATGGAGCAACGTTCCAGCGAAATATATCAATGATGGAAACCAGGTATCAAGGCCGCTTCAACGAAAACATGATGGGTGGTACTGCTGGTTCCTGCAACGGGAGGATCCTATATACACGTACAAGCTCAAGAGCAAGAGTCTCAAACATTTTCGAAGAAATTTATAGTTAGGTGAGTACTACCTCTTTTTATATGTAAAACATATCTTGGGTGCCTCGATCCAAACCTTTGCCCATAAACGTCTGATTCTTCTCAAACTCGTAATACTTATATCATTAATTGATCCAAGGTGACAAAGTGAGCCATATAGACTAGTTGCATAACTCAGGAACCTTACGTGCTAGGAAAAGTCTGAGCACAGATTTGGAACCACGCACCAAAGTTAGTTAGGTACAGCAAAATTTACTCAAGTAGCAGAGACAAAGATAAAATTTGTTGGCTATAGTGTCATGCATAGAATTTTAAATCTGTATAACAGTAAAATTAAAATTTCTAATTGCACTTACATAAGTATCGAAATTAATTTGTTCATCGAGACAGAGTTAAAAAGTAATAAATTTTCACGAATTATATGATTACAAGGTTGCCACTTTGGCTATCTTCGGTGTAACACCAACTGAGTTAGAAAGCAAGCACACTAACACACATTACTGGCATCCAGTAGAATTTTCTCTAGAATTCTATGAAATTTATGTAGATATTTTGTTTTCCATAGAATTGCAGTAAATCTATAGATTTCTACAGGTCCAACAAGTAGATATACTATAATAATTAAGTAATATTTAAACTTGATATGGTTAACATCGAATAAGTGTCGAACCCCCTCATTGTGCATTCAACGCCCCCTAAGTTAAGCAATATCTTAGGGCGTCCCGTTATAGCTCATCAACGCCCACAAGGGGGCGTTAGAGCCCATTTTGGGAGTCACTGATGTAGAGGGATGACCAAAAATGTATAAGTGTTTCTGTGTGTGTGTGATCTGTTGTTTCTCTCACAAGTGTGAGTAGAGTGTATCGGTGTGCTGTGTCTGTAAATAGAAATACAGAGATGTTTATCTGAGTGCTGCAAAGGTGCAATTAAGATACATAGGAAGAGGAGGGGGAGAGATTGTAAAACTCTCTAAAATTAGAGAAGCAGCGAAGAGGTAAATCTACGCACACTCAACAGTTCACACAATCGTGAAACTATGGAAGCACACTTCATTCAATTAAATTTGGATCGAGGTAAAAGAAAAAATATAAAAAAAGATAAGATATACTTAGTTTTGAGATGTTTCCCTTAATTTGACTGAGGAAGGTGTAGTGAATTGTCTATCAAATTTCTTACCTATAAATACATTTGTCCTCCTTCACTTCAAAATTCCTGCATGAAACGTGGGCGCCGATTTCACAACAATCTCTGTCGTATGATCAAAGGGTCCTTTCTGATCTTGGCTACCGTCCCTTCACGTGGGAGAAGGAGGTGACAAACAAATATGAGGATTGTCTCCCTTTTAAGTAAGTGGGGATTAAAGACTAGTGCAAATACTACTATTGGCCGACTTGAATACTACTTCAACAGGATTCGCGGGGTTATAGGATAAAAAACAAGTGAAACAAAATAAATTTAATAGCCTACAAACAACAAATGAGATTCACAAGAATGATACACTTGCACAATTACGTTAATCTTCCGGCAAATGAAAATTGAAATCAATTTATAAATAATGATATTGTCTGAGCTGTACGAGGCACAATAAGTATCCGAGAGGGATCTGAAGGAGACTACGAATTTAGCCTTGCGGTTGGAGAGCGTCACGCCTCTTTGACGATGAAAAAGAAAATGTAATGGCTTACGATTTTCTGAAGGAGACTTCGAGTACTCACTCGGAGGAGTATGCTTTTTGGAGGAGCGTAGATAATCACGTTACTCTTGACTGAGTCCTTTGTCCTTGACATCCGTCATTCCGAATAATGGTTTCTGCCTGCGAGTCCTAAGGGTGCCTGTTGTCTCTCAAGAATTGTGCGTCGTTATTGGATAAAATGTTATGTCAAATTGAGCTAGAAGCGTGTGCTGAGTAGCTTCACTAAGGAAGCCCATTACAAAATCTATCTCTGAGCATACAAGAGAGCTGATCAGTAAATTTACAAGTGTGGGCTAAAGATTTAATCCCAGCTACAAATTCTGCTACAGTCTGTCCTTGTTTCTGCTGCCGAGAATAGAAAATATACCTCTCATAAATGACAATTACCTTTAGCTTAAAATGAACATTTAAAGTTTGAACCAGAGTTAGAAATGTGGCTACGTGCTTGTTGTCAATTACACTATTGCCAACAAAAAATAGTTTAAAACCACTAACATCGGTTTTAAAATCTTCCACCGTATTATCAAATAGGCGAATACTACCTATTTGTGGCATGAATTGTACCAATAAACCTAAGGTCTAGTTAGATATTTACTTCCTCCCTTCGTAAACTTAAGAATAGATATCTATACATTTATTAAGATAAATATTTAACTAGCGCGTTCCAAAAAATGTGTGTAATTATAATAGAGATCAAAACATTATTTTTATAGATCCTCGTTACCAGTGTTATAAAGTTGCAATTACGTCATTAAGAATATAAATCCCCTAACAAACACGCACACATATATAGAAATAGAATATAAAATATATTAACTTTCGTTAGAGAAGCACTACGCGCCAATATATAAATACAGGTAGGTACGTGTATTTAGAGGGATCCACTAAAATAGTAGTATTTCACCACCTCCTAAGATATTACTGTGGGAGAGAAAGCGAGCCGGTACCCCCCGCTCCTTGGTACTTGCCACCAGGTCACTTAGAAGTTCACACGGAGACATGAAGCTGAATTTGAAGGCTACCTCAACGCCGTCTTAATCCCCCCCTCTCCCCCTCTGGGTCGGGAGATTACTCATTTATTTTGTAGATTTGCCTAGAACAACTTTTATAGCTCCAGGCGCTGGTTGTTCCGTCAGACCCGCTTATCCCTACCTCTTACATTTTCTCGTAAGGTTGTCCCGGCCGATAACGAGGGTTCGCGAAAGCGCGCTCCTCTCCTTGTTTTGAAGAAATCCGGTTATATATGCACCCTCCCAAGGATTACACAGAGATTCAGTTAAACGACGATTCCCCGAAAGAAGTTCGATTCAACGCCGCTCTCTCCCGAGAAGTGTTTTGTGACGGTCGCGAGCCATGGAAAAGCTGGACATCAAACTCGCGTCTTCAAGGCAGGCAAAAAAGTCTCTTGAGGCAATGTAAGTGTAGGGAAATCAATATCCCACTCTAAAAACTAAGGTTCTGTTCGGTCACCACAACGTCTGAAAGAAAGGAACTGAGAAGAAGCTCACGCTGAGCCATTTCCTGGTGGTCGCACCGAAATTAGCTTTTGGATTGAGGATCATGCTCAAATCATATCTTTTCAGAGAAAACCCTATCCCGGTTTACAACAAAAACCAGAGATAGTCCTCGCCATTGAGGAATACCCCCAAGTGAACACCCTTAAACACACCTCATTCGTCAAAGAATTCACTTGTTTGCTCATCGCTCGTCAGTGCAAACCATTCTAAGATTAACCGGAAGATTGGAAAGAGCATACCTTCACAGGCCCGTTGTTTAAATCATATGACTAAGAAACCGTGCTTAACACCATCCATCGCCCACACCGTAATCACATTTTGCTTCAAGCCTGTCTCCGCGCTGATCAAACAGCTGAGTGTCTGTGAACACGCCCACGTGTCTGACCACAAAAACTTTCTTTCGTCTACATAAAAATTCAAGGCCAAGGTCGGTCTCCAGCGGGATTCAGGTGTGGTTGTTTTAAAGGTAAAGAAATTCCATTATTTTTGAGTGGCAATTAGCGTCCAATATTAAATTAAGCTTTGATTAAACATTACTTTATATTTATTTGGTTTGAATTAATAATTCTATCATAAACTCGTTTATTCATAGATGGATAGTTGTTTTTTTTTATTTCACTTTTTATGTCGTAATTAAGGATATATATTTTTTTGAAGTATTTAATTCAATCATCGAACGATACACTTGGCACTAGAAATCCTTAAAGATTAAATAACGTAAAATAATATAGCCCTCTTGGAACAAACGTAATCAATTATGTAACAAACCTACCTACGTAGACCACAACTCCGCCCTTACAACACCAGGACAGTCAGCCTTTCTCAACCGCCTTCGGATCAAAGATTGAAGAAGCCATCCTCGGAAGTTCTTCTGGTGACCTCTTAAGGAAAAGAGGCCCGATAGCTCGCTGAATCCGAGTTTGGAGAAGTCACCTCCCCCCCATCGAAGTTCGTCCGTTGATGTCTTGAGGACAAGAGCCCAGCACCTCGCTATATCCGTGTTTGGGGAAAGTAGCACCATCCATGTCGGGTTCTCGTCTACACTTTCCCCAAGTTCGCCCCGCTTTACTCTCGAGGTTCAAAGGAACTAAATCTTAGTGTGTATTAAAAAAAAAATGTCGTGTTTAGAATATTGCTTGGTCACGCAGCTGCAGCTATCTATTTAAAGCACACTCTTGGAACAATAACTGTTGTGACCTTGCTTAGCTTACACTAAAGCCTGTGTGCGTATATTTTCTTCCACTTGGCTATACTTGGACAGTGTAAGAGAGAAAAAAAAAAAAAGAAACGACAATTTAGGAGTAAGGATCGTTGTAGCTAGGTAGTTGATGGTAGTTAAGGTAAGTTAAAGTACCATCGATACCACTTATTACGTTAATTAGGTCTTTTTTAGAATTTTTCTTAAACCAGTATGGTAACATGTAGGATCACAAGTTACATACAACCTTCTAACTTCGTTTCTAGTCTTCATATAACGGCGTATTGGCCACTTCCCAACTATACGTTACTGCATTCACTACAAGTATCCATTCGTATTCCAAACGGTTTGCTCGTGTTCGGGAGTCACAATATAGGAGCTGACATTACTTTTTCCTTCAGCTGATGGAAGTGGGCGGTCGCCTTGGGATTCTATACGAGGGGGTGCGGATAAAGTTTCTTTAGCAGGGAGCTAAGGGGAACGCTAAAGCGGCAAAATTCGGAACAAACCGTCTGTAAAAGGATGTCGATCACAGAAAAGAGCGTAATTGTTTTTTTGCACGCGGATGGAGCATGTCGGCGATCTCTTTCACCTTTTCTTATTGAGGTGCCATTTGATTTTCACCAATTTGGCAACCAAGGTATTTATTGGTTCCGTAAGGCAAAATGGCACTTGCTGGGTCCTATAGTGAGCCCATGATCACGAAGCCTAATAAGGAGGGAGTGAGGGAGATTAGATGTTGGCCTCATGTGCCAGTGGCCACGGAAACGTTATCAAAGTAAAAGGAAATGTTATTCAGCCCATCCAGTATTTGGTGTATCATGCAATTATAGTTACTACAGGCAGTAAATAAACTAAAAGGAAGACGTCTAACTGCATAAGGGCTTTTTCTGTTAAAAATGCGGTGTATTTCCGGGCACTAGCCTCAAAAGGGATTTGATAGTAGACCTTATACAAGTCTATCTCTGAAAAAAAATTAGCCTCTTAAATAGATGTAGGCTCTGATCTATCAAAGGGATAGTCCCAGCATCGAAAACTGTTACGGCGTTTAGTTTTCTAAAGTGTACGCACATGCGAAAAGACTGATTTGGCTTTCTGACCATAACAATGGGGGAGCAATAATCCGACGTGGAGGGTTCAATGATCCCTAATTTTAGCAAGTTTTCTACTTCGGCGTTAAAAGTTGGACGCAAGTGAACTGGTGAGGGGTATGGTTTAAAGCGAATAGGCTCACGGGTGGATAGGGATATATCATGCTCAAAATATATAGAGCAATCAGGCTTCTCAGAAATTACATCGGCGAATTCAGTCAACAAAAAAGCCAATTGCTTCTTCTAAGGAGGTTCCAGCTGGAGATTTAAATCGAGACCTGGAGCGGAGTTTTCACGGGAACTGAGGAACAAAGGGAAAGTGTAGTTTTTATCAGACTTGATTCATACGATTTAAAGTAAATTAAGAGTCTCAGGGGGGTAAGTGGTTTCAATTACCGCTTCTTCTTCTTCTCCAAGCGCAATTATATTATTAAAGCAGGCGCTACGGTGGTAGCGCTTAAGCATATTTACATAAAACAATTTGTTGCCTTAGGGAGTCTATATTAAGTAATTCACGGGGTCGCGTGCTTCTAGGATTGGGAAGGCGCCCTTCCATTGGGACAAGAGCATATTTGTCTCTCTGGATAGGAGGAGTAACACCTTGTCACCGAGCTTGAATCGCCTTACTTTTGACCTAATGTCAAAATACGTCCTATACTTTTCCAAGTTTAGTTCCGTATTTTTGTAAGCTTTATCGACGCATACTTCCAAGAGGTTCCTAAGGTCTAACACGTAAGAATGCGAGGATTTGATCTCATCATCTAGGCAGGGATTGGGAAAAAGTTCATTCAATATGCCCATCGGGCCTTGGAGGTTTCGGCCATACAAAAGCTCGAAAGGGGCATTTCCTAAATTCTGTGGGGGATTTCTCTGCAGGTAAACGGGGCAATTAGCAGATATCGATGCCATTCTCGGTTCTTAGCATGGCATAACTTTCCTAAACTGGTCTTCGGAGGACCATTTAACATTTCACAGACGCTGTTAGCGCCTGGGTAATAAGGAGAGGTTAATATGACCTTGGTCACAAGGAGCTTGCCGACTTATTCCATTAGTTCAGAGGTGGACTGTCTTCCTCTGTCCCACAAGATCTACTATGGCATGCCGACGTGGGAAAACATAGAAATCAGGGCCTCCGCACTGCTCACGCTATCTATCTTTTTAAGGGGGACTGCGTCAGGGAATCTCGTTGCAAAATCAACAAGAGTCAGGACGTACGACTGTCCTTTTCTAAACGGGGGGCTGAATTAGGCCAATTGTATCTATAACCACTCTAAAGAAAGCCTCCGAGATAATTTAGGTCTCTTGGGGAAAGTCAGGTGGATTTTATTCTTTTGCTGTATTCTTTAAACAAATGTCACACCACTTGCAAAGCTCAGTAATTTCTTTGGTAGCACCGGGCAAAGACAAATAACGGATGATTCTCTGGATTGTTTTATTGTGGCTAAAACGACCAGTCAGTAATCTATCGTGGTCGTGTCGGGGGAATTGGGGAACATATGAACGAGGAATATAAAACAAGCGAGTTCCGGTTTTATCCTCAGCCAAACTGGAGTGAAAAAGTAGTCCGTCACTAATGAGGTAGGCAAATTTCGTTTGACCACGGGCAGATAGTCGTTCTTCATTTTTCGCTTTTTCCCAAAAATATTGGAGCGTAGAGCATTCATTCTGAGCGCTTGCAAATGTCTCGTTTTAAAGGGCTTCAAATTCCTGGGAATAAAGTGGGTTCTAATGGCACGGGGTTTGCAGTGTTCCTTAGCACCTGGGCCCTCATGATGACGGGCTCGACGGGGTTAGGCGAAAGCTGCGGGCTCTCACCGGCCAACTCGTGGCAGAACTTAATGGGAGCTGCTACCACTTCAACCCAACCAGTAAAGTATTTACATGAGAAATAGCAGCGCACCACGGGAAACAGATTTGCACGTCCCAAGTAGTTATGGATTACTGTGAATTTATCGTGGTTGGACCCCACTGGAGGGAGCAACCTTTCTAAGACGATGAAGCAAGTACAGCTGGTGTCTCTTACGAGGCTTGATACTCTGCAACCCTTAAAAGTTTCCTTTTTAAACTCAATCCAACTAGGGGAGCTTTTGTTGAACAGGAAATTGACCTGCTGTCCCAGGGGACTACTTGTTGGGGAAGTTGCTGGTGTCTCAGAGCGACCGGGAAAATGGGAGAGAGAGGCACTTATTTGGTGGATTTGATGATTAGGAACAGAACTAAATTGTGTGTTTTGGGGACAGTAGGTCCTCATATGACCGGAAACACCGCAGGAAAAACAAACTATAGGCTTTCGAGGGTAATCCAACGCTGGGGGATTATGTATGATGGGCTTAATATCCCTCGATTCCGGCAGGGAATGGTACTTGGTTTTAGAGGGACGAGGTCCCTTCACAAACTTAGGCGAGTTCTTCGAAGAAACTTAGAAATGTTACCTTTACTTTGAGGATGGGGGATAAGACATCTTCTGGGTTTTCGGGTATAAATAGTGGCTTGACGCGTGCACATACGCCTCTTCTATACATTCCTTGAAGGAAGAGACGTGGCTATACTTCACGAATGCGCGGATTTCATTGGGTAGTGCAGCCGCAAGACGAAATCAAATAGGGACACGTAGTCGGCGTTGACTTGGGCTGTGTCAAACCAGAAATGAAAAGAGTTCCCTAGGGTAAATCCAAAGGGGCGCTAGGTCTGGACAAGATTTATCCTCGCCTGGCAAAAATTCGTCAAATAGAAATCAGGATTGATATTAACAGCCGATATTAATTCTGAATTAAGGGTGCAGTAGTCTAGGGTAGCTTCTGAGTGAGCGAAATTAAAATTTTCTGTAGATAGGTCGATACCCACCGTCGTAGTTGAGCGACTCCATCGGCTTCAATGTCCCAGTGGTTTACTTAGAAAAAAATTTCAAAGTGAGTTAAGCTTAGCCCACGCTCATGCTGACGAATTCTTTCTCTTCCATCCACTTTTCTTTGTTTTCTTCTCTCTTCAGGTTCTCTCTGCTCTCTTTCTTTTTTCCCTTTCACTTTTATTTGCCCTCTTTTTTCGCCCTTTCATTTCTTTCTTCCTTTATAATATAGGCAACTAGATCCTTACCTGAAACGTTCAATTGACGACATCATGCTGGTGAGAATCCGCGTCTAGCCGCCTGGGGCGTCCAAGGAACGCACGGAAAAGATTATTGGGCTCTTTTGATCGTTGTAAAATCCTAACGGAGATTTAATAACAAAATTATTGTACGCAATCAATAAAGAAACAAAAATAAGTAATAATTCAAAAATTGATTCCTATATGACCAGCAATTATAGACCTTTTATTCATGCACCGGGATTAGTGGGGGGATTTTAAGGAAGATCGTCTAAAAAAAACGCACACAACGAAAATAAGCTTGAAAAAGAAGATCACCACAAAAAAATGATCAATCAAATACAAATAATAATTTGTTCCATTATCTCTGGATATCCTTGAACGAACTTGGTAAACTGGTTACTGAACAACTTAACTGGGAAAATCATGAAAAGAAAATGGGTTCCTTCACTACAATATGTATAACCCCACACCTTATACCAGATTTTAATTTGAGATTTTTCTTTTGTCACTTAGGTATAGTGATCTTTCATATATATATATATATATATATATATATATATATATATATATATATATATATATATATATATATATATATATATATATATATATATATATATATATATATATATATATATATAAATATATATATATATATTTATATATATATATTTATATATATATATATATATATATATATTTATATATATATATATATATATATATATATATATATATATATATATATATATATATATATATATATATATATATATATATATATATATATATATATATATATATATATATAAATATATATATATATATATATATATATATATATATATATATATATATATATATATATTGGAGGCAATTGGAGTACAGGTTTTAAGATACTTGTACGATATTTTCCTGGTTGGAGATGTCGATGGAGTGATCACCACCATCCAGGACCTGCTGGACAACTCATTCCAAATCAACCACTATAAATCAATTTGCACGTCATCCAGCAAGTTCGAATACCTATGAGTCAGATTAAATCTACTGCTTGATTCTGCGGCCTTGATACCTGTTATGATGGAAAATTAAGAAAAGACATCTCTCGCTGTCAGGATCACAAACTTTATCGTAAATACTGGTAACGCTTGGGGGGGGGGGGAGACCTTATTAACTTCGTTTGTCTTATTCTATAACTTGCATTCCTGTGGACCCAGTTATGTAACCAAAACCACAGGGACTTCTTGCGTGACCACCGCTTTCAATCCCTCCTTTCTCGCAACAACGATCGGTTGCGCTTTTGGTAGCGCTCTAAGGCTTCTTGCCTAAGAGGCTACTGCGATGCTTGCTTCGAGGGTATGGCCTGCAGCTCTATGCTCGCCTCCATTGCCATTGTAATGGTAGGTTTGCGTGTCTCTGCGAATCCATCCTCCTGTGGTTGTCCATGGTGATCTTCCCTTGCGCCCGTATTAAGGTGGAACGAAAAACATTTTTTATCAAATTTATTTTGCCACCACGATTTTTTATGGTGGCTATCTCTCAAATTAAACCTCCTAAATTGTTTTTTATATAATCATTTTTAAAGGTTCAGCAATGGCATTGAAAATTAAAAATAATGTGATTTTCAGCTAAATTTTGAGTTTCGTGGATTATATGTGAAAATGAAATTCGAATTTTGAATTGATACCCCCAAACAAATAATTATTGTATTTTAATAAACAAGTAAACGAAATATTAAGGTAATAGAGATATATTTAGAAGTTTCCTAATGGCATATTATAGCAGCGTACGTGAAAATTATGTTTCAGTAGCGCGGAGGATCTTGTTGAGTGTGGTTGGGTGTTTGTGATTATGTGGCTCTGCCTAGTGTCTTTTGTTTTGATCACGTTCTTTTATTTTTATTTAGCACAGTTATTTATAGTGTACAATAAATATTTATACACATTTTATTATAGTTTAGAGCTAAATATTATGTAAAAAAAATTAAAACAATATTTAATAATGGCATTTAAACCTAGAATGCCTCATGAAATTGAAATCTCTTTGTTTGGCACACTCTGCGCAATTAGTGAACAAGTGTTGCCAACCTATAAAGATGTTATAAAATTTGTTTTGTTGAGCAAGAAAAGAAAAAGACCGGAATAGAAAAGACCCGCCAATTAAACAAATTATTACATTAGTAGCGCAGACGTTCATTTATATTTAGTAAGCGGCAACAATCCCTTGTGTGTCAATAAAGGCAGTTAGAAAAATTTTTTTACTTATTAGTTAAAATATTAGGCTTTGATGATAAATATTAAGTGGAATATAACGATTTTACAAATAATGCAGAACAATTGTTTGATATTTCGTATTTTAAATGCGATAGCTTTGAAAACAGTACTTGTAGCAAAGAAAAGAAGATGCCGCTATTGGAGCAAACGTTTCTCGAAGATCAACGAAGAACTTGGAAATGGTAATAGGTAATATAGATCAAATTCAATCAAAGAAGAATATTCAGAGGGCAGTTATGAAGAATCGTGAGTATTATGTTTTAAAACATACAAAAACACAATCTGCAACTATGAGCTTCCTTCATTCGTAAAATGCAAAAAAGTAAACAAAATATTTGCATCCAAGACTTCATCTAATCGAATAAAATTGTCAGAATTTGCGTTGGTATGTAACCGCACTGGTGTGTCTGATCGAGCTCCAGCTTTAATAACAAATTCAATCCTTAAGGACTTATCGTCAATTGAAGGCAAAGAAACTTCTCTAGTAGTTGTCAAGTCAGAAGTTAGAAGAGAGTGTGTCAAAGAACGTACTACACTACAGCAAGGAATTAAATCGGATAAGCCATTATATTTGATTTATTTTAAAGATAGAAAAGATAGCACATTTGTTGTTGAGACGATGGAAGCAACTCATGAGGAGAAGAAGATAATGAAAGAGTACATCTCTATTCTATAAGAACCTGGTTCAGAATAGCTAGGGCACCTGATAATTAAGACAGGTTCACCAAAAGCTATATTCTCGTATCCAGAAGGAAATTACATCTAAACTGATGAGGTCGTTGCTCTGGTAAGTGATGGAACGGCAGTGAATACAGGAACAAAAGTAGGTGTGATCCGAATATTAGAAGAAATATTTAATATACCACTACATTAGGTATTTGCCAGCTCCATGAAAATGAGCTCTCATTGCGCCATCTCACCAGCAATTTGAATTCGAAAACAATGGGGCCTCGTGGATTTGTCGGACCAATAAGGAAACAATTGTATAAAGACAGTCGCATGCACGATGTCTTACAACGGCATATCGGATACTTAGATTATATGTTTCGACTTTCGACCCTTCTGACACGCTAAAATCTATTGTCTTGTTCATCATGCAGGTTTATGCACCATGCTGGTTTGAAATATAAGCTAACTCTTCTCCGCAAGATGGAGCATTCAACCTCTTAAAGACAGTGCAATCACTGCAAGGGATAAACAAACAGATTAAAGATATAGTTGCCCCAGTGATTCAAAGGAATGTTTATTTTGCACATGCGGAAAACATTCTTCTCTGTATCCTGCAACATGAAATAAATCATATCCGGGAACTCGCAATGAGAAAAATTATGAAAGCACAAATATATTATAAATGGAAATCAATACGCACTTTCAAGATCCCAGGCATAAACTTTGAAGCTGACGACAACATCTACATAATTAATTGGCAGCAGAACGTTGTGACAGAACCTCCGATGACGAGGACACTCTCTGATGATTAACTTGAAGAATTGACCTGGCAACAACCTAAATTGTATATGTCAAAGTTTCCTTGTCACACACATGCGTGAATGTGGGATGCAGCAAACTGGTCACAGACGCGTTACTATCAGTTTGTGAAGACGACAAACGGAAGTGCTATTCTGGAGTAAAATTAAGTCCAGGAAAAAAATACCGTCATTAAAATAAAAGAATGACTTGTTAATGAAAGGTAATAACAGTACAAAAATCTAACTGCATTGAATAAATGGATATTGAATAATAATGGAAATTTAAATATTTGACTGTTAATTGACAGTTAATTGTCCAATTTTTTTCTATTTCAGAGTGATAATGATAAAAATCTATAGGGTGAAGGGAAACAAACGGAAAAAAAAGAGAAGAAAACTCATCGAGTAGTTAAATATTTTATTTTTATTCAATAAAATGGAAGTATAAGTATTGATTGTAAAGTTTTATAAATAAGGATTTTTTAAAAGATTTATGGAAGTAATATACCCCGTAAGGACAAAATTTATGATATAACAACTTGAAGTTTGAAAACTAATAGCTAGAATTTACGATATTTTTGCTTCATTTTTAAAACTTCAATTAAGTTGAAGAAACCGACCCTTTTTCGATCAACACTTCCATAGAATATTCCAAGTTCTCGCTCGATTTCTTCAAACTTTTCTCGTCGATTTTCGAAGACCACCCTCTCCACACGGGCTACATTGTCATTGTTGGTCACGTCTGACGGGCGTTCTGGACGGAAGTCATTTTCAAGGGACTCACGACCATAGCGAAACTCCGTATTCCAGCAACAATGGTTGCATAGGAAGGGGCGGTGTCGGTGTACACCGCAACCATGAGTTCATGGATCTCTTTTGTATTCTTGCCTTCCTTGGTCAAAAATTTGATCACATTGCGGTGCTCAACCTTGAACATTGTTGAAAAATTTGTGACTCACGATCTGCGATCAGGTACTGCTTCTTAAATAGAGGATGCAAGGGCGTGCGGCTGCCGGTCCTGACCTGTCATAACTTGCCCTAACATTCCCACAAACAGCCATCCCCCTTCCTCTGTTTTGCCCTACCGATTCGCAAAACTTATTGATCGCCCCTCGAAAGCCAAGCAGATAGCAGCTTACGTAATCTTATCACGGCAGAGTTTCTGTTTCCGCGGAGAGACGAATATGCTCGGGATTTTCTGTGCAGGAAACATTATTCAACGAGATATTTAGATGTGTATGAAGCATATGATACCGACCGGGGATATGATATCATAGACATCCTCCTATCTAAGGAAGCGAAACTTTTCCTCAAAATTCTTCTCTCTGAGTTACAAATTTATGAGGGATTCGGCGTACTCGGATGCTTGCCCTCTCATGATCTTTAGGGAAAAGGTGGTCTCCGAGTGTCCTTAGCGGGACCAGAAGTTATTTTTGTCCCGCTCTAACTCATCAAATTTGCTATAATTTCCGTGCAGTTTAGGTATTGATTTTGAAGGATCGAATACAACAGAGTATAAAGCCCGTTTCTCTTCATGCAGAAACACTCAGATTTTAGTTTAAATTGGCCAGGACTAATGGCTTGCAAATTGGTCGTTATCTTAGTGCCTAATACAAATAGGATCTAATAAAAAAGACTCATCTAAACCAAGTGGCGATTCCCGTTTCATTAATCTTGCATTTTACACACAACTGACCTACAACATGCAAATTTAGGCTTTAATATATCTTTTAAACGTTTAAGGAAGTTGTTACTTTATTTTTTCAGTTTTTTGAGTGATGATATGTGTATAGTATTATAGTTTTACTGCTAATATTTAGTTTAAATCCTAACTACAGGGACAGATTACTTTTCTGAATAAAAACTACTAGTGTTGATAGTAGGCACTATCTATCAGGCTTGAGTTCGGTTTCTTCTAAATCATTTCATGTTAAGAGAGCTGTGCAACTGCGCAGTTCCCATTTCAGAATTTGGTCGGTATACAAATTTTAACGATATCTTTGACAAATTTGAAATTCTTACCTAAATTCAATATTATTTACTGGTGTCTTTTAAATTTCTTGCATATATGATCATAATTTCTTGTCCTATCGTTAAGAAAAATAATGAAGGGTGGCTAACTGGATTTTCTCAAGCTCTTGCCCTAAGGAAATATACTAAGTATCTTATGATACTTAGCATAAAGTGCTTTATTTATCATTCCGAGGAATGAAAAACTAAAGATAAAAAGGAAGGAATTTAGGGAAGGTAGTTGAATTAAAATTCCTTTTACAGTATCCTCGAAAGAATAATGAAAGTGATTTCCTGTAATGGAAGTGTCGAAATGAATTGTGTGAAGGCACAACGATTAGAACAATGAAGATAGAGAGGATAAGTAGAGAGAGAAAAACAAGGTGGTTTAATAGAGACAGATGCCATCATATACCAGGGCTTAGGTACTCTTCACTACACAAAACGAGAGCATTTACACCAGTTCGAGACATTAATGTAAGAGAAAATAATCTCCCATCTTGTTCTGTTTAAACATACATGATACCTTTTGGATATGGATTTCATGAGATAGATAAGAGATAAGAGACAGATTATAGGAGAATTTGATAAACGCCGAATGAAACGGAATAAAATATAGAAAGTTTTACACGATATAAGCGAGCGGATTCACTCTTCAATATTGATTATTGTGCTAATCCTACATAATTATTTGAGGTTTTACTGATGCAGTCTTTAGAACACAGTGTTTATCATTAATAATACTTTTTGCAATAATAATGGGTGGGCGTATTATCTTTCTGAGTGTTGCACTATTTTCTCTCCCTGTTCCTATTTACATTTTTTGTCTTGAGGGGAATATTCCCTTTCCAAAACAAACGAGTGATATAGATAATATAGGAGCACGAAGAATAAATGAGATTCTCCTTATAATTTATTAACACTTTATAACAATTTAGATAATTATTCCAGATATTTCTGTGACTGGTAAATATTTAGATAAACATATATTATTAACCTATTTATTTAATATTAATGCAAGGAAATGGGGCTTATTTTATTTACAATAATAAATGAGGTGGTGAACATAAAGGGTTCTTGAGAGATGGACCTACATCTAAAGGCAAAGGCTTATGTACCATGTTTAAATAATCAAAGATACTTCTCGGATGATAATGTTTTTTTCAACAATGTTTTTTCAACCAAGAAGAATGATGAATGCATTGGTAATGGAGAGGTTCTTTTAAACATTTAGGTTATTTTTGTCTTGATGTAAAAAGCATCTCTTGATCTTGGTGTTGATCATACTCTGTTAGTTAAATGAAAGTAAAATGAAAATGTTCTTTAAAATTATTCTTTTACGCCTTTGCTTCTAATGATATAATTTAATTTTACTTTAAAAATAGACCGAATTGTTTGCCTTCCGGTCTACAAAAATTTTAATCTTTTGTTCTTTAATTATAACACCCTCAATTTTGCTTAGACAATTATTTGCGGGGTTATTAAAAATCTTTCATGACCACTTCGAGAATCATTTGTTTCATTTATTATCTACTTTGATTTCGATTTTATAAGTAAATCTCAAAATTCATAAGACAAATCTCCTTTAAATGTTTCGGTCGACAATTTCCTTATTGAAGGATTAAAATAAACTTCATGTGTTTATCTTTGTAAACTCTTTCTGCCGGTGAAGAAAACTCTGAAGTCATTCATAGTAAAAGGTAGACTTAAGAGCCATTGGGTCCATGCGCTGCATTTTTACATGCACGGAAAGGCACGTACGAAGGAGTAAAAAATTTATATAGATGTGTTCAACGTATATGAGCAAATTCGTCAACATAATTACTGTTATGAGGCTAGATAACACTAACAAAGACATCGCGAAGGACAGAAGATGGCAACTCTACGAATAGTTTATGGAATTGGGACTCATAATAAAATGGGTAAATATTTTACCACTTTAATTCTCCTGATAGATATATATAAATATATATATATATTAGAGAAATATTATTTGCAACATTTCTCCGTTGAATCCACAGTTCATTTTTAGACGACCACTTCAGGAATTTGGATCAAGTCTTCAAAATCCTGGTCGAAAACGGTCTGAGGATATCCCTGGAGAAATACGAGATGGCAAAGGAGGAGATTGATTTTTAAGGGCATCACATTTCAATGGAAAGAATTTGTCCACCGGCCAAAGAAATGAAAGGATTTGGAGACATACACTTACCAAAGGACTACAAGGAACTACGAAGATATTTGGGCCTGTTGGGATATTAGCAATTGCAGCCCCGTTGACCGAGCTTGGAACGATGAGGAAAGAGGAGTATTTGAGAATACTAAATCAAACATAATCAATTATGCCAAATTCTGTCACCCGCTGCCCAATGATTCACCATACCAGCTGATGGAAGATTGCTCCCAATATGCGGCAGGTGCGGCCCTGCACTAAATGGTAAATGGATCGCCACGACCAGTGGCATTCTTTTCGAGCAAGCTAAGCCGGACACAACAAGCATACTCCACTTACGACAAAGAACTCCTAACAACGTATCTTGAGGTTATCTACTCCAGGCACATGATTGAAGGGCTTCATGTTTCCTCGTACACGGACCTCAATCCATTAGTATTGGCTCTTTCGTTGCCATTAAGTGCCAAACGGACAGTCAGAAACACCATTTGACAGCCATTTTGGAATACAGCAGCGATATTACCACGTGCGAGGTTATGACAACGTAGTCTCTGACAGCCTCTCGAGGAACGTCAAGTTGGTCAAAATTGACTCATTTGACCTCCAAGATTTGGCAGAAGTGCAGGATGTTGACGAAGAACGAAGGAATTTCGCTCGCGATTAAAATCTTTCCCTTTTCCAGGGAGAAGCTCAAATATGGTGTAAAGTAACATCAAGATACATACGACCGTTTTTCCCTATTGTGGGCAGAAGGACATTCTTCAATCAGTTACATAATCTGTCACAACTTGGAGTCAAGGCATCACTTCCTCTTATCAAATCTCTATATTTCTGGCCTAATATGAACAGGTATATTCTCTCCTGGAGAAGGGTGTGCCACCTATGTCAATCTTCCAAGATCAGTGGCCACACGAAATCCTAGACCCTGCCATTGATATTCTTACTTCAAGGTTCAAAACACTGTATATTAATATAGTTAAACCACTGCCACCGTCTATACTGACTAGAAACAATCGGTATTTATTATCGTACATCGAGAGAGCTACGAGATTACTCGAAACGAAACCGATTTCGGACCGAAGGGCCGCAACGGTCGCGTTGGACTTTCTAGACGAGTGGATTTCCAGATGTGGAGTCCTGCTTTACATTGTGACCGACAGAGTCGCCCAATTCAAATCCGAGCTATTCAAAGAACTGTCTGCCCTCATTAGTTATAGTCGTCTCCACACCATGGTGTACCGCCCGTCCAGGAACGGGAGTGTGGAAAGGGCATAAAGGAATTTGAAATGCTCCATAATGCCACTTCTAATTATCCCTTTAGGCATTCGCTCGTTGCCTAACGAGTCGGGATTTTTAGCCGGGGGCGAATCTATTCGTGGGCGATTGTACATCGTACTACGTCGGTCGGTCCCGCTTTTGTTTTTATTGTATTTCTAAAGTCATAGTAACTATTCGGTCGATTCTAACGAAATTCAAAACCCTCATGTTGTTTTTACACTCTCTTTCGAACCAACACCTACATAACGTACACCAACCACCAAAGCACCAGCACAACCAACACCTACACTGCCAACCCCTCACCACCTACGCCTACAGCATCATCACCTACACTACCAACACCTACACCAACCGCCAACACATACACCACCAACCCCTGCACTACCTATGCTTACAGCATCACCACCTATACCACCACTACCTACACCACCACCCTAAAGCAGCTCCATCTACACAACCTACACGACCAAAACCTACACCACCAACACCACCAGGAGCTACAACACTAACACCACCAGGATCTACATTACCTACACCATCACCTACAACACCACACCTACACCAACTACACCACCATTACCTACAACACCCCACATACATTAACACTACTTAAACAACAGGCAACATTCCTACCTGCAGCAGCTAAACCACCACCTACAAGACTACCTCCTCTAACACCTACACTCCCTGAACCAGCAGCACCTACTTCACTACCACTTACACCAATGTCACGATGACCGGCTACATCACCTACACTACTACATCCTATACACCACCACCACACACATTACCACCACTACCAAAACCTAAACCACCTTCAACAACACCACATAAATATCATGCACCACTATCATCTACACCAGCTGCACTACCAGCACATAAAAAAACCACACTACTCCCACCTACACCACCATCACCTACAACTGCACCACCTGCATAACCCACACCATTCTCAGCTGCACCACCTACACCACCGCTACCTACAACACTACCACCTACACGACTACCTCCTATAACATTTGCACCACCAGCTACACAACCTACACCTACACTACTACCTCCCATAACATTTACAACACCACCCCCTACACCCCCTACAACTACATTACCACCAACACCAAATACATCTGAACATTTACACAACCTACACTGCCTAATCTGCATACGCCACCACTACCACCTACACCACCTTTCCCCAAACTAACATCACCTATAACACAATCACAACACCATCACCAGATACACTACAACTACCTACAACGCTACCACTTACGCTACCTACGTCACCACCACTTACACCAGCTACAAATACACCAACACCTACCTCACCACCACATAAACCACATACAACACTATCACCATTACCACCTATACTAGCACCAATTACACAACCAGTACCAATTACACTACCAGCACATAAACCTACACCTACACCACCACTAACTAGACCCACACCCATAGCACCTGCATCAACACAACTTACCCAACCCAGACCACTTCTACCTGCATCAGCTACACTACCACCGCATACACCACCACCAGCGCCACCTATACCCCGTATAATACTACCTCCTATAACACCTACTCCACAGCACTTACACCACGCAAACCACCGCCACCTACAGCAGAACTACCTAAACTACCTGCTCCTATAACACCTACACAACAACCATCTACACCACCACCACCTACAAAAACACCCCCTAAATCACCAACACCTACATAACTTACACCACATAAAGACCCACCACCTATATCACACTCACCTGCCCCACCTATACCACCACCTCAAAAACACCCCCTACATAACCTACACCACCTATATCACCACCATATACACCACCGTCACCTAGAATACCGCCACCTACACTATCACATCCTACAACACCTACACCACCACAACCTACACCACCATCACGTCTACCTAAAGCACCTACACCACAGCTATCCAGACCATTGCC
The DNA here is from genome assembly GCA_963969495.1 of Ceratothoa steindachneri. NCBI lineage: Eukaryota > Metazoa > Arthropoda > Malacostraca > Isopoda > Cymothoidae > Ceratothoa > Ceratothoa steindachneri. The sequence goes on along the minus strand of OZ018336.1, from coordinate 13,704,621 downwards.
ACCTAAACCACCTACATCACCAGTACCTACTTCACCACCACCTACATCACAATCACCTCACCAGCAAAACTCACACCACCACCTAACCCACCACCACCTACACCCCCTTAACGACCACCACTTACAGCACTCAAACCAGCACCATCCAAGTTTATCCTGGGAATTAGTTTGTTTTGGCAATCACATCATAACTATTCTCCGATTCTAACGAAATCAGAAACCCTTATGTTGTTTAACATTCTCGTTTGAATAAAGTAAGTGCCAAAGTCCTCCCTATTTTATTCTAGGAATTATTTTGTTTTGCCAATAACAACAGAACTATTCCAGCGATTCTACCGAGATTTTAATCCTTATGCTGCTTTACATTCTCTTTCGATTCACATGATGTCCAAGGCCCTCCCATGGCTAGTCCGTGAAGTATTGAAATTTTAAAGGTCGTAAGATCATAAATCAGTATACGTGAGCGCACGTCTTTTTGGTCAGCAGACCTTGTTGCCTTTAAGCTTAGTCACGGGATCCACACTCCTGTGCCTGACACCCTTAGTGTCGTCAATTTCATCGAGAACTGATTGAAATTTTGTTAACGAATTAGTCTCAAACATGGCACGAGTCGATTTCACCTAGGTATCTCTAGGACACTTGCAATTGGTGCCCAAACCTATCGTACTCAAAGATCTTTCCTATGCAACTGTTGTGTGGGACCGAATATACCGCGTTCGCAAACCACTTGCAGCGCCATATGCTGGCCCTTTCCCGGTCATCGAGCGAGACGGCAACGTTTACAATTTAGGAGTCCTTGATGGCAAGAGGTGGATTCTCTAAGTGCACAGACTGAAACCAGCCAGTCTTCCTCCCTCACATAGTGATAACTTGGCGGGTAATCGCTAACGCTGGAGGACACAGAAAGAGAAGAGGAGGACGACCACTGGGTGCACTTCACCTCGTAGAGTGCATGAACAGAAGACAATGATGCCAAAGGAAGAAAACCAGACCCTTCTACAAGAACCGAAGAGAATAACGGTAAGCCAAACGTCCTCACGCGCTCCGGGAGACCAGTCACGTTTGTCAGGAACCCGGCACTCTTATATGTTTTAATCCTTTTGTAGGCATTATATTGCAGCGGCATATTATAATGAAAGAGGAAGAGGCCTAAATATAAACACGCCTCGTTACTCCAATGTTTTCTTGCGTGTCGAACTAAGTATATGTACTTTGTCATAATTATACCATTTATATTTCAGTCGAGAAAATGGATGAGACCAAATTGCAAGATAAGTAAATATATTTTTGTGTATTATATTTGCTTAAGAATACAGATGCTCTATATGAGTGTTAAAATGCTGTTAGACATTAGGTCTGCCTGAAGTACTTAGTTAGTATGTATCTACCTATGTATTTATTACTGGCCGGAGAGACCTTTGTAAGGCTCGTTTTATGGCGTTCAAGACTTGTTTTAGTTCAGTGCCGAAAGTTTTCTTACAATTTTCAACCCAAAGATGTCCTGAATTTTTTCGGTAGCATTAATCCTACCCATCGGAAACCTGCCTCTTCGATTAACTAGGTTAGGCATCTGGTTGATGTTTAAATCTAAGTATTGATTACAATTTAGTATAATTGCATCAAATAGGGTTAGGATTTCAATTGCTTCAAATGATTCATCGAATTCTGGCAGAAATTCCAACTCAATGTTCCTCCACCCCGTCAAAAAAAATTTAGGCATCGTTCTTTGTTATTTTAATGCATTTCGTTATCTTGATCTTATTTCTGTCTTGTCAAATCCGTGCTCCGTAAAATTATAATGGCTTGGTCTTGTTATGTATGATATTACCGTTTATTGTCCTAAGGTAATCCATCCGTTTACGGTTATTCTCATAACTTTTATTTTTATGTTTATTTTCCATAGTGGGTTTGTTAGAGGGTGTGATTAGTCTTTCGTATTAGTTTATTTTTCCGGACTTTTCGTTTTTCTTCTAATTATATTTCTTTGTATTCAGAGTGACACATGTTTATTCATATAGGATTACGTCACCGATAAAGAGAGCTTCTTGCACTTTGCGTTCCTGTTTTTTTGGTGTCGTACCCATATTTGTATTGTCGGGATTTTTTCACTCAAATATTTCTAATGGTTTCGTCGCTGGAGAAAATTCTAAGGTTAAGATTTTCCATGTCGAATTATCGTTCACAGCCGACGTTATTTCTTTACTTTCTTCTACTTGTTTACGTATTTCTACATCTTAGTTAGTCAAATCTGCCTCGCTTGAGGTGTCTTAACTGTAGTTTCAATTTTATTAGTTTTCGCTGTTATGTACTTTATGCCCGCTCTCTCTGTATTTTTGCGTAAAATCGAGGGTCCGAACATTTCGGGGTTTTGGCTACATTACTCGACTCATCTGTTTTGTTTAGTTTAGGTGTTATTTTCTTGGGTATTTCATTATTTTTAGTTAGGCCTAAAATTGTTCCTAGAACATAATGCATTTGCAGAGCGTATGCGCAGTAGGGGTATTTAGGAATACCATTTCACGGTTTTCGTTCGCTGCGAGCATTAAGTTGAGTTTCATAGTGAACGTGGCCATTGAGATCCCACACTTTTTCAAATATAATGAACGTAAAGATTTTGATGGTGATGCTACCATCTAAGTTGAGATATATCGTCTTAGCATCATATTCGGAATATACGGCTTTTGCTACTTGTGCGCAGATGATATATCGTCTCCTCTGTACAGCCTGTCTCTTTTGTGCAGATATTATCCGAAATATTTACTTTATAAGTGATCATGTCATTGCCCTAAACTTCTGGTCAATTTTACACTTGATACCTTTTTCCTAGCTGCTGGAACATCTCTTTGAATTTTAGATAAATCTCTGCTTCCAGAGTATTTTCTTGCATCCTTTGGCATAATTGAGTAGTTATTCTACTCTATCCTGAAGCAGTGAAAGGATATTTGGATACGAATGAGGTCTTCCATCGCTATTTATTTTCTAGAGAACACTTCAGTGAAAAGGTGAAGATAGGAACTCTTTGGACTCCTGTGTCATCGTTGTTTCCGAACAGCCTAATTTAAGAACATGCAAGTAGTCACTTTTTTCTCAATTGTTTCTGAATGTTAATAATTTTAGAGAATTTTGCCCGATTCTGATTTCTCCTCAAGAGTTCCTCTCGGATTTCATCTTTTATATATGGCCGATCCAGGATTTTAGGCTTCTACATACAGTTATTCTCTGTATCAAAAATGTATTGTGTTAGTGGTAGGATAGCCGGTTTTAGCTCAGTTCGTCTAAGACCAAGGACTGTCAGATAAGTTATCGTTGTTGTTATTTCTAACACAATTGAGGTCTAAGTATCCCTTTTGGGGGTTAACAGCCCTAGGAGCTATTTATTGCTCTGGTGGTTTTAGGGTTTAGTTAATTTGGCCGGTTCATGTAATCCAATGTTGTTTTGATATTGGGTTATTAACAGTACCTGTAGCGATTCCATATTCGCGAGGGTGTAATACCGTTGTTGGGTGATATGAAGAAGAATAAACACCTGTGGGGGAGGGGGCAATCGAAGAGTGAAATTTGACGGATTTGGTGATGGGAGGGTGTTATAAAATAAAAGGATTAGTGTTTCTTTTTCTCTTGCTTCTTTATTTACCTTGTGTTAAAGTAAAAGCACAAAAAGAATCCACTTTCTTTAATAAATTACTTTGCAAGATAAAACAAAAAGGTGTATTATGCCAAACAACTCAACTGCATCCTCACCTCGGTTTTTCTCACAAGTTTTCATCAAGTGCACGAACGAATTCAAAAATATCCTCATAGGTCTCCCTTGCGAGAAATAGCATGTTTTATGCTAGTGATGGCATAGAGTTTCCTCGAGAGTCCTATATTCACGAATATTATTATTCTTCATCATTCAGCAACTTCTTCTTTTAGTTCCCTAAAACTCACACATCCCAATTTCTGGACATGTATCCGTCTTTTATCTTTCTGCTAACAATTTATGTTATCGATATTCACTTCAGGGCTCTTCTTCTATTTCTAACACTTTTCAAATTTTGGGCATATTTTTTGTGTATTTTTGGATAAACCTTGTTTCTTATTTGTTACAAGATTCATCTTTGTTTTTATGAGTCAACCTCAGTCTTTGTGCTTTTTCTATTTTCACTACTCAAGTTTTATTAAGGATATGTCTAAATAAAAATTGGCAAAATTCGTATAGTTTGAAGATATATCACTCAAATGCTTAGTGTTTTGTTATCAGACTGATTACTTTTTCTACTATTCCATTAGTGTACACAGCCTGTCTTATATATCAATATTCTTGTACCTACACTTAATTTGTTCGACAAAAATAAACTTTCTCTCATCTGAAAAAATATATTTCATTTTTCTTCTATGAAAGCTCATTTTCTTCAAAAATGTGAGCCTGCTTGCAAAAATTCAATAAGTTTTGCTTTAAATATTCAGAAATCAAAGGGAATAATACGCTGTCGTAATCATAGAAAAGATGACTGAAAAATTCGAGTAAATTATGATTTATTTTGTTTCCATTTAATAGCCGAAACATTGCACATCTCGTAGACCTATGAAGAGATTTGAGAAAATGGAATCTACCTGGCTCTCTCCATCACTATGGTTCTAATTTTATTTGTATTACTTCCTCAATTAAATGCTTATTCTTCTTCGATAAATTTGTCTTTCAGCTTATTAGAAAACAAAATATAATTCTTTTATCGCGGGCGCTTCTACATTTACATTAGTTTTCCTATTCACATTTTACTTTAAATCAGTCTTCCCTTATTATCAGGATTAAATTTCCATTATTCTTTTCCATTGTGTAAAGCATAAAGCCTCAGGTCGTCAGAAATGACGATCGAGTGCAACCTAAAACTGATTGACAACCTAATTCGATAATTCCAAGCAAGCGAGTCTTGTTAAATTGTGGGCGTAATCGATCTTAGGCGTACAAATTGATTTGATACCTCCCTAATTTCTTCGTTCCTCATGTATGTGCGTGTCTGATTCTCTGTATATCCTATAAAGTGAATTCATTATATCGAGGGACTATATAAATTACCACCAGTTTACTTCAATTAACTTATATCTCCCTAATAGCGAAATTGTTGGGATATATAATAATTCATATCAATCAATTTTTTTCACAATTATTTTAAACAGTTTAATCAGGGGAACACATTACTAATTTCAGGCCATAAGTTAATTAATGATTCAAATGTACCCAATCTAAATGCAAAATCTCCCCTGAGTCTGTTTATGAATACTAATGTGGAGTTAGAAAGCGAATTATACACATATTCATCATGCAATAGTAATGTATATTATGCCATTTCATTTCGGTGATGCGCTGAAACATGCTCTTAAATTCCACTGATCACTAAGAAGCGCTCAAATTTTGCTACGCTACTCATGTCATTGAGCGAGTTTCATCTTCTCATATTATAGGAGTTCTATTTTAAGGTCTCATCATGTATATCGTGGTTTCCTTTGCGATCAATTTATATTAACCAAATGTCTTTGTTTGTTTTTTTAATATTTGTCAACCATTTTCCTAATAACTTTTTACTAGATTTGGGAACATGTGTGTGACCTTGTATTAGTATCTATTTCATAATCCAATTGGATTATTTATAACGTGTACCATTTTATTTTTTGATTTATTGTCAACGGATTTGACATGCTTTCGTGATCAGTGTCAAAATTTTACTTTTTTTAAGTAGTATTGGTACGATGCATTGTTAAATAAAACCTTAAGTTTAAATAAAGAAGTATGTCGTTTTCGTATATAATTCAAATCTTTCGTACTCTTCTACAACATAATTCTATTCATGCTTGCAATTAAGCACCACATGTTGTCATATGCATTAAGTGTTCGATATTTTTTCTACATAATAGTTTGCTGCTGTTTCAGATAACTTTACACAATCTCTCAAAAGTTTAGCTATGAATCACGAATAAAAATCCCTTGGCTTTGAAGTAAAAATTAGTTGAACTTTCTGCTCAAGTGCGTTCTTATCATAGAATTTTGATTGCCATTCTCATTTTCTAATTAGAAAGAGCTAAGAAACCAGGGGAAAGATGCCAGGCAAATTACACGGATAACGAATTATCTTCACACTCAGCCGTTTCTGTTTAACTTGTTCAGCCCTTGCGATGTGTTATCTTCTTCATTGGGTTAGAAAAACACAACTTTGCAGAAAAATAACACTAGATGCCTTCAAATAACTTTAATTTAAATTATATGCAGTTTCACAGCATTTACTTATTTTTTTTTTTATACAATCAAACTTCCAATGGAAAATTTTCTTATAAGTAGACCCCTATAAAGTGCACGGCGATGTGTATTCCTGCCCGCCGGGCTGACAGGATTCAGTGCCTTGTGCAAAGCCATCTTAGCCTCCTCTTTCCCTTCCGCTAACACATTTCTCCCTTTCTGTAAAAAGTCTAATCCTCTCGCTCAAAGCATTTGGTTTGACTAGATAAGAGTTGCTACCTCTGGGTTATCACTCTGGATCGTAACTAGTCGAGAAGTAGCTTGATTCTTCAAGACTAGACCTGGTTGGCCCCCGTTTATAAGTACATGGAATTATCGGCTGTTAACAAGGCTCTCCTCGAATACAAAAATTTTTTGGCTGCTAAAAGGGAGCTGAAATTTGCTGTCGTCGTTCCGTCGGTGGGATGGGCTTGAACCAAGAAAGGACGAGGTAAAGTTAAATGACCAACTAGGATATGTCCTGCACGGCCCGAATAGGTTAGGTTATATAGGAAATGACTATGACACATCTAAATAGAGCCCAGCGCCCGCGCTTACCCGCTATCTGCGATGTTAAGAACCAGCCCGTTGTCTGCATTAACGGGCATCTGCAATGGTTACTGAAAAGCAGACTTCTAGTTGCTTTCTCAGGTTTCTGGACTTTTCCCCGATGAACTCCAGATAAACGTTACGTTCACAGATTTTTCCAACAAATTATTTATTTATGAATTCAAGCCCCTAAACCCAATAATGACACCTAAGGTATCGAAATGTTATATGAAGTAGAAAAAGGCTAAAGTAAATTTTGATAAAAATTAATTTTTATTTACGATATTTCAGTTTGTCTTACAGTAAACGCATTCTGGAGAAAAACAATGTCAGTAAGACAGCTAAGAATTTACGCTTCTTTCAAAATAAGGTGCACGAGTGGATAGAAAGTGAGTACTTGTTCCTAGTTCATTATTGCAAATTGTTTTAGAAGTTCTTTCGTAAGAAAAGTGATGACATCCTTGATGCACCCTTGAACAATTAGGTATGCGTAATTTTTCCCTGGTATCTAAACAGTTAGAAAACTCAATTCTGGATCACAGAATACTCACATGAATTAACAAAATTCTATACACGCTCAGAAAGTCAGGGTATGGTGTGCTTAAAATCGTACCCGTATCATTGGTCCACATTTCTTCGCTGACAACAGAAACGCATAATGTTACTGCACTCACGTTCTAGAACCATTAATAGATCATTTCAAAAGAAAGGCCAACTGCACACATAGTCTCTGAAGCAGAGTGCCTTTTGAATGTTTTCTTTGCTAAAGGAATAAAGTAAGGGAAAAGGGAATGCCATAAAGAATACCCCCTTCTTTTTGTCTTGCACTTTTCCCTCCCCATATCTCCTAACTTCAACTCTACTTGGAGGAAACAAAGCTCTTTATCCGAGGAGAAAAATAAAAAAAGAAAGAATTTGAATATCAGTTAAGCGGGCCGCTAAAAGCTTTGACCTCGATGATGAAATGTTAATTTCCGTAGTCGGGAAAGGATATCCGAAAGTTCCCACCCACATCATTGAAGACAATTAAAGCCTGTGTAGGGTGTCAAAGATCTAATCTCTCTCGGCGCTGAACGCTTTCTTTCAGACGTCTCTGCTTTCCAGCGATTGGACATAAATAAAAACGGCCTTCATATAGATACACTGGATTTTTCAAAGATCAGCAAATTGAGTTTGAGATCTCGTCATCTTCGGTTCAGTACGTGTATTTGTTTCCCCAAGTCCATGGTATTCGCGTATACTATCGAGGTTAGATCTCACCAACCAGATCCATCTATTTTGTGAAGGCTTACTCTGTTCAGAGAATTGCCTCGAATCGTTTTGTCACCAAAGGACTGACCGGGATTCTTCTCGTCTCATCAGAATCCCCCTTCAATAATCTCAAGTTTCCCGTGTGAGATTTCGCGCCGACCCTCGTCAGAGTCTCGATTTTTGGAGTTTGAAGTTTTCTGGAGCAGAAATGTCTTTGTTCGTCTTCAAGAATGATCGTGAACTCATCTTCTGTAACCCCCCTCCCTTCATTCTCATCACCATCAGGATATGCGGCAGAGAATCAGGACCATTTTTCGTCTCCATTCCGCCGCGCCGACTCCCTAAAGGAGTCCCCTTCCTCGAGGACTGGCTTTAAGCTAGAACGATTGCATATCCCGTTAATCGATCCACTTTCAGATGATTAAATATTCCTTCTGTGAAACTGATTTATAGTATCCCATTTAAAAGCTAATTCACAAGTAATTAACGTAATCCGATTGACAATTTTCTATATTCTGTCAGTATTATCCTTACTTAGATTTCCTATATTTCTCATATGTAAATATATGTTAACACTTTAAATATATCCTTAAACTGCAATTTGGTAAACTCATTAAACGATATCGGCCCCTGTATTAAAATTGCACTTTTATACCTCGTAATCAACGGATTACTTTTAAGAAGTGAACGTAGTTGGACGTAGCGAAGGACGTGTATGTACATTCGAAGCTATATGTGTATGTAACTGTATATATACATATTCTCGTTGCTTTTATCTCTTTGCTCCCATCCAATAGATATATATATATATATATATATATATATATATATATATATATATATATATAAATATATATATATATATATATATATAAATATATATTTATATATATATATATATATATATATATATATATATATATATATATATATATATATATATATATATATATATATATATATATAATAAATTCTGGTGTCAGGTTTATTGGGTTAATTTAGGACCCTTTACTTTTCCAAGTTCCCAGTTGAATTATAGAAAATTTACCAAGTTGGGACAAGTTTATTTGAATATAAGAAAATAATTTTTTTCTAATTGTTTTTATTTTATATTCAGTAATCAGTCTTTTTTATGGGGGAGCCGCGAGGCCATATTTAGTAAAAAGCCATTGTTATTGTGCCTGTTTTGGGAGAAAATATTTCAAACTCCCCTCCTTTAATCGCCGTGCCGGATTAAGAGGTCCTATATCAGGTACTCATATAGAAATTAGTATATTTATCAACCGAGCGACGAGATGGATCTAAGCGCTATCGATCCCCAACAGAAGTGCAGCAGCGATTGCCTTAGCTTACTTAGACGGGTCGATTTGCTGATTTGGAGTCCCGCTTTTCGTAGTAAAGACATAGACGCCTTATTCAAATCAGAACTATTCAAGGAACTATCTATTCTCGTTAGTTTTCATCGTCTCCGCACCATGGTGTACCGCGCCGCGTCAATGAACTGGATGGTGGAAAGTGCCCACAGCAATATTAAGTGCTTCATAATGACCCTTCGACAATGCTGGCTGGTGTTACTCCCAATTGTCCTTTTAAGCATACGTTCTTTGCCCAATGACTCGTGATTTTCACCTTTTACGGTGGTCACGCACGATTACCAGAAAAGTGCCAGCATATGGCGCTTCTAGTGGTTTATTAAAAAAACAAGTTGACTTTACGCAGGCATCCATAGGGCATCTGCACTCGATGCCAAACTTTTTCGTGCCTCCAAATCTTTGCGAAGCAACTGATGTGTGGGTCCGAATAAACAGCGTGCGCAAACTAATAGAAACGCCACATGATGGCACTTTCCCGGTAATCGGGCGCGGCAATAAAGTTTGCACTTAAGAATTCCCTCACGTAAGAACAGACATTGTCTCAATGGATTGATTAAAACCGCAAGGATTACTTCCCTCATATATGTAATGGTAACGTGCTGGGCGATCAGCAACGCTCACTAACTCAGGCAGAAAAGAGGAAGAGCACCTGATTTATTTTACCTCGTAGAGTACATAACACAGAAGAGAACGACGTCACAAGAAGTCAAAAGAACACCTCTACAGGAATCGAACAGAGGAACGGCAGGACCGACACTTTCACGCGCTCCGGGAGTCGAGCCAAGTTTGCCAGGATCCGTCGTTTATTTACTTCCAATCCTTTATTTCTATAGCCTTGTGTAGGCAATATTGTAGCGACATATTTAATAAAAGAGCCATAAATATATACACAACTCGCTGCCTCTATAGCTTTATTACATCCCGTTTAAGTGTTTGTTAGTTTACGAGAACGAAATCTGTTAGGTGGGCACTAGAATGGTATCCTAATTACTGCATTTCAAGATTAACGTTTCCATTGTTTATCTGAGCTCTACACAGTAAATTACGTAAAAGATGATTACAATTAATCCGTAAAGCATTCTTTCGGCCTTTCTGACTAACTCTTCTACAGTTTAATTTTTTCTTTTATCCAAACTTATTTAATCTTTTGGGCTCGAAGCAGTTGCGAGATTGAGTTTATCTAAAATTTTTATCATTTGGATGGTAGTTACTTTTAAAGATAGGCAATGAGGCTTCTGTGATGTAATTATTTTTTAGTCTCATTTTTAACTGTACCCAGTTCTTTGCTTTTTCTTAAATATTTATTTAATCTATACGAATTTAATTTTTTTATGTATGCTTTAAAAACTCTTTTTTTTCTTTTCCCTATATTTCTGTTATCATTATAGAGCGAATTTAAAAATTAAGTTTTAGTTGCTATTTTCTCAATACATCCTGTAATAACTAAACATAGGCTTTCTCCAATACTTTTCGCACGGAAATAACCCCACCAAGAAAGAAGAGGTTGTAAATTCATTCCTTTTTATGAATCCAACAGCATTCCCATAAATCTCAATGGCGTGATATTACATGATATTTACGTAATAAATATAAGGGGTTTTGCAAGATTTTTAATACTCCGTGTCATTAATCTTAATGGGCTTTTGTTTTCAATAAAAATATAAAATGAATGGAATTTCTCATCACTAAGACATAATCTTCAGAAAAGATCAAAGATTTATGGCCTAATCTATGAAATATACCTGTTCAAATTGAATGGAAAACTTCTTCTGAGACATTCTGAATACCATAGGAACTATGGTTTAGAAGTGTCCTCTGAAATCCGGAATATATTACCCCTCAAAATTGAAAGTACTTTCCATGACGGAAACAGTTCGAACTCCCAAACTACAACCGTACGAAGTATATTTACTTAATGATTTAATTTGCCCTTTAACAAATTACTTTCCGAACTGCAATTTGAATCTAGCTTCAATAACGTCCAGCCGCACTTTTGCCTCTTCTAGTTTCTATTTTTATTCGTTGGATTAATTAGTTTCTTGAATTTAAAAGCAAAATCTAACGAGTGCTTCTCTTTGGTATTGAAATTGGTAAAGATGTATAGAGTAAAATGATTTGAAAGATATATTTGCGTCGCTTTTACTAGAGGAACCAATGCACGCATTCCTCTAAATATCAATGGCAATTTAGTCTTCCTGATCAAAGATACTCACTTAGTTGGGATAGTACTAGAAAATAAATATAGCGGTTGTATGTAAGAGGGTGAGAAAAGGCGAATAAAGTAGGCATGTAAATATCCTCCACCTGCACTATACCCTAGTTGGAGTTGTGACATCCCCCCATCGTCTAGGCCACAAACATTGATAAATAAACTAAAACTAGTCAATAACTAGCCTGCAGTTATGTCACCGACAAGAATAGGGTTGGAGAACCTTGTAAACCTTGAGTGAAATGAATAAACTGCATTTTTTCAAATGGAAAATGTCCAGAAACTTTCAATTAATTTTTATATTACTAGAGGATTTGTGGCCTGCAGTTTATGCCGTTTCTCCTGGCGCCACGCTCGACAGTTAACATGGGGTACTCTTTGAAGTGGAATAATGCTAATTCGTATTATTCACTGTAATGCCAGTGATAAGAAGATGCATCTCGTAATCCGTAAGCAAAGATATCACATTGCTTAAATTTCTTGCTATAATTCGTTCCAAGCATAGTTTTACTCCATGTTGCATTCCAAGAGTGAGATTAAAAGATTGTGAGGGCAAAAAAAGACAGCTTTTGTCTTAAATTTTCCTAGTCCTTTATAATTCAATCCTCTCATTTCTGTTCCGGATACAGCCATAGGATTTTAATGGGTATGCTGTTTGGGCACATACGAAGTATTGCGATAAAAGTCTTAATTAAGGAAGTTTTAGGTAATCTTGAATAATAGCACTAATTTACCAATTTCACCTTTTGAGAAAAAAAGGTATCTGTTAAATATTGAGCCACAGGAAGAAATCTAAAGACAGAATATTCATCAGGAGAGAATTCTTTCATAAGTACCCAAGCAAACATCGTGCTTTATGTGGATTTGTACTCGTGCGAAGAGAATAAAAGCCCTACTAAAATATATGTAGGTTTATCCATCTGTGAAACAATGAAGAATTTGTTGTGTACAACATCAGGTAAAGACTTCCAAATGTCTCTGAGTTTTGTACTCTTGCCTGCGGTTTATAGTACTTCCTTCGTTTGAGGTCGATGTCTTGCCGTAGAAGAAGCCTTGGGTCGGGATATCGAGGAAAAAGACCTTTCTAATTAGGTACTGACTTTCCCTTTGAAATTTTAAAGAAATGTTGAAAGAGGCTTGCTATTGATATGATAACTCGTTTAATGTATAACCTCTAGCATTTTAGTTATCTCTATTAGTGAGCATGCTGTCTATCAGGATCTTATATTAACTATTAAGATGGCTTGAGAGGGAACGGTTTACACTTGCAGCAAATTATCTAAAGCTATTAGGATTTGGCTTTTAACGTGATTCTAAATTTCATTCTAAAATTTTACAGCCCATTAAGACATTGACAATGAAAATATACATGTGTACATAGGACACTACATAACAGAAGCAAAGGCAAGCAACAACAAATACGGTTCTTTGCCAGAAGGGGATGGGTTTTTAGATAGGTTTGATATGCAGCGGCTACTATACTTTTGAGTATCACGTGACTCGAATCTAAGGTTAAAATGACGCAAATCAGTGGTAATGTTGCCTTAATTAATGAGTAGCAGACCAACTAAGTTGGTCAAAATAGAAAAAAAATTTGGATGAAGACGTGGATTTAGTAATTTCAGGCAAATTCAAAAAACAGTTTCTAACATTGAGTTTTCAATATACCATTTTGAATCACACATGGCAGAAAATGGTCGGATTCAGACCAGATAGAAAACCCATAATTGTCTAATTACTATTATACTTGTAATAAACAAATAATCTTTCAATAAAATAATAGTCTATGTAAATATGAGAGAAAAATGTTTCCAAGAATATATCTGGTCAATTGTGTAAAAAGTTATTATCAGATCTAACAGAAAATAATGAAATTAAAATTCCAATGTGATCCCCATACTCTTCGTTTCTCTAATTCTTTATTTGGAATTAGAGAAAATTAATAAAAATCTGTAAAAGAGGAACAGCTTTTGTTGATTTTATTGGAGAACAAGGGCATGCATTCGAGCCTAGTAACTAGAGGTGCAAAATATTTTACTCTTTTGGCTACTCGGACACATGCTCCCTAGAGACATTCAGCTACTTTATTTTGAGTTGATATGTTGTTAACTACTCGTAATATCCTTCGAAATATTTTTTCTCAGCTAATAAAATTTACTAACTTAAGAGTAAAAGAACAATGGTTTATGCACGCATATTTAAAATAATGCAATTTAGGAATGCTTATCAAAACATTTTTACTTTAAGAAGTTTCTATGAAATTTGAAAGAGACGCCCAATTTGTTTTAGCATATAGCCAATGAGGATTAAATTTCGAGAGATAATTTTTTGAAAATCTATCTAATCTAAAAGGATCAAACTGATTACTTTTAACTTATCCTAAATTTGGTCCTAGCTAAGTTCTTTGTGTAAAATCCAATAAACACAATGCTAAAAATTTTAATGAATAGACAAAATTGTGTGACAGTAAGTTAATAGCGGACACCGGTTGGGTTATATACATGCAAATTGATCAACCTTTGCATAAGAGTTTAATGAGGCATCTAATTTTACCCCAACTTCAGCATTTCCTGCTAAATTCTTCTTAAATTCAAGGGCGACAAGGATTCCTTGGTCTTAATGGGAACTTTCAGAACAGGAAATACTAATATTGCCGTCAGGATTTTGGATAAAAGATTTGGCTTTTTTTGGTGCGCAATTTTGCCTTTGTGAAAAATTCCACCTTAAGCTATAAATATAAGAACAGGTGGTAAAAGAGGAGTTTGTTTGTTTCAAGAAAAGCTGGCCAAGTTTTTTAAAGAGGAAAGAGGGGAAATCTAGGATTCATTGAATGCATCATGTAGCCATAAAGATGTCCTGTAGAAATCTTCTTTCATTTTAGTGAAAGAAGAATAATTTGATGTATAGTTTTGTATTTTATTAGTGAAAATAATTATAAACAAACTATTTTAAATTAAGATATATTTAAATTTGCTACTTTGTGCAAATCTAAAGATCTGTTGTTCGTATGTTCTACTTTTTCCTACGTTTACTTTGGCTTAATTTGGATTATTCACCTTCGAATAAAATGCTTGCAATTACCATTCTACTTAATATTCCTAGGTGTATGTTTTTATTTGTTTAATAAGCTCAAATTGCCTGTTTTCCCGTAGAAATGTGATAAATCAATAAATAATTGTAAAGGCAGGAGTGCATGGTACATATAATTTGTCTATTATTTAAAGCGCAAAGGCAACGAAGCCCTTATTTCGAACATTTTTGGAAGCTAAAAATGTGTGGCAATATTAGACCGCAGATCTTCCTGTCCGTATTAGGGTCATAGTGCAAATAATTCTCTAGGTCACAGATGACATCACTTTGTAGGTTGCTTCTTAGAACAATTAAGGGAACATCACTCGTATAGGACAACGTTCATGTATGTGTATTAGGAGTGACGATGTTCTTCGAAGACTTGGTAACGCGAAGGAGGAATCTAATGTTAATTCTTTCTCTCTTAACTCACAATTTTTTAAGCTATATACTTTTGTTCGTACGAAATTCGGCGTTCGTGACATTTGCTAAAGCTAGTGTACACATATTTGCATTTGACAGGTGCTTATCAGATGAGAAGGAGGGGCATTATGAGAATGACCTGGCGGATGATTAAGAATTTGTTGTACAATTTCTTCGTTTGAGTTATACTGTTTCCTTTTGTATGTATTAGTTTGTTATACGGCATTCGAACCTTTGCTATCATTACTTATTTGTCATTTTTATAGATTGTTTTGATTTGATCGCTAAATTTGGTGTTTTTTCTCAAACATTTTGCCTTTGAAATTTGATAATTTTTATGGTAATTCATCATTTAGAATGGTTAGTAGTTGTAAATTTTCTTTGACTTGTTTGGAATTGCTGATAAAGTACTCTTATCTGTTATCACTATCGATTTCAGCGGTATATTGAGTTATTATTCCGCAGAGTTCTCTTTTGGCTATCTTCAAATCGTCGTTTATGACAAATTCAATAGATTTCTTGGTCGTGTTAGGGAAAATAGTTAATTTCATTATCAGGTAGTTGTTCGTAAATATTATTAAAGATAATCAATGCATGGTTCTTCAGCTTTTGGTATTTTGGTGTAGTTCTTTTGAGGTTAATCAGTCATTCTTTGTTTTGTTCTCTCTGATTATGGTAGTAAAGTTTTGTCGATCATTGGAGATATTATTATATATGCCATGTTTTTATTCTGTGCGTTAAGAGACTGCTACTCTTTTATAATAACGTACATTTTGTCCTTCATAAATTTGTGGTATGTATTTTTATAATGCACCTCCTACTGAAAAATTTATTTCCCTAAGTGATCTAAGTAGAGAGTTGTGGTAGATTATACCATTACTTGAGAAAGAATTGGATGAAAGAGATGAACATCGAATGGAAAATCATTTGTGGATGAATAAATTACAACCAATGTATATTTGGATTTAAGTAATCAGAGAAATAAATACGAACTAACATCAGTATATAAAATAGATATCTAGGTGATAAATTTAAAAAAGGCTGCATTGTCTCGTTGGTAGTTTCTTCGATCCAAGGAAGAAATTTTGATGAGCTCGATCAAAATGAATATGTATATTTCTTCACATGCCAGAAGAAAATCAAAAGAGGAGTGTGAAGATTAGGGATTAATTTCGAGTTGTGAGAGAAGGAACAAAAGTAGAGGTAGATACATTCGTGTAACTTCACTTTCTAGCAGCGTTTTTCATTAAATTTTGCATTCTCTCCCATTTTTCCAGCACGAGATTTATTCCGTTTGGAGTTACTGTTATTAATATGGTTGGTTTGCAGTACTGCATACTAGAGATTTATTTTTTATGTTATATTTGTACCACTTTCACATTGTTTAGCGGTTAGTGTACCACTAACTAGTTAGTTTTACATAAAGTGGCTGCCTGGGAATCTGTGCTAATTCATCGCATGGCATGGGCATTGTTGACACAGCATTATTACATATGCATAATAAATTACCTGAAAAGAGTAACATAATTTAATCGAAGTATTAGAGTAGATATAGGATAGTGCATAAATTAACCTTGGTCCTCGTGAGTAGAAGAAATGCCTTCACAAGATCCTGGGCTCCCATTTCATAAATTTGTAATTTTAAACTGAAAATTAAGGAAATAATAGTGTGAAAAATAGTAGATAGAAAGAATAGTCCATTTAAACCTTGTTGAACCTAGTGAACTATTTTCCTGAGTAAAGTTAGGTATGACCATCTACGCAAATATTTGTAGGGAGAGATTTTTAACAAAGTCAGTAAATATATATTTATATATACCATGGCTATGGTCCCAAATCATCAACTTCTAAGAGATGCACTTACCATAATTTTTTAATTAAAAATATAAAAAGAGATTATACTAACTCTTCTCCGTAGAAAAATAACTGCTTACAGTCAAAAAGCAAGAAACATTGAATTATAATTTCTTTTACAGATTTTTTCATAAAACCAAGTTTTGCAAAGTTCATTTACAACCAGTTTGTTTATCTTTCAAGAGGTATACGTGCGATAGATAAGTTCCGTCAAACAAACTTAAATTTTACTATTGCAGGCTGTGACATTATTACGTCTTTTCCCTTGTGTGCAAGTGTTTCGAGACTGAAGTGAAAAGAATCTAAATCTCAGCTCTCCTGCACGCGGGCCACAACAAGTTCGATATACCCAAGTAGCTCATTTTCATTCGTATTGCCGTATACAGAGTCGCGCAGAGGGTTAAGAAAGGAAAACACCCCAGAAAATGAATGCTCTTATACAGGGCTAAATTTCAACTGATACCTATAAAAAAGCCATCAGAGATGAGAGCTGCAAAAGTTTAAGTTTAAAAACGTTGGAATCACTGTCTTCACCTTCGAATTCTCATTCTTTTATTTAATATACTTCACAATCGATCCATTCATCAAGTAGAAGAACGATCACGAGTTATGCCTTGGCCAGCTTGTATACAAGGTCCATTAAGTGTATACGCAAACGGGCTCCTTGATCATCCTCGGGTTCGTATATTCAAATTAGGAAAAGAAGTAGCCGCTGTAGTTCACGGCTGGTTACAGCTTACCGTGACCTATTAAAGCGACATCTTGGTCACAAAATTCATGCTCTCGGTGAGAAAGATGACGAAAGTGGACTGGGTCCGCCTTCTTTCAGCCAAGACTGGGCAAGATTTGTTGCAGTCAAGCATGAATTTCCGTCCTAGTAAATTTTCTTTAAATTAGGCAAATGGCAAATTTTCTAAAATATTTATATACTTTTTGAAAAGATACCCCCATATTATATATATTTTTGTAAGAATATATAAACAATAATTTCTTTAGAAGATATAATGCAATATATCAATAATTTTATATTTTAACTTTAAAATATAAATATCCGCCAAAGAATTAGGTTGTTAACTTTCGGGGGCATTTCTGCGTACATAAGTTAATGATTGCCTGGGCTAATGCTGAAGGCAAACAAGAACTATTTAAAAGGTATAAGACTTATCACTCACTGATCTCCCTTTTAGTTACCTTTATGTTAGATAGATGCAGTTTTAATTTGGCTCCAAACCATAGCATCTGAGAATAATAGCATACTGTACATTTATCCATCTTAATTTATAAAAGTATGATCCGAAAAGATAAATTACAATGTTTTCGACTACTTTGATTATTTTTTCATAAACCAAAGTAGAGAAATATAGCCGCTTCCCTAATTTGAAATAAAAAAAAATTAGTATCAAAACTACGCCTTTACGGATGAAATTATATCATTACTGTCGTAGGATCAGGTAGTCCTCTTTGATATTCGCTGCTCTCCTTAGAAATGGGAAAGGAGGCGATTACCAAATATAGGGAAATGTTTCCCTCTTAAGTGCGTGTAAATTAAAGAGGAGTGCAAATTGTAATATTGGCCTACTTTGATACTATTTCAATAGGCTTCAAGTAGTTAGAGGATACAAACAAGCCAAACAGAATAATCTTCAAACTACATAAACAACAAATGAAATTAACAAGAATGATAGACTTTTACAATTACGTTAATCATTTGTTAAATGAAAAGTGAATTGAATTTGCAAAGAATGATATTGTCTGAACGTGAGTACTGTGAGAGTACTGCGTGAATCTTACTTGCGTGAAAGCGGCGTGGATACAGCTTGCGTCCCGAATACTCTGAGAATACTTATTTGATTATTCCCGGGCTGCGGAATATATACGACTCCGCCAGAAGTCCTTTTGTTTGCCGAAGGAGGCGCTCCTGACTCTATGCCAAAGACACCGCGGTTGTGGTTTTAGTACAATATCGCTAAATGGTATTTTTGGCTCGAGTTTCACTCGTTATCGCTCTGAAAGTTTGTTCTTCGTTCGTGAGATACTCTTTTTTCTCATTGTCTACGCGACTTGCTTTCTCTCACTCGCTCTCTGGCAATGGCTCAATAAGGTTTATCAGTAATAACACTAGTCTAACAATAATTTTGCTACTTGGGTATTAGCTTGTGATGTATACTAAATCAATTATGGTAATTCAGATTCAGTCATCAGAGTGGTTATGGCACGTAATTTTCCTGAGTTACACACATGCTCTTTAGTTACACATATGGGCAGTGTTGCTTTAGCTACCGTATTTAGAAGGTGTGTGTGTTTGGTTCCTGCTTTACACTCCTGCTTTATTATGTTTTCAAATTTAGCTATTATACATAGTAGTGGTGTTGAAACGATATTTACATATAATGATTAATTGCATCTTTCTTATAAATTTAGCTCTCAATTAATTTGTAAATGAAATAAGATTGTACAAAATATATAACAGAATATATACAAACTAAGTTGAAAAAATGAATCAGTAAGGATGTATAAATAGCCAAGAAAACTTTAGTTATATCTGTGGGAGATATAATCTAAGCAACCAGCGTAAAAAAATTAGCTAAATGAGTGAAAACTGCATAAAATTATTAATTTGGTGGCAAAGTTGGTGACCAAGAGAAGACATGGGCCACTCACAAATCTTGTACTGTGTGTTATACGTGGCTTAAACAGTGGTTAATTAGCAAACAGAAGGGTATAACATTTGCTGTACCAATGGTTTGGAGTGAGCCAACAATTCATGTTTTTGATTGCTACTTTTGTAAGAAAAATATTGCAGGATTCTCAAACAAGAAACGGTTCCAAATTGTATATCCAGATTCTAAGTCAGCTATAAAACCAGACCCCATAATATGGAGATGCTAATCCCGGTTTCTCCATCAACTAGTGCAGTTAAAGAAGATGATTCATCGCCTACAAAGGAGGCTAACAATTACGGTTAAAAGTATGAGGATGATTCTAAGGAAAGGAGAATCCAGTGAAAAATCAAGACAGATTGAATGATTTGGTGAGTGATTTGTCATTATCAAAGAAGAACACAGAACTGTGAGGCTCCAGACGACCGCAAGGAAATCTTGTAGAGGACGACTGCGCTCCAAGAAGACTTTACCTCTTACAAGCAAAGTCCTACTTCTACAATTCTCGGAATTCTCAGCTGCTCCAGTAGGTGAAAAATTTCTACGGCTTGTTGAAGAACGCCCGCTTGGGTTAAACGGAAACCGTCTGGTTTTACGAAGGAAATTCCTGCACACGTGCCCGCGCGTGCACACCCGCGAGGGTGTAAACTCGGCCGACAAGGGATTTTTGGACGAACTGGAGTTTCTCGCCTGCATCTTGTCTGTTCCCTTAACACCAGCACAACTTTGGTTCTGATAACTTTTCTGCCGCTAAGGTCTGTAGAAGCCGTCTGCCTCTGACGTGTCCGAACTCCGGAAGGAAGCCCCGCAGGAAGCGCGTAGAAGGGGGCCCCATTCTGGGGCGGAGTGGTCAGGACAGATAGGAGGACCCTGATAGACATATTAGTTAGGTGGGGCAGAAAGGGTAAACCAAAGTCTATTTAGGTACTCGCCCCCGCAATAAGGGCCTGGTAGGTTAAAGTAGCTCCTGCTGTTGGGGCCGTCATGGACGACCCTAACAGCAAGAAGAGAGTCCCGCTCCATGTCAAATAGCGCTGCCAGAAGCCTTCGCGCGAGACGGTCTTCGAAACCGTCTTCTCATCGCTTGGGATTGCTCTCTGCCGACTCAAGGACCAATATTATGGTTACTTGGCCTTTTGCGACACGAATCAAGACCTAGACAACCTTCTGAGTGCAAATTCAAGGGAGAAACTAGAAGAAATCGGCCTCACACCACGAGTTCCCCCACATGTATCAGCCAAGAGATCGATCGTTTGCAGACGTATCTACCCTTACGTTGGTACTCACTTCGCTGAAGAAATAAAACAAGAAGTGGAGGCAAAACAAAGTTAGGCAAAGATCGAAGACGCTATAAAATTCAAGAACCGCAAAGGAGAAGAGCACTCCCATACGTTCAAATTAGTTTTTCAAACCACTGAGATGGCAACAAAGGCGGAGGAAAATGGACTGGTCCTTTTTAATACAAAAATCTCCGCCGGCTGCATTGAGCGAGAGGTTTTCGTGCCAGTGCAGATCTGCTTCTCCTGCTATGCCCTCGAAAAGCATGCCACTAAGGACTGTCAGGCTACAGTCAAGATCTGTTCTGAGTGCTCGGAATCTGGCCACACGTAGAGAGAGTGTACTAGCCCATGGCTTGCCCAATCAAGAAGGCCTTGATAACGGACAAGAAGAAAACCATGATCGAGGAGAGGAACCAGAGAAGGGCTACTTCATATGCACAGGCGACGAGAGTCTCCGAGCAGAAAACCACGATTCAGATATTATGTGCATATTACACGCGCATTTCGTGAACATAACGAACCCTGGCAGTTATGCAACTGAGTTGAATAAGATGCTGGTGCAGAATGGACTAAAGCCAATGTGGTTCCCGGATAACCCACCGTCAGGAGAACTATTTCAAGCCAAATTATCAAATCTAAAGCAATCAGAGATAAGACCCCGCTCTGCTTCTCGCGATCCGCGCTTGCGCAAGAAAGAACGTGCCGTAAGAGAGGACTTCCAGGTGGAAATCAGTGACCAACTGAAGGGGACTCTGCCAGAAAATGAGGAGGTTGTACCAGTGGCTTCGACATCTGCCTCCGATGCACCAATTTATCGGACGACCTAAGATCTGTGCATGAAAA
The DNA here is from genome assembly GCA_963969495.1 of Ceratothoa steindachneri. Taxonomy (NCBI): domain Eukaryota; kingdom Metazoa; phylum Arthropoda; class Malacostraca; order Isopoda; family Cymothoidae; genus Ceratothoa; species Ceratothoa steindachneri. Next base: position 13,682,857 of record OZ018336.1, on the reverse strand, counting down.
TCTATGGCTCCCCATCTGCCTCCATTCCAAAGAAAGCTAATGTCAATGAGCTCATAGAAGGAGTCACTAAAGGCAAATACAAATGGGACTATGATGCCGACTTTACCGAAGAATCGCTCCTGGACGCCTTCAGAAAGGGAAAAGTAGAAATATGCCCCGAGTCCTGCGTCAACCTTAACCAGGAACAATACAGGAAGAAAAGATCTGGTAGGGTAAGGTCACCAGCCAGAGAAAAAGGGTCTAAAGTTAAGTATCCTAATATCAATTAACCATGGCTATCTCTACCAAACTCATCAGGAACCTTAAAATCTTCTCGCTGAACGTTAACGGATGGAAAAACAAAAGCGGTGTATACAATGAAATCATCAGAAACGCTGATCCCGATATCGTGCTTATTTCCGAGCATGGATTAGATGATAGAATACAACGTATAAAGATTAAGAATTATGAAGTTCTGATGGCTAACCACTCAAAGGGAAGGTACGACGGGGCTGCAATTGCAATCAGGAAAGGCATCAGATTTAAAGAAATACAGGAACTAGAGGAATCGTATTTGGCGGTAAAGATCGCTATGAAATATGATGACCTAGTGATTGCAGTCGGGTATCAACCACCCAGGCGCCCGTATTTACTGATCCCCAACTTTATGCGACTGTTTAGGAGAGAGGCCTCAACGATACTTGTCGGAGATCTGAATGCCTGGTGCAGGGAGGCCGGTTACACGAGGTCCTTTAATGGAGCTGGTAACTCACTGAGCCTCTCAATAAATAGAAGAGTTGTGCAGAGAGAAGGGCCGAACTTCTCCACATTCCATACAGCAAGATCGTCGACCACACCGGACATTGTGCTGACAAATCGTAACTTTTCTCTTAACCATGTTACTTTCCCGGGCCCTTTCATACCGTCAGATCATATAAGTATGATTACCCACGTCTCCACTCCTCCAATCGAAGTGCAGATTCCCAAACGAAGATGCCTAGCAAGAGCTAACTGGAAATTATACCGTGAACACCTGCGCCAAGTGCACATCGAGCATCTTGAGGGGTCAACCTTAGAAGAGATCGACGAGAAACTCGATTTTCTCACCTCGAAAATCTTGGAAGCTGACCGCCTGGCTATCCCCTAGGCGGAGCATAAAATTCTCCCTTCTCCAAGATGGGACGAAAATATACAGCAGAAAATGGATCAGCTGGAGGCAGTCGTCTTTTTCATAGATATGCATGGTAACACGGCACAACGGTACCAAGAGCTGCGCGAATTAGAAACGAGATCAGGCAACTCATTCTAGAGAAGACGAGAGGCCAGTGGGATGAAATCATTGCTAAAATTGACGCAGAAGGAGATTTCAAAAAGTTTTGGTGTCAAATAAAGAGACTGAAAGGCACTCCTCCTCGAAACAACATCAGTATTAGAGTCAACGGCGTAGAATATACTGAAGACCGTGATATTGAGAGAGAATTTAGACGATATTGGCAAAACCGCTTTCGCATTAGCGATGAGGAAATTGAGTTATTTGATGAGAGGTATGAAGAAGATGTTCTACTTAGATTGCAGGACCTAGGTGCCGATCTCACTCCACATCACTTCGTGGACGGATCCCGCGTTGCACAAGATGAAGGTAGTCCGTTCACGCATGAAGAATACGAGTGGGCCCTCAAAAGCTTCAAACAAAAAGCCCCAGGCATAACAGGCATCACTAAAATGCATATGCTGTATGCCCCTAATAACATCAACGAAGGTTTACTGGAAATATTAAATGCCTGCCTCAATGTTGGATACTTCCCGGGCCAATTCAAAAAAGCCCGTATGATCTTTTTTTTAAAACCAGGCAAACCGAAGAAGGAAATCGGCAGCTATAGGCCCATCTCCTTGTTGGAGTTTATGGGCAAATTGCTCGAAAAACTTCTCAACACCAGACTAAGAACCTTCCTGGAAACCCATAACTTATACAACTCTCAACAGCATGGGTTTAGGAGGAAATTAGGTACGAAAACGTCTCTGGCATTAATTACGGAGAGAATAGCGATTGGAAAAGCGACGAATGGTAATGTCGATGTGGTACTTTGCGACGTGGCCTCGGCATTCGACAAGGTATGGCTACCGGGTCTTAAAAGCAAACTTAGTGAACTAGTTATGGATGGAAACTTAACCAGGATTTTATGCCAATACCGGGAGGAAAGAAATGCAGTGAGGAAGATAAATGGTATAGAAGGGATACCCTTTAGTCTCGAAGCTGGGGTACCTCAAGGGGGTTGCCTCAGCCCCACCCTGTATTCGGTGTATACTGGGGATTTACCACATCCTGTTCAAGACCTTACCCAGTACGTACAACTAGCAGATGATATCACTCAGATCGTTACCAGCGTTTACAAAAATCCTAATGATATCGCTAACAGGACAGGGAGGCAAATTGTTAATGTTAACAACTATGAGAGAAGAAATAAGATAAAAACAAATTTCAAGAAGTTCAGAATGATACCAGTTAGGCGTTGAAAAACATCGGACGTGCTAGTGCAGGATGAGCTCTATGAGTACTCAAGAGAAGGGCGAGTTCTAGGCTTGGAATTAACATCGAATGGGTACAGAACCCATTACCTACAAAAGATTACCGTTGCTGCGAAAACGCTAAGTCTCTCTATCGCTTTAGACATCTCTTGGCGAGCAGCAAAAGAAAACTCTATCTGTTGTTGGTGAGACCACTTCTCTTGTATCCGGCTATACCCCTTAACACCCTGAGCAAAACAGTCATTAAGCAAGCTCAAAATATCCAAAATAAGGCAATAAGATTTATTATCAACGTGTCACTGCTTGACTACATTCCTACTAGATTACTGCATGAAGCGACGGACATTGAGCCATTAAACGTTACCCTAAATAGGCGAGCACAGAACATTTGGCAGAAAGTCTATGATAATATGCCAGAAGAGGTGCTGAACCCGATTAGACTACCTGATTTAGACATGCAGAACCTAAGGTTCAGGCAAGCTTTTAAAAGCAGCCAAATAATGGCTCGACAAGTAATCCAACCGATTTATTGAAAAACTACCAGAAGATTAATCCTATTTTCACTCACATTGACAATTCAATATTAAACGATGGATAAAGAGAACCAAACTGATTTATTTCACGCAAATGATGATAACAAATTGATCATGAATGAAACTAAGTGGACAGTTAAATAGGAAGAATAAATAAAATAAACATAAGTACAATATTAACTAAAAGATCCGAAGTGGAAAACATAAAAAAAAGATCCTAAGTGGACAATACATAGATATATATAACAAATTAATAATAAATAAATAAATATAACAAAAGATCCGAAGCGGACACATTAGTAAATGTAAAGTCGACCAACCATCAAGAGGCCTACAAGAATTCAAAGGCTTGAATGCTGCAACAAGTAAATAGTCCTCATAACTACAGCTAATAAAGATAAAAAAGACTGAGGTAGCCAGACAACCTGGCACAACTACTCTCTCTCTCTATTATACACCTCTTCTACCTATCTTCTCTACTCTTACACATTTTCTACCTTTTTTCGATCGTTGATCGTTCTAGAGGACGGTGCAAAAATATCTACTTTCCGTAAACGCCCTGAGGCCTTAGCTGCCTTCTATAAAGGAGAAGATGGTGCTTGTTTCCTGTACTAATGTTAATGGCTTCATGAATCAGCTTGAAAACGAGCATTTACCTGATGAATGGAGACTATTCATCGATGCAAGCATTTCTAGCCTCAAAGCTATGTTGCTACACAATGGTAACAATATAGATTTCTTTCCATCTATTATGGATGATATTAGGGCTGAACATTTTGAAAGGTTCCACCGAGATATCGCAATAATGGAAACCGGGTATCATGGCTGCTTCAACGAAAACATCATGGGGGGTGACTACTGCTGGTTCCTACAACGGGAGGATCCTATATCCACATACAAGCGCAAGAGCAAGAGTCTCAAACATTTTTGAAGAAATTTATAATTAGGTGAGTACTACCTCTTTTATATGTAAGACATATTTTATCTACGTCTTCAAAAGGACATAAATAATGCCAAATAGGGTGTCTCGATTCCAAACCTTTTCCGATAAATGTCTCATTCTTTTGAAAATCGGCTTCAATTAAGATAAGGGGATACGGTTGATATGAAATCAGGCCTTTGTACATAAGGACTGGATAAGTGGAGACCTTAACTTCTAAAACTTGAATTATTTTTCAGGAGTGATTTTGAAAGTTAGATTTTAATTAATCAAAAATTATATAACATAATTGTTTATAACTGGCAGAGAAAATGAAGGAAAGAAATAATAATCCAGTTAAATATTTCTAAACTTTTAACTATTATTTGTTTTTTCATATTATTCAGTTTTTAAAATGACAAAGTGAACTTTTATTTGATGTGGCATCTTTTGAAGTACTAATCATTTTGGTACTAATATTAAATTAAATCATATTTCTGAATTTCCTCAACCTTTCTATTGCTTATGTTACATATTTTGTAACGACCCATGGTTTGGATACCACATAACACTCACTATTGTGACAAAAAAGAAAAGAAATAAAGTGTTCACAATGATCGTAACGATCTTACCAAACCAGATCAATTATATTTAATACAATGAGTAGAGACGGCAAATAATAAAAACACAAAATTCAGAATGTGGTTGAGTGCGTTAATTTGCATGGAGAAAATTCTTATATGTAGGAGGATTTATAATGTACCCTTTCTTTGCCAATCGTTGTAAAAATGATGCATAATTTCCATTGTGTTCGTTTTCTCATTGTTTTGAAAAAAAAGTTGCTTGCGTCTAATAAAGAGAAAATTTAAAAAAAATTAAAGTTAGAGCTGAATTATATTTGTGTTTTGGTATCCTAAGCATGAAATTAATTCCTTAACCTATCAAATCTTTATAAATATTGCAATTTTATATTTGCGTGATTACATGTACATAACGTTCGAAGACAAGGTTGTCATCTTTAGCGTCTCCCAGCAACCCTAGTCAGGTGTAGATCTTTACTGCACCTATTATTATTTGCTCTAACCTGAAAATTCATTGTACATATGCATCCTTTCCGTCCTAGGCGTCAGAGACAGATCTCCATTGCTCTCCCAAGCCTAGAATATATCCATTTTCTCTTCATATTTCTTCTCTTTCTGAATGTTTCCAAGCAATATCCAATTCTTTAGACATTAATCACTGCTATGACAGCAAACCCAAACTTCGTTTCCTGTTTAAGATCTGATCTGTATCTAAGAAAGTAATCAGGTCTTGAGATCGTTTTATTTACCACATTTATGAATCTTAATTTCCCCTCTTTTGCGCTAAGGGCTGTGGCAAGTATGGTCTATTAAAACCTGCTAAAGTCGTACTTAGAGCAAATTCCATCAGAATCACACAATCATGGCGTATTCTTCGTAATTTAATTAATTAATAAATTCACCAAAACTATAACAAAAGGAAGTTTTCCGGAATAAATTTCCTTATAATGCCCACCTAAATCCTAAAGAGGGGATCTAATTAGGAAAACAATGCATCTGCTACCTAGAATATACGGTTATCTTAAAAAGTGTGGCCCTTAATAAACTTCTCTTTTAAAAGCAAGAGTGGCCCACTTCCTTTCTGCGTTTAATTTATTTGAAATATTCGAAGGAAAAGAAAATAAAAATATTTAAATAGATATTTAATTCGTGGCAACTCCCATAAATTTTGCCTAATATCGTCATTTTACGTTCATGAAAATTACTTATGAAAGGCAACGGAGAAGAACAAACTATTCTAGACTGGTGATTCGTAAGATTTTGCCTGATTATTTCAGTTCTTTTGTTACATAGTTTTCATTTTCGCAGATAGCAAAGATTATCTTAAGACAATTTTGTATTTATTTAAATGCAATACAAATACTAATAATGAATCTTGCGTTTGAAAAAATGGTAACGCGTATGTAAACATCCTAACGGACTTATAAGAAAGTAGGAAGGCGTTCTAATCTACTGTTTACAAAAGGCCGTACCCTACAAAGTAGAGAAAAAAGTATCAATATTTATATTCTCTTAAAACTTTCGTTTAATTTCTATTAAAAGAGTAAAGAATTTTCTTTAAAGATTTTTATTTTCTAGAATAGCTGGTAATTTATATTTTCAGGATAGTATTATCTATTTGAAGAAATGATGCATCAAAGACAAAACAACGAATAGAATTAATACAGACCTAAGTAGAACACAACATAATTATCCCATAGACAATTAAATATAAATGATTTGAATTTTGGGGGTTGATCTTTTATTTCAGTCTTCCTCCATTGTTTGGCAGGAATCTTCAAATTCCGTCTTTTTCTAAACTAAATCCTTGTAACTCCGGATCATCTATAAGTTTTAATAGGATTTACTTCAGGTATTTGTACAGGTTTTTCATCACCTAGATATTTTCAGCAGCCCAAGAATACCTCAACATCTTGTGTGTGAAGAAAAAAAGATTTAGGTGCTTTAAAACAGGCTCACATACTTCCAATGTTTTGAATAAGAAGATCAGATATTTCTAAAGGAGATTATTGCGTTCGCAGCGTTTAATTGATGCGCAAAAAGAGAATTGGTTTGCATTACTTGAAAAATGTCCGACGGCATAATGCTGCTAACAACAACAAATTTATTTGCTTTTTTTGCTAGGTAATTCAATTTTTCACCTGTACAATAGTTTACATGCTACTTCCTATCTGATCTGAACAAATTCCATTTGATTACGTTGCCGAAAAAATCTCACACTAAATGGTAATCCTGTTATTGACAGTAATAGATAACAAAAAGTAGAGTGAACGTTTTTACCAGTTTGTGGTGATTGCTAAGAATAAACGCCCCTTATCCATTAATTAAAGTGAAATAGCTACATTAATGATTTGGTTATATTTAAATAGATAATATAAAGAAGTTGACCGATCTTAGTTTAACTTTGCTGAGAGTATGAGGCCAACTTTATCTACTGAAACTATTGAAACAACCATTATTATAAGGTATTGAGAAAGTTAAATTTTTATATTAAGAAGGATGAAAATAGGCAAACCCCAATAATATCGATGAGAAGCAAAATAATGCACTTTTAATTGGTAGCAGATTTGTCAACTAACTTTTTGCAACAAGATTTGAACCCGGTATTATTCTCAGTGATATTCGTAAAATGTGAATACATCTTTCTAAAAGCCCATATAGGTCTGTACGCCATTGATCATTTACCCTTTTAAGTTTAAGTATGAATTTTCACAGAAAAATGGAGCAATCCCTGATTCATAGTATTTGTTTTTGCCACATACAAACCTTTGATTTACTAACAAAAGATATTTTTGGTAAATATGAAAATTTGTAAGAATTTTTCATTCTAGTCATTTTTTATAATAGAATATTTAACTCTGCAAAGATGAGAACAAATAATAGTTATAATAAAGAGAACAAGGTCTGTTGACCAAAAAGTCGCGTGATCTCACTTCTTCTGATTTATGACTTTACGACCTTCAAAACTTTCAATAATTGACCGACTAACCTTATGAGGACCTTGCGAAATCTATCATTCGAGGTCAAATATAAAGAAAAATAATAGTTTAAAATTTCCTTAAAATCGGCGAATAGTTATGTTGTTATGACCAAAATAAAATAAGTAGCTGGCTAAGCTTTGGATGACTTTGACAATCAAATTATTCGAAAGGAAATCAAATAGAATATAAAGGTTTAAAATTTCGTTAGAATCAGACGAATAGTTATGAAGTTATTGCCAAAAAAAAATAATTCCCGGGACAAATTTGACAATTAAATCATTCAAAAGAGAAATATAAAATAACATAAGGGTTTCAAATTTCGCTAAAATGGATCGAATAGTTATGATGTTATTGCTAAAACAAATTAATTTCCGGTTACCCTCTGAGGACCTTGTCAATTATATAATTCAAAAGACAATGGAGAACACCATAAAGCCTCCAAATTCGTTAGAATGGGCCGAATAGTTATGACGTTATTGCCCAAACAAAATAATTCTCGAGGTAATCTTGCAGGTTTTTGGCAATTATATCATTTGAGAGAGAATGTAAAATAACATTTGGCTTTCAAATTTCCTTTGAATCGTCCGAATAGTTATGATGTTATTGCCAAGGCAAAATAATTTATTGACTAACCTAGGGAGGAGTTTGCCAATTATATCATTCGAACAAGAATTTAAAACAACATAAGGGTCTCAAATTTCATTAGAATCAGCAAAATAGTTATGATGTTATTGCCAAAACAATATAATTCCTGGGCTACCTAGAAAGGACCCTAGCAATTTTATCACTCGAAAGAAAATGTACAACAATATATGATTTAAATTTCGTTAGAATTTGCCGAATAGTTCCCTTGTTATTATAAAAGCAAAAAACAAAACGGCGACCGACTGACAGACTTAGTGAGATGTAGTGTCGCCCGCGACTAGACTTGCACGTGAATACAAATGGATATAGAAATTTTTTCCATAAAATGGTCAATATTTATTTTTTCTTGCCTGTTTCTGTTAGAGAACCTATTATGTGCCTTTTATTTTTTGTATCATTTTCCCCTAAAACTCAACCTATCAAAAGAAACTTAATCGCTCACAAAGAGGATGCAGGTTTCGTAAAGTTGAGCACTAAAAGGCCCTGATATCTCGTGTACTTCTTTATACAAATCAAATTACGCAGCTTATACACAACTTCGCATACTCCGTATTCTACAATTTATTGAGACATGAAAAACTCTGTTGAAATTGAATCTTTTCATTTTTACTCTTTTAGTAAATAAAAAAAAATAGTTGGAGTACACAGCTTCCTCGCTACCAATTTTCTTTTTTACTATATAATCATCCTGAAAACAAAGAAACCTCTGACTAGGGAAAGTAAAATAAACCTACTTCATTCGCTCTTCAAATAACAATTTATTCGCTTCATCTTTTTCAACAATTAACTGAAATTTATTCCTCTCTTTACTGTGTTTTAGTATTAAGAATTAATGACGCATTCGAATCGTGCTTCTATTCACAAACTAGATGAAGAAGCAATTGAGTAGGATAGCGTAAATTGTATCGACCTTTTATTGTAACTTAAATTCCCACCAGTCATTCATAATTCAAATTTCGGAGCTTTGCTGATGAATAAAATGGTATTTTCTCATAGCTTTATTTAATTGATCGATTTCTTAGTTCAAGATCTTCGGAGTATTGTCAGCCCTTCTCTCGTTTACAATATCCTTGGACTATAAAATTTATAGATCAACGCTTCCGAAAAATCGAAGAACAATAAATTTCTATTTAGAAATGGGGGTTAATTTTAAAAGCTATTTTGAATAGCTCTGCACTTTTTAGAGTAAAGTACGGAGCCTTCGGGCAATTATCGCTCCTTAGCTATATTTTTTTCCGCCGTGTAGATCCATATCTATTTCCCCAACACGGTAATTCTTTAGATACTTTGTCATCATCGGCATAAAATTCATCATAACTGTGTTAGGAAGTTGGTTACTATGAATTTTCTTTCCTTGCTTAGAATAACTCAGTATTTTTGCGACTAAATTTGGCAGCAATCGGTCTATAATGCTGTGTGCTTAGATTTTTATAGTACTATTATTTTCGTTTCTGAAGATTCACAAATATTTTTTTAACTACGATAATCAGGTACATAGATATTTTACTACTTCATCGGTATAAAATTATAACTATCTGTGTTAAGAAACTGGATTAATAGACTTTGCTTTCCTTACTTTCCATCCATTAATCAATTGATTCCAGAATGGTGAATATTAATATATTTTGCTGAATCTATTAAGGATTAGAAATACTAAATATTTGACGTGGCTTCTATAATGAAATACAACGTCAATATATTATCTACTTTTCCAACAAAACATTTAAAGTTTTTATCCAGGTTGAATATAACCACCTATTTTTCCTATACACTTACAATCAATAATTCTAAACCTGAAAATAAGTTGACTTCAAATAATACTATTTGTGTCATGCAAATCAACTTTCTGAAAAAGAGAAAGATGTTCCCCTCAATTAAATATAAGCCAGATATGAATAAGTGATGTTGAAATATCCCTTTTTACCCACGTTGGTTTGTTATGAATCGTGACATTTAACTACGTCCTTCATATTTCGTGGATGTGATCTGCTAAATGGTAAGGAAATTTGCAGGAAATCAGAATGAAATTGGTTGGCAACCTTGATGACCCAAGGGATCGTTCCGCGTTTTTTAGATGGCAGAACTGTATTTCGACACCATTCAGGGCGCAGTAATCCCTTGCTATCTCGAGGAAGGATATCATCTGTTCCACTTAAGGAGTACAGAACATAGCATACGTTTTTGTGTAATGATAGGTAAGTAAGGGACTGTGGTGTAGTGATCTATCGTATGGATGATGTCAATATTTTTCTCTTTTTTTCAAGAAAGACTACAAATTTACTTAGGTTTTATGGAATATAAGTTACTTTTGAAAAAAATAATTATTTTTAATTTCTTGAGAAGAAATATGGTCGGTTTTTACAAACTTCATATAATATAATACTAAGTAATAGCCGGATTCGGCATGGCAGTATAAACAAAAAGAGCAGAATGTTACAAGAGGAATTAAGAGTTTTAAAATGTGTATGCTTGGGTGTTAAGTGTTAGAATATCACCAAGGTAATTGTCTGTATATATATATTAAGGTTAAGCGATTTTCACTTTTTTTAAATCTCTTTGGTGGTAGTGCGGAAAAGGTGCCAACTGAAGAGAAAACAATTGTGTTTAAACCATTTTGCTGTGTGACCATAACATTCAATGACATTTGCAAGAAGGTCTACTCTCAATTTGACGGGTATTTGAGATCAGCGTCAATTCCAACTATATCAACTAAATGCGTAAAAAACATCGTAAACAAGTTGAATAATTTCTAAAAAAAACTTCAACAAGTCTTATCACCGCAGGAAAGATAATCCTAGTTACAGAAGGAAACTTAAAAATTTCAAAGCTAGTTGTAAAGAACTATTCAATATTTTAGTCTGTAAATAAGAAGAAAATATTAGTACATGTCCAAAATAACACAAGTGGCCTACAAAAGAGAAACAATTACTTAATGATTAGACAAGCGCAAGAAAAATGGTAATTGCAGGAATCGATGCCACTACAACGCAAAAAAATATTAAAACAATGATGAAACACGCAAGGTATAAGACCTAGTAAGAATACAATTTCATCAGCAAGTGATAATGATGAGCACTGTGAATATCAACTGTCCTGCAGTTAGCCTAGCCTTGTATAGCCTTGCGTAGTGTAGCATTGCCAAGTGTAACCTAAGGTACTATAGCCTAGCCTAGCCTAGCCTAACCAGTTATGGCTTAGCATTGCATGCCAGAGCCCTAACCTAGCGTCGTCGCCAAAGTAGCCTAGCCTAGTATATCCAATCTAAAATAGGGTATTATTGCCTAGCAAATATAGCCTTACAATATATCCTAACCTAGCCTACTAAAGGCTAGCTTAGTATAGCTTATCCTAGCCTAACCAAATCAGGCCAAAAGTATCTTATTATACCCTAGTATATTCTAGACTATTATAGCACACCATAATATACCCTAGACTAGAATAACCTTCCATAGCTTAAGCTATTATGGCTGTCGTATAATGGTCACTCCACACCTGACACGACTTTTATCGTGGTCGTGATATACTTGTTTGATGAAGTAGGCTTTGTTCTAAGAGTGCTAATTTTGTTATTTTAAGGAAGAGCCACTTCAACAAGTAAGAATATAAGGAAACACACAGGAATTCTGAAAATAAACTTATATTTTAAGTTTAACAATTTACTACAAAAAAACAAAACATGAAATACAGAAATACTACGAATTTTAAAATACACAAAAAAGACTTCACCTATTTCTCCGTATGGCTTTCTAACTTGACCTACTTGACATTATAGTAAGGGGGACCCACCACTCACTTCAATTTAAAAAAAAAATGCTAACAGCCTTTACTGGCCGCAACTACCTTTGTGGATACAGCTTGGAACGGGTTTGCGTCTGACCTTAAACTTAATGAGCACTTTACCTCGGAAATGTCTTTGTCTCCAAGACGCGTGCCGACCGGCAAGATGAAGATTGTGAACGAATAACTTGAAAGCCACCATTAACTTTGGCGAGTCTGGCAGCTGAGGTCCACATGGTATTCTTTGAGGGAGGTGGTCTTCAAGGGAGGATGGTCTACCTGTCCAGTCTTAGTAGGCCGAACTCTATCGTCAGGGACTTCATAGCCTGGAGACTCACGTATTCTACCTGTCCAGTCTTGGTAGCCCGGCCTCAATCCGGGGACTTCGTAGCCTGGCGACTCACGTATTCTACCTGTTCAGTCTTAGTAGCCCAGCCTCCATCCGAAGACTTCGTAGCCTAAAGACTCACGTATTCTACCACGTTTTTCCCAAGTGTTTGTTAATTATACCTCATCACTCCACTGGGGTAGGGGTAGGAGGAGGGTATGGGGGCTTGTGGACGGACCGCAGGAGGATTCTTATTCCAACGGTTTTTCTCAGCAAGTCTTAACTTGGCTTGCGCTGGCCATCGAGCTTGAGAGAAACGCGTCTCCAATTTCTTACTTAAAGTGAAATTGAATATACTCTCGTAGGGGAGACTTTGCGGTTTAAAGCCGTTCGGCTTTTCATAGATACGAGTGGCTAGGGGCTGTGGTTACGAGTTTGACCCACAGTGGCGGGCCCGGATGTCTTTGCGTTCACCGTCCGGTGTCTCAAATGGGAGAGAACGGGGAGTGACGATTCCCCTATAATGGTGTTAGTTAGCTAGCCTATCGTAACCAAACATATTATTACCTAACATAGCCTAGCATAGCCTAGAATAGCAGAGCATTACCCTCCCTAACCTATTATACTTTAGCCTACTCTATTATAGCAGAGTATAGCCCTATATATCCTAGTATATTTTAGAATAGCTCAGCCTAGCCTAACATAGCATTAACTATCCTATTAAATGTATAGCCTATACTATCCTATTATTTCCTAGTCAAGCATAGCTTAGAATTCTCTAGCCTAAAATACTATATGCTATCCTACCATAGCATTTTATTGCCTAAATTAGGATAGTATATCTTATCCTTGTACATTATATCTTAGCTATATTAAAGCCTAAACTATAACAGTCTATTCTAGGCTTGCCTAGCAGAGTATAGCATATTGTAGCCTAATCTAGTCTAGCAGAGTGTGGCCGAATAGTTATTGTAAGAGAATCGTCACACTCCCGTTCTCCCGCAGTGGAGTCACAAGGTGATTACTGCAAAGACATCTGGCACCCGGCACCGTCGGGTCAAGCGCTTAACAACAGCGTCTCGCCTCTCGTCGCTATGAAAGACTTAACGGTTAAAATGCAAGATCTCCCTTATGAGAGTAAGATTAAATGTCACCTCAAGTAAGAAATTGGAGACGTGTTTCTCCCAAGCTCGAAGGCTAACGAGGAGCCAATGTAAGACTTGGTGAGAAAAACCGTTTGGCATAAGAACCCTTCTAGGCCGTCCTCAAGCCCCCCCCCCCCCTCTTACCACTCCCCCAGTGGGGTGACGGAGTATAAATAAGGAACACTGAGGAAAATCAAGGTAGAATACGTCAGTCTACAGGTGACAAAGTCCCCGGATTAAGATCGGGCTACCGAGACTGGACAGGTAGATTACTTGGCTCGCCAGACCAAGAAGTACCGTGCAAGCGAGGCAGGGCTACCTACCTTAAGGGCTAAGAAGCAGCTCATCCTTGAGCTAGTCCTTGGTTATCAAACCAAATGTTAAGTTAACTTTGTTAAGTTCAACTTACTCTCGTCAGAGAGACTCCCTAAATTTTGGTGCATCTTAAACACCAGGGGTATTCTTCGTCCTTGAGGAATTAAGGAAAGAAGAAGGAAAAGGCTCCCCCTCGAGCCCGTTACTCGCTGGCCACACCGAACTCATAAGTTAACTGGGTTGAGGAACCAAGTTCAACTTATTCTGGTCAGAGAAACCCCCTACGTTATAACTGCCCTTGAGGAAGACTGTAACTAAGAAGAAGCTCATCCTTGAGCTAGTTCCTGGTTACCAAACCGACCTTTAAGTTAACTTATTCAAGTTTAACTTATTCTCGTCAGAGAAATCCCCCCTGATCGATCCTCGCCCTTGAAGAAGACCCTCCCCAAGTTCAGTCCTCTCCCATGAAGAATTAAGTAACGAAGGAGAAAAGCTCCCCCTCGAACTCGTTACTCGGTTGTCACACCACACTCCAAGTTAACTTGGTTTAAGAACCAAGTTAGACTCACTCTCGCCAGAGAGACCACGCCTACCTTGGAGGCGCATAAAGCACCGTAATTGTTCTCGTCCTTGAAGAACCACCCCCTGAATACCGGTGGACCCCGCAGCTGCTACTCTCGCCAAAAGGACCTCGTGATCCTGCCCACCTACATCTGACCAGGCGGTACGCGTCGTGAGACAATAACATTCCTGAGGTATTTAAACTCCAGTAGAGTCCGTAAGCCTAAATCTTATATATTGAAGTGTGTAGCGAAATTAACCAATTTTAGAGAGTCAAACTAATTGCATTAATTATTGTGTATTATAATATTCGGAGTATTTCTGTGGTTAATGGTTAATCTTTGTGTATTAAATTGTTAAAGTTAAAATATTATTTTATTTTGGGAATTATTGTGCTTTTCTCTTCTTTAAGATATCAATATTAGCACTCTTAGCACTCTTAGAACAAAAAAAGAGGCATTCTACGACAGTTATGATGTTATTGCCAAAACAAAATAATTCTCGAGCTAACCTCGAGAAAACTATTTTAATTTTATGATTAGAAAGAGAATCTCAAACAACATTAGTGTTTCAAATTTACTTAGAATCGGCAGAATAATTATGATGTTATTGCCAATAACAAAATAGTTCTGGGCTATGCTTGAGAGGTCTTTAGCAATTATAGCATTCGAAAGAAAATCTAAACCTAACATAAGTTTCCCAAACTTCGTTGGAATCGGCCAAATAGTTATGATGTTATTACAAAAACAAAAAGAAATGCAGAAAGGGGACTGACCAACCGACAAAGTAAGATGTAGTGTCCCTCGCGACTAAAAGTTTTATCCCTAATTTGTGTTTTTTTATGAAAATTGACTAAACTTTTTGTTCATTTACAAAATGTACATATAAAAAGAAAGAAATTAAATTAGGAATTATCTTTTTTCATTGATACACAAAAACTTTAGCCGTTAAAAGGCGTAAAGCAAGAGATACAAAGTGAAATAGAGTACTTCGGGCATGTGGTCTCCAATGTTCATCAGGTTTCTTGATCATTTAGACTGAAGTCCACTCAGATGAGAATGTTTCCTACTAATATTTGCAGTTTTACGTCGTGCCATTATTATTTGTTCGGCTAGCTCAATCATAAATGGCAGTAACTTTTTTTCTTATTTGTAAATATTTGATGAATTATATGAGCATTCACCGTTTCAAATAAAATCATCCGATAAATGACTTTCTTCCAACATTGTTGCTGATTACTGTCGTACTTTTATGTGCAAACCATTGTTTGATTTTACATAACATTAGCCTCAAGTCATACGACTCGGTCTATCTTCCATCTTTCTGCTTTAGGTTGACAACGTTAATTGTTTCGCTATGGCAATTGCTGAGTGTGTGTACTTCTTGGTTATCCATCAAATTGCAGTTAGAACGCCAAGTTCATTAGTGCAAAATTTACATTCGCCTCTTTTACAATTTAGCAGTAAATTTTGGCATATTGTTTCTACTTCAAATCCGTGTTCCAATTATTGAAATAGAACATTTTGCATTAGATTGACACTCGTTAAAGCTCTTAAACACAACCAGAGATTCTTTTATTGAAAGAGTTTTATATAGTTTATTTATTAATCTTTCTGGCAATAAAATACCATCATTAGGTACCTCTTCCTTCTCATTATATTTATTGAAATCATATACATATCCAATCGTTTTCGCACCTTTCCCATATTTTAATTTCTCTCTTTATAGGTTTGAGTGGTTGGTATTGTTTGAGAAAGGACCTCCCTTTGAATTAACTATTGATTTGTCGATAATTCCATGGTTGCTCAGTAACATGTTTTTTCAGAAAAGCTGTGTTTCAAACACTTTACTACTTCACTAATTTAATATATCTTGTTTATCCCATTAGGATGAAGAGGATGATTAATACAATCTGTCAACCATAGTTTGGAATCTGTTCTTTTAAAGAGACTAACATTTTCCATAGAACCGTTGTTAGCCAAGTATTGGTTCTTACCAGTTTATTTCATCTACATCCGTTCTTAGAATAGCAGCACTCTTTTCCCTATTGTGTATGTTACTTCTCCCATTAGAGCATTGTACAAAGCATATGAACGGCATTTTGGAAAACACCAAATTGAAGCTATCAATTTGAAATGGCGAGGCCAAATTTACAGTGGACAAGGCTTATAATCAGAACACTAGAAAAGTAGTTTGAAACTGATAGATGGAAGGTGTCAATTTACAGTTATATTTATTACTCTGTAGAGCCGCTAAAATTTTACTGGATTTGTTTAGTGATAGCTTTTTGGATGGTGACTCTTCTGAAATTGAATCTACTTATTTTTCTGATTCCTCTGGAGACGGGGATTCCTCTGGGAAGATAGTTTAGCTTAGGAAGAATCAAAATCAGATAAAGATGCTTCTGAAGATAAATATCCATGAAAAAGAAATTTTAATCCTAAAAGAAACATGGACCTCATGTGCATATTATTCTGTAGTTTAGTGTCCTGAATTTGAATTTGCTAAGAAAGATTCCCCATCACGTAACATTTTCTTGTAAATTTCCAATTTTAAAATTATGCAATTGATACCGATTTCCACTCTACCATAAATGTGGTTCATTCATAAATATATAATGAATCAGCAAGTTTGTTAGCATTATATAATGTATTAACCTACAATTTAGTATTTACTTCTTTGTTTGTTAGATGTCTTAAGAATGTCACACTTCAGGGTCCATCTGAATTCAGCGAGCATAGCAGGGCTCCATTTTCCTTTATATTTTTTTCCATTGACGCTATATTTTGATGGAACCTCTCGCTATGTTCATCACTCACATCTCCTACATTTGGGGGGAAGAAAGACAGATCAAAATTAAGAAAGTATATCTTCATTGAGTTATTGCATCCGTGATCTTGTTAGCACTCGATTAGGCTCTCTACTATATGCCTTTGCTGAGCCCCTTGGTGCTTTCCCAGAAGTCCTTTAAGCATACCACTTTGAATACATGCCAGGCCGATACCTCAGTTTCGTCCATTGTTGCCTACAAGTCCTCCTCAGCTATAAGTAAGAACGTTATTATTATTAAACCCTAAAAACTTGACAGGAATTTAGAAATTAATTAATCATCGAATAACTAATATATTGAAAGTTGAAAAAGTTACAAGACATAAGAAAAGTCATAAACTGAAAGGAGTATACTGAATAATTAAATGAGATTATTTAACTAATCGGAATTCAAATAATTGTGAGTATGAGTTAAATTGAAAAGAAAAAAGAATTACAGGAATAGGCCTATTAATAAAAGTGGCGGAGTTTTGAGAAAAACCTATATGATTCTTTAAATAGCGATGGAGTTACTTGTGTTGAATGAGATCTCAAAAAAGTGGTGAGTCGGAAATATATTTACTGAGTCATTAATCTGATAGAGGATGCGGTATCATTTAATTCAGCCCACTTTTTATGTAAATATATTCAAGTATTTTTAAGTCTAGGGATCTTGACTCTGTATTGATTACAAACAATGTAGTCCTGCAATTAGAATTAGTTCTATATGACTTCTACAAATGCATTAAAATTATCAGTTGTACAGTAGTTAAAGGAGGTTATACCAATATATAACTAAGCATCTAAAAACATCATCAGAACGATTGTGATTAATGATGATAAAAGCGATTTTGAGAAAATGTCTTGCGAGAGGAGATTTAATTTCTTGCTTAACTTTAAACGTCCAGTGGTCTAAAAAACTTAATTTGATATGGCCTCTCTGCTTTAGATAAGTAGAAGTAGTAGATTACAGAGTGAAAATATTATTTAAAAAGATTAACACTTGTTTTCTGAGAGTAACGTTAGGGTAGCAATCGTAGTTAACAAATTATTTCAAGTAAGTGATTTAATGGTCAAAAGAGTGCCAAATCGAGTAAACGTGGAAGGCTCAGTATAGTCTGGATTTGATTGTATAGACTTTGAATATTTAAGAATTAATACTCCAAAATGTGTTGTAATAAGAATTTCTAATGAGTTTCTAAAAACTAAAGTGAAACCTAGTGGAAGACTAATTTGAAGTAACCAATGCATCAAAAAATGTAATTCTCTTACTATCTTCCGTATCCATTGCGAATCTAATGTTATTATATTCTACAATTATGTATTTAAAACAGGAGGGAGCGCGGATTTAGTAGTTGAAAATTGCAAAGAAATTATGTATAGTCTAAAAATATTAAAGCTCTGAAATCAGATGGAAAGTTACCAATCCAGATCTTTCCGAGGAATCTCGGGCACAAAGTACACAAAAACAACGCTTTGTCCAAGCCAAGAACTGTCAAAGTGAAGCGATAATGATATTTAAACGAATCGCCTATGGTCAATTTTTTCTTTGTAAGGTCAATCATGGAAACTCTGATTAGACAAATAATCATTAGTTGTGTCAATTGATGAAAGAATAGGACAAAGAAGAACCGAGGGCTTATGTAATATTGTAAATCTATTCATAATTCCAGTTCTAGTGCCCTTAGGTAAAGTGAATGATAATAGTCTTTCAAAACGTTACTAGGTTGCAAAAAACAAAGAACATTGTAATACTTTTCTTCCTTCTCAGTATACCACTGAAGAGGGTATGGTAAACTTCATACCAAATCTTGTATCGGGAATAAATTCTATGCTCCTATACAGTGGTTTTACTGCCTATGTATATATCAAACCGGAGAGAACGAGAAGATAAATGAAATATTTTTTCTTCGAAAAAATTAATCCTCCTAATTGGTGATCGAAATGTAAGTACCTGGCTTATAGATTTCAGTAATAAGTTTAAAATATAAAAGTTCATTTTCTTTTGATAAAGACCTGCTTTCAGATTTTCAATTAAAGATTATTACCATTTTGTACAATTTCCCTCATGTGATGTAGATAAATATTAATTTCTGTAGACGTATTATACATCTAAACTGCTTATTCATGTAACAACTCAGGAAAGTAAAGTGAGTTTATATAGTGTCTTTAGCTAAATAATAAAAGAATTGTGTATTTTGTCTCAAACCCCAAAATACCGATCAATATAACCTATCATATTACTAAAATAATGTCTTTTAAGCATAAATTTAGGACGCAACTTCCTGTTTAATACTTTCATAATCATAGAAGTGTGACGGGTTAAACCCATACATTGTATGGTGAAGCTTCTGTCACGAAGTTTACTCTCCTTTCAACACATTGAGAATGAGATGGCAGCTCTGGGATATCTGGCTTGTTTGTCGTGCCCTTTAATCTCCTTCTTTCCTCATCAGAAAGTGTCTTTGTGGGACGTGGTTCCATAAGAGCAGCGGTATTAATGTCAGTGAGTTCGTCATAGTGTTCTACATCATAGTTTATCAAAGTATTTTTTTATACTTCATGGTTGTTGTCCATTATGTAAATAAAACTAATTTAATACTGCTGTTTTAGTAATCAACATGCAGTCTAACAAAGTGTCTAACACTCCTTAAATTTTTCAGTGCTTGAGAAATTATCTACATTAATTTAAATTAAAAAATCTTTACCTGTCTCTAATGATAAGTATTTTCTGAAAGCATAGACTACTGATCTATTTATTGTCATTATCAGTTAAAAGTCAAAAATATTAACATAAAGGTTTTAGTGAATAAGCTTCAGTCGTTGATGCCAGAGAAAAACATGCTAGGTGAATCCTGAAGCTTGGAGGGACTTTTTATCTAATGATCAAATTCATGTGTAGGCTGTTTTCTTTTGTGTATATATGAAAAAGAAGGGTACCAAAATTGAACCATTTGGAAAGACCCCATCTGTCATCTACTCTTCCTAACCCGATGCCTTTGCAACACTCTTATAAAAACTATTGATAAGGACTGCGATCCATTAGCACTCCGTCTGAATTTTACACTTCAAACATTAGTTTCTCAACAGGCCCACTGAAGTTTCTTGGGAGACTTTTAAATCCACCAAGTTTTTCGAAAATTAATTCTAATTAAAGTTCGCTCTGATGAATGGTGTAACTAACACTGTGAAGATTATTCCCAATAATTTCTCCAGTTTTAGTAATCAACCGCTCTTTCAATCAGTGTTGGTTGCATTATTATCATGATGAATGCATTGAGAGTTTCAAGGCTATTTTATTCTTGCAAATGAACTTAATGTCTCTAAAGCAAGAACATTATCAGGAGCGCCAATTGCAGGTAATTTTTTGAGAGTAAATAGGTGCCTGGAGATTTTCCATATTCATAGGTGAATGTGAGGTTATGCTGTGAAAGAACACTTTTTCTGAGTGGAGATCTCCTTCAGGTCCGCTGGTTTCTTCGTAATTGGTATTTAGATCTACTTTTTCAAGGCAGAAAGACAAACAAGCTGCTTTCCTCTGACTTTACATCACTAATTCCTTTTTCTTTCATTTTATTCCTATTTAATTTATACTTTTTTATTAGGATATGACTGATGTTAAATTCAGTTCTCATTAGGTATTTGGTGTCATGCAACAAAGCATTCCCGCGAGCTTTATTATATTTGATTCATAATTTGAAGGTGCAATATAAGAAAAATAAGCTACAAAATATTTTGATAATAAATACATTTCAGTGGTGAAGGCAGTAAATATATAAATGATGTGCCTTGTTATTCAAACCTGCTTCAATTCGTTTTGGTATGCTATAGACATAATTTGGGGTGATATGGTGACTGATATTGGTTTATATTTGCTCAATAACCACTGCTAAAGATAAGATTCAGATAAATTGTCTATATAAACCGTTAGTCTGACAATCACTATTTTGTTCAAATGTGGGAGAATTCTTTGGCCAAGGTCCAGGAAATTTCTTTGTTTTGTGATAAAGTTCGCCATCGTGCTGAAAAATGTAGTTATTATCCACAAATTGGTACTGAAATGTTTGAAATAATTGCTGATGTAGGACGATTTGATACTATTTTGAGTTCATAGCAATGTTCTTATGGCAAAATTATTAGTGCTCCAGTTCCCTTAGATGAGAAGCAGCAACACATATAAGGAGTGTTTGAATGATTTATCAACGTTCTACAGGTACAAGATGGAACCTAACATTGCCAAAAAGGAAGAAAGGTTAACATTTGAGAGAGAAACGTTGAAAGAATATGCCTTTGAAAGAAGTGATCTCCTCTCCCAAAAGTACAGGGTGAGGGACAGGCCAAAACTTCCATCGTGAATCTCACCAACTGAGTTGAATACTAATAAAAATAGAGGACCATGTGGGAGGCGACTTTAGGATGTTCATTATCGTGCAGCTCAAATTCCTATGATAATAATCATTACTAAACTTTCATCATGAAGTTGAACAGTGAGGCAGATGCACCCTGCATCTTTTCTGAAATAAATAAGGTACACAGCTGGTTCAAGCATCTTTCTGAATTTTAATACCCCTACATACTCTTATAAATTTTTGGCATTCTTTTCTACAAGATAGTCTATATTCCTTTGTAATTCCCTGAAGCTTTATTCCAACGCTCAAACTTTCGTATCTCAACCAGTTTCCACTGAGAAATTAAATTCTCCTTTTCTCTCATCGAAGAAGGATGTTTCCCCCTTAGGTTCTTTAACTCAACGCCTAAACAGCATTTCTTCTTTTTTCTTCTCTTTTTATATTACCTATGATTTTATTATGATATTATTGTCTGGAATAGTATTATTTTACCATAAATATGCCCAAATCTGCTCAATCCTATATAATAAAACTTGAACCCAAACGGCCTTGATTGTTACTCGTAGCTTCCAATCTTTCAACTCCCATTCTTCTCATTTGTTATATAATCTGGTGTCAGTCTAGATTATAGATAAAGTGTCATCCTCAAACTTTATTGAATTTTGGATTCTAATTTATAGGCGGAATAGAACATTATATCAGCTCTACTACAAGCATTGGATCGATTTCACCATGCAATGCACCCGGGTCACCCTTTCATTTGGTACTTGAACCCAAACGGCCTCGCTTATTAGCTTCCAATCTTTCAACTCCCATTTCTCTCATTTTTTTGACATTCTGATGTCAGCCAAGATTAGCTGTCCTCTTAACCTTCATTGAATTTTGCATTTTTATTTATAGGCAGAACAGAACATTATATCATTACTACATGCAGTGGATCGATTCCACCGTGTAATGCAACAGGCTCACCCTTTTATTTAGTACTTCTGAATCTATTGGTAGCAATTGGCACAGTTAGACCACTTTGAATAATTTATGGGTGCCACTCGAACCATTTTAATTGCTTTCACTGGTATTTTACAAATCATACTTTCTCTAATCCTTTTTAAATTAATATATATCTAAGGAGAAAGTAGCGGTTTTTTATTCAGAACGGCTCAGTTCTTGGTCCCCTTTGTGATTCTATATTTTATTTTTTTTATTCTTAGTTCATTATATGTCCTCTATGTTTCTCTTCGAATGTTGTTCACAAAAAATCTATTTCTTCTTTCACACTAGCCTCGCTTGCTTAGAAACCTACTATACACTCATAACAATTTCAGTGAAAGATTTTTGACAAATAAGAAATATTACTATTGAGCATTTCTGCGCAGGTGGGTCAACGTAAAACTATTGCTTCCTATCCCAACCTTAAATAATTACAGCCTTTTTGTCTACTAAAATATATAATGTGTAAGTCACCATGGATAGAGTCTTTCCATGATTTTATCTGTTATATCTTTTAAAAATTTGATCTCTAGTTTTTCTTTAATTTTAGCCTAATTTATTGAAAATATAACCAAAACAGCTTTTACATTTCCATTTATGCTTTTTTCAACTAAAGTAAATCCTTTCTTGCTTTACCCGAGAAGTATAAATTTCGACTTCTCGAATTGGTTGAAATTTTTGATGCTTGTGTTGTTCTCAAGAAAGAAAGTTTGTCTTGTGGAACATCCCAATATAGCAAACTACATTGGCTTCCCATTCGTTGAAGATACAGCTTTAATGTCACTCTTTTTACATATAAGATATTAAATATTGAGGCTCAATCCTGACTGTTATCGTAAATGTATGTTTCTAGCTCCTGAGAAAATATGCTATTTTTCTCCCCTTTCAAATGATTGGATATCGTAGGCTTCTAGTGCTGAATGATTCTGATTCATTGTGGCTAATCTATATTTTCGCATAGAATATTAAATGAAACGTCCACCGAGATACACTCGTTTGCCTATAAATAGTTTCACCAAGCGTGTTTGAATACTTATATCTCATCGCTAGAGTTTTTTTAGATAAGAGAAACACTTTTGAATGTCCATGAGGTTAAAGAGCGCTAAATAGAAAATCTAATACCTTTATTACTGTAGAGGTATAAAAGTTTAGTATATATATATATATATATATATATATATATATATATATATATATATATATATGTATCGAGGCGAATGAAATAATAACAAAAGACATCTGGGTTTAGCTTTGCCCTTCGATATTCTCCGATAACATGGGAGAACGAGCAAAAGGGTAAATGTTACCAGACAGATTCCTGACCTCAGCTCAAAATGCAGGCCCTGCGAGGGTGTATTTATAAATAATCCATTATAAAGTGCAAACTTCCGATCTCGTATTACCCTCTATCAGAGCTACAAGACGCCAAGCACGGGAGACCAACCTGAGGTCTCACCTTGCGGGTCCCCCCTCCACCTCCCCATTACCCCGCGGGATTAATTTGGGTATATAACAGATTCATCCGAGGAAACGTGGCTTTTTGTTCGTTATAACGGAAGAGACAAGAAAGTCACTGGTTGAGAGATTTTTCGAGTTCGAGAAGAAAACAGAAAAATAACCGGAAGAACGTATTCTGCAAGTTAAGAAGAGAACTAGCATTCCTTGTACAAAACCAGATTGTACCAAGGAAGCTCGGCGCCATTCGAGCTCCAAGATTATTCAGTATAAATCTACCCAGTTTGAGGACTCAAAATCTTACTCTATCTGAGTTGGACAAATCCCAACTAGATAGAAAAAAAAGAAGACAACGATTTCATCTCGTCCGGAAGAAAACGAGGTCAAGATCGCCCCAACCCGCTTAAGCATCCACCTAAACCAGGTCCCTCGTGACGTCACCCTTCAACTCGACAGGCAGGTCGACGAACGACATCTATTGAGCAAACAACCAACTACCCTAGCTACGCCTCTCCGGAACAAAATCTCCGAGGATAGTCTAACTGTTCGTGGGAAATTAATATCCATTACCTTATGTAAGTAGAGAATAATCCGGTTGTTTATTTTCCTGTGCATAATAATTAGTTTATTAGATTTCTGTCCCAGGACAAAGAAATTAACTTAAAATTGTTCCACCCCCGGCAAATTATATCTCGAATCGAGCTTCGAGAGCTCGCCCAGCAATCCCATTTTCTTTTTCTTTTAAGTATATTAGATCTGTATTTTTTTATATTATTTAGTGAGAGGGTTTCTGTTCATTAAAGTCTATTTTTTTAGTAAAAGCATTGTTTTAAGTATCCTCGAACGAGTTAAAGTGGCAATAATTGAAAAAGTCAAGAAAAAAACCCCTTATATTCATTTACTAGAATTAAAATAAAGTTTAGCACTCTTAGAGAACGATCCTCAAGCGATCACCGAGGCACGAACCAACGCCTCAAGTCAAAGTTTATTTGGTTTATTAAAAATTAATAAAACAAATATATATATTTATTTGTTTTATTCATTTTTAATAAACCAAATAAACTTTTACAAATAAATATATATATATATATATATATATATATATATATATTTATTTGTTTTATTAATTTTTAATAAACGAAATAAACTTTGACTTGAGGCGTAGGTTCGTGCCTATATATATAATCTCGGCTAACCTACGACAATTACTATTCACAACACATCACTGAATGTATGCTTCCTTGCCTCTCTATAACGCTGTCTCTAAGTAATAATGGGTAGTTGGTTTGTAAGTTACCCAACCGTAGTTGAACTTGGTGGGGCTCTTCTGAATTTTCAGTCTTTTTCCCAGCTGGCCTGATCGAAATTTATCGTTTGGTACTGCCCAGTACCTATTTCGCAGATTATTTTCTAAAACATAATACGAAGAGAAATTTTTCCTCATCATTATTCCTAAGATACATAACAACCCCCCCCTCCCAATTTAAATAGATAATAATTAAAGTTAGGATGAAATAAAGGCAATATATATTAAATCTAGGAATGTTTTATTTAAGAACTCAAATCGCCGTATTAATCAATTTGGGTTGGAAACTTTATCATAGGGCTTTTAATTGATAACATTATGGAAAATTAATAATGAACAAGAGTTTTTGGCGTTTTAAAATACTATTTAATTCATTTTGCAGGTTTGGCATTTATTAGAATAATTTAAAATTTTCAACAAATTTAGGCCTTTCATAAAGAATTTTCTCTTTCTACGGTTATTACTTTGCTTATGCAGCAAGGGTTCATGGGACAGCATCATCATCAAGGTTACCCGAAATCCCACAAAAACAGCTAATTAGGTCAAAACAATATGTCTATATTGTTGAAACATACATTATAAATCTTGTAGGTAAAATAGTAATTATTAATGGTTGGAACATTTACCGAGTAACGAATAACGGTACTAATGAAATTTGGTGATTTCCGATCGCTTCAGCTCTTAAAGTATATACATATTTAAGGTTCCACAGATGAGGAGGCTGTAAAATTTATTTGTAGAGGAAAGTAATTTTGAATTGGTTAATCTTGATATGACAATTTCAAGATTCAGCATGAAGGCTTATCGTAATGGTCGGGTTTGGACAGCGGAAGACATGTTATGCATCAGCTACTATTGCAGTGTCCAACTATTAATAAATACATCGTCTTGTTGAGCGAATATAACTTACGTTGCACGACTAAAGGATACACTGGTAAATAAGAGAAGGACAGAACGCACTTAGTATGGGCTCTTTGTATTGAAGGAGTGGACGGATTCTATAGTCATTATTTGCAGTAATCTTAAGATAAAAGGGGGAATTGATTCTGAATTAGAAATCTGGATTTGCTCCTCAATTTGGAAAATTTTATACAAAAAAGTGGTACGAAATATACAACGATTAATTTATTGGCCGTGGATTTAATGAAGAGAGATTTAACGTTAACTTCAAAGCGCTTCCACATGTGCTTGTCTATTAAAAAAATCTGGCATCCATTTTCTATAAAAAATGTATTTAGATAAGAGAACTCTTCGTGTATTAGTTTATAAATAGAACCGATCTTAAAAGCTCTGTGAAGAAGGGTACCAATATAGATGGGTTTTGAGGCCAGTAGATGTAGGCTTATAGGATAGAGGAGCGAAAAGACCAATGGGAAGGGGGCTTAAATTGATGTCTAAATAGGGTAGGGAGCCATTGTTTTTTAATTCGCATATGAATTTGATATTTTGGTGATGGTGGTCACTAAATTACATCAATTTGAAGGCAAGAAATTGCTTTAGTTGGGTATACAAAGACACAAAGATTATGTGATATATTATTTATAGAGCGGATAGGAATACTTAATGATATCTCAAATAAAGTAATTGCAAGTCGCCTAAATGGAGAGCCTGGAGGTTGACGATCAGAGCTGGCACTTCACGTATTGCACGGGTGGCGGCAATGGCCTTGTTTCTATGTGAATTAATAACACTGTCCAACAAGGATTTTGCTACAGAAATGAGAAAGTAGTTTTCTATTGTAGTTTTTTGCGTAAATTACGAAAATAAATTTTATTTTCCATAAAATTACTTGAATTTTTTGTAATCTGCACATTTAATATTTTATTAATAATAGATTATTCAGTATAAAGAGGTATAAAATATTTGTGATTATTTTTATTTTATTTGATCAACAGTACAAAGATAAGTGGAAACAAAACCTTATTCGTTAAAAGAAATTGATAAGTCCTTTTAATACATTTCAGAGCGTGGTATTATAAAAATATATTTAAAAAACAGTGAAGATTTAAGATTTAATTTAAATTGCTGAAATCTATACAATAGTCATATATCTTTAGAATATTTAGGCTTCTTTCTATGCACAACATTTTGTCTGTCTATGTGAAGGGTCCAGCAGAAGTCAGCAAGCATTTCAGGACTCCATTTTCCTTTATAACAATTTTCTATAGTAGCAATTTCTTGGGGGAATCTTTCACCATGCTCATCGCTAACGTCTGCTTGATTCTCTGGAAAGAGAGACAGATGTGAATACAAAAAAATGAACCTTTAGTGACCTACTACATCTCAACTCATTATAAGACTTAATCAAATTCTGAACAAGAATGTGGTAATTTTCTAATTTGTGCCTTCCAAGGAGACCATTAAATACACCTTTGAAACTATGCCAGGCCTCAAATTCTGGCTTGCTCAATTTTGCCTCAAACTCACTATCTACCATAAGTTGTTGAATCTGAGGCCCAACAAAGATTCTTTTTTTAAATTTAGCATTACTAATCTTATAAAATTTTGTTTTAAAAAAAAGAAGGATGCCTGGTCAGGCTTTCACAAATTGTTTAATTAAACCTAATTTTATGTGAAGTGGTGGCAGAATTATGTTTTCCTTAGGGACTAATGGTTCACCTATAACATTATGACAACCTACTTTTGTCTCTTATCTTAATATGTAATATTCTACTCGAGCTCTACTCTCCCACTAGCACAAAGAAAACATGTATTTTGTGTAGCCTGAATGCAAGCCATTTTAAAATGGCTACTACCTAAAGGTCAGCACAAATTAACTATTTATGTTCACTGTATTTAATGTTTTTTTTAAATAAAATCGAAATTCTGATAAGTTTCTTTCAAAACAACAGTGAGCTACTGGTATCGATGGTAGTATATTTCCATTATAAGCAATATTAACTTTAAAACCTGAAAAAACGGACAGTTTTTAAAGTTTATCTAAAAAAGCATCAATGAAAAGTCTCCATTGAGTGGGCTCATAATATATATCTAATTCTTCAAAGAGACGTGGAATATTTTTACAGTAGCATAAATTGTTTTCAAATGAAAATTTGTTTTGTAAATTGTTTGATCGAATGTGAAACATATTCTGCTATTGAATTTCTTTCTTTCAGTCTCGACGCCAGTAATTCACTCTGTTGCTTGGTTAAGTTTAGATCTTCTACAAGATCATCTAATCAAGTTGTGAGAAAAGTTTTGGAGTTGTATCAACAGTCTCCGGTTCACATGATTCCATATCTGATTCATTAAAGTTAGACAAAACAATTTCTGCAGGTGTTTCAGGTACTGGACTGTTTTTTGAGGTGAGGTATAAGCCGAATAGTAGTTCTAAGGTTTATGATATATAACAGCTGAAGCGCACTTCGTTTTTTTTACTTTAAGGTTTGAAAATTATATTAGTAAATTTTAAAGTTATGTACATATGGGTGATTACAATAAAGTGCTTCTAAACTTAATTAATTTTATATTTTTAAAAATTTTTATTACACTATACTACTTCAAAATATAGGAACAGTGGACAATAAAAAATTACTTATTAACCAGAAATAGCTGTCAGTGGCATGATCATGGGGCTCTGGCCATACTATTGGAACACCAAGTTGAAGGCCTTTTATTTTTCCTTTAGACTATTTTGATAAAGAATTAAAGTATGTCATGCAACAGATATGTGGTACCCATGGTTTATCTTAGTCGCCAATTTTACATAAAAAATAAAAATTATATAGATTTTTCACTAGAGAAGAAATTTTTCTTTGATTTTTTAAAATAAAACTGAACTACGTGTTTAGCAGAATTTATCTGAACTATTTTTACACTGTGCTCAAGTAATTTTAATTAAAAGTGTTGTTTTAGTTAAAATTTTATCTAGCTGAATAACCTAAGAAGGAGAAAAAAATGAATGATATTCGTTAAAATCTTCAAAATTTGACAAAAATAGTAATTAGCAATTTAACAAAAACTGGATACATTTCGATAAAAATAACTTGCATCTTTGAAATCTATACATAAAACTACAATAAAAAATGTTATTCTAATCTTTGTAGCCGACAAAAAGTTAAATTTTGTTAGACAGTGTAATTAAATTAATTAACTGTCATATACGTCGAGTTTATGTAGGCCTAGACAGAGTGAGGTTCTAACACTCGTAATTATAGGGTTGTCTGCATTCGCTGGCTTCGCCAGGCAAATAGTGATTAATTGGAGAGAGATGTGGGTAAATTTCAGTCTAAGATAAAAAAAAACTAATATATATATAAATATATATATATATATATATATATATATATATATATATATATATATAAATATATATAAATATATATAATTAAAAATCACATGACACGTATTTATAGATGTATTTAAAGGCCCAAGGAAATGGAAGTTGGTAACAGAACCCGTAAAAACACTTAGGAGAATATTACATCAACCAATAAAAGCTTAAGAAAGAAAATTGGAGATGTAGAGAACGGAGAGATAATACAAACTATGTTAACGGTTTTATGAAAATAATTAAAGAAGTTGGATTTGAACCTGTGTCATTAAGCGCTTATATGAAACCCGTCTCCCTGATCGTGTTTTCACAATTTTTCTCGGGGATTCGTTCGCTTCCGATGAAGCGTTATATGGTGCGGATTCGGTGTTCCTTTCTTCTAATGCCTTTTTTTACTTATGTGTTTCTCGCCTGAGTTGCTCATAACAGACCCGTGACCTTAGACGATGTTGGGCGGCGGAAGGCCTGCTCACGTTGGTTGCCGGCAATTTTTCCGTTTTAACCTGTTAATGCAGACAGTTTCCCTCCTGCCGTTCGGGAACCCTAATTTGAAGACCTTGGGACCACAATCGATCACTGGTAAAGGGCCCGCATATTGCGCTTCGAAAGGCGTTCAAACGCGATCTATTGCAAACCAAGGGTGACGCGTCTTGCAGAGATGGTGGCATGAAAGGTTTTGGCATGAGTGAAGGTTGACCTCCGATATTTTTCCGAATTCGATTTGAGCCATCGTTGATGCTAGTTCCTTGATGAAGTTGCATCCTGTTATTGCCAACGACTAGGAGAAAAATGGTTGTGGGTATAATAAGGTAGTGCCAGTCGCTGCAATAATGAGGGAAAATCCCGAATCTTTTGGCACGGCACGAATGCCCAGCAGGCTTATTGGCAGTGACACTAGACAACCTTGTTGGCGGGCCATTATTGAGGCCGTCACGGTCATATATACCTTTCCACCTTCCTGTTTGTGGAGGGTCTGTACGATTTTGTGCGAGGGTGGTGAAAACCAACGAGGGCTGATAATTCTCTGAAAAGTTCAGATTGGAACTGAGCACCTCTGTCGCTTATCACGTAGAGCGCGACCCCAAATCTTGAGATCCACCTATCTAGGAAACCCAAAGCTTTAGTTGAGGCACTTATGTCCGGGATTGGTATCGTTTTGACCTATCTTGACGCACGGTCGATGCAAGAGAGCACATAACGGCAGTGCTTCAATGGGTATAATTGGCCGGGAGGCGTAAAGGGGAAAGAGATCCTACAATGTCCACATGTACAGTCTCAAACCTTAAGGAGGGGATGTTAATGGGAAGCATTGGAGACTTCGTGTGGCACGTGATTTTTAATGACTGGCAAACCAAATACTCTCTGGTCCAGGAGCGTATGTCCTTGTTTATGTTGGGCCAAAACTAACGAACGTTTATTAAGCAAAGTGACGCTCGTATTCTGGGGTGTGACAAGTTATCTAACTGCCCATAAATAACCTTTCTGCATGTCATTGGCACAAATGGTTATGGGTATCTTGATATTACCTCACACCACAGCTGAACTTCCTCCGGGAAGAAGAAAGGCTTCAAAATTGGTTTCAGCTCCTCCGTTTCTTCTATTTCCCTCTGTGCCTTTGCCAAAGCTTGGAGGCCAACGAATTAATCTTGAATGCATTGACTTCCATTGACAGGCAGTCCGCCACTACATTGTCCTGCCCGCGTATGTAGGAGGTATCCCTCACATACTCCTAGATAGCAGTCTAATGGCGTTGCTGTCGATTCGTCTTCGCGCTTAGTGGCGACGAAAATGCCGACACTACTGGCCTATGGTCGGTGCACAGGGTTACGTGGTGCCCTTTGATCATATACTTGAAGTGGATTACAGCAAGGTACACTGCTAGTATCTCTCTGCCCTACGTGGAGTACGTTTGCTGTGACTGGCTTAGTTTCTTCGAGAGGAACGCAATTGGTCGCGGAGGACCTTCGACCATTTGGTGCAGGGCAGCACCTGCTGCGTATTGGGAGCAACCCATTACTAACTGTGATTGGACATTGGGTGACGGAGAGTAACAGACTTCACTAGGGGAACTGTAGTCTTCTCGAAGGCAATGCTCGCCTTTTCGCTCCAAATTAATTCACGAGACTTTGGTTGCAGGCGCAAAAGCTCAGTCAAGGGGCTAAGATCGCTACGAAATTTGGCTTCATTTAACGATAGTATCGCATAATGCCCAAATATTAGCGGAGTCCCTTCGAGGTTTTCGGCACTGGCATCTTTTTTATTTCTTTAATTTTTGTGAATAGCGGTCTAATTCCCTTCCTGTGGATCACAGGAGGGATCCACTTGCGAACTAGCATTTTTCCAGAGAAATCTTTATGCCATTTTCGTGCAGGATTTTGAGTACGTCTTTCAGATGCTTCAGGTGGTCTTCTAAGTTATCCGAAAAGATCAGGATATCGCCTATATATGTATACAAACTCTAATCCACGAAAGATGCTGCCCATATGTCTTTGGAAGGGGCAGTTCACATTTCTAATGCTAAATGAAAGCTTGACGTACTCCTAAAAACCAACTGGTGTTGCGATAGCCCTCTTTTCAATTTTCGCTGGGCTCATCGTGATTTGATGATAAGCATGGATTAGGTCTAACCTTGATAAATCATTTTCCTATTAAGGTTGAGGTTAAGACTTGAAGAATTTTTGCCTCGTTCATTTGTATTCTAGAGTTGTGGAAATGAGCTTCGATTATATGAAACCAGCCAGTGACTGCTGATTTGTTAAACATAGGTGGTTTTAAGCTCACCGCATTTGCGAAAACTCTTTCTTGCCTTGATTGCTCTTTGTCTGTGCTTTCCATCTTCTTCCTTCTTGGTTCGCTATTCTTTTTTCTTTGTTCGGTTTAGGCAGCTAAGGTTGGTAGCCAGTTATAGAGCTTCAAAGGCAAAAAGGTCGCCAAATATGAGATTGCCAGTTATAGCTTGGACGTAAGTAGGCCTTGTTTTGATTGCAAGGAGATCCTATAAGAATTTGGTAAAGTTGCTCCCGTACAGGTCTCTTGACGTGGGCTCGGAGGAGTATTAACCAATCAAGGTTTGTAAGTAAGAGGCTCTTTTTTGCAAAGAATTAAACACGTATTTTTATATCACTTTGAAATGTTTACACTTACGGTAACGATTTAATTTGCGCAACGGAATCTTTTAAGTCGGGATATAATGGCAAGAGCAAGAAAAATAGAGATTCGCAGAGCGGTGAAAAGAGTGTCTAATAATCAATCAATGAATGGGTCAATAAAAATCTATAATAATCCTAATAATAATTGATAATGATCTTTGAATGAAAATATTCTCTTATTTATACCAGGAATTATTTTGTAGGCGAGGCGTAGCTTTGCTTTCCTTTGGTCGCAAAGGAAGTGCGTAGCTACCGTTAAGCCCAGCAGAGCCTATCATTGGTTAGAGTCTAACCTCTGATTGGCTGAAATTCTCCACTTTGTATCTTAATTTGTGAGTCTTTTCCCTGCGAGGTTATCATAGAAACTCCGTTTGCTTAAATCTAAGATGACCTTATCAAATTTTAAGGTGCATACACATTGCGCTGATGACACGTGTTAACACGCCATATGAAGTGTTAAAACGTGTTAGCAAAAAATCTGGAACATGCGTTCTCATAATGAAGTTCACACTGGTCTGATATGTCACGTAACACGTCAGCTGACGTGTTACGCAACATATCACGTGTTAACACGCATCAGATGAAATTCAAAACTCCCAGATATTCGTCAGAAGAAAATCTGCGTCAGATAGGTGTAGTAGGCACATATTATTGTATAGTCTTTTAATATTATTGTATGTTTTGAAGTATTCTATAGTGTTTCGATATTATTGTATATTTTGAAATTATTCTAGTGTTTCGATTTTATTCAACGGGTACTATTGTATGGTGACAAATTGATAAAATAAAGTAAAAGTGTTTTCGTTATGAAGGAACAGTTAATAGAATATGCTAGAGGATACGATCACTTATTTAATCCACAAAACAAGGATTATAGGGACCTGAAGGCCAGAAGAGAAGCTTGGGAGGAAATCAGCGAACGAATTGGTATTTCAGGTAAATTAACATTATATTTATTTTATTTATTGAATACAATATATAAAGAATACAGTTCGGTAGCAGTTTCAAATAGCTTTTTAAGCAGTAGTATACTAATTTCATTTGCTCGCTTGTTTGTTGAGAATTTTCTATTTTTAAAGGTCACAATAATTCACCGTTGAATTCCTTTCTGGTTAATGTGTATTCCTGCCTTTACGAATAGCGTCCCACTGCCATGGGCATTTTAAAGCTCCTTCTTGTGTGACAAAATGCTTCTTGAAACTTTCTCGTACTGCAGCAGCTTCTCGCACATGATTTCTTCTGACTGATTGTAGGTCTCCTAATGCCTGAATTTCTGTCTCGGATGCCTGAATACCTTCTTCGAAATTCGTATTCCTGGAAACACGAAGCATGTTGTGAAGGCAGCAGGAAGCCAGTACAATTGAACCAACTGTTTCTAGGTTGAACTTCAAGCGGTTTCAGGAAAACCCTCCACCGCCCAGCAAGAATGCCAAAGGCGTTTTGCACAACTCGCCTTGCTCTCGACAACCTATAATTAAAAATCTTTTCTTCATCTTCATTGATTGAATTTTTAGAGATAGGTCGCATAATGTACGTTTTAAGAGGAAACGCTTCATCTGCTACCATGACAAAGTCACGTGGATCACCAGAAGCGTCAAGTTTTTCAGCTTTAGGAAAATTAAGCAGATTTTTGGCACATTTTTTACCAAAATTAGACCTTTCAAATGTTCCACCATCACTATTTCTTCCAAAAGCTCCTACATCAATCATAATAAATTTATAATTGGCATCTACCAACGCCAGGAAGGCAATGGACTAATTTCCTTTATAGTTGTGGTAAGAGGATCCCCCATTGTAAGTGCATCGCATTTGAATGTGTTTACCATCCATTGCTCCTAAGCAATGTGGAAACCCCCATATCTCTTCAAAATCTTTCGCAATTTCTTTCCACTTTATTTGTTCTGGCTCTGGAATATGAATAGATTTAAGTGATTCCCAAATAGCTTGGCAACATTCTTTCACTATTTGTCCAGCCGTACTGAAGCCCATTTGAAAGGAGAATCCAAGTGATCTGTATGAATTTCCTGTCGCCAAATACTTGAAAAAGATAAAATAAAAAAATGAAGCTTCCTTTCTTATAACAATAATTATCATAATAATAAAATATGAATATTTTTAATTTCGTTATTAATCATAAAGTTGTCTTTTGCAGCTGACGCATGCAAAGACACATGGACAAAACTTCGGAATGCTTATACAAATGCCAGAAAGAGAAGGAACACAAAATCTGGTCAAGCAGCTAAGAATGTTCCTAAGTGGAAATATGAAGACCAAATGTCATTTTTGATCCCAACATTGGAACCACGAAGGTATGTATGAAAAATCATTTAAACACACTAATTTCACGTTAAATTTAATTATTCTTTTAATGTCCTTTGCTGCAATGGTTGGAGGGAAGCCCCAAAGTTGAAAACAATTTGTGCTTTTACATACTTTTATTAATTGTCTTTTTTATTTTTCTATTGTTTCAGTACCTATGGCAATGTGGAACCACTTTGTCCAAGTCTTGATGATGTGTCTAATGCGGTCATCAATGAAACTATTGAAGAAGACTTAAACAGAAGCCAAGTAGACAAAAATGCAGCATCAGAGAAGGGTGCCGATGACAATGGTAATCAAGAAACTACAATTGAAGATCGTACATCAACTCCCAAACCAAAGTATAGGAAAAGGCAGACGGTGGATTCATCCATGAGTGAAATAGTAAACATCATGAAGAATAACAGCCGTATGCGGGCCCAAACTCTTTAACTTTCAGAAGGCCACAAAATGGATAGAGACGAAACGGAAATGTTCTTTTCAAGTATTGCCAGCTCTGTTAAAAAACTTAGTGCCATTGAACAAGCCAGAATAAAGATGCAAATAAGCAATATGGTGTTCAAGGCCCAGATTCGGGAGATGGATCAGCAAAACCTTTATCAAAACACTGCATCTGGCTCCTTTCATCCACCCGTAGTACCAATCCCATCACCCTCTCCCACATCCTCCATTACATCCTTTGGTGAATCAAACCCCAATTGCTATTCTACATCGAGTATAGCACCTTCTACCCATTTACCTGAAATGGAACATTCTACATGTCCTACAGGAATGGCCACACCATATTTTTCTATGTAATATCTTACATATTTATGTGGTTCATGTAACTAATTAGCTGAAAATAAAATTAAGACATCATTGTGCAAGTTTTACTCACCTCAAGCATACAGCAAGTCTCTCTTCTGCTGGTATAAATTTCCTTAGTTGAGTGTTGGATTTTGTAATTGCTGGTTTTATAATGTGTAAAAGGTTGTAGAACTCTTCTTTTGTCATCCTAAAGTACATAACAAAACGATCTTCCTCTGACAGTAGTTGAGGAAATAGGTGATGAAACTCACCTAAACTTTCCCTTTTGGCGTTTATAACATTTGTTTGAGTTTTTTTCCAGAAGTAACAAGCGCTATAGCTATTGCTACTAACTGCTCCTCTTCTTCATCGAGTTCATTTAACATATTATGATTCATTTTCAATATCTGCAACACAAAATTAGAGGATAAAAAAGAAAGAACGTGCTCACTCCACAAAAAATCAAATCTTTCTGACATAACATGCATCAGATAAATGAAAACGTTTTTATGTTATATGATGCAATCTGTTGCTTTGTGTTAACACTGTCATATGGCGTGTTAACACGTGTCATCAGCGCAGTGTGTATGCACCTTTACATTAAGGTGAAAAATCTTTTTTGCCGCCAATTCTGTTCCCATTCCAGACAGCTTAAATTACTCTGTTTGTCTATCTGCTCTTACACTCGTGTGCGATAGCCTTAAATTGTGATCGGGTTTCAAACCACACGTTCTAATCAGATTCCGATGAAACTAAGCCTTATTTTTCTCTTTCTTTGTGTGTGTGCAGTTATTGTACACTACATATTCACCAATGGGTTGCTGCTTTTACGAACGCACTCCAAAAGTAAATATATTATTTTTTGCTAGTAAATTCAGGTAAGAATACTTCTCGATTGCTCAGTCAAGTAGCTAAAGCCGGTGTCAATTGAAAATCAATAGGTTGGGAGTGAGGCCTGGCAGCGATGGCGTTGTATGTATGTCAATTGAGAATTATTAAATGACTTGACTCTCCTGTGTATCTAAATTATGTAGGTCTTGACCGGGTGAGCTAGTTGCTGCCGTAATCATTAATTTGACAGTTGTTACTAGCTGCTCCATTTTTCTTTACCTACTATGATTACATATTCATCGAAAAAAACGTCGATAAAAAATGTAAGAGAAATTTGGTGAGAAGCGTTAAAGGCAGCAAGCCTTATGGAACCACAGAAATGTATTTAAAAAGGTTAGTCCCAGGCAACGTCTCATTCCAATCCGTTCCTTTTTCAGCTAAATCTCATTATTGAAATGTACGTATGAATTGACAGAGATAAGTTGAAAAGAGAAAGAAATTGGATTCGTAAATGCAAGAGAGGTCTCGGTTTCATATAACTGGTTAAAAACAAAATGCTTGCGACACCAAAGTAGCGATTTCCAACCAATATTAGGTCGCTGAAAATGAATATTATGGTTAAAATCGTTTGTTAGCTCTACTTCTCAAGATACACCTACGTTACACAATAGGTTCTATCAGTCTAATGGCAGTGTGTTTCTTCCTACACTCACAGTCTTACTGCCATTCAGTATTCTTTCAGCAGTCATAGTATGTAGTTGTGCTGTGCAAGGTGATATTTTAAGAAGATCTGTAGGTAATTTCCCTAGTGGAACACTTTTTAAACCTATAATATAGCTTCATTGAGCAAGCTATTGATATGCATGTGAGGCATTTTATATCAATTTTATCTTCCTACTGAATAATATAAATACTTCTGCCTAGCTTTCATGCTCTATATTTTACTAATGAATTTATTAATAAATTTTATGTTTATTTTTGAATTGTTTGCTTTTTTCTTTCAGATGCCTCGTACTTGTGTGAATAAAGCAGATAATTCTGCTACATTTGTGGTGGGGTAACTATTGCATCCCAGCAGCGCAGTATAACGGCTATGGTTAGAAAGTCATATCATCTATATTTTTTATATAATATTGGTAAAAAGGTTAAGAACTGCGCTCCTCACAAATAGTGCAAAAATTGTGTTACTAATTTTCCCCATGGTTGAACAGGAAGTGGAAAGGAATGCTTTTTGCTGTGACAATGACGGGGCGGGAGAAAACAGACCATAATAACAATTGGTATTTCGGTATAGTAACTCCAGTAGAAAGGGGCTTGTCAAAAAGAAATGAGTCCATTGAATATCAAAACATTCTCTCAGCTTTTCCCCCATTTGCACATGGAGAAGGTTTACCTGAACTGATGAACCAACTTTGGTATTAATCGAGTGAGATGAGCAATGTGTAGAGGAAGAAGCAGAGAAGGATGACAATGCTGGATTACAGAGTGACCCAAACTTTTATGAAGCACACTCCTCTAGGCCACACGTAAATAACAAATAGGGAACTACCCAAGAATAAAACAGAGCTGCTAGGCTCTCGTCTTTAAACATTGGAGTCACCGAACAGCTGAAGAAAACGATTTTCGGTAATTAAAGGTGATTTAGTGGCCATCAACAATATTAATGGTCTGATGGAAGCAGTTGACATTGAATACGAGTTTAGACACAGGAAACTTTATTGATTCATCAAAAAAGAGTATGAA
The DNA here is from genome assembly GCA_963969495.1 of Ceratothoa steindachneri. Classification (NCBI taxonomy): domain Eukaryota; kingdom Metazoa; phylum Arthropoda; class Malacostraca; order Isopoda; family Cymothoidae; genus Ceratothoa; species Ceratothoa steindachneri. The sequence continues at coordinate 13,644,561 of OZ018336.1, read as the reverse complement.
AGGTGTCTCGCTTCATAACAGCTATAGACAACGATTACCTGTGAACTATGCTCCATATACGAGAATATAAAGCATGTTGCAATGCCTAAAATATGATAAACATCAATGGCACCTATGGGGTGACTTAAAGGTTGTTGCTCTTGTAATGGGCTTGCAGGGCAGATACATCAAGTACTGCTGCTTTCTAAGTGAACGACCAGTGGTGCAAAAGTTTACAACTATATCAGGAGAGACCTATTACCTTGTGAATAATTGAACCCTGAGATAAAAAATGCTCAACATCCACCTCTTAATGAACCAACAAAATTTTGCTACTACCAATAGGCATGAAACTAGAACTCATGAAAACTATGAAAAATTTGTGAAAAACTTAATCAAGGCTTACAAGAACATTAGATGTAACATGTCACTTAAAATCCACTTTCTGGACTCACATTTAGAGTTTTCTCAATGAAATTTCACCGAGATACTTGAAACATGTAAAAGTGGAACCAGGTTAAATGGACCACAATAATGCTTGCAGTCTATTGCTGGAAATGGGAAAGAGATGATTCTTCAGCCCACTATAAGCGTGAACAATAAGGCTGAGAGTGGCTATGGATTAGAGTCAAAAATATAATGACGCATAGCCTACGTTAAAATAAAATAATCAAATATTATATGCCGCGAATCTCTAAACTTATAGCCCCTAAAAGATTTCGAGGTGATATTTGGATTCAGTTTATGAAAATACATAAGAATTAACTATTTTCATTTAAGAAACACAACTTGTAAGAAAATTGTTAACCAGTGTAACAAGTTTGGTTTAAGAGAGTAAATGTTCTTAAATAAATAGAGGCCACATACCTTTTTATTAAAGAAAATTCTTTAATATTTTTTAAAGAATTCTAAAAGTACATAATATTTGTTCTGTCGATAGTGGAGATTATAAAGAGATTTAACCGCACTCAAATATCCCACTTCAAATGGACTTTACTTCGTGAATAATAGATACATTTTTGCGAAATTGTCTGTTCCGTCAATACTACCCATGTTAACAAAATTCTAATAATAGTTCAGTTACATTACAAACGTTTTCACCATCCTCCAACTTTTGCTACGAAACTCTTTTAATAGAATCTATCGGTTTGGCAATTTCGATATTAAAATAATTTACCAGGCGTTTTATTACACACCTACACTTGTTTGTATTTTTAATTTAACCTGAAATTCAGAGTTCGCAGCTTTTAAATGTATTTTTACATCTCTCTTTAAATAACAGAAACAAATAGAGAACCAACGATCTTCAATTTTTAGGGAGAAAATTAAAAAAAGGTGGAACGGGAAAATTAATTAACAAAACATATGAGAGACCTAATAATTCATACTCTCCCTGGTAATGAACACGAAATAGATTCGGTTTGTTAGTCCAAGGGAAAAGTTTCTCTAAATTATAAAAGAAGAGTGGCATTAGAATCGGATACGGTTGGTAGACACCTGAAACATACAACAATTACCGAAGAAACCTAAATTACCTTCATCATATTATCCTCACCAAAATCTTCTTTTTTTTTTTACAATAATACCAAGTTATAGGAAATACTTTAGTATTTCGATCTTATTATATAATGGTCCAAAAAAGATAAGAAAAGGCGCCATTTACAGTCAGATATTTTGGTTATTAACCCTCGCGTCACCCAGCGACTTAAAAGAGGATGCGCGGGGAAGTACTCAGCGCCTCAATTGAGGCTCTGTGTCTTTTTAGGGCTATGAAGTGTCCTTTTGTTCAAGTAACGTTGTATTTACTTGTTCTTTTAAAAAATTTATTCGACATTATGCTTAATTTTGTATTTCGAAGGGTCTTTTAGCTTTCCCACGTATTTTTAACTTTAGTTAATTAATTTTTTATTATTAATTGAAAAATGGCAATTCCACTAAAATTTTAGATATCTAATATGAACTTGATTATGATTTGGAACTAACAGACACTGATAATAACAGTTCCCACTTATCTGATGACGAATTTGAGCCAATAATTTATGAAAATAATCAAATTGATTAAACGTTGCAGCGCTGCTCCAATTTCTGCCCTACCATGATATTTGGCAATGGCTGCTCAGGAATCCAAGCACTGGTGGTTCTATACTCGGAAAGTAAACCTTGAGAATTTTGAAGCATTTTTAATTTCAAAATCCTATCAGAAATACACTTGAAAACAAATCGCTATTATGAACAAATTTAAGAAACTCCCTTCTTTCCTTCATCCACCGCACATAGATGGAAGAATTTATCCGATAGCGAGGTTTACTTTTTTATTGCCCTTACCTTAATAATGCCCTATGTGGTTTTTCTTTCATTTTGTGAGCCTATTTGACGTATTCTATCTACAGATAATTGGTACACAAGCCCTGTTTTGTGCTCTTTCTTTCTTCATCAGAATACAGACAGGTTGGAACAGTAAAAAGAAACTGCAAAAATATGCCAAACTTAGTCCTGGCTGTAACTAAAAGTACCGTTGAACTACTAAAAAGAATTGCATGTTAGCCATTCAATGGGTTGATAAGCTAAAGTTTTGGTTATTACCACCGTACACTCGGTCAAAAAAATCATAGAACCTACGAAGAAATAAAGAAACCTGATGCAATAATGGATTGAAATATAAAAATGTCTTAGAAAATTTATCAAAAGCTTTTTTACTGTCTTGCTATGCTCAATCCATATAACAAGCATCTGATGAATTAGATTGTATACATAAAAATGCTTTCTTCCAGAGAATTTTAAATGGAAGTAATAAAACAATTACTTGACAGACATTAATTACTAACGCCTCAAACCCACTATGTGCTCGAACTCCGGTAAATTCCTTTGATGGACTACAAAGAATAGGTTTTCAGAAAAGCATTATATACTCGTAGCTTCAATGCCAGCTGAGGAGAACAAAACCAGCTGAAACAGATATTAGAAATCACGCAACGTTATGGTGCCACTGTGCAGAGAGCCATCCTTTTGTCAATACCATACAAGACAAGAGATATGAAAAGAAAGCATGTATAAGCTGTGTGTGTAAATTTTAAGACATATCCGTACATACATACACTCTAAATTTGATCTTTTAACTCTAAAAAACTAAAAGGTTTAATTCACTGATTATATTTTTCATTTTTATTAATTCCACGATTATTATATTTTCTTTCAATACTCTTTGAAGTATTAGAATTATTTCTTCAGTTACCAAAGACTTTTTTATTATGTTTACGTTTGTCACTAGAAAGACTGTCAGAGTAGCCGCTTGGTGGGGAAATTGGGGGAGACAATATGAAAACAATACATTGGTGCTACAGTACATGCTGCATCAAACTCAAATCCGGACAATTTAATGAACATTTAAAACTCATCTTCTAATGCAATTTTCGAAAGAAAGGTAAGATAAATATGAACATATTTTATATTGATAACAAATTTTATTTTTAAAGAAGTGAATTTCATATGACTTTTTCTATTAAATTTGGGGGTAATGAAGAAGCTTCGAGTTTGCAAGGAGTGGTATTTTAAGGGTTTAAACCAGATTACATCACTCTAAGTTATTCTCACCTTCCTTGAATAAAATATTGAATAAAATACATATATAAGCAATTATTTACCATATTTTGTAATCTAATGGAATCGTTTTCCATGGGAAAAATGTTAGTTTTTTGATATGTTGGGAATGTCTTCGATATTGGACGCCAGAGTGTCAGCGACATAATAACCCGAATTGATCTGAAGAGAAAGTAAGCAAATATTGAAAGGACTATGCCAAACCATATAGAGCTGCCAGTTTTGAAATGTACATATTACAAATTGTATCATATTATCCATTTTACATTTTGTGCAATCAAGCAGGGTTTTTTTTATTATATTTGAACAGCGCTATTTTATACAACCTCTTAAATTTTTGTTCTCTAATTTCAGCATTCTTTTTTTAGTTTGGTCCGTTTCAGAATTCTATCCATTCTATATTATATACTTTATTTTGTAAATTCGCTATATAGAGAATATTATTATTAATAAAGTGAGACGATAGGAGAAATGAGAGAGGGTGAAGGGTGTAATAATACTCTATGCTAAGTGAGAATATGAGCTAGGCATTAGTACGAAGCATGAATAAAAAGGAGATCGCTCAATTGATCAAACGTACTGAGGAAGAGAGAAGAATAAAACTACCATCAATCCTTCACTGATATATTTACTTGGTTCTAATTTCTTGCAGCAAACCTAAATTTTGCGATTTACTTTCATCCTAATATTAAATCAAAAATTAATACATCATTTCTTGGCAAGATTAGCGGATAGTTCTGTTTATAATTTGTTCATGCTTTCTACAAACAATCTTTAATGACATATGAGTTATCAGCTCTTTAAACAAAACTACCAAACACAGAGTATTAATAAGAAAATTTAAATAAAATAGCAGCAACCCATTGTAAATTTCCTCGCTCGACTCTACTATCTAAATAATGATCTCAACAACTTACTACGCTCATTTTCTCGAATCTCCGCATCCTGCTTTTATATGCATTTGCTCCTTCTTATAATCTTCTGCACCATTTTTGTTTAATACAAGATGGATAAAATAAAACAGGCAGGCATCTGAGAAGCCTATTGAGCTGTAACATAGATGAGTTCATCCAAGCTGTTTTCAGAGCAGAACACTGCAAGCAATCATCTCTCTTACATATAAATCATAACTTCAATCGCGCATTCTATTCTTTTCTATCTCTCTGTAGCTTTCAATACGTACATCTCTATCTTGTTCTTTGTCTTCTTGAATACCACGTTGTCTATGAAGTTTTTGGTAACTGGATCTGCTGGCATATAAAATCTTATGTTTATCCATTAATAAATGAAAGTGATATATTTAAGGCGGCAGTTGTATTTGTTGTTCAGTTTGAGTTTTGTTCCTTGTTCCATGTTTTTAAGCTTATATCTTAATCATCTTGACATTCTTATATTTAGTCTCGTTGTATTCTTCTGATTTTATGCTGCTAGAAGTAAAACTATCAAATGCTTTTTCTAGCCTTATTTGAGAAGCTTAGATATATTCTCTTTGCATACATCATTAGTGATCGATTTTGGACAGCCTTCTGACAATTACTCATTTTCGTGGTTTACGGCCGAGTACGGATGTACGTTTGATTTGTAAATAAATTAATCATTTCCACTTTTCTCTAAAAGTGCAATAAATTAATTTTTTAAACAGGGAGGCTTCGTATTATGATATATTTATTGCCATTTGCTGCGGTCGAGGAACTAATTAAACAACTTCGGCAAAATATACTTTTAATCACATCAAAGAACGAAATATTACATCTTTAAATACACTAATTCTACAGTAAGAGGGTTTAATAAAAATTAACACTACAATTGAGTAAAACGAGATGGTTGACGTTAAAATCACTTCTAATAAACAAGATTTAAGCTCAATTAATGCTAGTTCTTAAGTCATTTGAAAATAAACTACTCTGGTTACGACTACCAGATTGAGATAGTTTTGTTACGAATACACATTCGCACGGAATGTGAAATAACAAAAATGAATATTTTTTGTATTCGTTTTACCTTTAACTCACTGTCTGTCGACAGTTGGATGATCGTGAAAGTGGGCCTCGTCGCTGAGGTGAGATGAGCGTGGTGAGGTGAGTCGGGAAAACAGCTGATGCTTCTCCTGGGGTCGTAGAAGCGGGGTACGGTGCTTCTCTGGACTTGGAGATGTAAGTGAGGGGATCATGAATAAATGGAAATCATCCCTATCCCTGTTTTACCAATTCTGGCTTCTCGATGATGAGACTTAACTAAGATGTGAATCTCTTCTCGAATGGGAATTTACTTTGGTCTTCCTCAATTGTGATGGGTATCTCTGCTTTTTCAGCAAAGAGGGATACGTGATTTTCTCTGGACAAGAATGGTATGAGAGTTGGTCTCGATACCATTGGTCTGCTCTTCTAAGCGACCAAAGTCCCACTTGGTTCCAACTATATTCTTTATTCCCTGTTTGACTCATAGACTCCTCTTCTTCTCTCGACGGCTACATGAATTTTTCTCTAAATTTCTCAAAGTCGAACTACATATACGTCGATTATCACCTGGGGGGGGGGGAGACGAGGGAGTTTAGGAGGGGTGAACCCTTACTAGCTAATAGTTAAGCGTCTCTCATACGGCATAAATTTTCTTGGGGTACCGGGGAAAAGGAAAGTAGACTCTTGGCCCATGTAGAACATGCTGGTTGACGCTGTATAAACAAACTAGCGTCTGCTTGTACTCGTTATATTCATTCCTCCACACTCATAAACACTTTGTTGCTCACCTTCGATTAACTAATGATATAATTATTACAAGTTTAAGAAGAATGAAACGTTTCTAGGCAAAGGTTTGGAATCGGGGCACCATATTTCGCATTATGTACGTCCTTTTGCAGACCCAGACAATATAGGTATGACATATAAAAGAGGTGGTACTAACCTAACTATAAATTCTTCAAAAATAATTTAGAGTTTTTCTCTTGCGCTTGTACTTGGATATAGGATCATCCCGTTGTAAGAATAAACAGTAGTCAACCATTATGTTTTCGTTGAAGTGGCCTTGATTCCTGTTTTCGATCATTGCGATATCTCGGTGAAACCTTTCCCCATGTTCGTCCCTAATATCACCCATATTAGATGGAAAGAAATCTATATGCTAATTAAAGAAATGCATCTTAAGAAACATCCGGCACCCCAATCGTTTATAGGCCTTTATCATATTGTTCACTAGTTCTTCATAGTTTTAACCATATTATTACGAGGGAGTTCTGCACTACATTGACAAATTTATCCCATGCCGCCAACTCAAGTGGAGATAGTTTATTTCTGAACTCCCTGTCACGTACCAATTCTCTGATTTCCGGCCCTACAAAAGTGCTAGCTTTAAGTTTAGCATCGGGTTTCTTTGCACCAAATTTCTCTTTGAGATAATAGAATCCATTAGAATCATGGGGCTTAGCTTTAACAAAATTCGTGATAAAGTCGAGTTTGATATGATAAGGTGGAAGGTAGATCTTCTGTGGATGTAGCAAAGGCATGTGCTTCACGATGTAATGAACAACTACTCGTATGTGTTTTTCTCTTTCGGACTACTTTAGAACAATAGAATTATTCCTGTCGTCACGGCTGTTCCATAAGTATTAGACGCACATATTCTTTGTATATCCTAGCTGCAGTCCAAGAAGTAAATAAATTACCTTTAGATCAACACAGATATTCCACTTATGATGTGAGTAATGAACAGTTTACAAAATAAACTTCATTGAGTCATATGTCTCTATCTTCTCAACAATAAGAAAGAGAAGAATTGAAGGTTTTTGTTACCATTGTGTAGCAACACAGCTTTGAGGCTAGCAGTACTTGCATCGATGAATACTCTCCATTCATCAGGTAAATGCTCGTTTCCTAGCTGCTTCATCAGGACATTAACATCAGTACAGAAACAAGCACCAACTTCTTTATAGAAGCAGCTAAGCCCTCAGGGCTTTTACGGCAAGTAGATATTTTTGCACCGTCCTCTAGAAGATTCCATTACTGTAGTCTGGAGCCCAAGAGTTCTGCGTTCTCCTTTGACAATGAAAAATCCCTCACCAAATCATTTAATCTTTCTTGATTTATCAACTTGAGCTTCTTTCCTTAGAATCATCCTCATACATTTCATCGTCATTGTTATCCTCCTCTTCAGGCGATGAATCATCTTCTTTAACTGCACTAGCTGATGGAAGAACTGGGATTGGCATTTTTATAATGTGAGGGACTGGTTTTATAGCTGACTTATAATCTGGTTATACAATCTTTTACTCTTTCTTATTTGAGAATCCCGCAATATTTTTCATACAAATGTAGCAATCAAATACATGATTTTTTGGCTCAAGACACACCATTGGTACAGCGAAAGGCATACTCTTTCGTTTGCTATTTAACCACTGTGTGAGCCCCGTATAACACACAGTACAAGATTTATGAGGTACCCACCGCTTGTTTTGGTCACCAACTTTACAAGCAAATTAATAATTGTATGCAGTTTTCACTCATTTAGCTTAATTATTCCGCTGGTTGCTTAGAGTATATCTTCCACAGTTATAACAAAAGTTGTCTGGCCTATTTATACATCCTCGCCGATTTATGTTTTCAACTTAGTTTGAATATATCCTGTTCTATAATATTGTACAATTTTACTTGATTTACAAATTAATTGAAAAAAAAATCTGAAAGAAAGTGCAATTAGTCACTGTATGTTAATACCGTTTCAACAACACTACTATAATGGCTAAATTTGACAACGTGATAAAGCATGAGTGTAACATAGGAATCAAACACACACAACACATCCTCTCACTACGGCAGCCAGAGCAACACAGCCCATATGTGTAACTAAAGAGTATGTGTGTAACTCAGGGTTGTTACTTGCTAGAACAATTCTGGTTGCAGATTCGGAATCAGCATACTCGAATTACTATAAATCACAAGCTAATACCCAAGTAGCATAATAATTTTTGACTAGTGTATTGTAAAGAATGGTTATTTTGCCTTACTTCATTTATAGGATTTTTCTACTTATTAAACAAAATTAAAATTAATTATAATTGAATTACAAAGCTCAAAGCACTGCAAAGAACTACCTTTTGGGAACGTTGACCCTTATTCCCAACATTTTTATGAAATAAAGCAATATTCATAAAGTTTATTATAACTCATTATACTTTTATAGGAACAGAATACATATTGCTACTAATACTATAATATTGAATTCATATATACTAAAATAATGGAAACAATATATATATATATATATATATATATATATATATATATATATATATATAATATATACCTATACTACTGAGCAAAATTGAGAACGGTTTTCCTGTATTAAAATATATTCTATATAAAGGAATCTATTTATTATTCTGTAAGAAATTTTATATGATACAAACGTATATTTAAGATATTATAGTATATAAACTGGCACAATAAATATCTATAAGTGCAAAATAAGACCACTATCATTCACCTAATTGTTTATCAAGCAAATTTCCTAGAAACAAGTTAAGATTTGACAAATTCGGCGGATGGAGGACCATAGGATCTCTTCCATTTGTGGCAAAATTATAGTGTTATTTTGTTCCATTTTTTGCTAGTTTTCTTCCATAATTTTGTGAAACACAGAATACTACTTGTCTCGAATTTTGTCTCCAATAATCACCAGAGGTGTTTATTTGGGTTCAGGTTAGGGCTCTGAACAGGGCACATCATAACTTTGATACATTCTTGCTCTAAATAGTATCTGACTCGCTTTGCAGTATGGCGTTACGCGATTTCATGCATAAATACTGCTGGCTGGTTCAGAGATGCATGTTTTGTAGGTATAAAATGTTGTTTCACCAAGTGGGATAGAGCTTTGTTTAAATTTTGTTTTGTTTCTAATTAAGGTAAGTGGTTTTTTTAATATTTGTCAACAATCTTCATAGAATTGATTTTTGTCTTTTGGATTTAATTAGCTAAGAAATTTATGTCAATGTAATTTCTAAATTAGTTGTTTTTAAATAATTACACCTATATTCCTTCATTCTTTATATTCCTATTACCGTTTACTGATTCATATACTAATCATCTTATTTAATTTCGATCTTAGTTGAGAGATTTGATGCCGATGGCATCTTGTGAGTTTTATCCGGGGTAAACATCAAACAGGAAATTAATATCTAGCTGCGATTGTTTGAAGCAAATAAAGTGACTACATATTTCTTCAATTTCAGACATTCAGAAAGGAGCGTAAAATTAATTATGTAAGCTCAAGTATATTATAGCTACCAAGGATTTTATGATGCCCCAAATGTGGAAAATATTAATAAAACTGCAGCAACAGAATATTTGTAAAGAGAAGAGAACATATCATAATCTTCGGCAATTTAAAGCATAACTTTCGAAGATTAATGAAAATAGCCAAATTTTATCCATTAAAAGCCTTCCGGTATACGAATATTTGGAGATATATCGCCAGAAATTGGTTGACAAGCAAAGTAAACACTATTTGCTAAAAGTTCTTTGGAAAAGTATTTTAATTATACCTTTTTCTCGTTATAGTTGTAATGCCAACCTTCCAAAAAGTTAACCATTATATGTCTATATTAGATAAAATCAAAAGGTTTTTTTTTATATGGGTTTGTCAACTTTTTTGACTTTTGACGTGTATGATATCAGGAGTTAGGATCTTTGTATGTTCAACACATTATTAATCCTTTATCATCCTTTACCACTATTGTAAACTCACCAACTACCCCGAATTCCTGGAATATATGTATGTACATACTCGTATAATCTCTATTAGAATTTAGTTCGTTATCTTTCTTTTAGCATGTGGATCCATTAGTACCCATGATCCTTTTTAAGGACGCAGAAAATATTTTAGAATAACTGATCAATAAATATAGTTATCAGATATATAAATATTTGTCCTAAAAATTAGATTTTTAAAAAGTTTGCTGGTGAATTTTGGCATCAATGTTGGTTCAATTTTCAGTGTTGTGGAAAGATCTTGAAAGGAATTACGTTTTTCGTTGGACCTATTATTCAATCAAAGATATTCCAGTAAGTAATACATATATTTGATTGATATTTTTTAATTGGTAAAAAAATTATTCAAATATAGTATGGTCTAGAAGTTGGTCCTGAAATAAAGCTATGGTCATGTGGTTGCACTTTTAGCCATTTTCTTTGGAAAAATAGCTTCCAGGACAAATTTTACTATTTTTCTAACTTTTTCAATGGAGAAACAATCGATAAATATTAAATTATTTCGCTATTATATATATATATATATATATATATATATATTTATATATACAGTCATTTATTTTAGATAGTCCATGGCTTACATCGTTTCACCAAATTCATTCATTTCAGTTCGTAGAGCTGTAGAACATGCAGTACAAAATACCTCTCATACTGATGAACAATTCATCGATATAGTTGAAATACCTCCACCAATAAGTGAACTAACAGATGAGGAAGACTTTGATGACGAGATTTTATATGATAAAAATAGATATCCAATTTTATTTTGCCAGGTGTCCCAGGAAGTAAAAATAACTGAAACAAAAACCAGATGATAGAAAACCTCAGATTTTTCTTGTAGAAACATTGAGTCTAATTTCACCAAATTCGCTTCACCAACTGCTGATGGATCAAATGAGAGCATAAAAGCAAGGAAAGATAAAGAATTGAAAAAAGTCCATTTGAAAACTTTTTAACTATATCTTGATGATGCTTTACTAGATCAAATTTGCAAAGAATATGTCATTTATTAAAAACAGTAAAATATGCCTTATTTTAATAGTCAATAAATAGTTTGAAAAACTTTTTATAATACTTTTTTCCTGTTACTACAGACGACCAAGTGAAAGGCACTATTGGAGTACTGATGCATTCGTAGAATCTCAGATTATTCAAAAGACAATGCCAAGAATTAGATTCATAAGCATCAAAAGGTTTCTTCATTTTGTTAGCAACAAAAATGCAGAAAGCAACAAGGATAATAAAGGTTTTAAGTTTATACCACAAGATGATGATTTGAATAAGAAGTTCAAACATTTTGTGATATTTGCAGAGCAAATCCAATAAGATTCAGTTTATCGCAGTGGGTGCTTTGTTGTATAATTAGTGGCTAATGTTTTCAAACGGACCTATATCAAGGAAAACAAATAAAATCCACATCAAATGGCAAGATTACCGAGAGCCTAGTTACAAAAGTGGTCTTATTTATGATCACTCACCTAGAGAACACAAATGATCATAAAATTTAGAGTTAATAATGTTTTCTCATCTTATGACCTGTTTGCGTAAATGAAGTATTTAAGATTCAGAATCACATTTGCCATAAAGTGAAACAGAACATCCAAATATCCTCTGAATGATGATAAGTTCTTGAAAAAGGACGATTGTGGTTCCTCTTACTGGAGATGTGAAGAGAAATTTAATTTTTTTTAACTGAAATGATAACACTATTTTCACAATTGGAAGCAATCATCCTTCTGTTACTCCATTTGCAAAAGAGGAAATAGTTATTCACCAGAATTTCGTCATCGGCCAGTATAATAAATAGATGGGAGAAGTGGAGCACTTAAACTGGCTTATTGAAACATATTGCATTTCTATTGGATCTAAGAAATGGTAATTTTCTTTACTCACAAATTTGCGGGATAATGCAATGGTTAATTGCTGGATCATGCATTTTTTAGTAACTGCTATTAGTTTGAACTTATTAGCCTTCAAGAGGACAGTTACAAGAGATTTTGTGCAACTATCCTTAGATTCAAATCCACAAAATTCTGAAAAATCAATGGTACTTTCTGTAAAAGTAATACCAGAAATTAGTTTTTTCCACAGAACATATTCTTGATCGAACTGAATCGGGGAATCAAAGGGAATATGGTCTTTGTAAGAAAATTGGTACAAAAGAATGTAAAGCATGAAATGTTGGACTTCTTATGGGTGAAGGTTCCAATAAATGGCATCCAAACTAACCTTTTTAGTTATAGAAAATATGAAATAAGAACTTTTGCTATGAAAAGGTAGCAGTTTATTTTGAATTATTAAATAAGATTTGTTTTCTTCTTTTTGAGAGAGTGCATTTATTGGAAGAAACTTTTCTTAAACAGAAGTGCCCAATGTGCAAATGATTCGAAAAAATGACCAATATACTCGTATATATCTAGATTTTTCTTAAAATTTTTACCAAAAATTTGCGGGGGTGGGGATTCCCTATGAAGTTATATGACTTATAAAAGCAAAGTTTTGTGAAATTTCCCGCCAAAAATTAAGGCACTAATGACTTATTATCTTTTGACAAAACACTAGAAGATAATGCATCCTAAAGTTTTTATTTCTCGCACAGGTAAGAGTAAAGATAAGAGACATCAAATGAAAAATATATTCCGAATATTCGAAGAGAAATCTGCTGTGATAATGGCCTTGCCAATAAAAACACTGCGATCTTTATTAAAGACTTTTTTATTAAAATGTTCTTTTTCTCGGTGTCCCACCGAAAGTGAAAAGAAGCAGGCAGTTAGAGAAAGTTGAGGGGTTGAATAAAGCCGAGTTTGATTCATCGTCACTGATGGTGAGATACAGTAAAATCTGAGATTACCAGCACTTTGACACCCGGTATCCATGTCTCTTTTCTTCGCAGCCGAGAAGTTGATCCCAGTAAGTAGCTAATAATTTATCTTCCTTGAGCTATAACTCTTGTCAAATTTGACAATAAATATTCCTAAACTTTTTAAAAAAATCTGATACCTCTCCTTTTGCTAACTTCTAATTTTAAAACCACATTCCTTTAAGAATTAGGGCATAGACTTCAGTAGCGTGTATCATTTGATTTCATCACTTAACAGTGAGTAAAATTTATAGCGGTGATAAACTAAACCTGTGTCACATTTGTCCAGATAGTAAAGTTTAGGACGGTCAAGCTTTAATTCTACACAAATTACCTCCTCTCCCACCTACTTTATTACCTATTAATCACATAAACGCACATCAAATTTTCCCCGTCGAAGGTACTTCATAGATTCTGCGAGGGTTCTATGTGCTCTAGCATATCTTCTAGATAACATTCATCCGTGGGTAGTAACCCCAAGTCCTCACAAGGTTAGCCCGAGAATTAATTTGTTTTGGTAATAACATTACAACTATTCAGGTCATTCTAACGAAATTTGAAACCCTTATGTTATTTACATTCTCTTTTGAATGTAAAAGAAGGTTATTCTTGGAATTATTGAAAGTTTTAAAGGGTGTATGGTCATAAATCAGAATAAGTGACAGCACGCAAACTTTTGGTCAGCAGACCTTTTTTACACACAATTGACATAAATCTCTACCTGTCCCACAAAATCCTCTCACTCACCGTCTCCCTTTACTATACGTCGGTTCGTGATCTTTCGTTCCCCTTCCATATTATAGTCTCTCATACAAGAATATTGTCATCAGAATACTCCATTCCATCTTCTTGGCATATTCAACATTCAAGCACTTAGAATTCCCTATCAATTTAAGTGGATAAATGACTTTCCTACGAGGTAAAAACCTCTGACAACAATTTGATAGTTTTACTAGTGTCAATACTTTTCAATTGTTTAAATGAGACAGACACCATAGAGTCAAATATTACACTACCACCACTTTCACGCCTCAAATTACCATTTGATTACTTAAGTCTGCAAGATCTCCTCCATTGATACTCATCCCGTCTACTCCAGTCCTATCCATAAGTAAAGTCATCGAAATTAATTTGGATGATTGTAGAGCCCTGGAGGTAAACAGGACTCCTTCAACAGTATTAGCTCCCTCGCACAGACAAGGACTGAGAGAATAATTTAATAGGATCGTAAGGGAGTTGGATAAACCAAACATTTACGAAGGAACGCCCTCAATAGTGGCAGTACCTAAGCCGGACTTTGCGGTACCTACAGTTCTGAATCTCAATAGGACCCCAAAACCAGTTCCTTCGTCCTCATCGGATTAAACGATTTCTCTACTAGACGAAGGCTTTGCTTCTAGTGATCCTCCAGACATTAGGCACCAAGACAACAACGCGTGCAAAAATAATTAAAAAAATAACAACGAAAATAAGAACAACGAGGGTGATATTAACCCAAAATTACAAGATTCTTTGGAAAGATAAAGATCCAAAGACCCTCGGAACTTAGTAGGGTTACCTTGGATAACAGCGTTATCAAGAGGGCTTAGGGATCCGGAATAAATATTTTCCTACCACGACAATACCAGCACTACCAGTGGTCAAGCTTTAAGCTCCTGGATGCGGTTCAGGAACTGGTTAAGTCAGACATACTGGAAGAATCGTCCGAAATAACCAGGGCACACGCTATCTTTGGACTCCCGAAGCCTGAAGGCAGCATGAGGGAGATATATGACATGTCCGCACTAACTCTGGAATTAAGCCCTCCATCCTTTACTCATCTGGAGGTAGGAAAAGTGCTGAGAACCTCGCTATCCTCGGACGTTGCCATAAAGATAAATATGAAAAACGGATTTTACCATCTTCCCATGCAAAATATCAGTTTGTTTTGTGACAGAGTGAGGAAATAGCGTTTCAAATGCCTAACAATGGAATTTTTTAGGAGCACCATACCTTATGAAGATATTTATGTGCTCGAAAGCCAACGCCTGAGCAAGAAAGAACAGCTTCCGTGTCTATACATACCTGTACTATGTTTTGATTGACAGTTAATTTTAAAATGTTCTGGACACCCTCCAGGACATACAGGCCAGCAGTTAACAAGGTAACTACGGGAAGTTTGTACTAACTACAACTAATACCATGGAAAACTTGGGGGTAATGATCCAGCTCCAAAACGAGAGGATTTTTTACTGGCTCACTAGTCACTAAAGGCCGGGGTGCCTTGGGCTACTGCGTTTATCTCGCTTTTGGACCGAAAATACTGCCAGCGCCTTGGAAGCTTATCAAACTTTATACAACCATTCGTGAGCCTGCCATTCATATTGGTTCAGATCTTTAAAACAAACGTGCAAAATGGATGTAAAGTTGACATCAGGTGGCGTCGATGATTTACCAAGAAAGCATCTCCTTTGCTTATGAGCTGTGACGCTAGTCTTAACGGGATAGCCATTGTCTCATTCGGCAACAGTGTGGCCATCCCTACCGCTGACCTGAATCATCCCAAAGTGGACTTCTATTTTTAGTCCCTTATACTGCTTCTTACCCTTATACTGTTTCCGTTCCCCAGTTTCCTCTATGATTATCAAACGTCAATTTACAACAAGAGGAGGAGGAAATTCCACCCTATCATGCTTAACCAACTTTCGGCTTCCGACTTAATAGGATTTTCAAAGAAATTCATCATGCAACATCCATTACACCCGTCGAAATAATAAGATCGATGATCCGTCCTTAACCTTCAATTTCCCTACGGAAGATCATCAGTATGGCACGGTTCTTGTGGGCTAGGCTAGGCCTATATAAGGTGGCCGGACCCGGGATGGAGATCATTCGTTTTACTGTCCTCGTGGTGATAACAACTCCGTGCTCTATGGAATTTTTGTTTTAGAATCTTTCACGACGACCCCTGGCTACCAATTTTTATTTACTCTTATGTACTCACTTTTTGGAAGTTTTTCACCATCTTTTTATCTCAATCACCTCGGGCCCATTATTTTTTACCATTTTTAATCTACTAAATTTGTTTTATATTCCTCAATTGGGGTCCGAATCCGTTCCTTTTTTCATTAGTATTTGTTTGGACATTCCCCTATTGTTCGGAAGATTACCTCAAATTTATTAATTAGAAAATATCTTTAGGGCTATCAGAGGCCTATCAGCAGAAAAAACACTGATATTGAGTTGAGAAATAGGTTTTGTGTGGTTTTATCATATTTATTCATTACCATTAACAATTTTAGAAAAACTTTATTTTTAATTAATAGCAATACGCAATTTAATCAATAATGTATTCTCCGTTTTTATTGAAGACATCTTCGCAATGTTAAACTAGTTTTTCGATGCCTCTGCAATAAAATCTCTGGATTTTGACTCGAAGAATTCGTATAACCAAGTTCTTAATTCCACATCAGTATTGAACGAAACACCGCGCCAATTGTTTGAGAGCGAACGGAACAGATGGAAATCCGATAGAGCCATGTCTGGTGAATATGAAGGATGCGGCAGGATTTACCATTTAAGTGTTTGGATGGCGTCTTTTGTCATATTGGCAATGTTAGGACGAGCATTGTCGTGTTGCAGAAGGACTCCATAACGTTGATGAGGTCACTTTTCACGAATAGCTTCGGTGAGTCGATACATTTGTTGAACATAGAGTTCTGCATTGACAATATCGTTGTTTGCAAAGAGCCTATAAAAAAATGATGCCTTTACAATCCCACCACACACACACAGAATCGTCTTTCGTGGATGAAGTCCTTGCTTTAATCGTGGAAGTGTTTTTTTATTGAGGCTAAGCCATTGTTTTCGATGGTTCATATTGACATAAATACCCCACATTTCGTCGCTAGTGATGATGCGGTGAAGAAATATGTCCTTCAATCCACGATTAGCCTTGTGACGAGCAAGCAAACCTGCTTTTGCTTTTGCTCAAAGCGTGCGGAATCCATGCACCGAGTTTTTAAACTTTCCCCATTTAATGAATTTGATTCACTACAGTTTTATGATCACACGACAATTGTACAGCCAATTCTCTAATCGATTGACCAGGATTTTCAAGAAGAAGGTCGTTCACTCGATCTACATCCAACTTAATGGATCGAACAGAACGTTCTTTGTCATTAAGATTGAAATGACCGTTTTTGAAAGGGGGAAAACCACCATTGAGCTGTCCTTTCTGATAAAACATTTTCTCTGTACACAGCACAAATATCGCGACGAGCTTTGGCTGCGTTTGCATTGTTCCCGTTTCGATCGAAAATGAATAACAATGAGGGTACAGAACAAAAATTAAATTAACACAACTATTAAATAAACCGCAAATGACTTATTACTCAACTTCAAGACGTAGCCTAAGCAAAAGTTTAATAGTCTACGCTGTTAAGAGACGGAGCCTAACCTTTGAAAATTTTGCTCTCATTATTTATTATTGTTTCTTAAAATGTGAACAAATCAGGTCAACAAAAGTTAAACCAACCTAACATTAAAAAAACCCGCAAAACTTATTCCTCAACCTAATACATCAACCTGTGGTATCGGTAAGTGATATAATAATATGTACGACATTTTAAGCTGATCTAACCGTTTTAACTATAGTTTTGATGGAGAGATGATCCTATTGACTTAGCTTAACAATAAACTCCTGGATATAAGTATGTATAATGGGTCTCCTAGATATTTTTGCTGCTGGCTTCTTGACAAGATAATGAATGAGTGATAAAATTCATGAAATTTAGTTTCTAACTTAGTTGGTTGTCTCTAAGATATATTCGTAAGTAGTAGAATTAGGTGGCTGGATCACTTTGCCCACAATATTTTAGAAAAATAAATCTCATCCATTATAACATGTACTATGTTCGTGTATAATTTATAGCCCTGCTTAGTTTATATCTGTTATTTATCATTCATTATTTGCCATTTTATCATTTAAAGCTATTTTAAATTTTGTGATGGAAACCTAATTGTCCGAATCATTATAGCCGCTCCTCTACATGCTGAGGTCGATACATTATTTGGGACAAAGGGCACAGGACCAAAAGATGGATGTGGTGAGCCTTGGTTATTACTTTAAAAAGAAACAAACAAGGTCTTGTCAGTAAACCTCCAGAAACGTAACCCAAGATAATATTTTTACATATGTGTCTTTAGTTACTGAACGATTGCGATAAATTAGAGATAACAGCAGAATTCAAGGAGTAGTTAGGCTTCTGTTATCAGCATCACACTTACAACGAACATTCGTCAAATTTTGTAAGACTGAGTTGATAGAATTTTATAATAATATTAGAAAGGTCGGTGCATTGGATCAATTGTGTTATGTTCTCGTGTGACAGAAGACAAAGTGAAAGCTCATGTATAACTTTTACGGGATGATGGATGTTTATTATTATCAACTCGTGGATAATAGAATCCGAAAATAAGAAGGAACATTAGGTACAGCAATGATTAGAGGCAGATATAGAGAGCAGTTTTTAGTGTACCGTTTTACGCTAGTGGACAACAGAGTATTAACCCTTATCCACTCAGGTGAAACAAGGAAGGCCATGACTCATATGTAACATTTTGTAAGAGGATTGTTTCCATACAAAATGTACATTATATATTTCATTATTGTCTCCATAAAAAATATTCATTATATATTTAATTATTTCTGCCTTTCCATGTGACCTTTATTTGGCAGATGCACTCATTTTTCTAACCTGGTCTCCAATGTAGACCTATTCCACGAGCGATTTTCTTTAGCAAGTTGGACATTTCGTACTTTTTACCAATCTCCTGTGTTCTGGACAAATATTCTAGTTACATTCATCACAAGAGGCCCTGAACATCTTTTTGCATACTGTACACCTTCATACCCGTGTAGAACTTGTTTGTTCCGTATTAGCTGTCTGTAACTGGATTCGGAGAAATCCTAAAAGCTCCAAAGCTTCTCTTGATTTTGTGGGAATTATTTCCTTTTTATTTTGAAATGGGTTTCTGCACTTGATTTTAAAAGCATTTTGGCAAAGGTTTTCAGGAAGACCTTTCTTTGATTTTAAAGATTTCTTTGTCAGAAAATAAGGAAGGCACTGTGAACACTTACATTCATCATATTATAAAATACAAGCAGAGGCCACAAACGATTTTCCTTCTGCATATGAATTCTTCTATGTTTCCTCATATTGGTCAACTCCGTTTTTTTTAATTTTCATCTAAATTAAAATAGGTGTATTAGCTTTCTCAGGCAAACACTCATCCTCAGCATGAGAAGAACTAAGTAGAATAACATTCTTGTTATTTTTCGGTATATAAGAAACCAATTTGATGTTACTTTGATTATCATAAGCAAATACACTGGGTTGTATTGGTCCTTTGATCTGGTTAGGAGTTGAGGAATTTTTTTTCTGTTTCACCTGATTGTTCCCAACAAAATAAGATTCTTTTCTTATAATGCAAAAGCTAAACCATGTGACGTAACGAAGTTGTCTGTAACGATTTCACGTCCAGTCTTTTCTTAGTGTGTGTATAATTTAAGCTCAACTCCCTTTGCAAGATTCCGATGTACTCCTTTTCTTTTCCTCCCAGTATAAATCTTTGCATTAAGCGCATACCTACTCTTTGCTTCACATAACCAAATAATGTTTAGCCCATCTTTCCTTAGGTTTGTTGGAATGTAGGTCCTTCCCGAAGTTCGTCCTTGGTAACAAAGTAGTTGTTCATCCACAGTAGTGATTCATCAGGAATATATAATTGAGAAAGCCTTTCTTTGAATGGATTCCAGATCTCGCTGATTGCAGCTAACCTATCTTCTTGCAGACGTTCCTGACCAATTCTGTAATTATTGAACCTTATTGCCCTTAGGAAAACTGAAAGCGTTACTTTAACATTAGAGCTCGATAAATTTGATTACATAAATCATCAATAAAAGTAAAATTATGTCCATCAGCTCCTGCATATAAAATCAGCCCAAGAGACTGAATGCTTCTTTATCACTGTTTGGGCTAGCTAAAGTTCGAGGTTTATGTGTGTACACCTTTCTGCTTCATCTACATGATTAAAATGGAGTAGAGGAACAGCCCTAGGCCAGCCTACTTTTGCGTTCCATCTTGTGTACATTCTTGATCGTCTTCCACATTGGATGAAACGTCCTCATTAGTTGTTTCTTCAAAGATTGGCAGCTGATGTATCTGTCTTTCTTCATCTTGCTCTTATCCTTTTTCGATAGTCATTCTATCACAATTAGTTTTTTCTCCTATCAGTTCGTATTCCATATCAGAGGAACCCGCTTGCAATTCATCTTCACTATGACCATCACACGCAAGTTGCTGAAGTATATTTTCTTCAGAAGAAACTAAACACATTATCCGCTTCATGACTACGAAATAACTAGATTAATATTTGTTGTCGTCTTTGTGTATAAAGCCAGAGTGCACAACGAGTTCTTAAAGATTAATTGCCAGAGTAAGATCCGAAATGGATTGTAACAAAATGTAACACATGAGAGGTTTAAGTGAATTTTAAGTATTTCAGAGATAAGTAAAGGAATATTGGAAGAGGATTTTGAAAAATATTTTTATTCCATAGGACATAGCCACATTGCCATCATATTATACTCCCGTTCCGAAGGCTATATTAGTTGCAAATATAAATCCAATTTTTATCAAAATTGTCACAAAATGTTACACATAAGCGGATAAGTGTTAATAATCCTACTCTGTCAAAAGCCATCAGGACTCTCATCAGCACTGGGTGTGAGATCGGTAATTTTTCTAAGTATTCCTCATACTTAATGTTTTAGAGATTTTTCAGTCCAAAATTAACCAAACTCGATCAACTTATATTAACAACTATGATAAAAAACACCCTTAATTTAGGATAAATACAGATCATAAATACCACGCAAATTTGTACATGGATGCACGAAACAAAGTTATAGAGAATTAAAAAGTATGTGAAGGCAACTCTTGACAACAAATAAGCACAATTCTGCACATCAAATACTCCTACTCATGAAATCTACTTTTTCAAACACTCCTGGCACTTTTCAGTATGTCAATAGGTTTTATTTGTTTTTTGGTATCGCATCAGACTCAGTCTTTTGACGACTTTTAAGTTATACTTCTTTGCTCTTGAAAGTTGCAAGTAACGATATTAGATGTTTTTCTTAAATTGCACAAAATAATTTATTTAGCTATATAAAAAAAATATGCGTAAAATAGTGACAGATAAAAATTGACTTCGATTCAGAAAGAATTGCTACCAGAACTAAAATCGGTTTAATGCAATGAGTTTACTAGTTTTAATTTAAAAAAATGGAAAAACATTGGAACGCGTGAAATGAACTAAGTGGTCTTTCACTTTGGTGATGATAGGCGAAAAGAAAAAATTCTTATAAAAGATATTTGTGGTACTTCTAGGAATTTTTGTTAAGTAGGTTTAAAAATAGTTCTTTAGCTGTATATCAATTAAAGTGTTTGTTTCACTTCTCGATGTGTTTGTAATAATTTAGATTCGTTGGCATGAAATCGATGGAATTTGATTGGTTAAGTTTTGCTCAGGAATTGGGATGGTATGATTAAGTACGGAAGTGTAGGTTAGAATTTAGAGCTTGTACATTATGATTTATTTTTTTAGTCTTGAACTCCTCCCTTTTTAGTAAGTTAAGAATGAATTTTAACCGTTTTGCTTATCTTTGTGCTATGTCACCTAGATTGTTATAGTCCATTGAGAGTAACTGAAAATGTTGGCCAAATGTTTAACATGCATATCGTCGTGCTTGTTCATTTATGGAAGATCTCTGGTATATACACTTTAGGTGTTTGAGAGAGGCACCCTCATGATGAATTTCGGGCTCTAATCTGAAGGACTCTGTAGTGTCGCAATTATTTCTTATTCTGGTTTTCCGTTCATTCACGATTCTTTTTGTTATTTTACTTACTTAGCTGTCATATTTTTAGGTGCATAGCTTCTACCAAAATATTATCGAAAGCTTTGGCGACGTCGTCTAGTGACATATCCACTCTGTTATCCACTGCCTTCATGATCCTGATATTTTTAGTTAAGATTATCAAAGCTATTTCCGTAGACTTCGACTTTTAAATCCATAATCTTGTGTGTTATGTAGGTCGCTCTCCTCTAAATAGTTTAAGTAGTCTAAATAGTTTTTTTGAAGATGTTTAAACTGTAAGCAAAAAGTGAAATGGGACGGTGTAAAAAAACAATCTTTGCCCCTCCTTCACTTTATCGAAGACCACGTGCGTTGGTATACCGCCATGGACAACATCACTAGCTGTTCGAACATTCACGAATTTTTGACACGTGAGCGCATTGGAGAAATAATCCGCAATCCTGCGAACTCGTCCCAAAGCCTCCCCCGGCCCGGTGACGTGGCGAGGAAAAGCCTCTGTTTCTCGCACCTTGCTGCTAAATGATGAATCGACTCTGCCTCCGGATAAAGATGTCTGGAGTTTGTGACTCCTTTCTCCAAACTATTTCTTCCCCCTCAGAATCGGGCATATGAATACACAGGTTTCACTGTAGTTCAAAGAGTCCAGCACGCATTCGGACCGTGCCCACTTGCCTCATTGGATCGTGCCGCACTTGCCTCATCGGATAATTCCCCACTCGCCACATCGCAACCAGGACCTTCCTTAAAGTCACCGATCCGTAAGACTGAAAGCGCCTCCATTATTAGTATTGTCAAGTTCCCTCTATAGATCTGAGCCTAATAACATTAATCAATTAATTCTATTTCAGAATCCCACCTCATAATAATTATCAAGAGACTATTTCAATTTCAAATAATTCCCTTTTGCCTATTATTATTCTTACTTTGATCTTCGTAAATAAAATTATTTTTTTGTTGTTTCATCTTTAACTAACCTTGCACGATACTCACGGCCTATTTAAGTAACTCTCGCCAACCAATTATTCACTCTGTCTGATTATAAACTATTTGAAACTCAACGCCTCAAGTTTTATCTCCTAGTCACTCGTTAATCCCTGCGAACAGTCCATCAACTGTTTTCCTTGCAGTAGGTGATTAAATCATCCCTCACATAATATAGGAGTACCATGAGAGACGGTATCTGTCGGAATGAGGCTTGTGTTTGACCCCTCTGCTACGAATATTTTCTTGGCCGCCATAAACGGGGATAGGAAATATCTCAAGTTTAGTCACGCTTTGAAGATTTGGGTGGATCGCATATTGATTGTGGTGTGGATTGTTTTTCAACTCAAGTTTATCAAACAAGATTGTTCTGGGAGCTTTATTTGTAAATGTTTTAAGGCTATAGTATAATTTCGATGGTAAACAGCCTACTTCAAAACTTTGATTTCAGCTTTCTTCGTCAAACCCTGATTTAGGTGTATGTGTAATACTACTTATGGGGGATAATGTATGATAAATGTCCCTTAGTTAGGGAGTTAACAATTATGATAGTCTCGAAGTTATAGAAGTAACAATTTAATATGCAGGTGAATTAAGTATCTCACTACAAAGATGAATTGTTTACTATATTCTTATTTTGGCTTGGCTTACTGAAGTTTTCAGGGTAATCGAGGTAAAGAAGGACGTTACAAAAATATACTTTATTCTAATAATGGCCTATAACGGGGCAAGCTGCATGTCAGGAAGTTGCTTTACGGGTGAACAGCAGTCTATATATATTCGACGCGAAGTATTAAATTCTGGAGCAACAAAACTCGGTGAACTTAAAAGAAGAAACGTGAACGAGGTAATCGTCTTAACGACCGTAGTATAGTAATATAAGGAATAAAATCATCATGGTAACTGAGCTACTCCAACTATATGTATATATATATATATATATATATATATATATATATATATATATATATATATATATATATATATATATATGCTTATTTCCTAGAGGACGTGTCCTAAAATCATTCTTCTCCACCCAAAAGGCGAAGCATGAAAGCTGTGTAAAACAAATTACTTTCATATCCCAAGTTTTATTAATATAACAGGATGCGCTTGTCACGGCTTTGTGATACAATTCATTTTGACTATCGAGTATATTTACCCAAGTACTTATCAGAGAGACTGGAGGAATCTATTCTGACTGGTGCATTTGCTGAACTGTTCATACTACAGTATCAGGAGAGGTACAAGTGATATTTCACATTAACAAGATCCAGACTTTCAAGAGCCCTTTATATATAGCCACTGAAGAGCGAAAACTCCAGAGGAACAAAATAAGAGAGGAAAAAAATAAAATAAAATAAACAAATGAGAGTTATCACCCCCAATTACATCAAAATTGCCTTAAGCCAAAAGACACTAAACTAACTGAGATGGCACGATCAACGGACACACGTTCAACCTTCACATATATTTAACCTTGGCTACTTTCTACTACCTAAATCTGACTACCAAACGTGGAAATAAGAGGGGTTCATTATTTCTTACATTCTTTTCCCTTTCATGCATATACATAGCTAATCGTAACACCGCTATCTTTCATCTCCCCTTTCAAGGTACAACATATATTCTACTCTTCTGTTCCCAGAGAACTTGCAAATAGGTAGGCGAAGGCACCCGCTCGTTATCCAACACGGTTCGCTCCTACCTTAGGTTCAGGAAAGAACCTTCTCTATCTATGGCAGGCCCTACTGTCATTGGGCAATCTAGCTATTGTTTTTTTTTCATTTCTGATCAATATGATCTCATCTAAAGACCAAGAGCGAAAGACTGACGGCGAGAGATAATAGTAGTAGTACAAAATGGAATATAGTTATGATTAATACTCATGTTTTAAACATCGAATCCAATTCTCGAAGAGCCATCACGATAGATTTTCGACATATTTAAATAAACACCTGCAAAATAATATACTTTAGGCCTAGTATTTCTCTTTTATCTCTCTCTCACTCTCTCTCTCTCTCTCTCTCTCTCTCTATATATATATATATATATATATATATATATATATATATATATATATATATATATATATATTTATAAGGAACCGACTTCTGTTTACCACAAAACATAATCTTTTTAGTTATTACCAAGTCGATTTTATCAGTGGGGAGAGATATTGAGAATACCCTACATGATGCAAAGCACCCAAATTATATTATACCTTAACGCGGGCCTAATTTTTTAACCATTTCTATATAAGGCGTATTAGAATCAAATACAACACCAAATTAGATAAAGAGAAATAAAAGGAAACGGGGATAAGTACACGAAATATTTACTTTAATTTGAAAATTTAAGAAACGAGAGACAGAATAGGCTTAGTAAATGATTAGAGATTAATAGAGTTGATGTTTTATTATGCCAACAGATAATTTGCAAAAACAACCACAGGTATTCATTTGTGCAAACCATAATTCCCTTGCGAATTGATAAATGAAAAATGAGAAGTTGTGAGTTGGCAAAGGTTAAGGTGGATCCAGAAGCAGCTCTTCTAAAACGGAACAATCAGTAAGCGATCTTATACCATACGCGAGATAACATTCCTCATGGCATATTAAATACATTCCACTATCGAGAAGTATTCTCCGCTCCCCAACCATGATGAGGATCTATCGCTTAATTAACGACTCTAAGCAGAAATAAAAGCTAGACTTGATTTATCGAATTGAGTTCCAACCTGCAATAGTAAAAATTCCTCTTGTTCCTTGTTTTTCTCATTAGGTAGCAGATCTCATAAGCGTATTAAATTTAACTAGGTATTCACCGGAGTTTTCAAGAAACTCTTCCACATTTTCTATCTCAAACCTAGCATCCGCTCCCCACTTGTTCTAACTCACTAAACATCGGCCAATCCTTCTCTGCCTTCGTTACCTTTCTTAAGTTTACGTTTATTCATCTCCTAAAGGCGTCAACATCTACGCGTGCAACTTTAATATTTTGTGTACTACATTTTTAGATTCACTGCTTCAACTGATTTCGGTCATGAGCAGTCATTCTTGCGCATACCAAGCCCTGGTTTTGTTTGAAATACCCACTTTTTCTCTCAACAATTTTGTTCTGCATTTTCCGATCCGAAATTTGTTATAGTTATTTAAAAGTTTTATTTAAACGCTTAATATAATTTAATCTCTATTCCACGAGTTAATTAATTACTTTCTTCCCTCATGATTGTTTTGGTTAGTTAACTTTAAAAGATAAGGAAAGAAATATCAAAAGTTTCCTCGTTGCTTCTCCTTTTCATACATAGCAAATTATTTCTTTTACTTACTATAACAAATTTTCCGAAAAATTTTGTTTCTCTTATTTATTTTAATGTTTTTAATACTAAATATTTCGCTGGTTCTAAATATCTGCTTAAATTTTCTCTAGCATTGACCGTTTGAATTATATAACAAATTATGCTAATATAAAGAAATGTATGGCATACGACTAAAGCACACTTACATTTATCGCTAATTTATTTATTTCCTTTTTTAGGTTTATATGATAAATATTAACTGTCTTGATTATGGCTACAAGAGGATGCTGAAACTCACCAGATTAGTTCTGTTTTGTGTCTGGTTTCTATCAAAGTACAGAAAAGTTAAAGGAAGAAAACCCTTCCATATCCTAACATTTCGTGCTCTATTTCATTTGTGGCACATGATGAAGCCTTATTGGTTCCTAGTCCGCCAGAAAATATAAGTAAATCCTATCAAATTGCAAGCTATATTCTTTGTAACACAATCAATACCAAAATATTCAAGACATCTAGCTAAGGTTTCTTGTAATGTGATTGTAAATGCACTCCATATTCTTGCTCAAGCTATTAAATACATCTCTTTTTATATATATTTTTCAGGTAGAGGGTATGGGGGCCAAATCAGTGGTAACTCTTACATAACGCTTGAGAGTTTGGAAACTTACTATAAACGCTTCCTATTTTTAATTTTTTATTTAATATTTGTTGATGTTACTATTTATATTATTCTTCACATACTACAGTGTTTTTACTTTACAGGATCCAGCTAAAATTCTTAGAGAATGCACAAATTACCCCGACAGTTTCTCTTATAGATGTGGATCAGTTACATTGAGACAATACAAGAGATTGTTGACTAAACATGTGGAGAAACTTTATTAGCTGTACATTGGATGTAAAGTGGGTGACCATGAGAAAAGCTGGGCACTTCACATATGTTGTGCCAGGTATACAAGTTCCCTTTTTGAATTTGTGAATGATAATGGGCATGGCCTAAGGTTTGGCGCAAAAATAGTCTGGAAGAAGCCAAAGGATCCTTCAATAGATTGATACTTCTGCTTAGCAGATATTAAAGGTAGGTATTCAATATGTTTTCTTTCCTGGTCTTTTATATATTTTAAGAGATGTATCAATTAAAAAGATCAAAATACATAAAATCTTGTAGTTGAACTATATCTGCAAGTGAACACAGCCAGTTTTATCCATTTTTAGTCTTATTTATTTTATTTCACTGTAGTTCGCAAAGGAAAACACAAGAAATCTATCATGTATCCAGATATTCAGTCTGCTATTCGCCCACTTCGACAGTCAAGGGCTATTCCTGTACTACAGCTGCTCTCTGAACTATCAAGCGATGACACAAGCATATCAGACGATTCAGAATCTCAAGATACACCATGTAGCAGAGCTTGAATCTGATAAGAAACCACACGTCATTATCTTACATTTTCTAGGCGACAGAGTGAACTCCTGGCCTCAATTCTGCAACAAAGGAACCTGTTGGCATAACATGGTCAAATTTTAGTATTTAGGAGGTGTTCTGCAGATCTACAGGAATTCTCCACTTTGGAAAACAACTTGAATTATTGTAATTATATCAGAGGCTTATTCAATGCCCTTGAGCTGAACTATGAACCAAATGAGTGGAGGTGATGCATAGCTGCATCCCTTAACACGTTGGCGGCCGGAAGGGGTTTTCGCTCTTTTGTACTCAAGTGCCAATGGACATATGCTAATTTTTTCTTGGTGAAAGTTTATTTTTTTAAAAATTTGATTGTATTATGATATATTACGGAATTTGAGCAAACGTGCGTACTGAAGATAGCGGGGGGGGGAACCCAGTAATTGATATTTCTGTCCTTTCTAGATGATAAATCTATAAAATATAAACGGAACTAACTAATACTCATATAAAAATGTGCTCAAGTAAATATTTTTATGGATCTTCATCTAAAAAAAGTTCTCAAAGTTCTGAAAGTGATCTTGATGATGATTTCATCTTTAGTGGTGATTCAATATCAGAAAAGTATAAACCAACAGAGTCTGAATGTACATACTCATCTATTTCAGAAGATGAAGAATGTCAAATGCCTCTCTCCAGGCAAAGAGTCGACTTTCATAACCCTGATGATATTTCATTGCCATCAAATGTTTGGCACATGGTAGATGTAACATATCTAAAAAATATTCAGTTCACTACCATTAAAAATAATTCTGCAATAAATGTATTACCCTCAAAAAATGTTACGCCTATCGATATATTCAATGTTATAGTTACAGACGATATATATAATCTAATTGTTCATCAGACAAATATCAATGCTCACAAGGTGCTTATGAATCATCAGATGCGAAGAGCATCACTCATGAAAGAATGAAAAGATACCAATATTGCAGAAATGAAAAAGTTTTTGTCTATTGTTATGTACATGGGACTAGTAATTTATCCAAGAATTACGCTTTATTTGAATAAAAAGAGACCCTACAAAAATGAGTTTGTCCTATCGATTATGCCACGAAATAGATTTTAGCTATTATTGCGGTTTTTACATCTTGCAGATAATGACAATTCTGCTCCTAGTGATCGATTATTCATAATAAAAATTTACTTTTATTCCTTGAATGAAATTTCACTAATGCTAAGAATCCTGGGGAACTGATTGAAGGAGATGAAACTATGGTTCCCTGGCGTGATTGTTTCATATTTTAGGCAGTATAATCCTGGAAAAGCAAACAAATATGGGGTGATACTATACAAGCTATGTGATCCAAAAGGATACACATATACAAGTACTGTATAATGTGGAAAATCGGATGCTCAAGACCCTGGTAACCCAACAGAAACAACGACGCATTCTACTCAAATAGTGTTATATCTTGCAGAAAAGTACTTCAAAAAAGGAAGAACCCTTGCTAGAGACAATCTTTACACGTCTGTCTCTTTGCACAGAGCTCTGCTTTAGCAGGAAACGCATCTAATGGAAACTCTTCAAAAAAATCGTATGTACAATCCTAAGGCCATAACTAAAGCCAAAGTAAAAAAAAGGGAAATTGAAGGGCGTGAAAGCAAGGATGGAATCGTTGTAGCAAAATGGAAGGATAAACGGGAAGTTCTTATGCTGTTAACCAAACATGACTTGAGGATGGCGAGTACAGGAAAGAAAAATCGCAACGTTGAGGATATAACTAAACCAGAAATGATAATATCGTATAATGTTGCCAAACAAGGAATTGACATTTCTGACCAAATGGTTAGTTATTTCTCACCCCTCAGAACAAAAGTCATCTGATGGAACCTCAAACGTGACACATTTGAGACGTCTTACAAACGAAGAAGTAAATACTAAAAAGTAGGTTAATGGATTATATAATACTAAAAAACATGCTGATTAATTATATATACATAAATTAATTACCATTGATACATTCAATCTGACTTGGGGAGCGGAAGACATTTATGGTATCGTGAAAGTCGGTATCAATTGCATAATTAATAAATCGGCAATTTAAAATAAAACTTTACGTGATGGGAAATTTTGGCTATCAAATTCAAATTCACAACATCAACTTCATAATAAAATGCACATGAGATCTATGTTTATTTCTTGACACTGAAATTTGTTGTACAGTGTTATTAGTTAACAAAAGTTACATTTTAAGACCTGTGGCCACATCTATCATAAAATAATTTATCTTAAAACCATTTTTCAATTACTTATCCTATGGTTAAATTGTTACAGATTTATATGGAATAAATCGGAGAATCTAAGCTTTGCCAATTAAAATGGTCATGGTAATCAACAAAGAACTACCTAATGAATATCGCTATTTTTTCTAAAAACAAATCCTTTAATTCGAATGATTGGTTATTCGACAAAATTATTAGATATGAAAAGGATTTCTTTACGAATTTTGCCTGTAACCATTTAATAAAGGAACTTCTTCAATAAATTATGAATCAAAAAGGATGAGTGAAATCCAATATTCACCTTGGTTCGGTTTAAGGATTGAAATATGGAAGGGTAAGGCTCCAGTGAGGATAATAAGACCTCTTCCAAGAGTACTTGTCTTCATTCTATAATAAGTCGCTTGTTTGTCTAGTAATAATTAGTAAAGTTTGAGCTATCATGATATGAAACCAAAAGAATTGTGCAAACAAAAATAAGAAAATATAAAGTGTTTGGAAGATGCGGAAATAAATTCTAAAAGATCTTAATCGCTCATGATCGTTGGCAGAGACAATTTCCTTACACTTATGACCGTGTAGGAGTAGGTATCTATAGTTTGTCTATAGTGGTTTACGGTTAATATTTGGTAGACTGTAGACTCTTTCAAAACATTGAATAAAACATAAGTTACTCAAATCTCAATATTTCTAATCCTCGAAAACAGGTCATCAAGGCGATATTTAAACACGTGTACACAACCTCCTAAAGAGAATCCTTGAGCAATGTATTATTAGAAGACATTCTATCATCTAATGGAGTCGTTTCTCGGTCAAAGAAATATCGTTTTCGCGGTTTTATTGGAATGTCAGCAATATTGGACGTTTTGATGTCAGCAATAAATTATCAGGATTCGATCTTACGAGAACAAATATATTCTTAGGAGAATAACATCAGTATGAAAGATGAGTAATTCGAAAAATTTGTCGCAAATTCAATTGCTATAATGAGTTTCCACTTCTGAATGGATAATAATTAATTTAAGTAAGTTTGAACTCCATTGTCAAATGCGATCAGGAAAGAGATTTGTTTTGTAACCTTACTTATTTGTCTCTTTTTTAATATATATTCAAAAGAAGAGAGAAACCAATACTATTATTATCAATGAATTTGCACGTAGGGAAATATGAAACCTAGTAAAAACTATAAAACATAATTTGAAAAAAGCGAATATGTGATTAGTGTCAATATTACTTACGTTCCTATACTTACGCATCTTTGTCCGAGAGAAGGTTTCTCCTATTATAACTGGATTAACTCTTTTTTCCACTTGATAGAAAGGTATGCGTAACAGCGCGATCAGAAACTTCCTAATTTATTATTTTATTTAGGGATCTCACAAAATTAATAATATAAGGGATAGAAGGATTGTCGGAAACCAATCTCTTGCACTAGAAAAACAAAATTAGGGAAAATTAGGAGGAAACTGCTTGGTTTGGAACAGAATTAACGAAACGACATGAGAGGAATTTCTTGGGAAATGAATATGAAAAGTTTAGCAATAAATGAAAAAAAAATACTTATTATATTATATTAACAAGTATACTCAATATATGCCAGACAAAAAAATAACTAACCCTATCTAAATTATAATATTTGAATGTAGTTGCAGATCACTATTTAAAAAAAGAAGTTGAGGACTTTTATGGAAGATTTCGAGAACAAAGAACGAGAGTCAAACTGAAGAAAGCAGGTTAGTGAACTCTTTCTTTCCTAAATTTGTTTGTAATTATTTGCCTAACTTAAAATTTCTTAAGTTTAAGTTTAGACACAGGCGGTTGTAACTTTCAATATAATTTAACCATCCTTATCACGTTTAACAAGCCGAGGATAAAATTACCTATAAATGTTCCGATTTCAGCATTTTTACTATTTTTTAGAACTTCATAACTTATTTAGCCACGTCACCTGAATAAATCTACTAGAATCTAGCCATGTGTAACAGAGAAGCTCATTATTAATAGCATAAAAGGAATAGCGAAATAAACCTATTTTCATGTGTGTTACCAGCGTGTTCTATTATTTGAGTCATTTGCACCAATCAATCGTTAGTAGTAGGATTTTGTAGAAAGAAAACTTGTTTGTTTTGTTTTGCAGCATTTTCCGAGTACCATTGTACATTATATTTTAAGAAGCAACAATGAACGAAGGCATGGATTTCTCAGGAGTTGTGGAGGGTCTGCCAAGTGAGGAGTGTAGAAAAAAAAAGAAATATCGCTCCGTTCAGTACCACTTTAATTATTTTTCAATCGAAGAAGAAAAACCAACGAGGGCTTGATGTTGTGAGAAGGATTATAGTAGTGTAGCAAATTGTTAAGTATGTGGAAATAGAAAGCGTGAAAGAAGCATATATAGGGGATTACTCGGTGAACTCGATACCGCGTAGGAGCGCATCTTTCCCAAAGATGCCCAATTTTCCGAACAAAGTCTAATCGATTCACACGTGGCAGCTAACAGCTTTCGGTTTGTGTCACCCAAGCTCCAATGCAGCAGAGATACCTACCAGGAAGTTGGACAAGATTCAAAGAGTTACGCTTCAAAGAGGCTATGATCGGCGCGTAGTCTCCTCTTTAGACTAATCGGGCCTTTGATCTTTTTCTATACATTTTCGGTTTCGCAAACTTCACTACTTTGAGATCCTCCCATGAACAAAATCTGGAAAATATGCGATCGTTGATTAACGATACAGTTATTATACAGATAATTAGTGTATATATAAAGACAAGGTATTCGGCTAAATTTAACGATTTTAATCTATGCTTTTTGCCGAACATTCTTATGTGCGGGAGTTGGATATCATACATAGTAAATATTAGTTTAGAGATAGATAGCTGACATACAGGACGGAAAGCATTCAGAATATTGGAAAAGAGTTACCTGTATCACGATGATTCACGCCGGATATCGAAATTCCATTATTATGCCTGGTGTATATTGCTTCGTCCAGCAGAAATGAACACAACATTCGTTCAGACAGCGTATGCACACCGGGATTTATCAAACAACATTACGAGGAGGTGGAAAAAGGACCGATCAAGGGAATCCGGGCTTTGGCGAGAGTCACGAGTGCTTGAGATACTACTATGAAGTTGGCTCTTGATGAGATCTTGAGTTATTTGATTAATGGAACCAGGTGAGACTCCCCAATAGAGGAGCTTTAAGGAATAGTGTGCTTTTTGTTGAGTGGTTGTCACATCAATTAACACCGAACGGGCTTCCGCTCATCATTCGTTTAGTTACCAAAACTGCAGCGAGCCTACAGAGAGATAGGTGGATGTCTCTTACTGATCTTGGCTGTGCATCCAGGTTGTCTTTTGGAATCCCTCATGGGTTGCATTATCATCCCAGTGTCTGTTACTCTTATGATGTCGATTTATCCAGTGTGTTATACTTAAACCTCAAATTATCCACTTTCATTTGAACGGCATAAGATAAGCAAGGTTATGAAGGAGTGGCAGTTTCCACGACCAGACCTAAGGCCTTTGAAGCAGAGGAGTGGGGTGAAAGTAGCCAGATATATTTATGTATAACAGACCAATTAAAAATTGATCTCTCATTTCAGTTAACCCTTTAAATGCCAATGTCCCATTTATGGGCCGGAAATTTATAGATGAATAAAATTAATAATTTCAATTAAAATTATGCTTTTTTTCTATTTTCAGGCATTTCTTTGCAAGTTTCTTTGGTTATCCCATCAAAAAAATTAACGCAGTTCGCAATTTGCAACGTTAGGTGGCACCAAAGTTGGAAAATTTTCCTATAAAGACGTGACTCACGTGAACACCTTCAGTGTTGTATTTTCAGTGTCAGGACGTGTTTGTATCAAATGCTCATGATAAATAATAATTAAGGAATTCATTGATACTCTAAGTGCGTCGTCAAAAAAATCATGTAAGTTTTAAATATATTTTCTTGCGATGTCCCATTTTGGGACAATGGCCAACTTGCAATAACATAAACGTTGTTGAGGTTTTGGACGTTGGTCTCGTGATGCGGAGTCCCGGCCCATTGGCTTCGACGCCCATTTCATGTGATATTTTTTTCTCAAAGAATTGAAATCACTTTCTTCATATTTATGCGAACTGCCGAACTAATGACTTTAGTGGGTAATATGAGATTCATAATAAATATCGGGAAGTGTATGTATATATATATATATATATATATATATATATATATATATATATATAAATATATAAGCCATACTTCTTATTCTTTTACAAAAGGAACTTGGTTCCACAGGCACTCCTTCGGCGTGTGGCCTACCGCCTATTTGCTATTCTAAACCGCTTTTTTTTTAATCCCCTTCATGGACTCTTTATTTTAACACCCTGAACACTTTTTCGACATAGATCGCCTGAAACATTTTTTAAAAGTTATTTCACCTTTTATTATATTGTCTTTTATCCCCTGAAGATTCATATATAGGTAAGATTTTTCCAAACACTTTTTTCAACATAGACACTCTGAAACCTTTTTTTAAGTTACTTCACCCGGTTTGATATATAGAAAAACCTTCGTCAGATCTCTTTTTTCATCTAAATTTTTTTTATATACAATATGATAGTAAAAATGTGCCAAAGCCCTAATTTTAATGCATTTGTGAACTTCACGGTTTGTGTTTTTTCATTCCAAACCATTCGATAATTATATTTAGTTTTTCTAAACTATAGGAAGAACTCTGGTAAAAGCTCTAAACATAAAAAACACCTCTGTGAATAAAAGTTTCAAATAAACCTAAACTCAAAAATCATGAAAGGTTACTTGTTCACTAAGCAAACAAAACATCTTCAAAAAAATAAAAAAATTCGCTAAGTTAAATTATAGAGTTAAGGATATATTTATATTTGTTGGTGTGACGTACTTGCACTAGACTTATGCCACCATTCCAGTTCGTACTCCAAAAAAGACATGTTTTCTTTGTTCGCAACAAAGTTTCATAAAGGTTGATGATTTCAGGTGTTGGTTACCGTTTACGGGATAGAAGAGTTTTTTTTCGTTCACAATTTGTCACCACCAGCCAAATATTAATACTTGTTATTTATTCAAAATTTATTGTAGCTGAATCACTCCCCTATCATGTATTTTTTTTACAAATGCCTGAGTTTAAATCTCTGATGCACACATTCTTTTTTGTTTTTAAAAGCATCACACTTTCTGCTTAATTTGCTCAACCAGGTTAAGAAATTACTAACAATACTTTTGCTTCCTGTTATTCCTAAGTACTTTGCCTTTATCTATTCCTTCCTCATTATATTTGTCCATTTCCCTCTCTTTACCACTATAGTTGCGAGAAATGCAAGAAAGAGGTTAAATAGCTTCCCTTAAATGAATATTTTTAGACTAAGGATGTCTGAGTGGATTTGCCACAAGCTAACACTGGTCCAGCAACGCAGCAAACTGTTCACCCCTCTCCTACGCTACTTTCTTTCATTATATTTTCTTTAACCCTTTTCCCTCTCTCCTCTCTCTACAATTGTGCCCAGACCCAGGAGGGGAGCGTTAGCGGTTGAATAACATTTCCAAACAGTCTTCTCTTTATTTCTTCAAAATACCCTCAACTTCTAGGAGTAGGGTGTGTAACGTGCGAGAAGTGGAAGCGAGTGGCTTAAAAGCTTCGCTAGAATGAGTCCTTTTTAGTCTCAGCATTGATCCGAAGAAGCGCGAAGGTGTTCACAACTCACTTACGCTCGTTTCTTTAATTATTTTTTCTTTGCCCCTATTTCGTCTTCCCTCTACCTTCACCACTTATTGAGAGACTCATTCAACGAGAAAGATTGGGATATTCCACTTCGCAAATTCTGTCTCTCCAACTTTGAGTTCGTTTATAGGGAGTATTTTTAGAGATTATAAAGTATAGAACTCTTTCCAACATTAGTGGAAATATTGTCGTTTATTTTCCCATGTTTTAGGTTAAAAGACCTCATTCCGTACAGTTTCAGGCAAGAAATGAAATTATTATTGTTGCACACTCTCCAATTACATATTATAGCTAAAGATATTTTGTGTCCATGGCCTAGTTATTCCCTCTTCATAATTGGTTCCTATTATTTTCAACAAATCATTTATCCCTATATGACAAGAAGTTTTGCTGTACATGCCTTCGTCGTTTTAACTATTTGAAAAATGGAAGAAATGGCCTCTTTATTTCGCTTTCTTTGCGAAAACTTATTAACTATATTCTTTATGATGTCCTTTATCTTTTAATTGATATTCAGATGGTTGCCAAAATTCTATTTATTACTTCTATCATTTAAACTCATTCAACCTGTAGCAATATTTTAGCAGCTTTAGGTATTCTTTAGCCATAATTAAGCCTGTGGATATTTATTTTTATTTCCCTAAATATCTATCTCATGTATTTTTTCAGCGGTATTTTGAAAATTTGATATAAAGTATATCTAAACAAAATTAGTATTGCTTGATATTCTCAAAAATCTTGAGAATATTTTCACCTTATTCCATAGATTATTTGTTATATTAAGTTTGTTTCACTACTGGCTTGGAAAAATTAGGATGGTGATATGAGTGTCAACTGATTTTTCCAGGTTCCATGCAATTTTGACTCAAACCGGACTGAATATTCAGGAAACAATTCTTACGGTCTCTTTACCTAGGGAGTATTTACGTAGGTTTGTTTTTGTAATAAGTATTAGATTCCGTAAACTTAAAATTGCTCACTCTTTTATCAGTTTTAGATACAAAGATTTTTGAAAATTTTCAATCACTCATGTAAAAATACCTTTCTTAATCCTCAGCAGTTCCAGCTCAATACTTTGGTAGAAAGCTTTAGATAGAGGTTGTTTGACTTTATCAATGATAATGTAAATAAAGGAAATAGATGCGACGACTATGAAAGAAAGAATTTATAAAATATTATCTTACATAGGAGATCACAGCAGAAAATATATTAACAAAAATATAATTTTTAATTTGAAACTAACTGGAACTCCAAATTTACTAGGGTTCAAAATCGGACTTCTGATAGTTAGACTGAAAAGTTCTGAGAAAATTTGCTGCGTTTCGTAGTCTCTAAATTTAAGGACTAGTGAGTAATCAAGATTCACTAGACGCTAGTGTAAAAAAGAGAGAAAAGGCTGAAAGTAAGAGGTAAAGAAGACATTAAAAGTTAGAAAGGAGAAGGAAGAAGATTTTCTTTACAAACTCATACTAATGTAAAAAAATAAATCAAGATAATTTATCGACCTTATTCTTAAATATATTTATTGTAGCGCTTTTATGCAAGATATTCAAAATCTGTTTTACTTTATAAGAAAATATGTTAATATTTTCCTAACCATGTTTGTACATTTTTTACACTATTGGTAGTTATAGATTTAATTTTTATTTTATGAAGTTGTAATGTTTGATGGTGACGAGGTTTCTAGTCGGTTATTATGATTTTAGTTTTGTTTGATGGTTATGTTTTGTTTGCTCTGTAATGAGAGTTAAGTCAGGCTGCTTAGGTTTGTTTTCTTCGTTCTTCTGGTGAAAAAGGATACTTAATACTAAGGGATAACGACCATGTATCTCTCTGGAACCCAATTTTTTGCCAATAATAGAAAGAAAGTTAAATGACCTGAAGCCATCGAAGCTCAAACTTTAGTATTTAGGGTTGGTAAAGAATAATACAATTGATTATGGAAACGAAGAGTGAAAGTCTGGCATATTCTTTCCTATGGTTAATACGAAACCTCACCTAAGTAAGTAAATTATTTATTACTACATTACTTGTTAGTATTCTTAAGTAGACGTAATAGACAAAAAAGGTTTGCTCGGCAAGGAAAGAAAGCTTTATTAGCGATCTTCCTTGCATTATAAGCTACGTATTAAGAAAATTTATTGCATTTTTGTAAATAAGATTAGGCGTATTTAAAAAAGTAATAAGTTCAACAGTGTCCAAGTTCGAATAACTTTGATCTTCTTTTCTACTGAAGTGATCCTATTCCAGTGATTTTATTTCACCACCTACGGGCGCCATTTTCCTATGGTTAAAGACATTTCTCATTACTATCTATCTTATCCTTAAAATTTTCCTTTTCACTCTCCTTTTTTTTTATCTTTTAAGTTTGACTCTTCAGGAATTTCCAATAATCATATTGATGAAATACAAACTTTTCCACAAACAAAAGATATTTGTATTTTTTTACTCTCTTTTCAAAATTCATTTTTAGAAATACTTGTTGGTTTGACTTCCTTCCCACAAAATACGTAATTTTTTAGTTGATAAATGATAAGTTGGCGTTTATTTATCGAAAAATAAATTATGCTCTTTTATGATGAACAAAGTATTTGGGGGCATTCAAAATTTCCTTATCTGGAGCTTACTGAGACAATGATTTTATAATAAAGTCCAAAATAGTTTCGAAACAAACGAAAGCATTGCATAAATTTTCATTATACTTGTTTAAATAATTAGAAATTCAGTATCATTTCTTTGTTACTATATTACTACACATTTCTACATTGAGCAGTCATCTTCTTCCATTGGACAAATATTAATAAATTGTACTTAATAAACTTTCTTGAAAATTTAATCCGTTGAAAGGCAAAGGAATACGACTTAGAGAGAATACCTCTCAATTAATTGATTCTATATTCTCGTGGTTTAAATGGATAACGAGGAAAATGGGGTAGATAAAACATAAGATTATCAATATGATCAAATTAATTGCAAATATCGAAGGGATCCGATCAAAGTATTAAGATTTCTTAGCTTATTGAGGGTTAAAGAGCTGATAATAAACCGCTGATTTTCATATTTTATATATAAGAAATCATTCCTTAATTTAGGTATAAAGGGCTAAGAAATTTAGATAGTTTGTATATATAAAATATACTATATACATAATGCTAAAAGTTGGTTAAATATTTTTTATAATGAGAATAATAGAAATTTAGCTAGATTGTAAAGAATTTGGTACAAAATAAATTTCAATTTTCATCCATTTGGAATAATTAAATAAGTTTTTTATAAGTTTTTTCTAACCTAATAAATACGATTTTTTTTTATCTCAAAATATTAAAAAATTCATCTCCAAACAATATGTAGTATTTAATGCTGATATATGTTAGCTGCTCTTGACATTCTCACTTATCTTATCCTACTCACTGTATTTCCTCTCTCTTTACTAAAAATAATTCCTTCCTTTATTAATTCTATATTTATAATGTAACTGCCCTGTACATTCTGCGTTTCCTTTGGTATATTTAATTATTACTATGGGTTCAGAACATTTTGTCACCCTCTTTTAGAATTGTTTTTAAAAATAAAATAGGTTGTAATTATGTTATAGCGGAGAAAATACAAAAGGATCCACACTTTTCACATCAGAACAGACCTACTAATAGACTATGATCAAATTACAAATTATTTCTTTCACCTCATCATCTAAATACAGTTCTCCCAAAAGGTTTTTTAGGAACTAATTTAGTATACATACTATTATATATACTTGGCAAACCAAGTCATTGGATTCCTATCTTTTTACTGTTTCATAGACAAATCCTCGTCTCCTTCGTAAATCATAATATGCCCTTTCGGATGGATTATATTACTTCTATTATTTTGTTACAATTACTTTTAAAATAAAAGTTATTGAAGATAGATGATGGAAACTTTTAAAACTAGTCAAAAAATAATACTTAATAATACTTAATGCCTTAATAATAACTGAAATTCAAACCTGCTTTACACAAATTTTTCTGGATTTCGCAAATAAACACTAAGAAATTTTAAGGTACTCTTCTTCTATTTTTTCTCTTGACGACTTTTTGTCTCTGCCAATATATATATATATATATATATATATATATATATATATATATATATATATATATATATATATATACGGACTATCGTTATCACTCCTAGTCTTAAAGACTGAATCTATTACTTTGAACAAAATTCTGAGTCGAGTTATTCCATGTTTTAGTTATTTCGTAATAAAATGATTGAATGTCAGTAATACATCGTTTTTTACTCGATTCAAACAATAATTTCTAGTCAGTAATTTATTAAAATCTGGAATTATCTTTTATATTAACGCATTTTGATTTTTCAGAATCCCTCGGTTTTATGAATCGCCGCAATTTGTTCCTAACTTCTGATTTCGAAATAGCGCGAAAAGAACTTAGCCATTCAGAAGACTCGATGGAAAACGTTGAAGTTGGAATCATCCCACCTGATGCAGATGCAATGACAGACGAAGAAGATATCAACGAGGAAGAAATTCCAGAAGAAAGTATTTATCAAGAAGTGGCAGGGCGACTAGAACTAATTATTCATGAAAACAACTAGCATCAATTATTATTTAAATTTAAGTATTGAAATTTGTTCATACAAATATATCACTCCGGAGACGATGAACACTGGGCTCGCGGGTGAAATTTGGCCCTCGGGCGAGGGTTTCCACACCCCTGTTCTAGGGTCTTTTGAAGATGAGAATAAGTCTAATAACACCTTCATACTTAGTTATCTTATTTTGGCCTTTGATGGGTAAAAGAAACACGGTAGTGATTTAATGATGAAAGGGTGGAGGGTACGAAATAATATAGAATAGAGATAAAGGTAGGCAAAAATGATTGTTTCTGTATTATTAAATAGCGTTATGAGAAAATAGCAGAAAAGTCACTTTTTTACATGGTTTTGACAAATGTTGTAAAGAGAGTCAAATTATATTTCCTGCTTTCAAGAAAAGAACTCAGGAAGGGCGACTGGGATTTCTCGTAAAGGGAGTTAAAAAAAGATGGTGTGGTGTGATTTCAACAAATGATGCCATTAAATAGATCCGTTTGTTCATTAAAAATATAAAACACATCACGAAAGTAATACGGTGGGCCCCATTGCTGCCAAAATAGAGTCACCTTTAAGTTAAAATGACATAGTTTTTTGTTCACTTAAATTTATTTTACTGTAATGAATTAAGAATTAAATTAAGATTAAATTTCAGTTAAAATTTCATGTTTGGATTTAAAGCTCTCTTCCTTTTCTGTCCATCATGAAAAATTTCATGCTTATATTCGTATAATTCATCGTAATTTATTTAGCTTAATTATATTAGGCTATAGAAAAAATACAACAAACTCACACAAAAGTGGAACTAAAAGCAAAATAAAAAAAAATGCTCGTTGGTCAGAGAGAACCGTTCCCTCCGCTGGCGCTCGGGTCTGCTACCACTATAAAAAATATTGTTTTTAAATCAGTAAAGGAATTTATCAGATTCAAACAAGACTTCCTCTGATTTTTGGCGTGTGATTAAAAATAATACTTTTACTTCCTGCAATCTTTTATTATTTTAATCATTATCCGATGATAGTTTTGAAATAAAATGAATTTTAATATGATTGATATATTTTTTTTTTTTTACATAATTTCAGTTCTTTGAAAATTGTCAAAGTTAATCTTTGACAATTTGCTTCTCTTTCGCTTCAAATGATTGCGTCATTTTGTCATAAATGTACGGCAACTGCGCCACAAGGCGGTTTTTTGGTATAGTATGAGCAACTATGCTGCAGCTGATATTCAGACCAGTGCTTACTCTCCCCTTCTGATTCTTCTAAGTTTTCTTGATGACTCAACTAACCTTGAGACAACTTCCAAGGGCAGATACTGTTTTGAGGTGCGATAGTGTTAAGCTGTGACTTTGAGGTCTGAAATGGTAGGATTTTGCCCTAGATGAGAGGAAAGATGCAGGCTTGCTCCCCCAACCTCTACAAAGGATATATTGTCGTGTTTTTTATGTGGAGATGTCCCAGTTCATATTGGAATTCACTGAGTCGAATGTCACCCTTTTGAAATTTATGTACACGGGGGCGCTCAAATTGGCCACCGAGATCTGGATTCTCGTTCAGTAGGATTTCGTTCAGCCAGAATTCTGGGTAATTCATTTCTGTGAATTCTGGTTTGAATCCAATGATGGCAAGAAGAGAGGAAGCATATGCATGCTAATTTGATGTATTTTAAATTATCAAGAGGGATATTGGTGGACAATTGTAACATATAATACATCTGCTCGATTGTTTGTATATATAAAAAAATTTCTTCGTTTTAATTCTAGCATCGGACTCCATGCTCATTTTTTTTCTGCATCACGCCTGCCCCAACATCATACTTCAATTTTGTCATCTGAGAAGGGGGCGTTCCATCTCTATTCACATGATAATAAAGAAAGGTATAATTCAAGGACCTGTAAACACTCGCCCATTGTTCGTAGGGAAGAGATTTGTTACACTGGGCTCGAAATAACAACCAATGATATAAACATATGGAAATGAAATCGCGACATCACCGAGTATATATTTTACACCCGCTGTCACTCTAATCAACAAAAAAAGCCTCAAGTGCAATATACTTTCACTATTCTTTGAAAAGATCTTTCCAACCGGCATTTACTGTTATGTTTTGAACAGATCAATAATCGAGAATATGGATTTTTTTCACAATTTGCAGAAAAATACTGGCCGCAAAAATGTTTTCATTCTCTTTTTCAACATTAAAGTTAAAAAAGCGCCGCAGTTTCTCTTTTCACATTAAGATTTCGCATGCATATGGAGAAAGGCTAACCATTAGCTCAGGGGAGGCCAGATTAAGTCGGCAAGCATAAATTCTACATTTCCATTTTCAACTGAGAGTTTGTTTGAAGGTCACCTTTGCAAAAAGTAATGGTTAACACGACTAAATCTATTAAATGTGGCGAGTAACTGCATGATTCTCTGTAGGTCATGACTATTCCCATTATTGATTCACTCATAACGTTCCGTAACTGGAGTAAATAGGATTTATTCTCGGACAATCATAGTGCATGATGGTGGTATTTTACTTTATTTCTCAGCAGTAGTGATCGCTATGTGGCAAAAGACTGTCAGGTTCATAAATAATCACCGCTCTCCTGGTACAAAGGCAAGAGATTAGGTAAATCTTTGTTAGGAAAACTCAAGAATTATCGATAATCTACCTTACTGGAAATTACCTATTTCTCGGGAATTGCCGTAAATCAAATGGTAATGTAAAAGCAACCAAAAAATGTTGATGCAATAACAAAAGAAGGTGTATATTTTGAATAATGGTAAACTATAGGATCTTTATATGAACTATTGGTCCTGTTTCGACTAAGTTAAAGGCCAGTAAGACCTATTAGTTTTAGTTTTGACTAGCCTCCGAATTCAGCAAATACAGAGAGAACTCAGAGAGCATTTGGAGGATATTGACTGTATTTTTTACATTATTAACATCACCAAATTTCATGACCACTTATTGGCACAACGTTAAAAGATAAATAATTACTTGAACGATAATAATTTAATATTACGTTGGAAATAGTATTACATAAATAAAATGTTGCAGTTAACAGAAATTTCTAATGAAACTTAATATGCTATTATCGCGACGAATTGATCGCTTCACTTTAGGCAACGTGAAGAAAAACGGTCATTATTTATGAAATTATAATAATCATTTTTGGTATATATGTACATAGATATACAATTTACTTGACGTCACCTCTTATGGAGGAACAAAGTGTAGTTATTGTCTTTGAATTGAGGTAAGGGTGTGACGAGGAATGATAGAGACGATTCTTATCGACTCGGATGTTTCTGATCCTCTTGATCTTTGAAGGACATGAAATGAATTATTTTACTGAACTACTCAGAACTGATGCGCCTTGAAATGCTGGTTTTGCACTCTAACAATTGGGGTAGTCTGGCGGTTGTCGGACTTGGAAAAAGTTGAATTCTACAGCAAACGGTAATTAGAAAGGGATAATCTTATGTGAGGATCACAAACGGTGTATGACTTATTTCTCCAGTTCTCTATTTAATTAGATATCTATATATGTATATACTCAGATAATGAGGTCGACGATGATCGT
Source organism: Ceratothoa steindachneri (assembly GCA_963969495.1). Lineage (NCBI taxonomy): Eukaryota > Metazoa > Arthropoda > Malacostraca > Isopoda > Cymothoidae > Ceratothoa > Ceratothoa steindachneri. The sequence goes on along the minus strand of OZ018336.1, from coordinate 13,600,560 downwards.
TTTAACTAAATAAAGAATATACTGGCAAGAATAGATGATTAATCTCATCTTCTATATTTTCTTAAAAAAGTATTTAAGATGGAACGTAAAGATTTTTAAGATTGTAATAACCTAAAATTAAAGAATACAAATTATATTAATTCATTTGTTTGCTGGCGGTCTGAATTCTTTTAAAGGTGGGTTTTAATTTGAATATATATAGGGAGTCAAGAATAGTTTAATCACTAGCAGAACTACCAGTGCCAAAAAGTTTAATATTGCTACATTCAATGATTGGAACTCAGTTTGAGTGTAGTCCTATACTCCTGTATGGGTTTTCATTAGATACATTTTATCCTACCTCTATCTCTGACCATAGACAAACGTACTCTCTTTCTCTCATTCGCTCTTTATATCTCTCTTTCTCTGCCTCGCTATTTATCTCTCTCTTTACTTTTTTCTCTCTCTCTCCGAAAATTCGCCCCACAAATATTATTCCTACAATATTATTCACACATCCATATACTCAATTTATATGGTTTGAATTATCTTAAAACTTACCAACACAAATTTGTAATGTTGATCGTTTCAAAATTAGTTTATTCTGTCATCGCAATTTTTATTAACTCAACGAACAAGTTTTTATCTTAACGAAACTTAGTTAACTGTTTTCATAAAGTAAACAGAATAATTACAATTTTTCAACCCCACACTGAAAATTCAAGCCATATTCTGAAAAGTTTAATGCTCAGAAATCTAAGGGTAGGTCATTACTAATAAATTCATAGAAATTGTAAGAACAACAAATCTCTTTTTCGTGCTGTCATCGGAAGATTTCACCATGAACGGTTTAAGAATCCTTAAATCTGTCAAAAATAATCAAAGGTTTACTAAAAGAGAGAAGAACGATCAGGTAGGAGACTTAGGTCTAATACATTATCAATAATTTGCATAAAGCGGAAACTTCCTTTTTCCGAGTAGGATAAATTTATTAAGGAAACATCTAGTTAAAGCTCAACTAAATTACAGTAACGATCTTTTAATGCGATTTTAATTTTAGAGTCCATGTTCTTATGGTCAGATGAAAGCTTGAGTTTTACGGCAGAAATATATTTTATGTTTGTCATGAAAGTGGTGTGGTGATGAAAAACATGGAGATGTGTCTATTATTTTAAGGACCAGTGTCTCTATAGCAGGAATTGATAAACTTTAGCAAATCCACGGAAAGGTGAAATAAAGAATAGAGAATTAGGCATAAAGTTACTTGAATTATATCTGAAAAATGAAGTCCGCAAGCTTGGCCTAGGAAGATGTTGGAACATTCAACAGTACAATGGCCGAAAAAAAACCCAGCAACAGTTGTTTCTACCTGGATGATGAATATTAAAATTAGCTTTATTAAGTTGTCCTTACAGTCGTCAGACCTCAAGCCAAAAGAAAATTTATGGCAGGAACTGAAAGTGCGGTTCCATGCAGGACAGTTTAAAACATCGATGAATGGCAGAAGTTTGGCAAAGAGGATTGGCAGAGAATTCCATTAGAAACTTATTTGAACATATTTAAAATTATACTAGTCGGTGGAGAGTGTAAGAAAAAATATTATATTAATGTATATTTCTCATGAAGTTATATATCAGGTATTGTAAAAGTCCTCATCCTCTCGTTACGATGGTCTCACTAAATGAAACAATGCTAGCTTTGAAGCAGATCGACACTTTTTTATTGTTTTACTTATAAATATGTTTGTAATTGTAATCTTAATCAATGTAGCTACCCTCGACAGCGAGCATGTGCTTTAGGCGAGACCTGAAGGCTGCAAACACATTGCGGTCGAAGTCCGTCCTCATGTTGGCCATCGGAATGCGAACACACGTTTGAGTTAATGTGTTTAAGAGCTAGCAACTGCGGCAGTTAAATGCGCTTCAAGCAGTATTTAATGTTCTAACCCAACCAGTCTTGCACAGCTTTGAAGGACTTTTCTGCCCAAAATATTTCTATAATCACCCGCGGTGAACCTTGAACGTTCATGAGACACACCGGCATCATCTTCTCGCCATTCGAAGCAATGACGCCGAGATTCATCCGGTAGGCCGGGTTCTTAGTCCTAGACACAGAGAACACCGCAGAGATGTCCTGGCCAATGCTTAGTACACAGTCGCTCTAGGCATTTGTTCTACTTGTTGATTTCAGGATCAACTTTGAACGATTTTTTCATTGGAAAAAAATAGAATTAGTTAGCTATGAATCTTCAAGTCGTTGAGAAAGTGAGGACAGTCATTGCTACGATGTTTTTTCATAGAGATGGTGAGCAGACCCCTCTCCACGCTTCTCAAGCTATTGACGCCCTCTTCTTTGACGCTCTAGACAAAGTGGCTACAGAGATGTTCTTCATTTTCGCGAGCACAGTCACATTGAACATCAGAGCAATTTTTAAGGCCTTTCTCACAGCTCAGCTGTTGAGAACTTAAGGTGTGCCTGACGCTGTCGAACTTCTAGGTTTTACGCGTTTTTGTGCTCCTCAGCCATTCTGTAAGAGATCATCCGGCTGCCTTGAGCCGCTTGGCAATGTGTAACTTGTTGTGTCACGCATGAAGTGGAGCAGAGAAGGTGATTCCTTTCTCCTACATCAAAATCCACCTGCACACTAGGGAAAAGAATTTTTAATAACTGGTGCTGTAAAAGTAGCAGCTTAAGCTTGATGAATGAAACTTTTTATTTTATATACATAAACCTCACGAAAGATAAAAAAAACGGGTGTAACAGATCTTTTTCAAAAATCGGTAGGCTGAGAATACATTTTGACACTTTATAATCGTAAAATGTTGCCTTTATTCTTCTATCAAAGCTATAAAAACTTTGCAAGAGTGTTGAGTAATAGATTCTTTCCTAGGCTTCAAAAATTTATTTCACGTGCAAAATCATGTATTCGATCGAGGTTAGAAAAGTTTTTTGAGCAAGTGTTCAAAATCGAATCAAACACACTTGTTCTGTCGACAAACCACAGACTTTGTAGATTAACTTAAAGTGTCTCTATTTGGCTTTTGTTGTAGCCCTTAACTTATTGATAGTTTGAGAAACTCAAGGGAGTTGGACAAGGAGAGAAGTGAAAGGTGGAAAAAGTGAATGGAATGGATGGATAGACAAGAATGCGTTGAATGTATAATAAGTACCAAAAATGAAAGACAAAAGGAAATATACAACAGGATATCATGTCCGTAGTGGCTAAAAAAGGTACCTTCAGTACTTTAGTACAGATAATTCGAGAGTAAATCAGAACAAAGCAAAATGCAGAAAAAAAAACTGATTTAATTTTATCTGTCAAAACTAGGAATTTAAGTTAACAGAAAAATCAATTCTCTCTGATAGCCAGGAAGAAAAATGTTTGATACTAGAGACATGACCTGCCTCAAAGCTGCTATAATATTCTCAAAACTCTCCGGTAAGTTACCCTAATTCCAAATTCACTTTTCCTTCATTCTACATCAATTAGTCCTCAAGGCACTTTTACTGGGTTTCCTGGGTGGTGATTTCATGGCTCTCCTCTAAATAGTTTTATATAAATTAATTTAACATGATAACAGTTGACAACACAAAATTGAATAAATAGCATGTTCGAGAAAACATCTAACAATAAATGGTTCTACGTTTTAATTCATAAAATTCATAACGGTGGCAAAATTTCCGTTTGCTCTTATATTAACTAAGCCAATCGTGATGTGCTTCAATTCGAAAAGATTCCAGGTTGGTGGTAAGAGTAAAAAGTGGACGAGTTTGTTTTTTAACGTGTATTGAGGCGAATGGATTAAGTAAATTAGTTAATATTGTGGCAATAACGGGGAATTTTTTCAAAGGTTTAAAAATTACAAACTTCGATTACACTTCCCATTTTTCAATTAGTCTGTCTGAATAATTCGTCTGAATAGTTACTAAGCTGTTCTTTCTTAGCACGAGTATCTTATTACCTTTATTTGACTCGCGTAAAATTTTGTATATGAGCACAGCGATATTCAGTTTTAAGGAAAATTACCTGAAATTTTGCTTCAGTTAATTATCCTCAGGGCAACTTTCTGTAAATTGATAGGAGAGTAAATGAGCTATATTATTTAAGTGAACATGATTGTAAAATCAATACAGTCATTTATACATCTAAACTATTTTAAAATACTGTCAAATAAAAAGTAATGAGGTAAACCAGATTATTGTCCGAAAAGAGAACATGTGATTTAGAACTTTTAGAATTTGAATTTGGTCAATTAATTGTGATATCTTATCTAAATACTTGCTTAATTGATGCAGAAGATGCTTTCAAATTATGATAAAGAAATTAGTATTAAGGAAAAGGGATGTTGGTGTTGAATAAAGTGTTTTATTTCAAATCACATGACCTCATATTTTAGATGTCATAAAATTTCGATCAGTGGTTGTCATGGCAATGATGAGTTTTCAGTACAAATGAACTTGGGTAATTCCGGGATAGATGAAGAGGTCAATTTGATTGATAAACTTGATTTTATTCTAGTTTGAAATAGTTCATCAAGTACATAGGATTTCTAGTTTAAAAGTATTAGGAGTTAATGCAATCATTCTCTAGCTTCAACTTGTATTTTAAACACTAGTATCCTTGATCATTTTGTATTCATTGAAACATGTATGCTTCATTCGATTTTCTTACATTTTTGAGGGGAAATTATAATTCCTATTAAATAGTGTATGTAAAATGACTCTAAGGAAACGAATATAAAGACTGTAAATATCTAAAGTTCTTAAATTTACTTGAATCATGTCTATTTCTATTATTTCACAAAGTTTTTGCTTTTATTACAACTTAAATTGTGTCTCTATTTTTTTCTGCCATAAATATTTTGTTAAATTAAGACTCATATCTCGTCTGACCGCATAAAATTCCTTTATTTATCAATTTATTAACTAGCTCTTCTCGCTTTGTGACTATGTACTTAACAATCACTTGCATGAAAGGAAAGAAGTAGTATTCGCCATTAATTCTCTGATATTATCTGGAATTTGGGGAAATCTTTGTTGATTAGTGATATAACATGTTATGCTATCTGTCCTGATATTTTGGCGTATAGTAAACTTGAAAGGATTTTAGCATTCATCATATATAATTAGCAAGGTACTATAGATCTATCTACTCTGCTAACTTATTCTACTTCACTAGATAAAAATAATTGGTGCTTTTAATTAAGAGAAATTTGTTTACAGTTTTCAAGCACTTATGAGAAAATTACCATCGGTTGTCATTGAAAAATTACACCCATTTTCGTCAGCGTAAAAAGATTTTCACCTCCATATGGTTAGGATATTACTGAAAGTTTTGGCTCTATTTGTCGGGAAAGTTATCAAACATACTACCTTGGACATTATTCATTTATTAATAACATAAAATGAGAAAAAAATATTATCCCGAGTGAGGAACCAATAAATCACAAACGACTAGGATATTAGGGAAGTATTCAACTAAACAAACAAGGATCCAAAAGTTACCGGGTTAATCTAATAATTTTTCAGGAAAATGTGACAGAAAGATTTTAATATTAATAAAGGAGAATAATAGAGCAGAATAATATATATTAAAAGTGCTTGCATGCTTAGATAGAAATATATATATGCATAGAAAAATGGAAAATATATTTATGTATATATATATATAGATAATCATTGTCGTTAGACATAGCAAACTCACTGTAGGTGTGCTAATATCTATTAATTTATTTGTTTTCTTACATCTTCACGTTGTTTATATCTTTTTGCTCAGCAATCTAATAATGTTCCTCTCTCTTTTTATCTATAGTGCATCAGAAATAAAAATAGAGTGAAATAAAATAGAAATATCGGATGTAAGAAAATTATTAGGGATGGATTGGAATTTAAACAAATATTTGAAATAATGAGTGCTAGAAATGATCTCGTTTTTGTTATTGCGTTCGTAGATATATTTTTTATTCTCTTTCGCATATTACAATTGGTTAAACACCTTTTTAAATGTAACCATAACAAATTGTTTTATTTATAACTCTTTTAGTTTTCACCGAATATTTATCAACTTTTGTCAGAGTCGCCTCTCTCTAATCTTACAAAGGGGAGATACCATTTAGTTATAATTTAGTTATAAACTGGCAGGTAATTTCAAATAATCTCTTCAATATTCTTTATTTAATGCTGCCATTATTTTTTTTAACTCCTTCTTACATCTTTACCTTTACTTCTATCTGTTTTATCACCATTATAATGGTTTTCTTCTAACTTACTTATATTTTAAATGTATATTGACAAAATTCATATTCATTTTACAATACAATTGCTGCATCGGAAACAATTACAAACCTAGTTGAACCTTTGATTCATTTGTCCATTGGGTCTATTAATGCCGCTTGAGAACTAGAGCTGTCACTAGTGTTTTTTTCGTTATATACCAGACAAATTTATTTACTTTCCATGAACTTTTATTTCACGTTGTCGTACAATTATGTAAATTCCTCGTTTGGCACTGTTGTGCGCGCCAAAATTAGCTGTATATTGTATTTATTTAACCGCGCTATACGCAAGCCTAAACATGGCTTCGACACCTCTTTCCAAAAGGTAATTTCATTAAAATGTGAAGATAAAATCTACGAATGATCATATTTTATATATATAAGAAAAAGATATTCGTAACTTCAATTATTATAACTAAGAAAAAGATTTGACTTTTCTGGAAACGAATGTTGCTAGTCGGCATAAACGATATACAAATATTCACTGCGAGCGTGGACACGACAAAGGAGTCTCCCGAATATTGTTGTTTAATATTTAAGAAGTAATACTTATCTATATGTATATTAATTTTTCTATAATCCTACCTTTTCATATATATATATATATATATCTATATATATATATATATATATATATATATATATATATATTCTATAGGTTTGCTTCGAAGAAAGCTTATTTTCAGGTTGAGGATAAATCCCAAAATCAGATATGTAAAATTTCTCATTCAATTAAATACAACATTTCGGGTACCTTAACCATCTTTTATTCTATCTGAGAGATTTAGAACAAGTTTAAACTTACGAAAATTATAATGCACACAAGGATTAGAAATAAATTATTTAGTTAATTGAAATTATGACTAATCGTTTGAAAACTATTGAATCTTTAGATATCGATCAATTATGGGTACTTTAAATATTGATAAATATAACATTAGTTGATGCAATTATTGGTTGACACAGATATTAGTCACTTAATGAAGCGGCAATAGTAATAAATTATTAAATAAATTGAAAATGTGAAAAAATCATTTGAAAACTTGAGACTAAATATAGCTGCTATAAATATGGATAAATATTAAAAAATATACTAATTGGGACAATTAATTGGTACACAAAAATATATTAGTCACCTTTAGTGGACGGAAAAAGCGGAGAGACTGAGGAAAGATTATAGAAGGAACCGATTAAAGATTGGTAGCTTGTGAAAATATTTTGTGTGATTTATTAAATGAGAAATGGTAAAACAGTTGAATCAGAATTTAACAATAGTTATTCTCTGTCTGAAGAATTCAGGAACTTGAAACTTCCTGGCCCTCACTTTTTGTGTAGCTTTGATATCGTCTCCCTTTTTACAAATATCCCCGTAAATAAAACCATAGACCTAATCATCCAAAAAGCCTTTCCAGAACCGGATTTGACCTTTCATAAATTCACACCGTCGATTTTACGTTCTCTTCTTGAACTACCCATTAGAGACAACTGTTTTCTGTTTAACAACTTCATCTATCAACAAGTTGCGGAACCATGTTCTGGGTAGGGCTTATGTTAGTTTAGACAAAGGCTTTTTATTATAATTACATCCAGAGCTTCATCGATGGGGACTTTTGTGAAAAGGCTATTGACATCAAGACTTAACAACTCTTTATTCGATTGTTCAAACCCTTTAATGCTCTCTCCTTGAGTTTATATATACATATGTCCAATGGAAATCATCATCATCAAATTGATATTGATAATGCTAAAATAGTTTATAAGTCTCACAATTATATACATCGACGCTTAATTGAATCGGCACTTAAAAAAGAAATTTCTAACTTTAATACTTCCGACGGCCAATTCAATACTAATACCTTAATAAGCAAGAAATTCATACTTCCGTTTCTCAAAAATGCCGACACATTCTCGCATATTCCACCTTAGTGCCACTGATTTGTGCGTTTAAACGTAAAGAAACTTCTTTATCTCACTTGTTCGCTCGCGACTGACATTGACCGATGTCTCCTTCGAAACCTGGTTTCGTATATAAAGTTAGTCCTACTATTGTGGTTTTATCACTATAGTTATATGTACGCTACTGTACTTTCTTGGGTATATATACCTATTCATGTAGTATGTATATGTATATACAGTATATATCTTTATATCTATAGGCTGGACGTCAATGACCAGTCTGATATCATCGAAGATGAAGAACAACGTGCTATCGGGGTAACCTTTCTGCCCCCTGAAAAGAATGCTTTAGCAATTGGACCATAATATGGGCATCACAGCACAAAACAGTTTATTAGGGGAAAGACCGTACGGTTTTGATATAAACTGTGGGTTCTACCTGGTTCGAATAGATACATGTTTGATAAAGAACGTTATTAGGGTAGCTAAACAAAACTTCCTCTAATTGGGTTAGGTCAAGGTGGAGATTTTTTGTTGGGTTTAGTTAAAAGCACAAAGATAAAGGATGGACATTGCTTATATTTTGAAAACTTGCTTACTTCCTTTCCTCTTTTGATGGAAATTTCAAACAGTGGTATTGCTGGAATTATTACTATAAGAGAATGAAGATTGTGAAATGCACCATTACTAGCTTTCAAAATGCTAGAGAAAAAGGATAGAGGTTATGTTGAGTCGGTGTGTAATAATGCTGAAATTTTAATGATGTAGAAAGACAATAAGGTGGTGACAATTGTTTCAAATAAATTTGGTGTTGATCCTAAATCAAAGTGCTTTCAATGGTCGCGCATTGATAAAAAAGAGGATGAGGTTCCTATCCCTAATGCCATTGAAGCTTATATTAAGCATCTGGGTTGAGTTCATCTAAATGATCAATTCGTTGCGAATTACCGCCTTTGAATTCGATCTCGCAAATGGTGGTGGCTTTTATTTGCCTGCAGTATCTTCTTTTCTTCTGTCAACGCTTGGCTTTTGTATACAAGATTCGGAAATACAATTTCACTCCGAGAATTTTAAAATAAATTGTACTTTAATCATTAAAGCAACATGAAACAAACAAAAAAAGACCTAGACCATTAACTAATAGGATACACAGAGTTGCAGGAGACGATGTAAGAAAGGATCATTTTGATCACTTGCCAGTACCTCTACCCTCAAAAATAATCAAGATTTAAGTATTGCACAGGGAGAACGAAGTATGAATTCAAGAAATGTCATGTTCCACTTCCATATTATATGCATGGCGCCATATCATTCACCTAGTATATGTGTCGGCGTGTTTTGCTAATAAAATTTAAGAATTAAACTATTTTCATTTTCCCATAGCAAAGTGTTGTTTTGAATGCCGAGTGGGAACTCTGGTTGCCACTCCCGTATTTGCCATTATAAATAAAAAAAATATTTCTAAACGACTATTAGCTTTATTTATTACACTTAAGAGAAGTTTCCAAAATATAATATCAATAACTTAAAAAATAAATTAGGGGCATTTTTGGCTTAAAAATAAGTAGAAATGGTCAGAATACTATTACACAGTGTGCAAGCACTGACAAGGCAGTTGCACAAAGTGTGCGGAATGGCACTCACAAACTGGTAATTTGTTAGTTGCTCTCCAAGGGAGGTTAATATGTGAGTATCGAAATTATTCTCCCATTTTCCGTAAATAAATTTATCTCTTTTATTTTTATCCCTTAGCGCTTTACCGTTCTTGCTTGTAATATTTGCTCTTGAATCTTTACAGAATTGTGACAAAATAAATGAATTTTATCAAATTTCTCACCTAAAAGATTTCTTCTTCTTTTGTTAAAGCAATAAAAAATACCAAAGCCAATTTCTTTGTGGCAAAACGATACACATTTTGCGAAACTACAAGTATCTGTTGCACCCAGTGCACATCAGACATTAAGAATAATTAGAGAATAAATTATTGAGTGCTACATATTGGATCGCTTTCTTTTAAATGTTTATAAATATATATTTTATTTTCTTTCACACAGTCGTATCAAACACTTTTTAATGTAACAATAAAAGATTGTTTCGATGAAGTTTTATTAATAACATGTGTATTTTTCACTAAATCGTACTAAATATTTTGCCACAATATGGAGCTCTATACTCTTAAGAAGAGGATGATACCATTTGGTTATAATTCACTTAAAAGTTGCTGCCATTTCACACTTTCTAATATGTTTCATTTAATGCTGACAATAATTTTCTTGTAAATATTTATATGCTTACCATCCTTCCTTGTAATTTTATTTCTACTAATAATAATTTTAATCATCATCACTAATTTTATAATTTAAGAAAGGGATTTTTTGAGCATTTAAATAATAATTAAATCTTAGTTTGGTTATGACATGTTTTTTACCAAAGTTATTTCTAATAATTCTTTTATAATATCAAAAAACAAAATGGTGAAGTTCAGAAATATATATAAGTATCGAAATTTTGTGAATTTTTTTAAAACCCCCCAAATTACAAATGATAAAGTTCACAAAAATTATTTTTATATATCTTCTTCTATCTATAACTCTATATTTTAGCAACGTGATATTTGGAAAGGTGGAAAATTTAGTTTAGAGTTCCTTTTTAATCTTAGTAGCGAAACGTAAGCTTCTCCCATAAGGGTGCTCTGCGCAGCCATTGCCTTGTCTAATCATATCTTATGATTGCAAATCTTCAGACCGCTCGGTTCGGATAAGTCAAAGTTAATGCATTACAACCAAAGAGGAGGATTAAACGGATTTTGGAAAAAAAGTATATTTAGGGGAAAAGTTGTGAGTAATTATGACTTCAATTATTGTCTCACAATTTCAAATCCAGAAACTCCTGAATAAGAAAATATGAATCTTTATTGAAGAATATGAGCGGATAATTATCATTTCCAACTGAACTTGAGTGAGATCAACTTGTATGGCTCAAATCATTTTATCCAGCTTTAGTTGAACATTAATATTTATGATTTTTTTATACTATTCAATCTACACATCAGAGTAAAATCTGATAGTTAAATGATATTGCTATTTCATTATTAAATGGTATAGAAATAGTTCAAGAGGAATTGAACATAGACGAGGTACAAAAAAGGAAATTATTCACAACCTGAACCAATAGATTTTACTTAATTCATACTCGCAACGTGTGGAGGTATATTGCCGAAGAGGTGGAGTGGAGCACTGTGTAGACTGTCATACCTGGTTCGGAGGAAAAGCACTTCCTTCTGTTCCTTTTACCAATTTGGAAGGACGAGTCACTGGGTTGACTTAAATTTAATGACAGGGCTTGAGGACGCGGGTGCGTTCCTCCCTTTCTCATTCTAGCACCCACTTTTATCCATAATTATCCCTTCTACCTTCTCAAAAAAAATCTATCTTTGATAAGGACTCAGGGTGTTACCTGTTTGTGTGCTATTTAATGTAACTAGAGCGATTTTACTTTCTGACGTGATACCCTTTGTTAGGTGTTGATAATAATATGTATTCATCCATTGCCTACTCCTGAGTGAACTAACATTGCTCTACATCTCGTATTATATATATTTCCCTTTGAAAATTGCCTTCTGAATTTTGCCTTTACAATCTAAATGGATTCTGGCTTTTCTGCGTGCTTTGTTCCTCTTACTATACCAAGTCCAGTGTCAAGATAAACCCTTAATTCCATACCTGCTGCGAGGGACGAAAGCTTTTCGGGTACGGGAGGTATTATGGAATCGGTCTGCTTGGTGTTTGACTTTGTTCATCACTTCTTGTGCAAATTCTAAGTAAAATACGCCCACCAGTTTAATACTTTATGGTTCAAAGCTACAATACAAGGTTGCCATCCAGCAAGTCCCAAGTTAACTCAAATCTGCAGGCAAAGTATGCATAAATGATCAAATTATAAAAAGTTCTGTTCATAAGAGGACTTTATTTCTTATCTTGTCAAGGCATTGAGCAGTCATACAATCTATCTTCCAAGCAACCTTTTCATTTTATCAATATATCATTGGTCCTAAACTCCAATCGCGGTCTTGACCCATTAAGATTCGGTTATTACGAGGTAACCCAAGGCGCCTCTCCTTCGGAGATCTTCCCTTCTATAATATTATTGCAGTAAAGGGACTTTCCAATCTAACACCTTATGAGGAGCTTTCAGAAAGCTCAACTTTTAAATGGATACTGTCGCTCTTACTCTTTTCCAGGAGCCGATCTATAAATTTATTAGCGGAAAGGGAACATCATCATTACCTCTTCATTCGGGTCAGGATGTTTCTCTATCACCTTTTTCATTTAGTCGGGTCCGAACGAGTCTTCTTCTTTTACTAGCACGCCAGTCCACTTATTCCTTTACCAGGTGTCCCCTTGTCACTCACTTAGGGGTATACTCGTTCTTTTTCCTAGGAGTCCCCTTGAGCATGCTCCTGATTAGCAAAATTAAACGAAGTCCACAGAAGATTGCCACCAAGCTAGATAAGTAACTTTGATGGAGTTTGGCATGCCAGCTCTAAAGACGAAATTGACGTTGTGTCTTAGCGATTTTAAGAAATTCGGCGGTGGATGACTATTAGGAGACCCCCCTAAGAAGTAACATATACACATAAGGTCCGGCCCAACATTGAGATTTCTTTCCTGTGACTTAATACTGGTGTGTGAGATATACTTTCGTGTTTAATTCTACTCCTGTGCAAGATCCTTCTGATACTTCACAAATCGACGAGGACCCCCCAAAAGAGGAGATATCCTCAATAGAGCCAAACTCTTATCTTATTCAGAGAAGGATATGGCTGAGGCATACTCAATAATTACAAGGGACCTTGTTGAGTATGGATATAAGAGGGCTCACTCACCTCCATATTTTTTGAAGAAGAAAAAGAAAGAGGATACAAAGCGAATGATTACCTCAATCTACTACACTAATTAAGGGTACAGGAGCGTCATGTACGCCGGAGGCCTTGTTGAATTTTTATCCTTGTCTATGAGTTTGCAAGCTTCAATCAATTTCACGTTATTATTTGAATTCTCAAAACATGCTATTTATAGGACAGATGTTCCTTGAAAGTCAGACTCGTTATATCTAGTAAAGAACAGTAGGGATCCTGTTTCTGGTATATGGTCTGACCGTGCACAGGAGACTAAGAAAAGTTAACTCCGAACATTCAATGGCTTACCGGTGACTTGAATTACATACTCTACAAGAAATTTGATGAAATTAGTAATTTATGTGAAGAAAAGTATGAATTACTATTCCCTAACTGACATCACATAAATGCTGGCCGACCAGGAAGCGTCATGTTCAACCAGTGTTATTGTTGCCGCTTTACATCATACATACACCTGCTGCGGAGGTGATATTTCTGCCAAATCTTAGGCTATACAGATCGCTTTTATGGAGGTCCTACCTCGCTCAACTCGAAATTTTTTCGATCTCCTGAAAAGCCCAATAGTTACCATTATTGTACGCGCTAAACTTTTCTTTTAGGTAATTTAGGTTGGATCTTCTACAGGAAGACTTAGCTGTTCAAATTGCGTAGCAAATCTCATTTCCAGAAGGCAATTAACTGTTTTTGACGTGGTCCTTGCAATCAGCCAATTAATGAGAGACTTAAGTCTCTTAAGCATAGACGGAACAGTCTGTTCGTACTCCCACCAAGCTTAAGAGCACACTCACCAGAGCGCCAAATTAGAAGTCATCTGCAAGCTTTAACTCCCCCGGGCGAAGAACTGGTAGGGCTGGGGAGAGCAGGAACACAAGCTTTTTTCTGGGTAAATATAGAGCTCCCTTTCTCGGATTCACTCAAAATGATCGAATCGAGAGTTTGAATTAGATGACCCAACATGGTTTAGCACCTTGAGTACCATTTTGAGAATTGCTCTAGTTTTATTTTCTATTCAATATGGAAGGAATAATAGTATCTCTCCATAATATGGTTAATAGTTTTCAAAATTATACATAATTACTAGAATGATTTGAAATATTTCAAGTTTAATAACATTAAACTTAACATGCAGGTTTGCAGCGTTTTCATGCTTTTAGCATAAAACTTTTAACTATACCTATATTTCTTATTTGAATTTAGGTAGGTTAGGTTGTTTTGTAAATACATATATAAGATTTTTGATCGAATCTGCTAATAATTTGCTCAGGAAATTTAAAATAATATGCTTTAATTTTTTGTCATTTCTAATCTATATCATATACCAAAATAATGCCATTGTGTAAAGCAAAGTTCTTAATAATGTTGAGCTGATGAGTAGATTTTTCAAGCAAAGCTTAAATTATTTATGTTAGTTGAAGGTTATTAGTAAAAACAATGGTAAAATTAATGTATTAATTCCTGGAGCTATAGGTGAAACGTCGTCATCTGATATGTGGAAGGGCTTAAATCTATCGATATAAAAAATCCTTTAATTTAATTTTCTCTTTCGAATTTCATTAATAAATGTGATAGATCGATTATTCCTTTTTGATGTGTACTTCTTAATTGTACAAGTAATGAAGGTTCAGAGGCAATCTTGTCACTATCCGTCGTATTTTTCCCCTCTCAAGATTAAATTTCATCGTTGTTGAAAGCGTCAGGAGAGTTGCGTGCCTTTGGGTTCCTTCTAGTTAAATTAACCCCCAAGTTAGCTACATAGAAATATTTTGCTTCCTCTAAAATTTCCTATTTAAAATCTGGACCAATTTTTTGCCACTTTCAAGGATTTCCATTACTATAATAACTCACGGCCTAGGTAAATTGTACACTATATTTTTAACGTTCCTTTGTATTTAATCAAGCGCATGTTTTGTGGGTTTTGAGATAAATTATTATGATTACTAAGATGTGTTGATAAATTTTGACAGAGACATGAAAGCTACTGATAAGATAGAACTTTCATTGTCTAAAATAAAAGTAAAAGTTACAACTAAATAATAAGTTCTGGCCCAATCGGTCTCTATAAAATAATTATTGTTCTTTTAGATTTAAAAAACTGAGTAGTAAATTTAAGTTTATGGACCAAACATTATCATTAAAGGAGAAAAACGATGTATGTCGCTACAAACTAAATAAATCTTTTAGTTCTTATTCAAATTATGAGAGTCGAAACAAGCAAAGAAAATCCGTATTGTGATTAAGTGTGAATAAGAGGAATCAAATATTGGCACGTAATTTAACATATTTATTAGTGTGTGTTTTGTGTTAATCGCCATACATGAAGAATATAGTTCTAACAAAACAGGATGAAAAGAGGAATGGCCCGTCAATTCCTTGTATTTTGATTCAAGGTTGTCTTACATAATGTAACAATTAATCACATGACATATTTAATAAGACGAAAATATTATAATTTTTCTTTTCATTTTTGCTGATGAGTGGTGAAAAGTAATTAGGTTTTGACTTGGCTTGTGCGACCATGGGATTAAAACTCGAACTCTACTAGTGTTACTATAAGGTCACAGCACCCTTAAATATTATAAATGCGCATATATTTTTTTCAGTACCGATTCAATTTTTAAACGTGTTTGAACAAGTATTTCTAATGGTAGGTGAATGAGACCGCCTGACTGCGCAGTTAGTCGCTCGTACTTTTCTCGCTAACACGACCAGACTTTTTTCCGAGAGTAAAAAACATAGTTCAAGATTTTACCAATGAAAACAAAGTAGTTGGCCTAAGAATAAATCATTTCTAAGAACAAAAATCATGATACACTAACTAGACGTCGACAGGATAGACATCACAATTGAAAAGGAAGAAAGTGAAATAGTAGACAAAGATATTTATCTAGGTTAATAGATTAAGATGTTACCGGGAAAATATCAAGTAATACAATGCAGAATAACTCTATGCTGGAAAGCATTTGGAAAGTCAAGCATCGACTTCAAAAGCAAAATGCCTATCTGCCTGTTTATAAAAGTTAAAAACGAATGATTAATCAGACCTATGACCTATGTATCAGAAACTTGGAGCCTTACCAAAATAATCCCATTAAAACTTAGAAAACAAAAAGTGCCTATCAACACATAGTAAAGGGACATTTAGATAAGTAAACAATCCACACTGTGGACATTGTGGAAACAATATAAAAACCTGGAATGGACTTGGAGATGTCATGTGGCATATTCGAAGAATGATAGTTAGACCATAAAAATGATCGATTGGACTACCCTTGATAAAAGATGACCAGAAAGAAGACCAATAAGTTCTGATGACAAAAGGTCGCGTGCGATAACTTATTCTGATTTCTGACCATACGACTCTCAAAACTGTCAATAGTTTTCGGAAATATAAAACAACATACGGGTTTCAAATTCGTTAGAATCGTCCAAATAGTTATGATGTTATTGCCTAAAACAAAATAATTCCAGGGCTAACCTTGGGAGGACCTTGACAGTTATATCATTCGAAAGAGAATGTAAAACAAAATAAGGGTTTCAAATTTCGTTACAATCGGCAAAATGGTTAACGTGTTTTTTCCCAAAGAATAAAAAAATGAAACTCGGACCGACTGACCGACCGACCAAACGACCGAAATAGTGAGATGTATAGTCGCCCGCCACGATAAACAAGAGAAAAGGATGATGAAAATAATATTAGAAAAATTAGAACTATATTTCACAGGCGACAGAAATTCTTAGAGAAGGAAAGGGCTTCTCTCAACAGTAGGAGGCAAATGCCTGAAATTGTGATATATATAAATTTAGAAAATTTAGAAATATAAATAAATATACATATATGCCAACAATTTCTTAATAGTTAGTTATTAGTTCTAATTCATACCTTATTTGATTACTAACCCTAATGAAACTTAAAATTATATATACCCCTTTTTTATATACATAAGTTGATAGTTATTGAATCTTTAAAAGGGCATTAACCCTGGAGCACTGAACATGGGTATAGTTTGTCCTAGGCAAGTGATGTCATGCGCATTTTTCCCTCTCCATCCCAAGGCAAGATGCTGGGGGACTGTGTAGCTTTAGTTTAGCGAACGTTCTCATAGAGTGAGGCCAAGTCAGTCCACTCCTCTTTATGGATTTCCCGCTAGACCCTTGTTTAGGTACCATTTACCCTAGTTCAGTGCTAATTATAGTAAAAAAATACTGGGAAACCTCTACCCGAGTTCAGTGGTAATAGCTTACAAAGAGAAGTTATAGTGATGGTGTAGTGATAATTTTGTCTCTTTTCAGGCTATAATTCTTACGTCAGGTGACTAATAGTGCGAACCTTTATCTGAAATAGCGAAAGGACAAAATCTGAGTAGGCTGGAGATTGGTGAAATTCTTTTTATTTCAGATAGTGACGACGATTATGATTATGTTGAAACTGATGTACTTTATGATAGTGAGAATAAAAAAGAATCTGTTCCAGAGCCATGTGAAATGGCTGAATGTTCAGACAGTGTATCTGAAGAAGACGTTCCCCGCCAACACAAGCAAACAAAGGCGGGTGGTGGGAAGACAAAGAGGCCTAGGCGTCTTCCCCCCACCCTTCGCCTCCTGCCCATGCCACTACAGCTGATAAGCCTACTGCTGGCTTATCCTGCAACCCAGCTGCTATTCCTGTACAGTACCCTGCTGTGTCATCAGGCTCTGAAGACCCTGACGACCCTTATTCTGCTGCTGCTGCTGCTGTTCATGCTGCCACTCCTGCTACTCCTGCTGTCACGCATTATGTTGCTGCCCCTAGTGCTGCTGCTGCTGCTGCTCGCCATCGAAAACGTCGAAGAATTCCAGATGATGGGGCGTTGCTAGTGACTCTAACTCTTCAACAGTCAAAAGCTGCTCAAGCTATTTATAGCACACAAGGCCTCAGGTAGCTGCAGCAAACAGGACAGCACCCCAAAATATTGGACATCAATTTGGCCAGGTGCATATAATCAGCTCCTACTCCCACCACAGCTGAAGAGTGTTTTTGCCTGTTTGTAACTGATGCCATGGTGAATCTGATTGTGGAGTTCACCAACAAGAAGATTGATATTGTTACCAGGTGGTACAGAAGATAGACAGTTACTGTATAGCAAACAACAGCAGCAGAGATACGTACCCTGCTAGGTGTCCTTATATTCAGTGGTTACAGAAAACATAACCACCTGAATACTAAGGAGTTGTGGGGCCCTGTAGCAGGGGCTTGTTTCTACAAGGTAGCAATATTTGAGGTGCGTTTTTGCTTCCTGCTGTACTGCCTCAGTTTTGAGTACTTAGCCACACGGGAGCAGAGGCGGGTCATTTCCAAATTTGCCTCAGTCAGGGCTGTGTGGGACATTTATAAGGCCAGCTCTAAGGACAACTACACACTCTAAAAATAAATAACAATAGATGAACAATTGCTGGCTTTTAAGGTAGGCATTAAACATGAAGTGTTTATTTTCGTGTGGGTGTGTGCAAATGTGTTAGATTTATATAACTAAAACACTTAGGTTCATTTTATTAGCCACCACAATCTCATACCAATAAATAGGGGAAAATAATGAAAAGTTTCCATATCAGTGACAGTTGTTTGCAAGGGATAGACACCAATGGAGATTCTTGATGTGAGCGGTCATACGTCTATATTGTATCCTAGTAGTCATTTTCAAGTGGTTTCAAGGGGTTTCATAACAGGAAAACACATTATATTGAACCATTATTTATTTTTTATGCACGAAAAAAATGGTGTTTTTCCCACTCTTCCCTACAGTTTGTGCATCGTCAGTGTCAAGGGGAGCCCCTTCGAGTAGAGCCTGGCATCCTTGAAGGCTTGTGCGAACGTTTGGGCGAATTCTATGGAAGGGAATTATTTTGGTGAATTTTCCTCCAAAATTATTGAAAACTTTTAACATTTGGACTGTTTTTTGGGGTATATTTATAATATAATCGTACCTTTTTTAAAGTAAGTACGGATTTTTATTAGTTTAATTAGCATTTACATGCCTTATTGTTAGTGTGTATATGATAATATTAATAAATTTTAATAGTTAAGTGTGTAACAGGGAAATAGGTTCAGTGCTCCAGGGTTAATGATAATTAATATAGAAGTTGCTGAATTTTCATTATGTATAAAATGAACTTTGCCTCCCTAGTGCAATTATAATTGTATAATATATTATAACTATTCAAAAATAGGCCCGTTAGATTTACTCATATAGCGTTGTAATTGATTACAAAAACGTGAACCTACATACTCTCTTGCAATAAATTAAGCCACTATAATTTTACTTATCTATAAGTTGTTGTGGTGACTGTATCTACATAGTAAATTATTTAGAGCTTGTATGGTTTACACACAAAGACGTTGGACTAGATCTTTGGTAAGAGAAGATTGTCATTAAATTGAATATAAGTACCTCCTTGTCTTTTATTGCTAATGTCATTATGTATGTTCTAAAATATAGGTATGTAATTTATTCCTCGAGTTTACCTACATCACGAAACTTATATTTACCGATTCTTCAATTTATCTTTGAATTTGTTTTAAGATTTAAGTCATCCTGAAGAACGATGATTGAAGGATGACCTTTATTAATCATAATAATCCACCAAAGTTTTTCAATCTATCTTTTTATCTTATAATAATAATAGGAAATTTTATTATATATTTATTCTGTAAGACATATTTAACTTCTGTTCTTTTACTTTTCTGCATAGAAGAGAGAACTTACAAGAAAATCTTTATTTTCCTCAGATTTATTTGGTCATCTATGTAACTTATATTTTGACTTTGCTGCCTATTTTATTTATTATTTTAGGTTAATTATTTACCTCTATTGACTTCTACCAAGTTTTCTCCCCAATTTCTCAGGAAATATTAGGCTTTTCACCCTTTTTATTCCACCAAACCCCTTGAATCGAAAAAAGAGATAACAGTGTAATTTTGTAGAAAGTAGAGAAACAAGAATGTCTCTGAATTTATTCCTTTGAAATCATCGCGACAGTTTTTTTGGTGTCATCTCCAAATATTAAATTAGTTTTTCTTATAGTTTAAAGTTTAACTCTAATGTTTTTCGTCAATTATAGATTATATATTTTTCCTTGTAAGTTAACATATTTTATATTTTTAGACAAAAATTTCATTAAAAAAATCCTATTTAGGTCTAGGTCAGATGAATGTGAACTCGTTTACTAGATTATTACAGGGTTTCTCAGTCCCATTCCTGTAGGTGGTAAAGTAATGACTCCTCAATAATATTCTTGGATGTGGTTTCTTTAAAATTACAAGACAAAAATTTTTAACTTTTGCTCCAAAACCAGAACTGAATGCATTCCTTCGAGTCAGCGCCGTTTATGCAATCAACCATAATCATGACTTTAATTTCCCTCTTATGTTAGACTTTGACTCTTTGCCGGGAGAAAAATATTACGAGCATAAATAGAAATCTTTTGGCAAAGAATGTAATAATATATGTATTTTTTCTGAAGAAATGATGCTCTTCCATTATAAAACTCCTGGGAAGCAAATTGTAAGTTCAATTAAATATTAGTCAACACAACCCTGGTTCTAGATCGGAGGGAAAATGCAACGATTAACCACGGTGGCTTTCCTTACCGTTTAAACCTTGATAATCGCAATATACTTGATTTGTAACACAAACAAATATGATCTATCCTTTCTGCTTAAATCTTTGTCCCTTTTTAACTTCACACACTTATTTAATAATTTTTGTATTGATATTTAGCACACCCCCCCCCCTCTTTCTCTTGACAAAAGCTGCATACAATCATAGTTTACATACAACTCCTACGACCAGTCAAGAATGCCGGGTGATTAGCATATACCACCATAGACAGGACCCATTTTTAACCACTCATCAATTGTGCATCACTTTCCTTATTTGTTTTGTGTTATTCTCTCATTACTCTATTTATAAAGATAATAAGCAGCAATGCCTAGTTCATACAGCCTTGTGTATATCGAATTACTCATTAAAACAACTTATACTCTAACGTGCTTTTTACATAAGTCAAACATAAATAGTCTTCACACGATCCAATAAATTACCTCTCATTCCTTACATTTTTACAACATGCCATTGTGACTTTCTATTTAAACATTCGCCACTTCCATGACACTAGCATACAAATATTAGCAATCAATTTACGTAATCATTGGATTTCCTTAAAAAAAAATTAAATTAATTAGGCATGACCTCGTAAGGAGAACTGGGGAAAACCAAGGACATTTATTCTCCACTCTTGATCCTAACAATTCGTTTCAGAGATTAGCTTTTATTTCTTGAGATTAAGGATGTTCTATCTCTTGGCGCCCTTCCTTATACAAGCGTCCTCCCCTCATCTATTTTGACTACTATATATACATATATATTGATTTAACTTAAATAATTTTGTTTCTCCACTCAAATATCATCACTAAACTAAAGTTTAATCACGAATTTGGTCAAAATATCGTAGCTCGATTAAATCCCTAGCTTATAACAGGGTGAGGAGAAATAACGGACGTTTTTGAAAAATTCAAAAACTTTGATTTTAGCTTAAATGTTTTAGGTTTTACATTAATTTTGTTCGTATTGTTTCAGCAATTATAAAATTTAGTGAGAAAAACAACAGCTCTTATGTGGTGACCGTTTTCAATCATGCATTTCTGAAGGCGTTTTGGAAGCTGGCCTCCACTCTTTTTGCCATTTTTCTATTTATTTGGTTGACTTCCACGCGAATAACTGCCTTGTAATCCTTCAATTTAAGTCGCTTATGCCTATACCACGAGCCTTTAGGTTTCTTCACAAGAAATAATTACACATGGATAAACCAGGTGACCGAGGGAGCCAAGGAGTGACAGCAAACCTAGAAATGAGGTGGTCACCGAGGATTGTGCGAATAACGTTTATTGATGCTCTGGCTGTGTGGGCCGTTGCCTCATCGTGCTGGAGCCAAACGGGTCGGATTGGAATGAGGTTTCGCCGTAGTTCAGCTAAAAGTTGTTGATAATCTCGATGTAACGCTTTGAGGTTTTAGTAACAGAATTTCTCTTATGGTCTTCAAAAAAGTAATGACCAATGATGCCAGCTTTTCAAAAAGCACAGCACTACAAACCGTCACTCGGTACACTATCAAATTTCATGTTCTTGAAGGCTGTAAAAGTTTGCTCAATCTAAATCGAGGTAATTTATCGGATGGTCATTCCGTGTTTGGTAGGCTTTGGTTATATATATATTTTTCGCATACATATGCTTTCAGTGGATTTTTGGTGAATTTATTCTTGGGCAGGAGAGAAGTTATTTTAAATGATTTCGATCAATTTCATCTTTCACCAGATGTTTAATTTACTCTGATCCAAATCTAGGTGAACTATCAATGTAAATATGATTTCTAGGACAAATTTCCTATACTTTTCTATGTTTGTTTTTCTCATCTACTATTAATCAAGATTACTATCATTGTTGCAACTCTTAAGATTTTTAATAGAATTAAAAACAATCTTATATTTGTGTATTCAGGAATATTCAATATGGCTTCCATAAGCCAATAGTAATATTGTAATGAGAGGCTCACTAGGCTCGTAAACATATCTATGGATGCTCGAGAGCAGCGCTATAGTGATGCTATGGGAGATTGTCTCCGAGAAGGCTCATAGAGGCTATATTTCAGAGGAAAATGTCTTGTTGCGCTAATACCATACAGATAACGCTTATCAAGAGAAAAAAGGCATGTAATTTCTAAATTTATTCGGTTCTATACTTCTTATATTTCTAGAATTCTTTACATTACTTATGTAAGACTAATTCATTGGTCTGGGAAAGTGAGCTGCTTTCTTGCCTCTCTCTATTATCTATGCCTAAGGCATATGCCTCAGTAGTTTAAAACAAACTATTAAATTGTTAGGATGTAGAAGATGTAATTTTCTCTCATTACTCTCCTAGTTACAAGATTTGCCCCTTAACCGGATTACTATGTATAAAGATGAAAATTAAGATCCATTTTATCCACTATTCTCTAACACACAAAAATTGATAAAATACTTAAAACATGACCTTAAGAGATTTTTTCTATGACAAATAGAATAAAATTGAATATCCATTATTTACTTGTATGCTAGAGAAAAAAAACAAGGGATCTTTCCAAGAAATTTAACTACAAAGAGAAATATGAAAAACAAATCATCATAATGGAATTCATGACATTTTTGCCAATGCTAAATCTCATAAATAAGAATTGCATTGCCTAGCACAATTTCCCCCAAAAGAACTCATGGTTAATTGAATGGCTAAAATGATGAAACATGGAAAATATAATTTAGCGTCAGATATGAAATTCAGGTTTTCAATATTATTCGATTAGAAACAAAGTTCCTGTACACGCTTATTTTAAAGGTTTATATATTTATAGATTTATGCCGGATGTAAGACTAGTTAATATGTACTGGCCTAGTATTTTCTAGGTTTCGCTTAAAAGTACACAGTAACTTAGAGTCTAGATAACCTAGGCCACTATGTACTTTCAAGCATGGAGAACATCGCTCGTAGATGGGCCCGTCGTTTCCTCCGATCTAGGCCTGAAGGCCTTTTGCTTCAATGCATTTGCCGTGGATTATGAAACAAATGGGAAAAACTAAGGAGTGTCGACTCCGCCCTCTCGAAGTTAAGTAACTTTCGCAGGAGACCATGCTTGGCGCATAACCCATGCCCGACTTCTCGTGGTTTGAGGGTTTTATGACCACCTCACGATAAGATGAGGGCTGCGAGGGCGAATGCGAAATTTATATACACCCAGTCTGATGTCTCAGTCCTTATACTCGCTCTTAATACCTCCTTTAAAGCAGTGACAGAGGATAGGAGTTTTACTTTTAATTCTCTCTCTCGTCCCTCGTCAACTGACTTAAACGGAGGAGATTCCGCCATGACTTGGCACGGTTGATTAGGCCTTTTCTCTTACTCGTGGATTTGATCGGTAGTCTCCCTGTATTGGAGACTAGTTGCTCAATTACTGGGGCTAGGTTTTTGCCGACCTGACGAAGGAGTTTGAGATAGGCGTCTTTAAGGTGGATAAATTTTTGCATCACTTTCTGAAAACCGCCTCATTTTATTGTATAGACATTTCCACTGCTCTCTGGATGCAAGGAAAGATTTTCGAAGGAAGAGAACACAGCCCTGCGAGTTAAAAGAAAAATTTGCTGACAAGGTTTTTTTAAATGATTGTTATGCATTTTAATCCGCTGAATCCAAATCTAGCATTGAAATTTTCAATGAAGTCGTTTTTTAGCAACAATCATTTTTATCTATTAATACAGATTTATTAATATTTTAAGGGAAAATTCGAATATAACTATGGAATAAAACACCTTTAGTGATAAAATGGCTATAATTTGGCATAATTTACATTGAAAATTAATCGCTTTTCAAACCCCAGCAATAGTCTGCTCACATATTAATGTCCTATCTTCCCTGGTATCTTTCCTCCCTGCACTTAATGTCCTAAAGTAACTTTTCCCCGGCTTCTTCACTGTAACATCCACAATTTTCTGGAAATTAGTCAAGATGGGATCTAAAAAGGTGGAGTTTTACAGACATTCTCACTCTTAAAATATGATAGTTTTGTGTTCAAACAATCTAAAATGGTTTCATACTTTGGATTCCTTGAGTCTCGAAAAAGTAAGAGAAAGTGCTTTGAAAGATTACCATACATTTTCAGGAGACTTACTTGTAACTTTTGTGAAAACAGGGTCTTTCATTAGCATCCTTATTTGAGTACCATCAAAAATACCTACAGTTATTTTTGCATCAGTATCTTTTGAGAACTTTCGGGCCTCATAAAGAAATGCTTAGCTTTCTCTCATTAGGGAATTGTAAAAAACTTCCCATCAATCCTTATTTTATGTATAGGGGTGGAAGTAGAACTTTATTAGGATTTCCTATGCGTTGATATATCACAATATGAAAACCAGATTAAATGGTTGTCGAGAGTGCCATTCTTGTCACTTATAGTGCTGCTCGTCCATTCTAATATCTCAAAAATAGAGGTAGAGGGGATATTTTGTATAGCCACTATGCATTGATATTTTTAAAGACACAATCTGAAGCTAAAACTATTCTGAAATTGGAATAAATGTAACAGATTGAATGTAAATGTATAATTTTATATATGTATAAGAAGTGCCATTTTTTGTCTATTCACTTCAACTTATTTAAAAATGAGATTAATTTAAATAATATGAGTCTTTTTAGATAAAGTAACTATAATGTTTTACTGAAAATATTATTTTCAAATAAATGCGATTTATATGTATTTCTTACCTGCCAGGTGATAAAGTTAGAATTATCCTGGCCGGGAATCGCATCCATCCTGAGTGAGATCAGAGGGTCTACTATTCCGATATTAAGATTTCATCAGCTTTGATACCCATTATTACATGGTAACGCAAACTGAACAAACAACGGTCATAATGATACCCCTCACTAAGAGAATACGGTTAATGTTTCTTCTCTGAAACGCAAAACGAGATAGCAACCTCAGAGGGTGTTCAGCGTAGAGTGACAAAATGAATCCAAGTGATTCATTTTGAAGACTGAGTGACCTGAATTTTTGCCGAGAAAATGATCGTTTTCGCGACAATAAATCGACTTCTAAAACGTATTGACCGGTTTCACTAATATAAAACAAGAGTTTCTCTCTATTTTGATATTGAACTAGAAATAAAAATAATGTTTTCAAATTTCTTTTAATAAGATTGATAAATGTCATTAAGACCTACTTTTTACATAGGTTACTAATATGCAATAACCTACCATAATAAGATGATCCAATCATGAATAAATAATTAAGAGCAGCCTCGATGAATATTATTTGTACCTATACACTTTTTAAAACTCCCAAATGTTCATGATCTTTAATCTTCTTCCTCCTCTTTTGCAGTGGCCTCGATGTAAAATTAGGGACTCTGGTGGTCGATAATTCTGTAATTTTGAAATTGGCCAGGTTGTACTTTTATTAACAGAGTACTTCTTCTATCGTATAAGCAAATATCGTTTTTCATCCGTCAATCTATAAGAAATCTACCTACGGTAGTATACAGGTATCCTGTGAATTTTCCTTTCTCACTTAATCTCTCACTATGTATGTATCTTCTGCATTCTTCGTACATCTTCTCTTATCTATCGTCAAAGTGTATGAGGTGTAGCTGTGGTAATGCCCCGAACCCAATGCCTGGCGCAGGAAAGGCAGCTATGTCTTCTACTCTGGTAACTACGTTTACCTCTTTTACGTTTTACATCTCTCTCCTTACTAACTTGCGGCGTTATACAGTATTTGGTATTACACTTATATTCGGTTAAAATTTCAAATTTGCGAGAAACTTCAGAACCATGTCGCCTCAGTGCTTGTTTTTTAGCCATCATTTGGCGTTTGTCACCTATCCTAAACATGACGAGAAAACAATCAAAGCAGAACTGCTCTGAAGGTCCCTACAAAGAGGATCTCACTACTAATCAGAGTTGAATTGTATTTCCTAAACGTTTCTTATTATGATTATTTTAGATAGGCTGTTATGTGACATACTATAAGTAAGCTTTAACTATTTTTAGTAAAAATTATTTGGTAATTAGGATTCCAAACATAAGATTCTTTACTGAATTGTAATTATTATTTTTTCGATCAAATCTCATTACTGAGGGATATCTCCCTGGTATTGGTTATAAGTAAGTTAATATGATTAGATTGTCGAAAGGGGAAAGTTTTATTGATATTAATTTGATTACTCTTTTGACTCTTACACATTTAACTTCTATTTCAGTGAAGTTTCCATTTAGGGGCAAATAGAAAATATGGCCTCCGCTGAAGGGTTGACACGAATGAGGTTCTCAAAATCTTACTTATCATAATGGATGTCTTTTAACATGAATAAGTGTAGAGGGTTGTAATGTGTTTTAGGTTGATAGGGTCTGGGATAGAATAACCGTTGAAAAAAACCGGAAGAAAAACGCAAATGAGAATAATCTTCTCTAGGGCTATTTGTTGAATAAATCACAATATAACATCGTTAATTCTTTGACTCTCCAATCTCTCGTAAATTACCAATTTACTTACGTTAAATACACTAATGGTTCCGTAAGGATTGAATGCAAACAGGATTAGGCCGAAAGTGCCAACTCTAAAAGTTATAAACGGATTTTGATATCATTTTAAAGGAGTGTTTCTAACATATTAAATTTATTAAAGTCTACTCAATCTTTTTAGTTATATAGGTCCAAGTCCGTCAGTAAGTAATACTTAACGCTTGATAATTTTGTAACTTACTTTAAATGATTCCAATTTTACTGGGTTATTTAATATTAGTTGCTATTTTTATTCATATTATTTTTCATATAAAAACTACATTTCTACAGGAGACAGAGCTGAAAGTCTTAGATTTCCCAGACAGTTTCTGTTTTATATGTGGATAAGTTACATTAAAACATTACAAGAAACAGTTGGCTAAATATGGGAAGAAACTTTATGGGTTGTACTTTGGAAGTAAAGTGGGTGACAATAAGAAACGCTGAGTACCTAACATATGCTGTAGCAGGTCAAACAGTTCCATTTCTACCTGGGAAAAAGGCATAGGGCCTGGCTTCATGTTTTGTGTACCAATGGTCTGAAGTGGGTCAAAGGATAATTCAACTGAGTGATACTTCTCCTTAACTGATATTAAAGGTATGTCTTTAATATATTTTAAAGAAACATATCAATATGCACAGTATGCTGTACGTCTAGTATTTCTGAAAGTGGTCAATTCCAGTAATATCCATTTTTAGTCTGTTTTTATTTTATTTCACTTCAGGACGCAACAGAAAAGGTAAGAAATCTAACATGTATCGAGATTATAAGTCTGCTATTCGCGTGGTTTAACATTCCAGTTCTCTTCCTGTACCACAGCCGCCGTTTAAACTACCAACGATAAGAAGTGCAACTCAAACGATTCAAGATCATAAGATACACTATATGTAGCGCAGTTTGAATGTAACAAGAAACCACACCTCGTCACCGAACTGAAAATCAATGATCTAGTTCGTGATCTAACACTTACTAAGCGACAGAGCGACTTCCTTGCCTCAGGTCTGCAACAATGGAAACTGTTGAATGAACATGCTCGAATTACAGTATTTAGGAATCGTTCTGAAGATCCAACGCAATTCCTTACTTTGGTAAACAACCCGAATTATTGTAATGATATTAGCGGCCTTTTCAATGCCTTTGGTGGACTTATGAACCAAATCAGTGGAGGTTATTTTTAAATACACCCCTTTACATCACAAAAGTGGTTCTGTAGCAAATTGGGAACACCATGCCTTCAGTTTCAGTTGCTTACTCAGTTCTTTTAAGAGGAACATATGAGAACCTTGCTTTTATTCTAGACACCATAACGTTTAAGGATCATGGATGGCTAATTTGTTTGGACTTGAACGTAGTAGCCCTACTTACTGGTCTACAAACTTGCTCCCTCAAGTTTATGTGCTTCTTTTCTAAGGGGAAAATAATGTCTATGTAGATCAGAACATTATGTACACTCAGTATGGTCCCCTCGAGGAAGAATGACGCCTGGATACCCTAATGTAATTCATGTCCCATAGTTAAAATGAAAAATCATTTCTACCTCAATGCATTTATCTATGCCTAATTAAGCAATTTAGCAAAACACGCAATATAACAAGCCATGTTTCCAGTACATTAAAGCTATCTTCCTTAAAATAGGTGATGTAAATATTAAAGAAAGCTTATTCATAGCCCTTAGATTCGTCAACTTATAGCTGATTAGGACTTCGAGGTGACTGTGGATGAAACTGATCTAGCCGCCTAGCAAGCTTTCACAGATGTATGCAAAAGACTTTTCGGAAACCATCAAGGGGCGCAGCGAGAGCGTATAGTGGAGAGCCTAATCAAGTGCTGCCAAGATCTCGATGGCCATATGTAACTGAAAATACACTTTCTTCCTTCACTTCTCTCATTTAACCCCTGAAAATGCAGGATATTTTAGCGATGAACATGGAGAGAGGTTCGCTAAAAATATCGCGTCAATGAAAAATAAGTATAAGGAAAAATGGAGCTCTGATTTGCTGGCTGACTTCTGCTAGAACCTGAAATGTGACATACTTGAGACATCTCATAAACGAAGAACTAAATACTAAAATTTTGGTTAATACACTATTTAATGATAACAAACATTCTGTTTCATTATATGTTCATGATTTAATTACCATGAAAGAATCAAATCTGACTTTGGGAGCGAAATACATTTATGGTATCGTGTAAATTAGTATTAATTCCATAATTATTAAATCGGCAAGTTACAAGAAAATGTTACGTATTTAAAAATTATTGTTCTCAAATTTGCATTCAGCACCTTTAACTTCATAATTAATTACACATGAGTCCTACAACTTGTGAAGGACTCCGATTTAAATAAAATAAACAAATCATCAAGAGTTTAAATATGAGGCATTTTTTACCCTAAGAGCTCTGTCTCAAAGAACATTTCAAGAGCCTTTATAAAACCCCATACAAGAGAAGATCTCAAAAGATGTATGTGCTTAAAATGTGTTCCTTTTTGTAAAAATATGCGAAATTGTATAAGTAATCAATGCCTATTAGTCAGGTTAAATTCTAAGACAATGATATTTTCAAAAGTCAACTTAGACTGTTCTATCATAAGTTACCCCTTGATCCAGCCCGAAAGATAAAAATAAAGAGGAGTTTAGGATAAGTAATGATATCTTGTGTCAGCTAAAAAATCGATTACTCGGTTAAAGAGGCGCTAGGTGGAAGATATATATGAGTATCTTTCTTGGTTAATATTCAAACAGTATTTTCATTCTAAACATATGATGCAGATTGAAATGTTTTTTTGCCAGAGATTTCAGATTATTTTTAGGAACATTTAATGATTATATTTAAAATTTATATCTGTTAAGTAAGGTTATTGAAACGTTTATTTATAATATTTAACCATGGCTTAGATTTAAGATTCTATTTTGTACTTTGAAATTTAGACTTTGGTTCTAATGGGAGAGAAAAAAAAATGTCAGGCTGAGTGTTATTCAGTTTCTAGTAATTATTCTAACATTTAGTTACTAAGGACAGTAACTGACAAGCCTCATAAGCGAGAAAGGAATATAAAGATTCTTCGCACCATGTCCATATAGAGGCACAGAGGTCACGACTAAATTTCTTTCCCCTTCCGAATCAGTATTATCATTCTAAGCAAAGTTTAGTACAACGAAATCTTGTAAGAGGGTGTAAGTCTAAACAAAACTAGAGCCTCTCCTGAACCTAATTATCAGAAAATTGCATCAGTGGAAGAATTCGTAAAAACAAAGTGTTAATCGGCAAATAGGTGCAACTTCGTTTAAAAACATATTTATTTCTGCCTGAAGAGGAGACTATTTTGGACGCCATAGACATGTAGGCTGCCAAACAATAGTGAATCTGTCACATTCGTTTCAAAAAAACTTTTAAATTGAGATTGAAGGGAGGATTGAGTCAAAATGGTATAGAGTTGAGTAGAGAAGTAAGTGGAGCAGAAATTGCAGAGGAAATGAAGCTGTAGACGGAGACAATTTGATAGGAGCACTACCAACATATACTGCTGGCTTCTCACTTCAGGCCATTTAAAGATTATAAGGACACCTTGGCTGATTGTCTAATGAGGCATCCTGCCGGAGTTCACAAAAAAGACGATAGAAAATCTAGGTTTTGAAATAAAACATACTTTGCACTGACTAATATCCAAGCACACAAGAAATCACTGAAGCAGTCACATGAGTGAGTAAATGGATAAATATTGAAAAATAAAAAAAGATAGATAGATAACAAGATAATTTGGAAATAAATTGCTCGCGGAAAATGACAATTTTAATCCCTCTATCTCCCACTATTATACACATATATGAATACATGATTGCAATTGCATTCATATATGTGTGTATGTATTTTCCTTTCACAAATTTTATATCCATTGTCCATGGTCCAGTTCCTCGTCATTTACCATCTGACAAATCAAAAAGTTATTAACGTATTTTGATATGATTTTAAATTAGTGTTTCGAAGGGGTTTGTCACCCGAGCTTATGAAGTTTATAAAAGTATAATCAATATATCTTTTTAGTTATATGGGTACAAACCCAGGCTAACATTTACGTAACGCTTGATAAGTTTATAACTTACTATAAATGCTGCATATTTTTAGTTTTTCATTTAATATTTGTTGCTGTTACTATTTATTTGATTGTTCACATAATACAGTGTTTTTTCATTACAGAAGACAGAGCTGAAAATGAAAAAAATTGCCAGACAGTTTCTGTTATATATGTGAATCAGTTACATTAAAACAATTCAAGAAAGAGTTGACTAAAAATGTGAAGAAACATTATGGGCTGTACTCGATCCTGAGTGACCAGGAAAATAGCTGGTCACCTGTGTAAGGTGTACAAGTTGCGTTTATGCCTGGATAAAAGGCAATTCACCTGGCCTCATGTTTGGTGTACCAAGGGTCTAGAGAGAACAAAAGGACCATTCAAAGGATTAATACTTCTGCTTAGCAGATATTAAAGTTGGGTATTCGATGTGTTTTCTTTCCTTGTTTGTAATATATTTTCAGGAGATATATCAATTAAAAGTATCAAGAAAATGCAAGTAAACTATCATGTATCCAAATCCTGAGGCTGCTTTTCGCCAAGTTCGAGATTTAGCTGCTATTCCTGTACCATAACCACCCTCTGAACTCCAAAGCGATTACACGAGCAACTTAGACAATTCAAAAGCTCAAGATACACCATATATGGTACAACTTTAATCTGACAGGAACCACATCTCATCACCCAACCAGAACTCAATTATCTAGTTCATGATCTAAGAATAACTAAACAACGGACTGAACTCTTAGACCTCACGATACCAACAATGCAACCAGTTGAAGGAACATACAGTATTTCAGAAGCGTTCTGCCATCGACTGGAATTCTTCATTTTATAAAATAACATGAATTATTTTAATGATCTTCAATACTCTTGAGCTGACCTATGAACTAAATTAGTGGAGGTTATTCATAGATGCCTCCCGTCCCAGAATAAAAGCGGTTCTGTTCTACATTGGGAACACCATGGCATCAGTTCCATTTGCTCACTCATTCAATTTTATTGGGGACATATGTTTGCCTTGTTTCTATTCTAGAGCGTATAAGTTAAACGGAACAAGAGTGGCTAATTTGCGCGGACTTGAAAGTAGTAGCCCTAATAATGGACTAAAAACTGGATACACCATATTTACGTGCTTCCTTCGGAAGTTTTACAGTAGATTCAGATCAGACCATTATGTACGCTCGGATTAGTCACGTTGGGAATGTATGATGCCTGGATGTCATAATATAATTGATAAGCTACTAGATAAAAAAAAAAATCATTTTGCCACCAATGCATATAAAACTAGGCCTAATGAATCAATTTACCAAATCACTGCAACATAACAAGCCATGTTTTCAGTAGCTCGAAGCCATCTTTACTATAATAAGTGATGCCAAGATTTTGGAACGCATGCATATTCATAGGCCCTCAGATTCGTAAACATATGGCTTATGAGGAATTCGACGTGCCAATGGATGAGACTGAGCAAGTTTCCTGGCATGCATTAAAAGATGTATGCAAAGGTCTTCTTAAAAAGTACCAGGGGACCAGCGAGAGAATATAGTAGACACGAAGACGTTAGGGTCCATTCAAATAGGGTACCTTTGGACTAGCAGTCGAGCGGGCACATCTCTGCTCAAATGCTTTATGTCCTTAAACGGCCACTTTTCAAGACCCTGTCTAGTCTTGACTTAAAAAGGTCAACAGATTCACTGTTGACAACTTCCACTGGAAGTGCGTTCCAACTACCGCAGATACTGTAGGTGAAAAATTTTCTACACAGATCGCGGTTGAACGCTTCAGTTCAAGTTTAAAGCCGTAATTTCTTGTTCTGCTCACAGCAAGTGTGAAAATATCCCGTTAGTCAACATTGTCGAACCCTTGAAGTATTTTGAAAACTTCGATGAGCATACCACACAGTCTACGGTTTCCAACGAGAACAGATCTAATTCCCTTAATGTATCTTCATAAATTTTGTATGATAGAGGAAATCAGTTTGGTTGCCCTGGCTTGCACGCGTTCCAATCTTGCGATGTCCTTTCGAAATTAAGGACTCCAAAAATGTACGGCATACTCCAGGTGCGGTCAGACAAGTGAGTTGTACAAACACAGTACAATCTCCTTGTCCCGATATCCAAACTGGCGCTTTATGTAGCCTAGCATCGTTTGGGCCTTTTTCTCCGCCTGAATGCACTGTTTTATAAACTTGAGGTCACTAGTGATTGTTACACCCAAGTCCTTCTCAGTGTTGGTGGATTTCATAGCAGTGCCATTAAGGATATACTGAGATTGGGGGTTTCTGTGGCCGAAATGCATCACTTTGCATTTCCCCAAGTTAAAAGGCATTTTCCACGTGTCCGACCACTCCCTAATCTTCACAAGATCTTCCTGCAGGCGGGCAGTATTTTCATCCTTTGCCACGTTCATACCAAGCTTGGTATCGTCCGCAAATTTGGAAATCTTGGCAACCATATCACCATCTATATCGTTGACGTAGATGATGAATAGTAGTGTTCCCAGGACATAACCTTGAGGCACCCTGCTAGTCGAGGGCACCCACTCAGAAGCCTGTCCATTCAGCACCACCTGTTGCCCTCAGCCACTTAGTCAGTTCTCTATCCAACCGGCTATTTTTCCGTCTATACCCAGTGTCTATACCCGTCTATACCACATCCACCTCCTTGTCCTGATCGTGCTCACTGAAGACGAAATGGAAGAATTCCACAAGGTTCGTCAGGCATAACCGTTGCCCTTCGGAAGCCATGCTGGGAACTCCTCAGTAGCAGGTATGACTCAAAATACGACGTCATTTTGTCTACCATGAGTTTACCGACTATCAAAGTCAGACTGATAGGGGGGTAGTTCGATTAATGACTAGGTCTCCTTTCTTGAAGAGAGAAGTCACCTCCGCTTCACGCCAGTCTCTAGGAATGCATTCGGTCCGGATTGATATGTTAAAGATTGCGCTAAAGTCTCGTCAACCTTGATCGCGTAATTCTTTCAACACTTTAGGTAGAAATCCATCCGGGCCAGGTGACTTATTCGTCATTAGTTCAGTGATCTTCTTTTCTGATTCTCCTTGGGGAAGTCCATATCCTCCAGCTTTTCCCCCAAGTAGGAATCCGTTGGCGGTGGAATGGAACCACACTCTCCAGTAAACACTGAAGGGAAGTAGTTGTAGAGGAGGTTAGCATTTTCTGCAGCTGAGTGCTTCAATGTCCCATCCTCATTCCTTAAAGGGCCAATCGTTCGATGCATTGGTTTACGGCTGTTTATATATCCAAAGAACTCCTCGCGATTCTCTTTACAAAGTCTTGCCACTCGGAGTTCCTCAGACCGCTTAGCCGCCTTCATGCTGGACTTCACTCTCCTGGATAGCCTCCAGTATTCGTCAAAGTCACCCGAGATCTTCGATTGCCGGTACACAATTCTCTTCTCCCTAAGCAGCTGGCTGAGTTCTCTATTAAACTACACTTTGGTTGAACAGAAGATCGACGGTGGCATTTCAGAGGAATAAAACGCGATTGAAATCTCATAAATGTGGTTTTGAAACTGTTCCACGAGTCTTCAACAGTCTCGCACACTTCTAGCCTCGCGTTGGTAAATCCAGCACGAAGACTTGCAAAGTCTGCTCTTCTCAAATCAAGTTTCCTCGATTAAATAGTTGCAGGCCCTGCCTTGGGGACTTTTACTGCAAATCTAATTAGTTGGTAGTCACTGCCACCGAGCTCTTGGTCAACAGAGAGCTTTTTAACGATGTCATCCACAGAGGTTCAAACCAAGTCGAGGATATTGTCTCATTTCGTTGGCTCCCTCACCCATTGAGTCAGGAACTCGTTGTTCGCGGACTCCAAGAGTTGTGCGTTCTCGCCACAGGGTTCTCTGGTTTCCCAGTCAACATAGGTATTGAAGTCTCCTATGATGATACACACTTTGTCTTTTACAAGTTTGCCCAATAGCTGGTTCAGACTCCTGTCCTGTTCTAAGAGTTGGGCAGAAGGTCTGTAAAGCACTAGGGTCCCGTATCTGTCAGGGCCTATCTCTAGGTCAAAACCTAGTAGTTCATGGCCTAATAAAATACTAGAAAGATTTTGGAGGCAATATATCACTGAACATACACTTTCTACATTCTTATCTGTCCTTCTTCCCAAAGAATGCAAGACATGTTAGGGAGGAACATTGAGGGAGGTTCCATCAATATAAAGCGTTAATGGAAAACCGGTCTAAGGGAAAATGGAGCCCTGCCATGGTGGTTCACTTCTGCTGGAACCAGAATAGTGACACAAATGAGACGTCTTACAAACGAAAAAGTACATACATAAATGTAGGTTAACTTATTACATAATCCCAACAAACATGCTGATTCTTTATACTTTTATGAAATAATTACCATGGAAACATTTCATCTGACTCTGGGAGCGAAATACATATATGGTGTCGTGGAACTCGGTATCAATTGCATATATTATTAAATCATCAATTTACAAGAAAATGCTGTGTGTTGGTAAATTTTTGTTATCAATTCCGAATTCATCAAACACGCTTACATAGAGAAATGCACATGAGGTCTATGTTTTCTTCTTGACACTGAAATTTGTTGTAGAGTTTAATGTGTAGAGAGCGAACTGTATTGATTGGAGACTCATTAAAGCTATTTGAATTCGGGTTGTGCTATCAGCTCTCTCGTATGGATATATTAGTCTTTTCTCTAAGTTATTTGGATAGCTTAGTGCTTCTTCATGATCAATGACACTTCACATTCTTTGAATAAACCCTCAAATATCACTTATATGAGAGGACAGCATTAGCATTTGCAAGTAATTATCATATATTACATATCTTGAATGAGAGCAGATATTTGCTAGAGTTTATACAAAAAATCCTAAAGTGTCTTATTATTTAAATAAGTGTATGAATGTAAAACACTAGGTAATTTATCACCAGAGTCTACTACTAATACTTTATACCAATTTTTTAAAAAATAGCGGTATTCATTGTTAGATACGTGTTTTGAAAGGTAAATATATTACAAAGCAAACTATAAAGGAATAAATTTAAGAAGAACAAGGAGTATTAATTCGACCATTTGAAGCTGTTCATCACTTATTTCCAGTCCCTGCATATTCCAAGATAAGAAGAAATCTTTTTCCATATTCTTGTGTTTATTTAGTTTTACATATTCTGTTTCTTTCTATTGTAATACTATTCTCACTAATAATTATCTGCCACGGTATACAATTTTGTGTTATTCTTACTCTGAAATTTACATTTCATAAATCCAATTTATTTCTCTAAAATTGTCCTAAATATTCATTTTTGGCAATTTTTCTCTACCAGTAAATCCACAACTTTTAAAAGAAACAAGTAAAATTCTATTCCTTTTCGATCCATTTTAATACTATTCCCTCTTCCTATTTTGCTTTCACTGTATAGACATCCTTTACGTTCTGACGTTTATCTATTTACATTTATATATTCTATTTAATCCTTCAAAATTTTAAGTTCAACTAAAACACTATTATAATAAAGAGACGGTTTGAATTCTCTTGTTTTCACACTCTGTTTTTCCATTCCATTTCCTTCCATTGTATTATTATTACCTTTACTCCTTTCGCTTCGACTGTATAAAGATCTAATTTGTTCTTAATTTTCTACTATTAGTCTTCCATATTTCATTTTATTCCTCCAAAATATTCCAAATATTTAACGGTATTATTTATAAGCCAACTTTCCAATCATATTTTTATAAAGATGCAAAGGTACACACATCTTGCTTTTTTAAAACTATGAGAAGGGATAGATTTCTCTTTTTGATGAACTTTCTTAATTTCTTACGTGATAAAGACAATGAATCAAACCAATTTTAAAGCAGAATATGTTTGACTTGTAAATTTCAATTCATGAAGGTTTGAAACTTTGGAACGGACGTCTCAGCTGGACAATTTACGCCCCACTGAAAAAAGCTCGTTTCTTCCTAAAAGGAAATTTCTGTACTTAAATGGAATGTTTACAACTTTAATAGATACACATGAAATTGATCAAATGAGCCTCTATCAACTTGAGCTACCAAAATTAGTGCATCACAGATGAACCATACAATCCGTGTTATTAAATTTTTACGGAAGATTCCCTAGGCAAATGGTATCTTTTTGGAATGGATAATTATAATTATTCATAATTATTTGTAAATATTTAGACTCCGAGGAAACTGATGCAGTAAAAACTTTTCAAAGGATAGAAAAATATTAAAAAAAATATTTAAAGCTGCCAAAGTAAATAAAACGCATGATTTAACCATGTAAAAAGGAAAGGAAATTATCATCAGGTTATATCTCCAAATGATGCAACCTACTACTCCATGAAAAATATGATAGATAATTTTTCGACGATTCATGTATGTTGCAGTCCTCAACTTTTATCTGCTCCATAAAAGACTAGGATGGAAAATTAATTTACTCCAACACAGAATGGAACAAATAGATAACATAGTTTTCAAATGTTACCCAAAGACCAATCAATGCCAGGGAAATAGAGAGTAAATAATCCACGATCACTATTGACAGGCAGGCACTTTTCGAACTTAACATATATGTACATGAATATATATATGCAGATACACCCACAAAGGAAAAGTAAAAAAACGATTCCAAGCGCTTTCGTCTTTATTCTTAAAGACCGTTACAAGAATAAAGACGAAAGCGCTCGGAATCGTTTTTCACTTTTCCATTGTGAGAGAATCTGAATAACTTTGAATCACGTGCACTTTGTGAGCTATTTTCATATATATATATATATATATATATATATATATATATATATATATATATATATATATATTTATATTCTCACGCGCTACTTTAAGTGATTCTCAAATATATATATACGATATATATATATATATATATATATATGAGAAACTCAGAAAATAGCGCGTGAGTAGAGCAATAAATGCAAGAAAGTCCACAGGAAAATGCATGGGGGAATACAAGTAATTTCGAACTTGTCCAGTTCATTCTCAACGAATAACAAAATACTTAACAGAGGTGGTATATATAAAAGACAACAGAGTGGTGCTACGCCCATTTTCAGCGGAATGACACAGATTAGAAAAATATTATCAAAGATGGGATTAAATACCGTATGTGAAGGGTAAAGACATATAGATAGGCTCTACTTCTGCAAGTTCCAACTGTGAAAAAAGTTTAGGTCACAAAGCTATAAGTGCATATTTACACATGCAATTATAAATACATTAAAATAAATACAAGAAACATAACTAATATAGTAAATCAAACCATTAAGATTTAAAATGGACTTTTTGGTTCCAAATGAGCCATTAATTTACAGGGTCTATTTTAAGGAGCCAAGGGGGGGGGGGTATATTAAAATTAGGTGAGGAATTAATAAATGAGCATTTGACAATATTTCTTTAAACATATTCATCAGATATGTAGATAAATTTAGGTGAATTTCAATTGATAGGGCGACTATGTTTAGATAAATGGAAAAAGAAAGCACTATTACTTTTGCCGGTTTGCCCAAAGTATTGCTTAGGGAAAACGAGACAATCGACAGAATATCTTCCCCCCTCCCCTCCTATCCTTTGTTATTATTATGAATCAAGATTTTGTAAATGGTCGACCCCTACTTCAATATGACTGAAACATTTAAACTTTTCGAGAGTCGGGAAAGCAAGGAAAAAGACTCAAATGCAAACGATAAAAAAAGGTATTCTAAAAAATTGTATGCGGGATGGATTGGAGTCCAAATATTTGCAATCTGCAAGAAATCTTTGAAGGTAGCAAAGATTCTAAACCTATTTCAAAGATTTTAGAAATCTCAAGCTCTAAGAATTCCGGGTTTGGTGACCCGCATCCCCCGGAGATACATTGAAGTAAATACAGACCGTTTGACTTTATCATTATGACCTGAGTAAAAATAAATATAAGAACCGGCGTTGGTCAGCTTCCAATGGGCGGAAAATTTAAATCCAGATAGAGCACTATGAATAAGTAGATCTAGGAACGAGACGACAGCATTTTGTTCTAGTTCAATGGTATATTCAATAGAAGGAACTAGATAATTTAGTTCTGTAAGAAAAACATTAAATATGTGTTTGGATACAGTTACAAGAGACTTTATTGCGGAATTTTTTAGATGGCAACAAAATCCATAGCAAACACTGTTTAACTGAAAGAGGCAGCAGAGTTTGATCTTACGTAATAGAAAAACTAAACGTTGAGCATGATGACCGTAAATATGATGAGGGAAGTTCTGTTAAACAACTCTAGTGTGCGAAAAATAATAAAATTAACTTAGACGTTAATTTTGGCCCTCTATTCCAAATATAAATAGAGGTTGTATTAATCTTTGAGCGGCTTTCATTTATAGAGAGAAAATGAAAAAGGATAATTTGTGTGGATTTCAATTACCCTAAAAGTAATTAAACAAACTATACTTCAGATAAATTATGGGAAAGATTGATCAATTTGATTCACGATAATTTTCATATCCAAGAAGAAGAACCTACGAACGATTAAACTATACTTGATTTAATTATCACGAGAGAAGAGACTTTTGTAGAAAACGTTTGCTTTTTTGAGCATTTGTCAATGAGTGATCATAATGTAATTAGGTTAAAAATTAATACAAGCGTCGAGGGAAAGGAGTTTATACAACTAATCCTACGATTTAGCAGCTCTTCTTTAAAACCTTGCATTGCCGACTAAAAAGGATAAACGTGGAAAGTTATTTTTATAATAGGACAGTACATAGCATGTACTGGGAGCTACAGCAAAGTTTGCTCACTGTGGATTTCGAGTTTGTTATCTACGTACGCCGAAAGAATGTGAAAACACCGAGGGCACGATGGGTTAAACTTTTAAATAATAAACTTAATTCGAGAGCGTAATAAAGCTTAAAAAATTTCAGTCAGGCTGAAATTTGAAAAATATCTTCCCTTCAATTCGAAGCACGAACCAAAACTGTTTGATAGTTAGTAAAGAGTAAAAATACCATAAAGGGTCCAATAGGGCCAATCAGAAGTAAAGATAGTGCTATAATAGACGTACTAGAAGGAATTGGTAAAATATTAAATGAGCACTTCATAACTACTTTTACTGTAGAGGACGCAACCCAATAAGCAACACTAGGCAAGGAAATAAATAGTAGAAGACAAAATATTCTAGCCACCATAAGTATAAATAAAGAAGAGACTATCACATACATAAATAAAATTAAAACTTTGAAGGCATCCGGGACTGATAGAGTGTACCCAACCTATCTTAAAGAACTAACAAATGAATTAGCATGACCACTTTTACGATTTGAAACGATTGGTCGAGGAAGTCCTAGTTCCTATAAACTTCTATCATGCAAATTCTACGCAGATAGTAAAAAAGGGAGAGACATTAGCCTAACTTCTGCAATTGGGAATCTCTTGGAATCGATAATTAGAGATATATTGGTGAGTTATCTTGAGGCAAATAATTTAAACGCCGTACCCAGCATGGATTCAGACGAGGGGCTCGTGCCTAACAAATTTACCCGAATTCTTTCATAACATGATTTGCATCTACGATGAACCTAACATGACGGATATAATTCACTTGACTTTAAAAGGGCTTTGATACAGTCTTACATGACAGGATATTGGTGAAAATTAGAGCGATTGGGGCGAGGAGAAACATACCGTAAATAATTAAAGACTCGCTCTCTATTCATTCTCATTGGAAGGTGGCAAATGAGGGATACTCATAGAGGGCCCTAGTAACCAGCAGGGTGCCTAAGGGGTCGGTCCTGGTTAGTGTTGAAAAAAAATGTTTTTTTTAGTTTTTTGTCATTCTTGGGGGCAAAATTTTGTTTTTTTTCAGAAATTCAATATATTATCCCCCAAAGTTTCGATTTTATTTATAAAACACTGATTATTATGCCATTATAGTGAACAATGAAACATTAAGGAACTAAAGTTTGAGATATAAAAGAATATAAACACAAGAAATTAATATCTTTTTGCTATTGGTGTCAAAATAAGTAAATATTGATTTTTTAACTAATTTTTTTTCCTTTTGTA
Organism: Ceratothoa steindachneri; assembly: GCA_963969495.1. Classification (NCBI taxonomy): domain Eukaryota; kingdom Metazoa; phylum Arthropoda; class Malacostraca; order Isopoda; family Cymothoidae; genus Ceratothoa; species Ceratothoa steindachneri. The sequence goes on along the minus strand of OZ018336.1, from coordinate 13,559,242 downwards.
TGTTTACGTATATTTATGTATACTCTATAGGTACTTAATTTTGTAGGTTTCAATTAACTGTGGGTATAATTTTATTGGGTGCACTATAAGCTTGGGTAGGTCTTCGTCAATACATGCTTGTCTTTAAGCAAACCTAAACTATTCTAACAAATCCTAACTTTACCTTACATATTCTTTATGATTTTAAAGTTAAATGGTTAATTATAAAATTATTTTAGTAAAATTTCTTTCTTTATTTTTGAAGGACACATCCAAACTAAAAGAATACCAAATAAGGTAATAATTAATAGTTTAATTAGATTAAATAGTTTTGTTTGCCTTCAAAAGAGATATGTTTTGACAAGGACCTACCCAAGCTAATAGTGTATCGTTTATTGTTGCATTTAATCTTTAATCATTTCCTATCAGATATGGGTAAAGCTCAAGGCGTAGGCCGCAAAAAAGATTCGATGAACAGTAAATTTAAAGGTCCAAGAGCAAAGTGTATTCTTTGTTTTAAAAAAGTACCAAAAAATGGCTCACGAATGATAAACCTTATCAAGGAATGCAAAAAGTGCCATGAATCAGTGAAGATAAAATATTGACCAAGTGGAAAAATGTCTGATACTTGTGACTATGTTGAATCTATTAGTGTGGAAGATAACGCAGGTGCTTCACTTGATTCACATTCTATGTATCATTTAAACTGATAGCTTTGAAGAACATAATAGAAGCCCACACAGTATTGCCCCACTTTTACTAGAGCCGAGTTGATCCTCAACCGCTTGTACAAAGAAATTAAGAAATTTCACAACTTTTTCTTAATAAAAAAACAGAATATATTTAATAAAAAAACTCAATTTTAATTCAGAATAAAAATGATTTTAGTAGAGAAAACCATACTGAACCTGAAAATGCAAATTTCCTATTTTCCCTATTGAATATATTATATACCTAACTATATATGTAGTTATTTAAGTTGATAAGTATTTAAATTTAATAACAGGAAAAGGGTGAAAAACAACTTAGAAAAGCAGTATATGTTAGGTGATGTTCACTCAGGATGGCTGAGCACCCAGATTGGGTAAAACTCATCGAAATGTTAAAACCAAAGTTGAAACTTCCAAGACGTAACAAAATTTTTAACAAACTCTTAGATAACCAATATAATGAATAGGCATCTAATATAAGAGAGATAATCAGTTCTAAATCAAGTTTTGGCTTCATTTGTGATGGATGGAGCAATGTAAGATATTTATTTAAAAGAAACATTTATCGAATTAATTTTGATATGCTTTTTTAACTAGATTATGATATATTATGACAAAAATTTTTTAATTATAGCTTTATTTTTTTAACAAAAATGAAGGGATAATCAATTTTATTGTTACAACTCCAGAGCCCATATTTTGGAAAGGAATTGAAACTGGTAAGTAATTGCACTTAAAAATAAACAAAATTTAAAAGTTTTATTACTTTTCACAAATTAACTCTTTGATATCTAAGAATGAGAAAATTCTTTCCATTGTGTGCTAGGTTGCTTATTACCTAGGCATAACATAAGCATGAATATTCTTTTGAGTTTGGCCATATGCTATTTGATATAATGAAAACTTTTTTCTCCTCCAATTAATTAATCTCTCTCTGTTAGAATTTTTTTTTCAAACTTCAATAAATTTTTTTAAATAATTACGATTTGTGAAGTTGTGACTATAGGTATTCCAAAGTGGCTTTTAGCTCGATTGAAAATCTAAAATATTTATCGTATTTTCTATAGAGGATCAGAACGACATACATGAGAATACATAAGCCAGTTAATTTTGGAGGTAATAGAGGATATAGGTCCACCCAAAGTAGCAGCTTTAGTAACAGATAATGTTTCAAACATGAGATCTGCATGGGAAAAGTTAAAATTCCTTACCCTCACATTCAGGCATATGGTTGCTTAGCTCATCCATTGCACTTATTGGTCTACCTAGACTTTCAGAAAGCCTTTGATATGGTACCACACCGCCGCCTTCTCCGAAAAGTGCGAGCGCTGGGCATAGACGGAAAGGTAGCCGGCTGGATCGAGAACTGGCTAAGTGGCAGACGGCAACGGGTGGTGGTGAATGGACAGTCTTCTGAGTGGGTGCCCGTTACTAGCGGGGTGCCTCAAGGTTCTGTCCTGGGACCACTACTATGAATCATCTACGTCAACGACATAGACGGTGACATGGTTGCCAAGATTTCCAAATTTGCCGACGATACCAAGCTTGGTATGAACGTTGCAAAGGATGGAAGTACTGCCCGCCTGCAGGAAGATCTTGTGAAGATTGGGGAGTAGGCGGACACGTTGCAAATGCCTTTTAACGTGGGGAAATGCAAAGTGATGGATATCGGCCACAAAAACCCCCAATCTCAGTATATCCTTAAGGGCACTGCTCTTGAATCGAGTGACACTGAGAAGGACTTGGGTGTTACTATCACTAGTGACCTCAAGTTCTCGAAACAGTACATTGATGCGGAGAAAAAGGCCCAAAGGATGCTAGGCTATATTAAGCGCCAGTTTGGTTATCGGAACCAGGAGATTGTACTGTGCCTGTACAACTCACTTGTCCGACCGCACCTGGAGTATGCCGTACAATTTTGGAGTCCTTCATTGCGAAAGGACATCGCGAGATTGGAACGCGTACAAGCTAGATGAACCAAACTGATTCCCTCTATCCGACATAAAAGTTATGAGGATAGACTAAGGGAATTAGATTTGTTCTCGCTGGAAACCCGTAGACTGCGTGGTCAGCTCATCGAGGTCTCCAAAATAATTCGAGGGTTCGACAATGTTGACTACCGGGATATTTTCATACTGAGTGAGAACAGAGCGCGCAATCACGGCTTCAAACTTGAACTGAAGCGTTACAACCGCAATCTGTGTGGAAACTTTTTCCCCTACAGTATCTGCGGTAAGTGGAACGCACTTCCAGTGGAAGTTGTCACCAGTGAATCTGTTGACCAGTTCAAGTCAAGACTAGACAAAGTCTTGAAAAGTGGCCGTTTAGGGACGCCAAACAATTGAGCAGCCATGTGCCCGCTCGATTGCTAGCCTAAAGGTACCCTCTTTGAATGGACCGTAAGTTCTCCTAGGGTACTTACTTTCCTTGTTGTTACTCCTTGTTGTTATTATTTTCTGATGTCAAAGAAAATGAGACAGTTGTTCAAATCTTCAAGACAGCAATGACAATTGTAAAAAACAATTAGAATGAAATAGTTAGAAAACAGCATGTAAAAAAAGAAAAAAAGCATGATCCACTTTACCTACAAATTCTCATTCTTGCAACTTCCCTCAAGCGTGGGAGGTTCTTCTCCCATTAACTTTTTACAAACCTCAAACTGTTTGTATGAGGTTAGCATTAAGAGCAAAATTAAAGAAGAACCAGTGATATTTCACATATAACTGAACTTCCACCCTTTGTTAAGTATTTCCCTTATAATGAGTCAGGGATGTATGGCGAAAATTTGCGTCAAATACATACACTATATTATATAGCGATCCGCACGAAGTTTATTTTTTGTTAGTTATGGCAACACAAGCCAGCAAGTTAAAGAACTCCTTAACTAGAAAGTTGTTAAATAAAGGGGCAGACGAAATATTGTATATCACTCCACACGTGATTACGGAGCTCTTAAATTCCTATTTATTTTAATCGACTCGACGACAGAGCTCTTCAACTTTCCACCGTAATTAATCTCTGACTTAAAAAATACTATTCTTTACTGCAATCAAATATGAATTTCGTGCAAAGACATTTGGATTCTGGGCAAATTTGAGATCAATTATCTCTGTATCAGCCGGGGAAAGGAGCTTTGCTCAGAGATTGTACAACCAAATAATGACTTGCCGTCCTCTACAAATCATATCACATCGTGCCTTGATTGTAATTGGAGAAATATGATAATTCCCATTTCCCTAATCTTTTAGCATGGCGGATAAAATCTATTCAGGAGAGAGATCTGATTAGAGATAACACCTGTGTTAAGTTTTTAGTCTCAGACGTATCGAGGGGATCGAGGGTTTGAGAAAATTTCCGGAAATTTCACCTATATGATCGGAGCCAATTTTATTGATCTAGAGAGAAGTAGTAAATACTAGTGGTGAGGTGGCAATAACTTTTAATCTTTTCACAAAATGAAAAACTTCAAAGGAATCGTTCTCCAAACAATAAAAGGAGCGAGAGAACAGACAGTGTGGAAATTATATAGCTTTATAAGATTATAAGATGTCAGGGACGGCAAAGAACGTGTGGTCCACTTCTGGGCCAGCTCTCCTTCAAACCACGCTGATGCACTTAAAGTGTGCATCTAAGCGGTTCTTAAATATGTTAATGGTTGTCAATTTAACAACCATAACTTTATCTTAAATATGTTTATGGTTGTTGATTTAACAACGATCTTTGGCAACTCGTTCTACGAGGGAACCACTTTGTTTGAGAAAAGATTCCTTACTATATATGTTTCAAATCTTCTTTTCTTAAGTTTGTATTGGCATATGAAATTTTCATTAACTAACCTTATTGCTATATTGTTGGGCATTGCTAAAACAAAGAAAGAAATCACGGCGAAACTTGAAGGAGAGGACAAGAGATAACTAAATTAATAAAAGTTAGTACATACTCTAATATGAATTCTTTGCCTTTAACTTGCAAATCTACTCCGAAAAAGCTACATGTAAAAAATATATAAGTATTCAAATGTGAGTTTCTTCATATTTCTCGACGAGAACAACTAGAGTATTCCGCACTGGACAATTGTATTGGTATGCCCGAAGAAAGAGAAATAATTGAACTATTACCTACAAAAACGAAGCACCAAATGAAACGTAATGAAACATATACGTGGATTGCAAATAGCACTATTAATGCATTATAATTAGCCAAACATAACTTTATCTACACCAGACATCAGCAGAATGAACATTTTCACATATGGAAAAGATCAGAATACCAGTAACATTCTCACAGATGCTGAACATGAAGTTAAACAAAACATAATGGATAGAAGTTCCCTGAGAATCCACTTTCGTTCCAACTTCTTTAGATTAATCTGTAGTGATCGGATTATGTAATAGGTAGGCTACTGGCACTAAATTGCAGGATTTAATAGGGCCAGGATCAAGTAACACATCCTTTCTAAATCCCACCATAATCCACTCATATAAAATAATTTGTCTGAAATTGGAAATACGAATGCATAGATTAATTTGCATCTATGAATTGGAATACAAAAGGAAAGAATATAAATATATTTGTTAATATATATATATATATATATATATATATATATATATATACAAAGAAGATAAACGATGGTTGGAAGTGGGTGCGGGACACACAATGTACGAACGCGCAAAAGGTCAGAGAAACAAATTTGTCAATAAAACAATGCATAAACAAACATTTCGCGTTTCAGAATTGATTTTTCGAAAAACGGAATCCAACGAAGCACCTTGGTAAACATACCCGTTGACTAAAAGGTATTATATCACAATAAGTATTTCGAGTTACACAGCCTTCGGTAACCCTGCCTGTGGGGTGGAGCACAATGATTCTGGGCTACGCCCTTTAGAAAATAAGCATATATATATAATTAGAGCAGCTCACTTAGGATCATTATTGTATTTTGAAGATTATTGGATTACTGTCCTTAAGAAGATTATTTCGTTCTCTTTCCCCTTTTTAAATTCAACAAGTCTTTTCGCTCCAGAATTTAATACTTAGCGTTGAATATTTATATATACTGCTAGTCGTCCGCAAAGTAACTTCCTGACATTCCGCTTGCCCTGTTAATAGGCCAAAATTAGAAAACTTATATTTTTACAACGTCCTTCTTTACATCGATTGCCATGAAACCTTCAGTTAGCCTAGCCATAATAAGAACATAGTGAAGAAATCATCTATGGAGTCTGACACTTAATTTCCCCCTCACCATATTCTAGTAGCCCTCCTATAAAACAATACCAAGAGATTCCGCATTAATTGGTAATACTCCTTAACTCTTCTATAAATCACGAACGAGCAATGACTAAAAAAGAAACATTCCTCTTAAAGTGACGCAGGAAAAAGTTATAAAAATATTGGGTGAAATACTCGTGGAAAATACCAAAACAGATTACTGCCCTCACTTTAAAGCCAACAAAAACGGTTTAGAGCAAATAGTACAGCAGAATTGTTTACAAATAGATTACTATTCAGATATGAGAAGAGAACCAGATAGGGCAAATCACTCTTATCATCAATGAAATCATTGCACACAGAACAGAAACTGAATATGATGAATCCTTATAAGGAAAATACAGATACGAATAATGAAAAGAAAATCTACTGGAGTAGGCGAGCGAAACTCACCGTCTAGCAAATAGATATAAACTATAGACTAGAGGAAGTAAAAAAATCTAGGAAAGAAAATGTAGATGGAATTACAAGTGGAAAAGCCGAGAAATCGACATTGAAAACTAGTGGACATATCAGAGTCTACAATAACGACAGAATGGTCATCAAGCAATAATGATTAGGAACCTCAGAAGGGATGGACCAGGAAAAAGATACTTAAGCTGCACTAGTATATTAAAGATCAATGAAAGAATAAAAACATGGAAAAGGGAAACAATGAATTAAATCAGACAAAAGGACAAATGAAGTGCAAAGATTTATAAAGATAAACACAGGTATATTGTAAACTCAATTCCTAAAGAAAGAAATAATAAGACGTGGAAGAAAAAGGGAATAACAAAATAACGTAAAATAAGAAAAAATAAAATATTATACAAACCTTCCCCATTATCACAGAGGCAACCGCAATGCCTTGCTGTGCTAAGAACGTTTATTTTATTTAATACAACCAAAGTTTATTATTTTATTATGTGACTATTTATTACTATTATCGCAGACTATGCATTGCAATAATCTGAAAACTTATACCACTTTTATTTGATGTGGAACCATGCAAGGGATCACCAAACCTGATAAAGTAAATCTCTGTTTCCCTTATTATCCCTCATTGCTTTAACCTATTTCTCCTATCTACCAATGCATTAATTGGAGAAAAGCGAGCAATTTCAGTGATATGTATTAGTTTCTCTAACCAAAGGTTTTCTTGGCTGCAATGCGAGCTCTTTTCCTCTCTCTGAGACTGAAAGCCACCCGCTTTTGAAACTATGACAACTATGAAATATCAGAATATTTTCTTTATCCTTTATGAAACCTAACTCATTTACTTTTTTCCTCTCTACTTTTGGTTAACGTGTGCAAAGCTCCTGTACAAATTAGATCTACGCTCACTAAGTGAGCAATCTGGGGATGATTTTCCATGATGAACTGGCTGAAACTTATAAAAAAGACAGTTACGTTTAAATTTTAAATTGCAATAACATTTATTACTTACCAATATAAGTACACTTAAGTTTAATGTATACCCTTTTAATTCAACAAACTAACAATGTTTTTAATAAAGGGATACGGCCGAATGGATCTAATTAAATCCAAATTCAACAATTTTTAAAATTACTAAGTTGAATATTATTTGAAATCATTTATTATTTTCTATTCAAATGTTTGAGAAGACGACATCAACAGATGGACAAGTCTTCGTTGTTGATACAGAAAGTTCATTAGTGCAGGAGGAAATACAATAAAGGATACCATTCCGCTACTTATTTTCTTCTTTCTCATAATTCCTATTAAATACGACCCATAAAGCCATAGCTATGGCATTAAAAGCTATGAAAATACATCTCTTTGTTGTTTCAATTGTTATAAATCCCTTCCGCTCCAGACTCTCCGTAACAATGAAATTGTGATTTATTTCAGATTTTTCCGATATTGTGACTGAATATTGACAAATCCATTCGTTTATAGGTGATATTAACTGCCGGTTTATAATCTAATTTTTTATAAACCTTGAGAAACTTTCAGCTCTGAAGATAGATGTACCTTTGAGTTAAAATTACATTTCTGGAAATTTTGCAGTTTAGTTGAAAATTTGGCATACATATTTAATTTTTTGCTCCTTCTTTCTCCAGTTAAAGATATAGTAATTCAATTCAAAGTTTTTACATACATAAAATAGAAAGATAAATAATTATTTTTGGTACTAATCGACACTAAATATTTGCATATAAATATTGGGGGTATTGCCTTGTAAGGGAATCGATACTCCCCCCACCTCTCAGTTGAGCCACTGCTCATTAATCACAACGTCCTAGCAGAGGAGACGCCGTAGTTCGACCCCTTAACCTTCTCTCTTCTCACCCCTCGTCTCGAGGAGAAGCTGAACTGTTGTTCGACCACCGAATCCAATAATCAGCTCAGGTCAGGACCCGATACCCTAACATCGGTTAACACCAAGATTTCCTCCAACAGTTGATATTCAATTTCACCGCATAGGCGAAATTAGAGGAGCGTCGCCCTAAAGCCAGAAGGTCCCTCATGGCCTGCTGTAGGACCTGAGAAAAACCGTTGAAGGAGGAGACTTCATGGGGACCGTCCACTTGATCAAGTTTAACATACTCTCGTCAGAGAAACCTCCCTATCCCGGTGTATTCCAAAGCACCGTGTTAGTCCTCGCCCTTGTGGAATGCCAGAAATAAGGAGAAGCTTATCATAGAGACAGTTCCTGGTGGTCACACCGAACTTTAAATTAACTTGATTTAAGAATCAAGTTTAACTTACTCTCGTCAGAGAAACTCCCTTATCCTGGTGTATCCCCAAACTCAGAGATAGTCCTCGACCTTGATGTACATTTCAAGGGAACTCCCTCCAGCACTTCTCTGAGTTAGGGAATTCAAGCATTGACTCATCGTTCGCCAATGCGAATTATTTTCCAGAGTAATCCGAAGAGAAGAAAGAAACATTCTTTCACTGTCCTGTGGTGATATTATTCTTACCGAAGGCGTGTCTCTTCCCATCTGCCACACGCGCCAAAGTCGTGCGTGGCTTTAAAGCTATTTCGCTAGTACAAACACATCTGGACAACCGGCACACGTCATCTAGGAAACAGCATTCCTGAAGTGACGTAACGATTGAGTTCAAGGTCAGACTTAAACCCGATTCTAAAAGGAAGCTAGAGAGGTATTTAAACCCCAGTGTCCGTTTCTGTAAAGTTCGTTTGCATTTTTTATATTAAAGTGAACTGTGGGTCAACTATTACTATAATTTCAAGTATGTCATTTTAGAAGGCCTCACTTAAATTTATTGCATTCATTTCTGTATATTTAAGGTGTCAAATTTCGTTGCTTCATCTTTTTTTGGTCTTAATCAAAGTTTCAGTTTTTTTAACAATTTTTTATTCAATCCTCGAAACGCTAAGCAAGGTACTAGGAACCCTCAAAGATTAAAGAAGAAATAATTCGATAATAATAATCAACTATAATCAAATATATAGCACTCTTAGAGATATAACGTAATCATGGAGTTTTGAAGTACGTAAACAACCCATACGTACGAACTCCAGCCATCACTCGTTCCTTCCTATACCACAACATACCTATACTTTGGCTATTTTATTTTTAATGCAATATTTTGTATTTTCAAGCTCGATGCGCAGGCTCAAAGTATGGCCATACAGCAAAACGGTTTTAACACAACTTTTAACACCATTTGGTACCTTTTCCGCACTCCTCATCAAAGAGATTATAAAAAAAGTTGAAAATCGTCCCACCCTAATATATATGTATATGAATAAACTTAGAATAAAATAAATATTTGGGAGAAAGTTATATTTGTTCGCATACATTTATTCTAATGTGACTATGAAGGGATTTTCTTAATAGGAAACAGGATAGTATGTCTAAAAGAACAAGGTATATATAGAAAGTCTAAAACGAGGGAAGGGCTAGTATAGCTTTCAGTTTAGAGCTTTTTACTTATGTCAATTTATAAATATGCGTACGAGCACATGTCTAGAAGCGTGAAGTAATTTTATATTTTATGACAAAAGTTGTTGTCATTTGAGGTTTAATAATAATACTTCTGTCGTTTTGGGTGCGCTTTTGAGTTTAAATTAATTTATTGTTTGCTAACTTTTCCTGGGATAATTTCTTATTTCAAGTTTTTATAGTAAAAGATTTTCGTTAGCAAGTCAATTTAAGTCCCCATCTGAATTTTTATAGCTGCGCTTGCTTCAAAAACTTAATAAATTAATTCCTCAACTTATACCTGGCCCACGTTATAATCGTAGAGTAGTTGCATCCGATTGGGACTAGAATGACGTTTCAAATTACCCAGTAACATGTCATGAAGAATCTTCTAATCTACTCCTAAAGTGTAGGAAGAGTATCCAATTCTTTGTGTACCATCTTATTTTCACCTTAGCAGATAGAGGATGTAAGCATAAATTTAATGAAAAAATTAGTTAAAGCTTCAATATACAGAATGTTTCTAGATATGTTCTTTCATTTTACACTTTAATAGCTAGCTAATTCTCGTTCGATTTGCCTCAAATTTTAACAGAATATTGCGATGTACGTCAAATTTTTGTCTATTTTTTTTCTAATCTTTTCAGATATAAAAATCCCATTCACTGGAAAAGAAAGCATTTTGTGTGTTAGAGTACCCTCAAATACAGTTTAATAGGACTGCAGTGTTCATTTGTGAAATAACTCTCTAAAAATGCGATAAACCAATGCAGAATAATTCAGCAGCTGAATTTTCCAGCCTGCTTAAATTAATTGAGTGTTTCTCATACATAGACACCTTTTTTCGCGCTATGAGAAAATGAGAGGAACATTTCTAATATAACAAGTTCTTCTTGGAGGAACTGCATCACCATCAACTTTGATAGAAAACGTCTAAGGAGGAATTCTGCTTCTTAGAACTTCAACACCTTAAATTTTAACGATATTGCTAGCTATCGGTAATTATAATTTCTATTATTTTTATTTAGCACCTGGCATCTTTTCTATCAAATGCCGCCCTATCATATTAACGACTCATTCTTCAAACTATGGACGCTTGTAGAGATTGGAGTGGTCGGGCAGTAAGAAAATTTCTAGGACCGCAGCATTTACACCTGAAGTCTATGCTTAAAATAAGTCTTCAAATATGAAGAATGATGGTCTTCGTTTTCTTTGAAATACACTGTACAACAATGCAAAGAAAAAGGCAAATGAGAATAAAGTTTTGTATGGGAATTTTTTGCTTAAAGAACAAATATAACATCCGTCTCATTTTGAGACACTCCAGTTTCTCGTAAAGTACCATCTTACTTTAAATACATTGATGGTTCCCTAGGGATTGAATGTAGAGAAGATTGAGCCGAAACTGACAACTTAAAAGTCATAAAGGGATTTTGATATGATTTAAATGGGGTATTCCTCAAGTATTTTATACCTAACCTATGAAAATATACTCAATATTCCTTTAGTTATATGGGTCCAAATCCGTCGTACCTGGGAGGTAACGCTTGATAATTTTTTAACTTAAATATTTGTTGCTGTTACTGTTTATATTATTTTTCACATACTTTTGTGTTTTTTCTTTACAAGAGATAGAACTTAAATACTTAGAGAATGCAAAAATTCCCCAGAAACTTTGGGTTATATATGTGAATCAGTTACATTAAAACATTATACGAGACAGTTCACTTAACATGTAAAGAAGCTTTAGGAGCTGTACTCTGAATGTTAAGTGGGTGATCAGGAGAAAAGCTGGGCACCTAACATACAGTTATGTTGTGTATTTTCAGCCTTAACTCAACCAGTTAGATATTCAGCCACCATTTGAACTACCAAGCGATTATACGAGCCATTCAGACGATTCACAATCACAAAAGTAACCATATGTTGCACAGCTTGAGTCTAAAGTGAAACCACCCCTTATCACTCAACCGGAACTACATGATCTAGTTCGTGATCTAACACTTACTAAGCAACACAGTGAACTCCTGGCCCTCCGTCTGCAACAATGGAACCTGTTTTATATATTTCCTCGAATTAAAGTATATAGAAAGCGTTCTGCAGATCTACAGCAATTCTTAACTTTTGAAAAAAACTTGACTTATTGTAATGATATTAGAGGCATATTCAATGCTCTTCAGCTGACTTATGAACCAAATGGGTGGAGCTTATTCCTAGATGCATCCCTCTACAGCATAAAAGCGATTCTGTTGTACATTAGGAGCACCATGCCTTGAGTTAAATTTGCTCACTCACTCAATTTGAAAGGAGACATATAGATAACCTTGCTAATTTGTCGGACTTGGAAGTAGTAGCACTAATTAATGGGCTAAAAAGTGGATACTCCAAGTTTATGTGCTTCTTTGTAAGTAGGACAGTAGTGCTAGATTAGAACTTTATGTACGCTCAGAATGCTCACCTTGGGAAATTATGACGCCTGGATGCCATAATGTAAAATATGAGTCACTAGTTAAGAAGCAGAAAATCATTTTTCACACATGCATATAATAATAGGCTTAATGAATCAATTTATAAAGCATTGCATCATAACAAGCCATGTTTCCATACCTCAAAGCGATCTTCCCTAAAATAAGCGATGCCAAGATTAAAGAAGGCATATTCGTGAGCCCTCAGTTTCATCAACTTATAACTGATGACGAATTTGAGACGACATTTGATAAAATTAAGCTAGCTGCCTGGCTTGCATTCGAAAATGTATGCAAAGAACCTCTGGCAAAGCACTTATGGGCCCAGAGAAAGCGTATAGTACAAAAACTAATCGAGTGCTACCAAGCTATCAGATGCAATATGTGACTGTAGATACACTTTCTTTATTCCCATTTCTCCTGCTTCCAGAGAATGTAGTAGCTGTGAGTAATGAACATGGAAAAAGGTTCCATCAAAATATAGCGTCCATGAAAACACATATAAGGGAAAACTGGAGCCCTTCTATGCTGGCTGAATTCTGCTGGAACATAAAGCGTGATACACCTGAGACGCCTTACAAACGTAGAAGTAAATACTAAAGTGTAAGTTAATACGCCATATATTGCTAACAAACATGCTGATTCATTATATGTTGATGAATTAATTACAAGGGACATATTTAATCTGACTATAAAAGCGAAATACATTAATGGTATCGTGAAAATCGGTATCATTTGCATAATTATTAAATTGCCAAATTACAGGAAAATTTTACACGATCGGAATTTTATTTTATTAAATTCGACTTTAGCAACCTCATCTTCATGACACTGAAATTTGTTATACAGTGTTATTTAGGCTGCTGGAGCTTTGTAATGTTCGATAATTCGAAAGGCCTGGTCATTTCCAATTTACTTTTGTGGTGAGTTTTTGCGGAGGCTTGATTGAGTCCTATTCACGATTTATTTTTTTTAATGACTAGTTGATTGCTGAGTTCCCCGTAGTCGCCGTGCATACCTTAAATTCTTATTTTTTTTGTTTTTGTCGTATTTAAAATTTTAATTGTTCGTTCTCTTTTTCGCGTGTTTTTGTTATTTTTGACTAATATAAACTTTTTTAAAGATATGCTTATCGATGCATATAATTTGGCCATTTGTACCCTTGTTGTCTGCGCCATTAGGTAGCAATTTCTTTTTTAAGTTATTTTTATTCAGGGTTATATGTCGCTTTGGGCACTAAGTTTGGGGGGAAAGAATAAAACTTTCTTGGATTTATCTCGATGTTTATCTCCTCTGAATATTTAATGAATAGAGAAATCGTTGGTCGTTTTTTTTAAAAAATGAACAACTCGATTAGAAAAATAGCGTAACAAATTCTAATTTAACATAAACTAATCACATTAAATTGAAGCAAAGGTATTGTATTCTTTCTTCGTCTAAAGTAAATTATCTCGACCCAATACAACTAAAATACTCATGCTAACAATCTAAATTGGGTTTAAGCTTATGTATATACCCATATATTAATTGATAGTGTTTAAAGCTTTGCTCTATTTCCACGTTTCTGAGGTTGATTGAGGCAATTGCATACTCTTGTGCAAGTGATCAGATGAGGGAGTTTCGTCTCATTCCCCTTACCAATAATTGTCTCACCAATAATTCAACACCTTTAAAAATGAGCTTCCTTCACAAACAGTTTTGCTTATTTGATCCTTGTTATTTGCTTACCTTCCTCGGTATTTATTGAACTCTTCGTTTGTTAATGGCATTAATTTACGCGATTTGATTTGAATTTAAAGCAGTGGTTCCCAAAGTGGGCGGTACCGCCCCCCTTGGGGCGGTGTAGAGATCTAAGGGGGCGGTGAGGAAGAAGAAGGCGGTAGGGGGGCGGCAGTCCGAAGTCGAAGTCAGAAGTTCGAACGTTTGTTTGACGATTTGTACACAACACGTGCAGCAGGACGAGTCAGTGGACGACGCATAAGGGTCCGGTTACCACACGCCGCTCTGGCCCAGTCAGATCCGACAGCATAGACTACAAAAGAAAAAGCTCAGGTTTGTAATTTCAAGCTTGTAATGTTCAGAATTTTATCTTATAATAAAAACCGCATCCTGGCGGTCAACATCATCTTGAGTTCAAGTCAACATGAAATTGGGGACTCGCCAGAACGCGCCGTGTTGTGTTGTGTTGAGCTGGTTAGGGTGGTGCATTCACTGATATATATTGTTACGAAGTTATATGACTTTGTACCTGTGTGTGCATGTGTTTGTGTGTGTGTGTGCATATATGCGTGTTCGCGCGTGTGTCATTGTGTGGGTGATCACGTCCGCCACCATTTTCTGTGAGTAAATGGAAGAAAATGAATACGTGAGAGGGTAAACTTGCTTTTTATACCTTCAATGTTGTCATTTTTGTCTTCAAGTAGGCCTATTTATGAAATGCGATAAAATGCTCTATTTTACATGGTTTTACTTTTTTGTTCCAGAATAAAGTATGGCCTTGGTACAGCAAACAAAAAAGAAGTGTCGGCAATATAGTGTGGGATATCTGAAATATGGATTTGTCGCAGCACCACACAACCAACAGCAACCAATGTGTCTACTGTGTGATAGAGTGTTTTCAAATGAAGCTATGAAACCTTCGAGGCTTTTGGAACATTTGAAGAAAATGCACTCTGATAAAGCAGACAAAAACTTGGCATATTTTCAGTCACTCCGAGACAACGTTCGGAAACGGAAAACCATCGGAAATATATTTGCCAGCAGTTTACAACAATCTACTGACGGTTTGCGAGCATCATACAACATCTCTTTGCTGATTGCTAGATCTAGTAAGCCTCATACAATTGGAGAAGAGCTTATTCTACGAGCAGTAAGAGAGGTTCTACACACAGTTCTACACAAGTCACCTGACCAAATTATAAAAGCTATTCCTCTCAGTGATAACTCTGTTCAGAGAAGAATAGATGAAATGGCTGAAAATATTGAAGAAACATTGTGTAACATGCTTAGGACAACAGAATTTAGTTTACAGTTAGATGAGTCCACTCTGCCAGGCAATGAATCTTTGCTTGTTGCTTATGTTCGTTTCGTCAAAGATGAAAGCTTGGTTCAAGAGCTGTTATTTGCGAGACAGCTTGAAACAGACACAAAAGGGGAGTCAGTATTTCGTGTCGTTGATGTTTTTTTCAAAGAGAAAGACATCCCACTTTCTAACATTCTTGCTTGTGCAACAGATGGGGCACCTTCAATGGTAGGTCGTCATCGTAGTTTCATTAGTTTCTTGAAAAAAGCTGTACCTGGAGTACTTACAGTGCACTGTGTAATCCACAGGCAGCATCTGGTCGCAAAAAACCTGAGTGGTAGACTACACAAATCAATGAGTACTGTTATCACAGCAATAAATAAAATCAAGGCACATGCCCTCAATTCCCGAATGTTTCGACAGCTGTGCACTGATAATGATGAAGAGTTTGAACGTTTAGTGTTGCACACAGAAGTTAGATGGCTGTCAAAGGGAAACTGCCTGAGACGTTTCTATTCACTGTTTGATACAGTTGTTGAATTCTTCCAAGACTCCAATTCTGTTCTGTGTGATGAACTAAGAAACATGAAGCATGACATTGCCTATTTGGCAGATATATTCACAAAGTTCAATGAAGTTAATTTGCAGCTGCAAGGAAATGAGGCTAATCTAGTTACAGTCAAATCAGCTATCTCCACCTTCCTGGCCAAGTTACAGTTATTCAAACGAAACATAGCTCGCCATGCACTCTACCAGTTCCCAAGCCTCTCTGAATTGGATAAGGAAAAAGGCATACCATTCGATGACCTTCAAGTGTATTGTACACACCTGGATGAACTGCACAGAGACATGTCTGAGAGATTTGAGGACATTTTATTGCTTGAAATACCAGACTGGGTGATAAATCCATTCCTAAATGTCGACGGTGAAGAAACTGGAGTGGCAGAGGAAGAACTGATTTCCATTCAAAATGACATTGAGCTAAGGCCAATGTTCAAAAAGTCATATCAAGTTTTTTGGTTACAAAAAAAAATCTCTGACTGCTATCAAGTGCTGTGGAACAAGGTCAAGATGTATTTTATTGCCTTGCCAACATCATATTTAGTAGAATGGGGCTTCAGTGCAGTCGCCTTGCTTCTTTCCAAGCAAAGAAACCGACTGAAAATTACTGACCGCGGGGATCTACGATTTCTTCTTAGTGAGTTCTAGCCTGATGTTGAGAAACTTATGTCCCTGCACCAAGCACATCCATCCTATTAATATTAAGTGTGAAACAATGAAGGTTACTGGTGGAATGTTTATTTACCATTCTATGTTGCTGAAACAGTTAAAACTGCTAAAAAATAAATTTGTTTACTAAATTGGGTTTTATTTTTGAAATACACATTTGTGTTTAACCTTTCTCTTTTCAAATTGCAGCATACCAAATATCAAGAAAGAGGTGTTTGTTTCCATATGTGTCTGTGGGGGGCGCTAGGAATTCACTGGGGAGCCAAGGGGGCGCCAGCCTGCAAAAGTTTGGGAACCATTGATTTAAAGGCTTTATTTTCGTGCATTGACACAGCTTTCTAAGTGGCGTCTTTCTAGGAAGAGGCCTTTTTACCATAGTTTTATTTGCCGACATATTTAATTTTCTTCCTCAAGAAATCTTTGGTACTACTCGACACTACTGTGTCTTCAAGAGCTAAAATTAGCCTAGCTACATACGTCCCCCTTCTCTGAAGGGAATATAAAATAATATCCTCAAACAAGATTTATTTAATACTGATTATAAAGAGAAGAAATTAAACCACTAAATCTCTGTTTATGTAATACAAAGTGTGCAATAACTAGTAGATTTGCTTCAAGGAAGGTTTAAACATTATATGAAAAAATCTTTGTAGTCTGTGAATAAAGATCACTTACCACATCCAAGCCACAAATCTTGATGATTTATTTCTTTTCGATTCATGTGCTGTTTACACACTTTATTGTCTCTCATTTTCAGAATTAAATAAATAGTCCCTTGTTTAAGCCACTTTTATCCAGTGCTGTTATATTCTTTTGCTATGTAGAATTAAGGAAATAAAGAAGTGAAAGAAGGAACAATTACAAGTGAATGAGAAAAAGGTAATTGATAAAGCTAAGATAATGAAAGTGAAATAATTACGATAAACAAAATAATTAATGGGACCTAAATAAACTACGCCGACCTTACGGGAGACATAATAGTGAAGGAAGCATTTTATTTTCAGTTTTGATGGCAAATTACATTTTTCTTCCTTATATTATAGTCATTTGTATTGAAAAAAATTTTTCCTACTTTAAATTAAAATCTTGGATTCATTTTTGGGGGTATATATTCGAATAAATGGCTCCCTTAAAATGTTTTTACATTTTCGTATACACTACTCTCGAAGGAGCAACCAGAAGAGGATTCTTCGACCGCTGTCTGTCACATTTTATCAGCAGGGATGTTTTTTTCTCGAATATAAATTGTAAAAAAACAACGCGAATTCAGCATAAAATTTGCAAGGAGAGAATTATGCAAAATTTTCAAGTTAGAAAAATTTAATGTGGCCGGATGCTATAGCCATAATTCCTTTTACACTCATGGTGACGTTTTTTTAACATAGACATAGAAATATTTTACGTTCAGAAAAGTTTCTTGATGATTAGTTTCATCCCAATACGTAGTATTTAGTAAATGACAGCATGGCTAGTACCACTGATTGGAAAGATAAATGAGTTAACAAGTTTGGTTGTAAAAGTGACGTTGGTGTTTTAAATAACAAAATTACTGAGTATTTCCTTGATAGAGATGTAAGATATGAAATTCATTTTTCTTTTTCTTTTATCTTCTTGAATGCTGAAATACAGTGGGAACAACATCTCGTCAGGTAATAGTACCAAGACCCTTACCTCTTGGATCTTTTTGTAGTCATTAAAAATGAATTTCATTTTACCGTCTCGCTTTCTCTACTTTCGCAATAAGAACATATAGATTTAAACTCTTCTTCCCTGAGAATAAAACACAACACGAAGCAGGTTAAACAAAACTCAGGGTGTGTGAATTCCAAAGACAGGAGGTAAAAGTAATAAGACTCCCAAAGATACTTCCACTGCTCGTTAATTTCAAGTTTATCAGAGAAAGTGAAAGCATTCATTGGTGTTATATAAAACTGCTTGATGAGCTGAGGATTACTTTCATTCTTAGGGTGTGAATGGATTTAAAAGGAAAGTGTCTCTTGCCTAGATTCAGAAAAAAAAGTCATTTTCTTCTAAATCTACGTTAGGTAATAAACACCACGAAGATTTTCTTTATTTCATTCTCTCTGAAACGAGCGGCATTTTTGATACGGTCGCAGCAAGATGTCTTCATAAGTCTGCATTAAAGACGGTTTTTTGTGGCGAAGCATAAATTTCATTCGAAATAACCGCTATTTGATCTAGTTGTGAGAAAAATATTGGAACATGTTAGAATCCCATTAGGAGAAAATCTTATATGTAAATTATATTACTTGGAATGATTTCCTGAATCGTTTCAACTTAAGCTTAAATCTATTATTTAGTTAATTATACACGAGCTTTTGTTCAAAAGCTATCTCAAAATTTATGTTGTAAAACTCGCTGATAATCTAAAATACTTTGGCTAACTTCCCACGCACTCGCCCATCCTCTAAAAAAAGCAGGTTCGGTGCCTTAAGTCTATCTTGGAAAGTTAAGTTTCAAAGCTCAGGACCAAGTTAAATGCACTCCACTGCACTCTCTCCAATACATCAACATCCTTTCCCATTAAGGGTCACCAAATTTAGGAAGGATATTCTTTCTGAGGACAAAGTATTGTCTTAAATTTCGACACAATGTACCTTTACTGCGATATTGAAAATCCCGGCTAGTGGAAAAAAACGTGGGATTCTATTATTTTACTACCTGAGCAAAATACTCAGAGAACTTCAATTCGCTGATATTTGCAAGTTTATAATAGTTCAGAACCAAACATTGATTGATGGAGTAACTTAAACTAACTGACAGTGGACCATAAGTTATGTCCTTTAATTTCACTTAGTGCAGAGTGTGAATAGTCAGGTCCAGGCGTCTCAATATTAAGCAGTACATTTACATACGTAAGCATTATATCTTTGGGCAGCAGTAATAGTTGATATCGTGAATGGAAAATGACTATAAAAATCTTTTGTTTTGGATGTGTTTGATATATTTAAAATCACGCTCGAACTACCCATATTTGTGTTTTAAGTGTGGCATTGGCATCAGGAATTGGCTTTGTTTGTTCACATACGAAAATAAGAGCTTTAATTTGTCCTTCCTAAACTGCAAGATGTCTTTCAAAAAACTTTTTCGCTCGCAATAAATCTCCATCTCTTTTCACTAGACATATATATTGAATATACTTTGCCTTTCCTTTTATCTGTTCTGTTTTCCAATAACTCTCTTTATGGTCTGTTTTTATCAAGAATGCGCTGTTTCTCTTTAGATTGTGCTTGCTTTTAACCTTTTGGAAATAACTATTATCATAACGCTGAAAAAAATATGCATCGCGCCTGTATCAGCCAGAAAATTACATTTTCTTTCGCAACGTCTTTGATATATTAGATCATGAAAAGATATAATATATTTACTCGTATTCTGTTCCCATGTAAACTCTATAACGACATGATAAAAAATATACACCAAATAGTTTTAGAAACCGCAAATCGGAAATTTAGATCGCCGCAAACAACAATTTACTGATTTCTGGTCAGAGCAGTCAGAATCTTAAACAGGTATTAATCATTTGCTTCATTTTGTTGAAACCGTATATGGCTACAGCTCAAAGTTCAGAGTTTACTAACATTTGTGCCTTAATATCTGATGGATTCGAATTCTCGTTCATGGAAATTAACATTTCTTGGCAATTTCTCACATATCGATCTTTATTAAAGAATGTAAATCCCACAATATGATAATCCCTTGTGAAATCCCTGAAGAAGCGCTTGTAGCCAACTTACCGTAATAACAATTAAGTTAAACTTCTAATGTTTGCTAAGTTACTAAGCTACAAAAAATGCTACTAATAATAAACGTCTTAAAGATAAGACAATTTAATTGGCTCTTCACAAAGTCGCTGCCTCCCCTAGGTAAGACGTTTCTCTATTATGTCAGTTGTTTCTGAAGTTGGCAGTTGGTAAAGAGATTTCTTGCTATTTTCTAACAGAGGTTCAATTCTTGAGTTTCTGATCACATTCAAATGGATAACATTGAGACAAATAACTTTCGAATTTAGTCGAGTTGTTGAGTATCATTGCTATATATTCCCAATATTGATTATACTTTGTGATATTACCTTCATCTTTAAACGTATATTAAGTCAAAATGCATTGTTACAACACTCAAAATTAGAAAGTGATCCTCGTTTCCTTTCTATTCTGATTTGGTCCCTGATATTATATCATCTACACAAGCACCTGGTAAACAAGTTATTGTTTTTTCAATATTCTTGGTCTACTTTGTGCAAATTCACACTCTTGCTTTTAGATTAATGAGTCTCTTAAGAATTGTCTCTTCTTCAGGATCAATTTCATCTTAAATAGCAAATGTATTTCGGATGTTGGAAAATAATCTCTCTTCGTCGGTCGAATATATCATATTAATGGAGTCACGCCCTGCAAGTAATTGAAACTGGCGAACTTTAGATGTGATAAACTACACTGGCGAACGATGTATTTGGTTAATGGACAAAAGTACATTTTCCTAACTAATTCGAGCATACTGAATTCAAATCTGAAATCAGATTCTCTCTAAATGCTACACATTTTTCGTAATGTTAATAATTATTATTATACAATAATTTTCACTTTATGACACATATCATCATACCCTAAAGTAACTTTGAATCATCCTTTTGCGTTATCAATAGTATAGCAATTTTTTTGGCATAAATATTTTGTTGCATATGAGAAGAAACTTGATTTACACATTAGGTTTACAAATACTGTAATCAAATAGATGCTAATTTATTAATAACCGTACATCAGGCTCGAGGACCACTTCTGCATTTCACTTGGGCAAAAGTTTGTGTTTGTAACTCTTTTTCTTGTAGGTCTTCTCTAGCTGATCTCTTCTAATCGTCCAGCAGTAGTCCGCCATCATGTGTCTCTCCCAGTGACCTTGGTATTGCTCTTCCATCAGCATTAAATCCTGATGGAAGCATTCTCCTTATTCGTCACTCACGGCTCCCAGATTCTCTGAGAATCGTCAAGGTGACTATTTAGGAAATGCAGCTTCACACTCATGTTGCATCCCAGATCACGATATGCTGAAAGTATATTAGTAACCAGATCCTCGTAGTTATTCGCTTTGTTGTTTCCCAAGAACAACGGCAGAAAATGAGAGCCAAGCTAGCTTCTCTTTTTCATTCATGGTGTTCACGAATCTAGAATCAGTCAAAAGTCTTTTGATTTTGGGACGATCAAATACTCCTACTCTTATTTTTTCGTATAATTAAGCAGGAAACACCAATAGTATATACTGAAAACAATCATTGTGAGTGCTCACCGACTTGACATACTGCTTCATCAACTCCAGTTTGAGATGAAGGGGAGGGAAAAACGATCTTCTTTCGACTTACGATTGGCTTATTAAGAATGTTTAGCATACTGATATAGCATGAAAACTTTGTATATCCCTTTTGCTGGCCAAGGAGGAAGTTGACCATCTTAAGGTCTACACATATTATCCAATCGTGTTCATGGTACTTAAGTAAATCATTGACCATTCAAATATCATTGTGAGTTTCTCTCAGATGGACGGAATGACCAAAGAGAACTGCACCAAAGTCATTGCCATTATGCAAAAGGACACACTTAAGGCTAAGCTTGGAGCTATCTAAAAACAGTCTCCACTCAGCAGGGCTATATGCGCCAAGTCCCAAATCGTTAAATAGACCAGAAACATCGTGGCAATATACAAATTGTTTGTCTTTAAAGAAATACTTAACAAATGAACTCTCCCTTGTTCGGTAATAGGATACTCCTACCGACCTGTCAATCATATGTCTTTCACTCAACCTGGTGGCTAAAAGTTCTGCAACTTTCATTGGAGAGCGCCAAATCACGTATCAAGTAATTCAAATCCTCTTGATTCAAACAGTGAGTAGCTAATGACTGTTCAGCATCTGATGGGGAATCGGCCGACTCTGAATCAATTCCATGGACGTCCATATCAGGTACATCATTTTCATCCTCGGAGGAAGCATATCCACTGAAAATCGGAACTGGTAAGGACTCAGAATGAGGTACTGTCCGGATCGCCGAGGGAATGTTGGGGTAGTTCATCTTGTGCCGATTTTTCTTGCCAATCCTTTCGTATTTACCAGACAGATATAACGGTCAGATACAAGATCCTTCAGCTCTCGCCACCCCATGGGTATTCCAAAAAGAAGACCATTTCTCTTTCCTTTTGTCCACTCTCGAAGATGTTCCACCCAGCTATGGCAAACGGCATGTGGAGCCAATTACTTATCTTGATCGACAAGAGGAAAAATCGAAATATGCCTTATAAGTACGGATCACAAAGTTTGATATATTGCGCCTTTGACCAACTAGCATGTCACAGCCACATATGTAGCAGAAGGTGTCTGGATCATTAAGGCGATTTCCTCTTGAGGAAGTCATCACTCTAACATGATATCTGAAAAAAATAAACAATAATATCAATATTTTGCACAATAACACTTATTACTATCTTACTACTATGTTCTGTGAAGTATTTGTTTTCTACAAGCACCCTTTCTGTCCGTTCGGTGGGCAGTTTACGGGGAAACAAGAAAATAGAAATTACAGAATAACTATTGTTCCCCTGTGTTAGTTTAGCCGGACATGCCAATGTGAATTACAATGGAAAATGCAATAAAAAAGATGAAAGGATGGATAATACCCCCCACCCCCAACAACAAGTAATTTAATAAGTGAATTAAAAAATAAGAGGAAATGTAACTTGCTGAGGTAAAGTTAGCTGTCACCTAATTTGTAAACACGTGAGCCATGTAGTCCACGCATTGAATGAATTCGGCAGAAGTGAGAATGAGAAGGCTTCGGGAGAGAGAGTCACAGGAAGTAAACAAAACCATAAATAAATCGAGCAAACAACTTCAAATGTAAGTCTTTTTTTCCACAAGATTTTCTCGAGGGCTTGATGAAGCGCATAATTAGAGGCTTGATTTGAATCATAAAATATCTCCTCTTGCAGCAGGAATGACGATTAAGTGCAAAGCACTGGATTGAGAGATGTTCTGTCACCAATACTAGGTAAATATAATGCACCCCTACTCTGCGCACGACCATTTATTAACTGATTGATATAATGTAATTCAGAACCATTAACTTTCTCACTAGCTATCTTTTCCTCGCAACATGTTATTGTATTTAATATAACTAGGCAATTCTTTTCTTTTTAATTTTTCTTACACATATATTTTAAGGAAATTATATTTATTTTAATTTATAAGATCGAATATTAGTGTAAATTTTGTTTTAAATGCATTTTTTAAATTTGGGAATTTTGGATAGTTATCAAAACTTAAAATGAGCAAGTATTTTCAGATTTTAGTAAAGTTAATTTGAAATATTTTACCAGTAATTCATTTCATCATTAGCACATTTCCTGCCTCTGAGAAAATAGCGAAGAGGATAAAATTTCTTCCTCTTTTTCCGAATAGGGAACAAATTTTGTCCCGAATAACGATAGATTAGAGCACATTCTTAAGGTCTAGCTTCAGAATTACTCCCTATTTTGGATCTTCTGTCTATGTACATATGTTTTTAGGTATTTCTTAAATTTATTTCTTCCTACGTTGAATCTTCTTCGATGAGCCGACAAGGAGGAAATTCTCTCGAATATAATTAATTGTAAAATAAATGTCACATAGGAATATAATCACTCTCTCAGCTTGAATGCTCTATTATGTTTCTTATTATTACAAATTGGATAGCCTGTTATTTAGACCAAATCAGCCCAAACTTGTTTTAAAAACAAAGCAAAATGTATATGTTTGGTCGCTGTGTTTAGAGAGATACGAAATTTTGCGCTAGCTTGTATCATATGGGATTCTATAGGGCTCGGAGCTTAATCATATTAATTAATGCACAGTTTCCTCTCTATTCCCCAAATATTTCACCTGTTTTTCAATATAATTTTTTAGCTTCTTTTTTAAACAAAGACTTAAACACACCTGAAAAACAAAACATGCATCGACGCGTTTAAAGAAACACTCATTAAAACAGATACTCATTTATCAAAGTTTGATTTATCCTGTCAATTTAAATCTTCTGTTATCTTCCAATTTTTCCTCATAAATGAAATAAATGAAACATCTATCTCGCTTAACAAATGGCAAAATTATGCGAGATAAGATGGAGAAAAACCTTAAGGGTCATCATTCGAAAACGGCATGAAAATTAAACTGAAAACGATTGAGGAATTAATGCTTTCATATAACCCAACATTAAAAATATAAACCAGAACAAACAAGGCAATTAAAAAAAATGCTTGCTAATTTTTTGCACACAAGTCACACCAAAAGTGACAATAAGGTAAATGTTAGCCCACGCAAGAAAAAAATATCCATTAACATGAACAACAATTTCATATTAAAAACATTGTATGAACAGTCCTACGGATTTTTTTTATAGTTCAAAATCACACTTATAATTAATAAAGTAAATAGGAACGAATAAAAGAATCATGATTACTTAAATACTGTATATTGAGTGGGGTAGAATATATATTTTTCTTTCAATAGCGTGGTGGGGGAAAAAATATGTGCTGCCAAAGTTGTAAACCGTACCATATTTTCTGGTATAAATATACTATCACCGACCGATACTTGTGAGATGCATTAAATCTCACATGCACACATAAATATTGAAAAAATTCTGCGAAATTACTCGAGACCTTGTTTACAATTGCTCCTTTTCATCGTATAATCCACATTTCTTATTCTTTTTTTCGAGTTTTCGAAAGGGTTGGCTTAAAATTGGTTGATTTTTTAATTAAACGACCAGCCATTTATATATATATAATTATTTAATCATTTTCCTATTTCGGTCTTTATTAAATACCTCCGGGTTTTCAGAAATCAGAAGGCAACAAATAAATTTAATAACATATTAAATTCTTCTTCTTTTTCCTTCGATTTTTTCCTTCTATCCTCAATCTAAATGATATCATAAATTACGATCGCGGATTGGTTGATTGCAGTTTTGACTTGATTAAATTTTACGAGGAATAGGTCTATATATACATATATGTATATATTGGTTAAGAGAAAAATAGATAAAAGCCCCGAGAATAAGTATATATACAGTTACATACACATATATCCTCTAATGTAGGGAACGCGTCCTTCGCTACGTACAAGTACGTTCACTCCATAAAGGTAATCCGTTGATTACGAAGTATAAGAGTGATTTTAGTACAGGGGCCGATGCCGTTTAATGAGTTTACCAAATGCAGCTCAAGGATATATTTAAAGAGTGAAACCAAAAATATAATTTTAATAAGTTACTAGTTAACATTTATATACATACGGAAAATATAGTAAATGTAAATAAGCATAATACTGACAGACTATAGAAAATTGGCAATCGGGTAATGTTACTTACTTGTTAATTAGCTATTAATTTGGATACTATAAATTAGTGATACAGAGGGAATATTTAAAAGTCGGAAAGGGGGTCGATTAACGGGAGATGTAATCGTTTTACTTTAAAGAGGGTCTTCGAGGCAGGATACTCGTTTAGTGAGTTGGCGCAGGGAAATGGAGACGGAAAATGGTCGTAATTCTCGGCCGAATATCCTGATGACGAAGGCAGCTTTGCTCCAGAGAAGTGCAACCTCCAAAAATCGAGATTCTGAAGCGGCTCGGCGCTATATTTCACATGGGAAACTGGAGATTCTTAAAGGAAGTTCTGAGGAGATGAAAAGAATCCTAGCCAGTCCTTGAGGGTCAAAACACGTTTCAAGGCTTTGTTCTGAACAGAGTAAGCCATCCTAAAAGAGATGGATCTGCCTGGTGAGATCCAACCTCGATGGTATACGCGAATACCAGGGACTCGGGAAAACAGATACACCACCTGAACCGAAGGCAACGAGATCTCCAACTCATCTTGCCGATCTTTTCTCGACTACGGAGATTAGCATTTCATCGGCGAGGTGAAAACTTTTAGCGGCCAGCTTAACTGACATTCAACTTCTTTCTTCTTTTATCTTTCTCCTTGAATACAAAGCGTTTTACCCTACGTTGAATTAAAGTTAGAAGAGATAGGGAGAGAAGGAATTCGAGAAACAAAAGAAGGGGATATTCTTCTTGACGTCTCTTTTTGCCTTACTAAATTATTCTACGTGATTTTTGATATCTGAGACGTTATGAATAATTCTATATAAGGTTTTACGCTGAATTCTAATCTGCAATCTGTTTTTGCAGATTAGGTTTTATATGTTCTTACAGACAATACTTTTTAGATTTTAATACATTTTAACCTTTTAATTCAGATTCTATTTGAATGATGTAATTACTTTTGGGGGGAAAATGCTTTTTTTAAAACTTTAGATTTTTTATTTAAAATTTAACAGAGAAATGTGTATCTTAAGATTAAAGCGATTCATTATGCAAAATATCAGTCAAAATAAATAGAAAATGAAAAATGACAAATAGGTTTTTTTGTTACGTATCTAGCAAATATGAGCTGCCTGGGCAACAAATAAACATCGCAGCTTTTGCAAAGACCTGCTATAATGATAAAAATTACCCAAAGATCTATTTTTAGGATTAAAGGTAAACATAAAAACAACATAATGTTAAATACCACGAGATCCTCTCTGCCATAGGGCCAATTTCCCATTTACTAGGTATTGCCGTTTTGGAATTGCTTGAAAGCTTAGATACGGACAAAGTCAGTGATGCTGATATTAACAACGAGATAAATTCTGATACTTTCAGTCTACCATCATTACTTTCAATGAACGAACTCCATTACCACAAATTCGGCTCAATCATCTCAAACTTGATTTAGTCTTTCAAAAAGTAGTCTAATTCCTTGGCCCCTATCATAGAAAGAGCAATTTATTGGGCTCAGAAACAACATATTACTGTTACAAAACAAGAGATGAATATTTAAGGAAAATATTTTTCCCTCTTGAGAAATAACCATTGGTCTACTGCTCTAAGGTTCATAGTTTGATCGAAATTTTAAGAGATGTGCATCAACCATCCAGATGGAGACTAAATATTGACTCATATAATGGAAATCTCAAAGGCTTGCTCCCAAATAATTGCAAAAATCTTGCCTATGTTCCATTTGGTCAATCTATCTAATTGATTCATAGTTACGACAACATATACTTTCTACATGATCATTTCAAATACACCGATCATCAATCGACAATCTCTTGGGATTTCAATATCTTCTCAATTTTATTAGGAATGCAAGGAGGTTACACCAATTATTACTGCTATCTTTGCTTGTGTGATGGTCAGGTAGACTCCAAACCTTTTAAACAGCATGAAGGTGAGATCGAAACTCTTATACACTTGGATTAAAATATATCATCGCCAGTCCATGGTTTGAGTCTAGAAAAATTCTCCTGCCACCGCTACATATAAAATTAGGTTCGCCAAAAGATTTCGTGGTCAATGAATAAATAGAAATCAAACATTCTTTACACTCCCGAGAATTTCGACATACAAGTGATAGACAATTAAATGCTGTTATTTTAGCTGATTCTCAAATTAGAACCTTAATGAAGAACCCAAGTCTAAAAACACTAAAAGGAAATTAAAAAGAAAGCTAAACTAGTTTCAGATGACTTTTCAAAACTTTCTCCGAAAAAGACGTTTCAGAGTTGTCTCTTGAAAAGCTTCCAGAATCTCTCTGCTCTCTTGCCGATAAAAATGAATTTTTTTAAGCTCTCGCTTAGATTGGAGGAGATTAGAGTAAAGAAAACGGAGAAAGCTTCAATCAGGTTACTCTAACGATGGAAGAAGAGTATCAAGTTCGCTGAACCATCAAACCGAAGGCAGATTATAGAGGTCGTCTAAAAAAGGATGAACATGCAAACACGTAAAACACAACTCAAGTCGTCTTTTCTTTCTAAATAGTAGTCTAATGTAGTTGTTTCATTAATTAAAGGTTCTACTGGATTTTCCTGTTTCATTCAATTTTAATTTAATTTTGTAACTTCTGATTAAGATGTGCATCACTGTATTTAAATGTCAACTTACGATGGACTAAAAAATGGACTATGGTTAAGATAGTAACGGGTATTAAATATGTATATATTCTCTAGAAGAAAGAATTTACCTGATAGACGGAAATTATTATCATTTCCGTGTTTATTAATATCAATTGATACGAGGGGCGGTCAATAGGTTTTGGAATTCGGATATAAGGAAACGAGATGTGAGGAAAAATGTTTTATTATTTTTCAATATAACTACCCTCAACTTTAATGCACTTGCGCCATTTGTGCCTGAGGCTTCGAATTCCCGAAAACCAGAAATCTCCCGACTGTTGTTCAATCCACTCCTGGACGGCGAGCTGGACATCTTTATCGTCCCCAAACTGGCGTCCACGCAGTGCAGCCTTGAGCTGGCAGAAAAAAAGTAGTCGCTAGGGGCCAGATCTGGAATGTAGGGGGAATGGTGGAGCTCCTCGAATCCGCACTTGCGTAGGGCAGCTTGTGCAACTCTGCCCTCCGAACTTTGACGACGTTGAAGTCCATCATAGGAAGTGAGCTTTCTAGGGACCCAACAGACAGAGACATTGGTCATCGTTAAATTGTCCTGGATGATGTTGATAACACTTCCACGTGATTTTCCAAGTTGTCGCTCGATTTCTTCAACCTTTACCCGTCGATTTTCTAGGATCATCCTCTTCACACGGGAGACATTTTTCCTCGTTGGTCACGTCTGACGGGCGTCCTAGACGGAGGTCATCTTCAATGGACTCACGACCATGGCGGAACTCCCTATTCCAGCGAACATTGGTTGATTAGAAAGTGGCGGTGACGCTATACAGTGCAATCATGCGTTAATGAATCTCTTTTGCATTCTTGCATTCCTTGGTCAAAAATTTGATCACTGTGCGGTGCTCAACCTTTTCCATTGTTGAAAAATTTGTGACTCACGATCTGCGATCAGCTACTGCTTCTTAAATAGACTAGGCAGAAGCGTGCGGCTGCAGGTCCTGACTTGTCATAATTTGTCCTAACACCCCCACAACCATTCATCCCCCTTCCTCTGTTTTGCCCTACCGATTCGCAAAACTTATTGACCGCCCTCGTATATATTCAGTTGACAAACATCAGAGAATAAAACTCCAAACGTAGTCCAATTACTTACACTGGTCAACACACATTTTGCTGACATGTTTTTTGGTTGTTTTTAACTGATTTTGACGTGCTGATTTTAAATATGGAAACCGTATTTATGTAAAAGATCAGGTTTTCATTCTACAGAATATTGCTTATTTTACTCCATAATATATGTATTTACTCGGTAAGGATAGTTTTCTAAGTGTTATAGCATTAAATTATAACTTAAAATGTCAATAGAATTTGAAAGGATAAATGAATTGTAAGATAACATCACCTTTTACTAAATACATACAGGTTATTTTTCTAATATAATGGAGAAAACACAAGCAATCGCACACATACCTATACATTCTTGCAAGAAACTTCCGCTTGCGAGAGAGTCTGAAGCGTTTGATATCTAGACTGTCTCGTTCAATACTCAAACAATATTCTGCCATCAAGTTTATGTTCCATCGGCCTTGATATATCTCCTCCATAATCTTGATATCTTGATGAAAACGCTTTTCGTGTTAATCACTCACCTTGCCAAGATTTGTAGCAAGAAATTTATCAAGATGGCTCTTGAGGAAATGAACATTTATGCTCATGTTGCAGCCTAAACCATGAAAAATATCAAGTAATGACTCTGAAAAATCCTTTTAGTTAGTAGCCATTTGGTTTCCCAGAAATCCTTTTTCTATGTTAGTCATCGAATTCGAGAAGTTTCGGTTTTCCATTAACTCTGATATGTGGCCCATCAAAAAATCCAGCCATGATTTTATCATAACTTAAGCCAGGAAATATTGTACATATGAATTTGAAAAGGTCACCCTCGGCATTAAGAGTTTTCACAAATTGTTTCATCAGCCTTAATTTAAAATGAAGGGGTGGAAAGATAGTTTTCTCTTGCTCATTAAGTGGTTTTTGTATAATATTCTTCTCCCTAATAGTCAAACTTTGTCTAATTAGCCAGAGTTTCTGTTCCCAAAGTTTGTCCTTGGCTTGGCTGTCCCATAAACTTAGGAAACACGGATATTTTGTATAGCCTCTTTGTTGGCCAAGTAAAAGATTTACCACTATCAGATCCACACATATAATCCTTTTATGTTCATCATATTTGAGTAAAACTAATATAAATCTTATGTGTTTATGTTTCACTTTTAAATGTACAGAGTAACCAATAGGAATCGCACAGAACAAGTTCCAATTATGGAGTAATACACATTATAGACTCTTCTTTAAATTATCTATAAAAAGTCTCCAAGATGCCAAGAGATCTCTGAAACACTCATCGCTTTTACCACTCCCGCCACGTCACAACAGGAAACAAAATCTTGTTTAGTTTTAAAGAATGCCAAGAGATCTCTCTCACTGTTCCGATAAAAAGATACATTTGTTTTTTCCTGCAACAAATTCTTCTATTTAAGTCTAGAAGCTGGCACTTTTGCTAACTCTTTTGATAGGCCTAGGTCGCTAAGTAAATCATTCAGTTCTAATTGTTTGAAGTTTCCACGTCCTTAGGTAGATGTATGTACAAAGTCTTGATCACTGTCAAGGTTAATGATTAACGTATATAACTTACATGATCTAGTAAGGAAGTTCCATAAATACAGGAACTGGAATTTCATCTGAATGAAGCACTGGACGAATTGCTGAATCAAGATATGGGTAACTTATTTTATTTCGTGTTTTCTAATCACCTAATTTAATCTTAAAATAAGCCAGGAAGGCTTAAAACGATTCAGAGGAATTCAAACATTTCCTTTGTAATGAGACCATACTACTGTATGGTATTTCATAAAACAAATCGGAAAAAACACCAAATTATATTATACACAATTGCTTTTATATCTATGTCGTGGTATTGCAAGGACCGAGTGGTGGTGTAA
The DNA here is from genome assembly GCA_963969495.1 of Ceratothoa steindachneri. Lineage (NCBI taxonomy): Eukaryota > Metazoa > Arthropoda > Malacostraca > Isopoda > Cymothoidae > Ceratothoa > Ceratothoa steindachneri. Next base: position 13,527,670 of record OZ018336.1, on the reverse strand, counting down.
ATACGTATAGATTTGTTACATACCTCAAAACTCCTTGATTAAGTTTTGTATAAGTGTGCTATATTTTATTATTTAGTATTATTATTATTAAGTTATTTTAATCTCGATAGTTTCTAATGCCATGCTCAGCGTTTTGAAGATTGAATTAAATTCTTCTAAGAAAAAAGACTTTTAATTGCAATCTGAACAAAAATGGAATCTAACAAACAAACTACACAGCTTTGAATTAAACAAGTTTAATTGAGACTTACTAAAGTACACAAATGAATATACATTAATGGTGGACCCAAAGCTCACTTTAATATTAAAAATTAATTGACCTTCAAAAAAAAATGGAATTGAATTACATTTTAAAAAACAACACGAGAATCTGATTTGAGACTGACCTTGGCTTCAATTTTTATGTAGCCTTAGAATGTTGTTATCCGGCAGGCGCGTAGACGTCTTCACTGCCTTTCCAAATGTTTGTCTGGCGTGAGGATAATTTCTAAAGTCACAGAAGAATTCGGTGCGTGCAACCGATGGCGTAAAGTATGTTGTCTTGGTAAGGTGATTCTATCAAAGGGACAGGACAAGTCTGCTTTTTTCACTCTTCGAGTTAATCTTGGAATAATTCGCACTGAAGAGCGATGAGAAAAGGAGTCAATTCTTTGACAAAGGAGAATGCTGGAAGGAGTTGACTTTGGGGTATTCCTTAATGGCGAGGACTAACTCTGGGTTTTGTTGTAAACTAGGATAAGGGATTTCTATGACGAGAGATAGCTAAGCTTGTTTCTCAATGCAAGCTAACTCAAAGTTCGGTGTGACCGCCAGGAGCTGGCTCAGCATGAGCTTCTTTTGAGTCCCTTTTGATGGTTGCCGAGCCTCTAGCCGGACTTCGTTGTATCGATGACTAACACAATCTTTCTCGTCCTTCTGCCGTCATTCGCATATATTTTGCCACCCCACTGGGCATATGGGAAGGAGAAGGGAGGGGATGAGGATGGCGGAATTAAGTCTCTTCCTCTAACGGTTTTCTCAAAGCGTCTTTCACCTAGCCCTAAAGGCACCTTCTGGCATTTGGTTGTCTCTCCTCTAATTTCGCATATGAATTGAAATTAAATACCCTCTCTTAGGGGAAATATTGCCGGTTTAACCCATGTTAAGCTCGCCTAGCCCGACATGTGTGATTAGTGCAGGTCGTGGTTGTGCTAAGGCCTTTCGGGTGATAATCTAGGCGAAGGAAGAGAGGGGGGTTAAGTAATAGGATTATGCCACCAAAAATGCCAGGACGTTGCGTTTACCAAACATGGCCTCTGTTTGAGGTTGGTATATCGATTTCCTTACATTCTTCATGTGCATAAAGAGAACTGTATATACATAAATAAAATAAATAAGAAGAATACCCAACGCCTCAACTTACGTTCCCTTGGTCATAAGATAGCCTGCTACTAAGAGTAGGACCAATATGTATCAGTAAATAAATAAAAATCTATACGTGACCCGGAATTTCTCTAAAACAGGTGTCGAACTTACATAAGTTTGCAGAAAAAACTTAGAATTTGTTGACCAGTGCTATTGTTTGGGTAACCCTAAGATATGAGTTCTGTGATTTTTCGTGCAACTTGATTATTTAGAAATATATAAATCTATCACCTGGCCGAAAGGTGATGAATTTTAATTTATTCAGTTTAATATTTTTTATCCTTGAATCCGCTGTTATTACCCGTCTATATTCTCTGCATTGTTCAAATATAACACAATAAAAACAAATAATGCTAATACTAAGAAAATTACATAAATAAAACATTCACCAAACTTTTAAACTAATTCAATAAATGAAGTATGGCACAAATGACCATTTATTATCGCAACCTATTTTCCACTAACTAAAATGCATTAGCAAATTAATAGGAGAAAAGGTATTGAGGTTTATGTTAACACTCGGAGGCTCTTTAAGTAACAAGATCTAATTAGTAGTAAAATCGGTCTCTAATTCATCAAGAGGCATCTTAACTGAGTTCATTGCACACCAATTAGAGTCTTCCTTTAGTTTCTTTTGTTAGGATCCTTACTTAGATCTTTAATTTTAAATTTGACTAAATTTCTAATAAATGATTTTCTACGCCCTGAGAAATATACAGAAATTACATGCTCTTAGTGTCTTAACTTGTTTGGGAATTCCTTTCGGAATCATGCAAGGGTTCAGGTAGTTAAAATTAGCAAAATTATAGAATTCGTAGATAATTTAATCCTAAGAATATTTTGGACATACGTAGTAGCATAATATCACTACAACTAGAAGAAAGTTTTACCCATATATAATTTATGTAAAGCCCATATAATGGTTCAAATAATATATTTTAATAATATATTTCTCACCATGGAAGGACGAATGCAATTTACTTTGAACAAGAAAGTAAAATTTATATAAAAACATAAATAAAATGATATTTAAAATAAATGAATATTCGATATGGTTCCAATGCAAATATGCAACTAATTTTCGCTTTCCTATTAGAAACAAAATTAATCTCTTTTTCTTTAAGAAAATATGGCGTACCCACAACCCCTGTTAAGCGCTTGATGGCGACACCTGAATACCTCTGACTACCTCAAACATACGAGTATTTATTGATATTAAGAGCGATGCAAATCATAGATTATCTTTTACTCCCCTCGAAGCTCGCTGCCACCCTCGCTCTAAGGCAAATGCCGCGGTTTCAGTGCGAGCATAAGCGACATGAATAAGCAATCAAAAGGTATTCCGACCTGACTTTGTTAACAATAAAAATATATTCCATATTTGGAGTGTGTTAATCCAACTCATTTGTTCAGATGTAAAAATAAATTTGAAATACATATTTCACCTTCACCTTGGTTGGTTGATTTTTTTTTAAATATTAAGAGGATTTTGAATGATCTAAAATATTTGTAAATTTAATGACTGTTACTTTGTATGCGAAATATATCGACACAACGTATGGCAGACAGATAACCTTGAAAATAATCCTGACTACTATTGAATTCAAAATTATAACAGTTCACAAAGTACATTTTGGAACTACTTAAGTGATGAATGATATATTAAATATAATCCTATCTCAACCTTTTTACAAATTGAGTTTCTAAATAAATAAACAAAAGTGCAAGAGCTCAAAAATCCCTTAACACTAGAATGACGAAGCAGTCATTTTGACCGCTTTTCAGGTTTATTTATTAAATATCAGCACCAGTTTTTACGCAATCTACTCAAATTTCTTGACTTTTATTTTTTTATATTTAAAATTGCATTATGAAAGTATAAAATTATTACAAGAGTCAGGTAACGAGCGATACAGTGTACTACTCAGAAAGACTGAGCGGTCAGATTGACGGCTGCATAATATAATCCTGTTTTAACGCTTTTATTTCATTACAGGGAGTGCGCTACAGTTCAAAAATCAGTGCACGCTTATTCCAAAATGTTCTGACAAGTTTTCTGTATTTTCTATATAAACTCGCTGCAATTACACGATCGTGCAGTATACAAATGACTGGTTGGGTGAAGATGTCGTCCGATAGAAGGGAGACTCGTTTGACAAAGGAACGACCTCGACAATTTCTTGTTGCCACACCCTACGAAGAATTAGAAAGAGAATCTTTTGATAGTGATGAAAAAGAATATATTCCTGAACACAATTTTTTATCAAGTTCAGACGAAAAAAATGAAAACATTGCATCAACTACAGAGCAACGTAAGTGTGATATGATCATTTTATGATATTGTTGGAATGTCATTCGATATACCGTTCAAAGTAAATGTAGCTATTTACATTATTATTTATATTATTATTATTGTTTTTGTTATTGTTATTATTATTATTATTATCATTATTATGTTATTATATAATTATATTTATATTATTATTATCGTATGTTGCGATCAGTATATTTTATTTTGATAAAAATAAATCTGAACATAAATATGTGGGGAGAATTTTTTATGTACTTTTGTTACATATGTATTACTATGAATGACTAATGAATCCTTACCTCTTTATCTGTAGATGACTATATTAAGAGATAGATTCAAGCAACTTGTTTAATTTTTACACCTTTCAATTTGAGATCCACCAGAAGTCAACGAATTCAATCAGATAAATTTGCTTTTTTTTCTACCATATGGAACAGATTTATTGAAAATTGCCAATCATGTTACAGACCTGGAGCAGATATAACTGTTGATGAACAGCTTTTCCACACTAAGTCTAGAAGCCCCTTTACCTAATATATGGTGGCAAACAAACCGGATAAATTAAGAATAAAATTCTGGCTTGCTGCAAACACAACCTCCCATTACTTGCTAAATGGATTATTTCCTTATCTGTGAAAAAAATGTTCATCTTTCCCCAAATCAAAGCTTATCTGAATATTTAGTGATTAACTTGTAATTCCTTTACTAAGTAAAGGTCTAAATATCACATGCGATCACGTTTTACTTCGGTGAAGCTTGCTATGACTTTGCAGACCAGGAAAACGAGTATCGTTAGAACGACGCATCGAATTTAGCGCAAAATACGAACACACATCAAAAATAAGAAACAACCACTACACTCATCTATTATTTTGAAGAATTTTGACATGACAGTCACCGTGTACCATGGAAAACCTTCTAAGAGTGTACTGATTCCAAGTACTGTGCACAAGACAGTGCATATTGATATAGGTACAAAGAAGTTGCCAGAGTCTGTCATGTATTATAATAAAACAGAATCTGGCGTTAACAATGTTGACCAGATGGCCAGACTCAACACCTCTAATGTGTCTTCTCAACGTTGGACATTACAGGTCTTCTATAGCTTACTTGATCTTGCCGTGATTAATTTAGTTATAATATACCATAGAGTGTTTGAAATTAAAATAAGTCGAGGAGATTACACTCTTAAACTCATAGGAGAGCGACGAGCTTTTAACAGAAGTGTGGATGAAAACCTCGAAGACGAATGGACAGATGTAGCACATTTGAAGAACCAATTTAATAACCAAAACCCAATAAGCGTAAAACTTGTAAATATGTCAAATGCAAGAAGAATAAAACTAATCAAATATGCTAAAAATTCAAAAAATATGTGTGTAGTATGTGATAGAACGAGTTAATTTCAACTCCTATCCCATATTATTAAAAACCACGATGCTGCCCACGTGCATCTTCGATTCGAGGCTTGGAATCTTATCTCAGCTACCGGATGCCAATGTTTAAACAAGGAGGTTATCGTCCCCCCGTTCCCCCCCATACGCCGACCTCGCCAGATCGAGTTAGGCTTATGAACAGATAAGGCATTTTTCTCCGGCCCGGCTGTGCGTTCCCTCCAAGCTTTCACTCCATTTTCCCCCACGCCAAGGAGATGTCCTGGCTATTTATATGGAAACTTTACCACTATGATCAGATTGGAGATCCAGATTTTCGTCGCGAAACATCACCACGACCCTCTCTCCCTTTGTGCGCCAAGGGACCTCGACCTCGAGATTCACCATCACTTGTCCAGAAGGAGGACAATATTCCTTGAGTGCCAAAGGTTCGAGCCTTTCCGACGTCAAGTCCCCAAGGCTTCCCCCCCTGTTGTTCAAAGGAGAACAGCATTAGAACAGCCATTGTTCGTTTTGAGCCCTTCGCCAAGAAACGGTTCTCATCCCCCCCTGTTGTTCAAGGAGAACAGCATTAGAACAGCCATTGTTCTTGAGCCCGTAGACAAGAGACGGTTCTCATCCCCCCCCCCTTTGTTCAGAAGAGAACAACCTAGAACAGCCATTGTTCATTTTGAGCCCTTCCCTAAGAAACGGTTCTCACCCCCCCTGTTATTCAAGGAGAACAACATTAGAACAGCCATTGTTCTTGAGCCCGTAGACAAGAGACGGTTCTCATTCCCCCCCCCCTTTGTTCAGAAGAGAACAAAGTAGAACAGCCATTGTTCTTCAAGCCGTTCGCTGAGTAACGGTTCTCCTTTCCAAGACGCCTCGTCGGGATCCTTTTATCCCCCCTCCTTCGGCTGGAACTCGCCAGCGGACCGAATATTCCTTCAAGTACCTTCCACTGCACCCTAATGAAAAGTTACGTAAGCCAAACGTCACCTTTTGAGTATTGATCCCTTTTTGTCAATTCTATCCTGTGCTTTAAATTGTTTATCGAACCATCCCATCTCTTTAACTCTATATTTGTTTTACCTTTTTTTTTAATCCTTTAAATCCTCGGATTAGCCCGAGTCTCCACGACCCTTTCCATTCTGTTTATGTCAATATTTTCCGTTTTTGTGTATTGTTTATAGTTATTATTAATAAAACTCAATTTTATTAATGATAGCAATATTATTATCCTTGAGCTCAGTTCCACTTCTTAAGCATATCGAAGATATATAATATCAGCCGCCAGACAGTAACGCACTCTAAAGATAATTAAGGAAGTTCCCTCAACGAATAGTGTAATATATGGTATCGTCGGGAGTCATTCTACGACATATATATATATACTATTTAAATTTGGTATTAGGTGTGTAAGGTTTAACGCTATATCTTTGCAAACACTGGTCTCAGTCGAGTAAAGCATAGTGTTATTCGTTATAATAATAGAATATAGTAGTTCCCTTTTGTTTTAACGATTGCTATCCCCTTTTTTTTAAAACTTAAGAAGCTGGAGTAGCTCAAGGAACGGTTATAATAATTTGTTTGTTTTTTGTGTGATTTTAGTCAGTGGTTATTTAGATTGAGAAACCAAGTACGAATAGGTCAGTGCCCATATTTAGGTAGGCTAATTCTATAGAGGCATAATTCTTGTTGCAAGGAATTTTAGTTGGTTGACTAGTGCGCCCCCAAGTGCAAAGATGACTCAGTTCGAAATCTTTAAAGCGCAAGGAGAGTCCTGTGGACTCTCCGGAAAAGAACTAACTGAGTACATTCAAGAGGAGCAAAGAAAAAGGAAGAAAGAGAAAGAAAAAAAGAAGAAAGAAAAAGAGAGGAACGGATAAGACAAGCTGACCATGAGATTGAATTAGCTGGGATTAAAGCAGAATTTCAAAGAAAAATGGAAGTAATAGAAAGGGAAAGAGTAATCCGACGAGGGGAACGAGAAAGAGAAATACAACGAGAAGAACGAGAAAGAAAAATACAACGAGAAGAACGAGAAAGAGAAATCCAACGAGAAGAAAGAAGGAAGGATTCGCGCCCCTTCCCAGGAAAGCTGACAAAGTTTCCGAGCCCCGTAAAACCCCAAAACTTCTTTCCCCAAAACCAACAACGGGACTCCAAACCTCCCGTTAAGACTTCTCCTCCATCTCTCTTCCCGAAGCGACCAACCATATGCTTCACCTGTGGTGTAGAAAACCACATGAGCTGGAATTGCCCCCGAAATTCTAGGCTTAAACGCTCGGCTTACGAGGAACGAGGACTGAGTAGGGAACTTATGCGGAGTCAAAATGTAGAGCCACAAATCTAACCAAAGTGTGCAGATATGAAGTTGAAGAAATTGAGCCCCTCGTTTTCCAGTGCCAGCTTTTAAATTTAGAGGCAAGAGGGCGGTGCAGTGGTGAGGTGGGAATAAAATATTTCCTACAGATACAAAATCACAGTCAATTTTTCACGTTTATGTGGAGATATACCAGAACATCCTAGTATAAAAGTTAAATAAACATCGAAGCCTAAACTTCACTATTAGTTGGGAAAAAACAATAATACAATTGAGTATAGAAACAAAGAGGGAAAATGTGTCATGATATTTCCTATAGTTAGTATCAAACTTCACTGGATTAAGTAATTTTTTTAATTCTACATTACTTGTTAGGATGCGTCAGCTCAAGTAATGGTCAGCAAGGGGCAATCGACACAGAAAGCAAGCTTTAGTTAGTAGCGTCCTAAATTAATTAGGAAGCTAAGTAGTAGGAAAATTTATTAATTTTTAGTCGCGGGAGAGTCTAGTCGCAAGAGACTACTTCTTACTATGTTGGTCGGTCGGTCCCCATTTTGCTTTTGCTTTTGTAACAAATATTGTTTAAAATTAATATAAATACAAATTTAATTTTCAGTTCTATCGAATTTAGAACGCATAAAAACTTCGTTTAAATTAATTGACTCGTTTGGTGGAAAAGGGGCGAATGCCATAAAATCCTAAAACGAATCATTTTTTCGTAGAACCTTTAAACCTTTGAGTTGCCTGGGCACAAATTTAGATGCTAATCTGCAATTTTTCACGGTAAAATTTATGGGTAATACGTAATAAATTAGCGAAACACGTTCATCGAAGTATTCCTGTAGTATAGGTACTATATTTAAAGTGGAGGACAGTGGAGATTTGCAGTCCTTCCTCCTCTCCATCCTCCTCCCACGTTCATAAGGGGCAGGGAAATAGAGTAAGATACTCTCTTCAACTGTGTCCACCTCATTATTGATTGTTTTTTCACTGTGCGATGTTTGTTGTGTCAGACAATTTGTTGTCAACTTGAATTTGTATCATTTGAAAATGAAGCTATAATGGTTTAGAATGTAATTTAAAAGTGCCCGACTATTATAGTTGCCCAAAAGAGAAATAAAATCATACACAGTTTAAAATGCTGAAAGTTGAAGTGTAAGAGAAATTCTGGACAGCTGTATATGAGCTGTTTTGCGAACATGATTTTTATTAAACGTGTTATAGGCCCACCCTGTTCTCGCAAAGATTGGTTCACTAAATTTACAAACTTGAATAAGCGTTTTGTAGGAGAGAATGGCTACTTACCGCTATTTGTTTCTCTAGTTACTTTTAAGCGAATAACCACCCAAAAAAGATGATATTCGAAGAAACATTTTATTAATTATACGGTATTGTCTGACAGTGTCGTGTATCAACACTGTACACAAGCATTTCGGAATATTAATGAGCTCACAGAAATACTCTTTCGGAATGCAGTTAGAAAGCTAAGCGAACTTGCTGATCTTGAGAAGGATTTAAGAGAAAAGAATAAACCAACAAATAGAAGTAACGAATTGAGGCTTGAAATAAGTAATGAACTTATTGTAATGTTATCTATTTTTACGAGTTCTTACTCATGAGCCCTTTTTTATAATAGACTATTGTTAGCTTCAGGTGCTATCAAGTCTACAAAGAGTTTGTGTAGCACCTAAAATGTTTGGATGTTTAGTAATTAAACTGAAGAATTACTACACGAAAACTTTCACGTCTCAATAAAATCCACAACTTTGTTCCTGAAAGTCTTATACCATCACGATATGTGACAAATTGAAGTTTGTATTGAAAATGTACGAAATAAAAACTCAATAATTCTACTAAGCAACGTTTGGCATTTCAGAGGAGTTATAGCCTGCAAAGCTAGCAATTTGATGAACTCATTTAAATAAATCAAGGACCCTTTTTTACATCAATCTTTGTAGAATTGCAATAATTTCACTACCAAATCAAAGGTTAACCTCTGTTACAGCCTTGTCTAAACGTAATTTATTGATATACCACATAGGCTTCTCTAACAATCATATAAATCAACCTAGCATGTAGTAATTACAAAAAAAGAAAGTTTTGAAGTTTATAGTTGCATTTCCTACTGGATTAGAAATGATTGCAATAGTTGTGGTGTGACAGTGTAAGGCGAAATATGATTAACAATGAAGCTGAATAGATGAGTAACATATAAATCCTATAAAGGCTCGTACTGGGCACGCACATAATTTTGTGCATGTAAGTAATCCAAAATATATAAGAGTTTTTCATTAAAAAAATAAAATATGTAACATTTTCGTTAGAGAAATAATCTGACCATGGAAACAATAATATGCACCATTCTATAAAGGGCTACAGGCAGAACGAATTTTCACACACATGCGCGCTCACACAAATACACACTCACACTTATATAAATCTACACCCTTCTCGCGATAACCAACGGTCTGGGAAACACTACATCTGTACCACCAACGTCAAAACAGGTGTAGTCATTGACACCGAGCTGAAGGCGGGAAAGAGTGGGCGGACGTCTATTTTCAGCGGGCTGAGAATCGCAAGATTGCATCCTCGAAATTTGAAGATCAAGATCTAATTTATCTCCGTACACACACGGATAAACATCCTGTAGACTAAGCTCGGACCAAACGGTGTAGTGGGTCAACAACGGGTCATACCCACGGGTTTTCAATAGTATATACAGCTCTGGAGAGAGTAAAAAGGCAAAGTCAGGAGCGGCAAGCGAGTCAAGAGTCAAAGGGAGAGAAAAAGAGACTCAGTCTGACAGACGGTGCGGTAGTCAAAAGGATAATGAAAAATAGGCTTAAACATTAGTAGGCCTGCCTCAGATGCCCATCACAAATTCAAGCAAATTCTCTCTGCCTAAGCCTAACGATCCCTTCACCCAATAAAGACTTTTGCATCCGCCTTCCGAGAGTACTTTTCCTCATAAGAATCCAACTCATCCTCTTACCCACCCTACCTCACTTAAACCAAGCAGAAAAAGTATCTCCCGAACAATTGGAGTCTGCCCAAGGTGGGTGTTCGTTACGTGCGTACCCCAACAGCGCTTCGTTAAGGCTAAACACCTGCCTAATAGTAAGGTTATTAAGCATTTTATGTTACGAGGGGCGGTCAATAAGTTTTGCGAATCGGTAGTGCAAAGCAGAGGAAGGGGGTTGGCTGTTTGTGAGATTGTTAGGACAAGTTATGACAATTCAGGACCTGCAGTCACAAACTTTTCAACAATGGAAAAGGTTGAGCACCGCGCAGTGGTCAAATTTTTGACCAAGGAAGGCAAGAATGCAAAAGAGATCCATGAACCCATGGTTGCAGTGTACACCGACACCGCCCCTTCCTATGCAGCCATTGCTCGCTGGAATAGGGAGTTCCGCCATGCTCGTCAGTCCCTGAAGATGACCCCCGTCCAAGACGCTTGTGAGAAGTTTTTAACGAGGACAATGTAGCCCGTGTGGAGAGAAGGATCCTCGAAAATCGACGGGTGAAGGTCGAAGAAATCGAGCGACAACTTGGAATATCACCTGGAAGTGTTATCAACATCATCCACGAAAATTTGGCCATGACCAAGGTATCTGCCCGTTGGGCCCCTAGAAACCTCACGCCTCATGATCGACTTCAACGTAGTCAAAGTCCACAAGGCCAGAGTTGCACAAGCTGCCCTGCGCGAGTGCGGATTCGAGGAGCTCAACCATCCCCCTACAGTCCATATCTGGCCTCTAGCGACTACATTTTATTCCGCCAGCTTAAGGCTGCACTGCGTGGACGCTGGTTTGGGGACGATGAAGATGTCCAGCTCGACGTCCAGGAGTGGATTGAACAGCAGTCGGGAGATTTCTGGTTGTTCGGAATTCGAAGCCTCAGGGACAAGTGGTGCAAGTGCATTGAAGTCGTGTGTAGTCATATTGAAAAGTAATAAAACACTTTTCCACATATCTAGGTTCCTTATATCCGAATTGCAAAAATAATTGACCGCCCGACGTATATAACTGCAGTGGAAAGAAGAAAAATATTAATTTAGTTTTAATTTATGTCTGAGAAATTCACCATGCATCATTACTTTACAGTGAACACATCAATCTAACTACCGGTCACTTTACAATGCTCTATGATGCTAAAAGACCTTCAGTTCTGATATTTGGTACACCAATGTTTTGAGTTGGAATGTTGGAAAGAAAGTAGTACTTCTTGTTATAATTGAAGAATGCTACTTTGAGTAATTTATAACCTTTCCTGCAGCTGAAAACAAAAATATCCAAGTCTTCTTCGGTATCCAGAAGGGCAGCTGAGAGGGAATACACCGGTATATCGGAGTGGGGCCCAAGTACCGAGAGGGGCCCTTGGTTCCGTATTTATACCGAGCACAGATCAAATTTCATAGTGATAAACCTTTTTCCTATATTGCAGGGAGTAACTTCTAGTGGAAATAATATTCTTTACTTTACTTCGGAACGAGAGTGCAATTTAAGCTCGCCTTGATCTCGCGATGTTGATAATAATATTTGGTCGAATTGTAAAAGAAGAAGAGGCCGATGAAGGAGAGTGACTGACGCTGCAACAATTGGAATTCCTTGAGTGTTCTGTCAAAATGACATAATTTTAGTGATTTTTTTTTGGGGGGGGGGGCGTTCCCATTAGTTTTATACAAATGAAAATATTTTATAATAATTTTTCCTTTTTTTTATGCATTAAAATAAAAATAAAATGTAATATATAAATTATGTATTAGATATATCATTGCTATATAATCTGAGAAGTGGAGCAAGAATACCCGAAATTACGGAACAAAATAAGGGTGAGTGTATACTGGTTGTTATTAAGTTGTTAAATGTCATGTTGTTAGTTATAACAACTTGTAAATACCGTCTCATTTTCTGAGGAACAGATTGCTGAAATTCTCTTTAAGTTTAGATAATAATAAAGGAGAAGGACCGGATGAAATTACCCTTAATTTAAAAAATAAGCAGCGTAGCCTTTGTTTGAATAAAACTTTCACACCTTCACTTGAATTTGTGGAGGTGCCAGGTGATAGGAAGAATGTTCATATACTACCTATATTTAAATATTAGTAAATATACGCCTATCAGATTAACATCAGTAGTATGTAAACTAATGATAAAAATTGCCAAAAACGGAGTCACTGACGTAGTTATCACATTTTTAATGGAATAAACAAAGTAGATATACGTAGATTCTTTGAAATAGACAAGGATCACTGCCATAGGGGTTATAGTTTAAAAAAACGTAGATTACACTGTAAAAAAAAAAATCATTTTCAGGCAGAGAGTGCATGTTGAATTTTTAGGAGAGTTTGCCTGTAGAGATAGTGAATTGTAGGTCACTTAATAATTTTAAGAACTTCTTAGATAAAAAAATCAAAAGTAGCAGTAATTACACTGGTCTGCATGATTTTTTATTGACTGTATGACACCTTTTTCAAAATATATATTAAAAATGGTGATTTACTTTGTTTTTTAGCTATCTCTATCACATCACGTTGTCGAGTTAAACGGAGACGTTACTTTTCTCTTTTTTTATATAGCATAAGTAAATATTTACATATATTATAATATATATATATATATATATATATATATATATATATATATATATATATATATATATATATAATATACGAGGGGCAGTCAATAAGTTTGGCAATTCGGAATAAGGAAACGAGATATGAGGCAAAGTGTTTTATTATTTCTCAATATAACTACCCTCGACCTCAATGCACTTGCGACACTTGTCCCTGAGACTTCGAATTTCGGACAACCAGAAATCTCCCGACTGCTGTTCAATCCAATCGTGGACGGCGAGCTGGACATCTTCATCGTCCCCAAACCGGCGTCCGCGCAGTGAAGCCTTGAGCTGGCGGAATAAAAGGTAGTCGCTCAGGATCCCAGTGCGGGACCCATGTTTCATCACCTGTCACTAGTCATGACTCGAATCTCGCCGGGTCTTGGTTTTACAGAAGCAGCAGCTCCTTCGAATTTTGACGACGTTGAAGTCGATTATGGGGCGTGAGGTTTAGTGAGGTTTCTAGGGACCCCGCGGGCAGAGACCTTAGTCATGGCCAAATTGTTGTAGATGATGTTGATAACACTTCCATGTGATACTCCAAGTTCTCACTAGATTTCTTCAACCTCGCCCGTCGATTTTCGAGGATCCTCCTCTCCACAGGCTCCACATTGTCCTCGTTGATCATGTCTGACGGGCGTCCTGGACCGGGATATATCTTCAAGGGACTCACGACCATGGCAGAACTCCCTATTCCAGCGAGCAATGGTTGCATAGGGAGGGGCGGTGTCGGTGTACACTGCAACCATGCATTCATTGATCTCTTTTGCATTCTTGCCTTCCTTGATCAAATATTTGATCAGTGCACGGTGCTCAACCTTCTCCATTGTTTAAAAATTTTGACTGACGATCTGCAATCAGCTACTGCTTCTTAAATATCTGAGGCAGTAGCGTGCGGCTGCAGGTCTTGACTTGTCATACCTTGTCCTAACACCCCCACAAACAGCCATCTCCCTTCATCTGTTTTACCCTACCGATTCGTAAAACTTATTGACCCGCCCCTCATATATATATATATATATATATATATATATATATATATATATATATATATATATATATATATATATATTATATATATATATATATATATATATATATATATATATTATAGATATATTTCTAATATTGCTTATATATTTTTCTCTATTTTTAGATTGTGAATATCTAAAGGCTGAATAAATTCAGCAGACATATTTTTCTATATCTGCGGGCAATTCACCCCTCCGGTTTACCGGAGCAATATTAATCCTTTGTTGAAGCGTTGTTATTTCGTTTAATTTGGCTGCAGATTAGGTGACCAAGACTAGCCATTTGCCTCACACAAAGCTTTCAAGAGTTACATCAGTAAGCTTCAAATGTGGTCAGTTTGGAAAACTTAAATGTATGCCCTTTAGAGTACAAATGGTATGGCGAGAGCAGAATAATCACCATTCTGACTGCTACCTTTGTATGACTAAAGTAGATGGATTCAACAGGAAGAGTAAAGATCGCATAATATATCCAAATATTCCTCCAGCAATAAGGCCTGTTCGACACCCAGATAATGCACCTGTGCCTGTACAACCTGAGATATTGGAAATCTCATCAGAATCCTATACTAGTGATACTAATCAGATGGAATTAAACTATGAACCACCAACAAATGACGATCCCAAACTCTTCCCCTAAGCTGAGCTCAACGACCTAGTTCGAGACCGCAACCTTACAAAAGAAAGTGCGCAGTTACTTGGTCTAGACTGAAGGAACACAGGCTTCTAGCTTCTGGAGCAACATTCGCTTGGTACCGTCATTGTGAAGCAAAATTCATTCAGTTATTTGAGAGAGGATTCTTTAGTTTTCTGTTCTAATATTTCTGGCCTTATCGAACACATGGGGATGCCGTACAAAGCAGATGAATGGAGGCTCTTCATTGATTCTTCTAACAGAAGTTTAAAGGTTGTTCTTCTCCACAATGGTAACACAGCTGCATCTGGGCCAATTTGCCATAGTATCCAAATGTAGGAAACCTACGAAAATTTCAAAACACTAATAACTGCAATCAAGTACCATCCGCACAATTTTCTCATTTGTGGTAATTTAAAAGTTATTTCTCTCCTAGTAGGTCTTCCAGGGGTATACACCAAGTATCACTGTTTTTTGTCTCTCTGGAATAGTAGGGGTAACAGCCAGCACTATGAAATAAATTACTCCACCAAGAGCCAGTTTTTTATCCGGAAATCATAACGTGAGAGCATGCCACTAGTTGACCCTAAGGAAGTTCTGTTACCACCACTCCACATCAAATTACGGCTTATGAAAAATTTGTGAATGCCTTGAACAAGAATGGAGCTGCTTTCAAGTACCTGGAGTCAAAGTTTCCTCGTGTAAGTGAAGGTAAGCTAAAAGCAGGAATTGATGAAGAACAAGCATTTTGAGGAAGCATTAGCAGTTGGCGAGGTGAATGCCTGGTTTTCCTTCAAGCAGATTTTCCATAACTTCTTGGGAAACCCCTGCCCTACAGAATATGAAAAAATGATCCAAGATCTGATTTCAAGTTTCCATCAACTTAGGTCTAGAATGAGTGTGAACATGTACTTTTTCACTCACATCTTAACTATTTTCCCACGAATTGTGGGAACTACAGTGAGGAACAAGGAGAGCGTTTCCATCAGGATATTTGCACCATGGAAACTCGATACCAGGACAAATGGAATGTCAGCATGATGGCGGATTACTGCTGTCATTGAAACGTGAGGGTCTCGATGCACAGCACAAGCGGAAGTCACAGCGGTACGCTTCCTTTGAATCGGTATGTAGGCTAATTATGATAGCATGTTTATTTACATTCATTTAATTTGATATTGATGATTTTAATTCATTTCATGATAACCGTGATTTATTTCATGTTGAGTTGGTATACATATGTTCTTAAAACTAAAATAATGTGCTTTTCCACGATTACTTATTCATTTTAAATAAATAACAATATATTAAAAATGCACATTTATTTTTATCATTAATTTGTATTTTATTCAAAATCCTTGCGTGATAGAAAAAAATGGTTTACATATTTAAAATCAGCAACCCAAGAATATGTAAGATCACATTCATGAATAAAAATAAAAATTAAAAAATTCCAAAATGCAGAGCAGTGTTATCATTTGAATTTTATTTAGAATTATTAGATTTTATAATTATTATTGATATTAATTTTATTATTATTGATAATTTTAATGTCACTATTATTTATACTAATAATATTGTTACTAGTATTATCATTATTATATTTTTTAATGGGTAAACTTGGTTTACAATAAAATTTTGCTATCTTTATATATTTAAATTCTACAATAAAATTGTCTTACAAACTTATTTCATTCATTCCGCCACAATTGAATAACACTGGGGAACAATGTCTTTGGTGAATTGACAAAAGTACATTTTCCTACCTAATCTGAGCATACTGAATTCAAATCTTAAATCAGATTCTCTCTAAATGCTACAGATTTTTCGTAATATCAAAAACTAATATTATACAATAATTTTCATCTTATCGCACATATAATCATACCCGGAAGTAATTTTGACTCATCCTTTTGCGTTATTTATAGTACTGTAAAGCAATCAGGCTGGAGAACCTCTTCTTGAATTCAATCGGGCAAAAATTTCTTTTTGTAACTCTTTTCTTGTAAGTCTTCTCTGGCTGATCTCTTTTAATGGTCCAGCAGTAGTCAGCCATCATGTGTTTATCCCAGTGACCTTGGTAGCGCTCTTCCATCGTCAACAAGTCCTGATGGAAGCGTTTCCATTGTTTGTCGCTCACGTATCCCAGATTTTCAGATAATCGGTCTAGGTGACTATTTAGAAAATGCCGCTTCACACTCATGTTGCATCCCAGATCACGATATACTAAAAGAATATTAATAACCAGATCCTCGTAGTTATGCGATTTTTTGTTTCCCAAGAAATTACGAACAACGGCAGAAAAAGAGAGCAAGGCTGCCTTCTCTTTTTCATTCATGGTGTTCACAAATCTAGAATCACTCAGAAGTCTTCGGATTTGGGGACCATCAAATACTCCTTTTATTTTTTTGTATGACAAAGCAAGAAACGCCGATACTGTGTACTGAAAACAATCATTGTCAGTGCTCAACGCCTTGAAAGACAACTTCAACAACTCCAGTTGGAGATGAAGTGGAGGGAAAACGATCTTCTCTCGATTTAGGATTGGCTCATTAACAATGTTTGGCATTCCTGCTTTCAAAGTTTCCCGAACTGCCCAATCTTTTTGGGACCAGTGTTTGTCACTGGCTCGACTGTCCCATATACAGATATAGCATGGAAACTTTGAATATCCTTTCTGCCGGCCAAAGAGGAAGTTGACCATAATAAGGTCTACACATATGACCCAATTGTGTTCATGGTACTTACGTAAATCCATGACCATTCTTATGTCATCGTGAGAATCTCGCAGATGGACAGAGTGACCGAGAGGAACTACACCAGTCATTGCAATTATGCAAAGGACACACTTGAGGCTACGCTTTGAACTATCCAAAAACAGTCTCCCCTAAGCAGGGCTATAGGTGTAAAGTCGCAACTCGGTAAACAGACCAGGAACATTGTGGCAGTATACAAATTGTTTGTCCTCAGGAAAATACTTAACATATGGACTTTCCCTTGTTTGGTACTATGATACCCGTACCGACCTGTCAAGCATATGTCTTTCACTCAACTTTGGAGCTAAAAGTTCTGCAGCTTTCTTGGAGAGCGCCAAATCACGTATCAAGTCATTCAAATCCTCTTGATTGAAACAGAGAGGAGCTAATGGCTGTTTAGCATCCAATGATGAATCTGCAGACTCTGAATCTATTTCGTGGACGTCCATATCATGTACATAATTTTCCTCCTCAGAGAAAGCATGTCCACTGAAAATTGGAAATGGTAAAGACTCAGAATGAGGTACTGGTAAGATCGCCGAGGGAATGTTGGTGTAGTCGATCTTGTGCCGATTTTTCTTGTCAATCCCTTTAGTATTCACGAGGCAGAAATAACAGTCCGATACGTGATCCTTTGGCTCTCACTACACCATAGAGATTCCGAAAGGAAAACCATTTCTCTTTCCTTTCGTCCACTCACGAAAATGTTCCACACAACTATGGCAAAGAGCATTCGGAACTCTTATAAGTGCGGATCACAAAGTTTGATATATTGCACCTTTGACGAACTAGCATGTAACACCCACATATGTAGCAGAAGGTGTCTGGATCATTAACGTAATTTCCTCTTGATGAAGCCATCACTCTAACATGAGACCTGAAAAAGAAACAATAATGTCAATATTTTGCACAATAACACTTATTACTATCTTACTACTATGTACTATGAAGTTGCTTTCTACAAGCACTCTCTCTGTCCGTTCGGAGGGCAGTTTTCGGGGAAACTAGAAAATAGAAATTACAGAATAACAGAATTACAGAATAATTCTTTTAGACGTTATTCTTGCCCCAAATCCTCGATTTTTCTATTGTATGGTACCGTTACATTGATGATATTATTTGCCTTTGGCCTTCCTTAAAAGATATTCACAATTTTCATTGTAATCTTAATTCTCTAACCCCTTCTATTAAATTTATTTTTGAAATTGAGGAAAATGGTACTCTTCCTTTTTTTGACCTCTTAATAAATACGACACCAGCAGGTTTTAAATTCTCTGTTTATCGCAAACCGTCCAACTCCAGTTCATATATTCACTTTTATTCTTATCACAGTGTTAAAATTAAACGGTTTGTATTCACGTCTATGTTTCTGGGTGCCTTACGCCTTGTTAGTCTGGAATTTTTTGATAATGAATTGTCCAATATCTTTGAAATAGGTAAAAAAATTTTTTGCCATCGTCATTTTTTGCATACTTTATTAAACTTTGCTAAGAGAAATCTTTATAGAACTGATAACCAACCGGTTTTCAATTACAAAAATTATCTTATCTTGCCATACTTTGAACCATTATTTTGTATCACCCTTATTTTTAAGAAGTTTAATATATCTGTAACTTTAGATATAAATTCACTTTATATAAAATGTTAGTCCACAATAATACAAGGAAAAAAGGTGGAGTTATATTCTATAGAATGTTTTATTTGCAATTTATCTTACTTCGGGCAAAGTGCTAAATCTTTATCTACTAGAATTTACCAACATAAGTATAATATTAGAAGAGGTGAAATAAACAGCGCTTTATTTATACATTTATGCGAAAATAACCAGCCCATTGACTGGAACTCTGCAAAATTCCATTTTTATTCCGCTGATTTCACAAAAAGAAATATTTGTCGAGTGTTCATTAATTGGCATCTTGCCTAATATAAATATTCCCCCTGACAGATTTAAACTCGAACCTGTTTTAACAAAAACTTGTACTAAATAACTTCATAATGCAGCCTGTTGTCACTCTTTATTAGTGTAACATCATTCGCATTGCCTCCGCAACCACGTGTCTCTGCTATGATCGTGGATTAACTCAGAGCCCTAAATGTTTTTGTTCTAATGATAATCTTTCAAATTTTTTTTTGTTTTTTCACCCACCATTTCCATTTATATACATGGCGTTGTTGTGTGTGTATCGTTTTACGGATACATATGTCCGTTATTAGTTGCCTATTTTTCTTTTTATTGGTATTTTTCTGTCTTGTTTTTGTGTTTTTCCATTGGTTTGTACTATGTGATAGGCGTTCCCTTCCTATCTGTGTACCCTTTATAAGGTTGTCTTCTCCATTTTCATGCTATTCCTTGAAAATAAACTTGCAAGTATAGTTCGAAAGTGGTTGGATTCATCTTTTTATTTTCCTGTGGGTTAATTTTCATATATATAAATATATATATATATATATATATATATATATATATATATATATATATGTATATATACATATATATAAATATATATAAATATATATATAAATATATATAAATATATATATATATATATATATATATATATATATATATATATATATATATATATATATATATATATATATATATATATATATATTCGTTTTAAAAGTTTATTTGATACCAATAATTATTCTAATATGTAAATTAGGAAGAGAGTTTCATTTCCTATAGCTTCGTTTCGATCAAAACAGAAATATGATGAATAAACTGGTTAAATTAATGATGTTGTATAATTATAATTTATTCTGTACCATATTTTTTACTCGATTCTTTCAATCTTTTTTTAATTCCAGAAATGGCTCATTTTAAAGAAAACCGTGCTACGATGGTTTATCTGATCCAAATTACTCTAATATAAGAGAAATTTGCTAACGGTATGGCACAAAGCATCTTCATCTATGGATCATTAATGACTTTAAAATCTGATAAAATTCTATGAATAATTCTTCTATGAACGCCAAGATTTCCTCCTGATAAGACTCTACTCAAGGATCTGGTTACCTTGATTGGAAAATATCACGTGTGAGCGCTTCAGCGCACACAGTGAGGTATAGACCTTTGGAAAAAGCTCTCTAGTAAAGAAGGTATGCGAAGAAGCCTTATCTCACCAATAAGAACCTTACGGATAAGCTTCACTTTTGTAAAAAATACTAAAAAATGGACAGTTCAAGCCTGGAAAAAAAGTGATATTCTTTGATGAAGCTCCCTTTCAATTGTTAGGAGCTTGTGAAAGATCTTGCATAAGGTGGAGTAAAGGAAAACCCTTTCACGAGTCGTGTGTTGTGGCCAAGGTTAATAAACATCACGACAGTCTCGATGGCTGGGTCTGCCTCTATTCTACAGGAAATTGAAGCACGAACAATTTTGCCCTTCTAGACTCCTATGAACAATAAGGGGTAATAAAACCTGCTTCATCAGCACCTTTTCTCAACAGGTTATGACGAACTTGAGGATGATAACTATTTTCAAGCATGATTCTGCACTTTGTCGCCAAAAAAAAATTACAACGCTCTTGGCTGTAAATAAGATCTAACCACATTTAAACCCAATAGGGAATGTGTGGGCGATAATTAAATTCCCGTAGATAAACAAAAGCATCTAATTCTGGGCAGTTGCGAGTGCTTATCAAAAAAATAGGAGCTATATCAGTCAAAATTTCCTAAAATATTTGTCATTAGTAGGCATAAAAAATCACATATATCGAGCTAGAAGGAACGAATGCTAAAGAAAAAACAACAAAAGAAACAAGGCGAAGCACAACGAAAATAAAGAGGATTAGAGAGGACATACGAATTAAAAGTTTTATATCTACAGGCAACAACTATACCTGAACCACCTACCACAGGTTTAATGTATCTAACCTTAGATGAGAATAAAATGGCTCCTTTCTGCAATAAATGATTTTGACATGTAAAAGATAAGGTTAAAAAGGATTGAGAAACTAGACTGGAGGAGCTTATAAGCAAAAGGTTTACAAGACTGATTTTAGTACTTCCAATTAAATCACTTGATATATATATATATATATATATATATATATATATATATATAATTACTCTTGCTGTCACCATAATATACGAATATATAATGCTAAAGTTATTGCTGATGGTAATGTATCAAAGGAATTTCGAATACTATAGAAAAAAATGTATACCTTTTGTATCAGTTAATGAAACTTTACGAAATGTTTATTCAAATTGCAAAAACGTTTGATGCTCTTTTAAAATTTATAACTTTGGATCAATTACTTTATTTTCCCCCCACCGAGTTAGGACATTTCCTTAAACAAAACAAGATTGAAAATATTTCATTTGTATCCTAAAATCTATTCTCTTATATAGAGGCCTTTCTCTGTAGTGAAGTCACTATTAGGTGAAAATCAAATAACAATAACTTATCAGTCTTCATATCTTTCTTCTACAAGAAACCTGATGATAATTGAATGCTCTCTCTACAGATTTCTGTGACATTTAGTTTTCTGATAGCCTACATTATTTGACAGCCAAATTTGGATGAGGACGGAAAATGAGAGGATATCTTCGAATTTACGGTAAACTTTCTTTTGTTTCACCAAGAGAGGATTGCTTTTTTTTGTTTTTACGTTTAAATATGCCTTTAAACATAAATTTTGTCAAATTATCATATTTGGCATTCTATAGTATCTAAACACAATTAACAACTAAGCACGAAGACCCCTAAAAATTAAATTATTCCCGATCATAAAACGACAGAAATTAGCCAAGCATTCCTGAATCTATGCATCCCTTTGCAAATCTAATATCTTCTTCTATTTTCCACGCTATTTTTGTAATCTATCTTAACGTACTTTACCACTTATACTTTTCTCACCACTTCAATAAAATTGAATTTAATTGAACCTGAAACACTGTGTTGGTCAAAGTTCTGCTCGAAATGGACATAAATTAGAGTTAATGATTATTCTGGGAGTGGTGATAAATTCTCTGTAGTTACTAGCCATTTAATTTGCGGTGGTGGTAAGATTGTACGAGCCTCTATTAAGTTTTTTCCTGTTCTTTTGCCACTCTTTTGCATAGTACATTTTCATACTAGCAAGTGTGTAAGTTTTTTGTAAAGTAAACCCATTTCGTCAGTATAGTTAAAAAATTAAAGTAACATTTTAGTGGCGCAATTTCGAGATTTGTAACAAGATTGGAGCACTTTGAATGAGATTTTTGCCTATAATTTCCTCGCTAATATTGTCACTTCCCGTAATGACAAGTGTAACAAGCATCTTATAAACCAAATCTTATCTATCGTGAATGCTTTATTCCAATAAATGAAGGCAAGTATTAGTTGTTAAGGCCATATACACACTAGAAGTCCTTGTGCTCGTTCATGAATCCTTGTTTCTGCATTATGAGTTCTTAAAATAACGCATGGGGACCTTTCACTCTCATTTATATTAGCCCAAAGCCTCTATCAATATAGGTAGCTAACTATGACAAGTTCAGTTATTTATGGCGAAGAACTATCTGTATTTGTAAAGTGAAATGAATAACACTGAAAAATAATAGTTCTATTAGCGGAGACTTTCAGGGTTATATATGAATCAACAATAGTCCTTTATATTTTTTCAATCTTTGCATTCATATTAATAAATGGTAATAAGTTTTTAATCGATTCGATTGCTGATGGAACAATATTGAAGCCATTATCTAACAAAGTGTCCAAGCAATTTTGTTGGTCTGTTTTCCAAAGTTTAAGAGAAAAATAATTATAATTTTACTGAATTTTATGCAGGTTGACTGACCGTCTATTGTACATACATTTTGGCTCATAAAACAAACCTGGATTTTCTCTTGAAGTACAATTCCATTAAGTACATTTTAACATCAGGTAACTATTTTCTGGATCTGCCCATTTAGTTAGCACTTCATTTAGCCGTCGGCACTGCATAGGTGAAAATTTTACTCCTCCATAGCTGCTATTAAATTGTAAATAATTGACTTAACTCTATGTAATAATCTCTATACTTTTTATTTCTAAGACATCTTCCTCTTTATAATTGTTTTAAAGTTTCCCTAAAATTGTTCTACTAATCATCAATGTGGCACAAAATTGCACAGTAAAGTTATTATATGAGAAAACCTTATTTTTTCACTGATATAATGAAAGGGAAATGATTGGAATTCGGTCACTTTATGAGAACCGTGCGAAAAAATTATAGCCTTTTGTGGATCTTCCGAGACACTTGGAGAATGGGCAATTTGTCAGGTGCGGTCCTAATAGATTGTGCTGAATTAAAGAAATTACTTGTATAACTTTGACTTTCCAAATCGTGTCTGTTAAATAGATGTTTATGTTGAAAAATAAGGTTAATATAAAATTATATTGATGGTTTTATTTTGAGCGAATTATTCGTTTCATGAATAACGGTAATTTTAAGCTTAGCGATTAAAATATTGGATTCTTGTCAACGACCAGAGGGGTTGTATTTTACGAAGTGCAGAACGTTAGAAACGTTACAAATGCTTGAATCTGTGCTTTTATATTCAAAGAGATGTTGAACAACGTGAATACAGCGATATTGGGTGCAGGAACTCGACACTGCTGTCTATATTTTGAATATTACGACTGTTTAATCGGATTATCATATTTATCACCTAACATCTTTTGGGCAAGAATTCGGTGTTGTCAGTCTAGTAATAGAATGGAAAAATAAAATGTGTTTGCTACAGAGCGAATATTCACTGAATGAAGAAAAAGATTTGTATTATGAAATAATAATCACTATTGGAGCAAAAAATTGAAGAAAAAGAATCATCAGTTAATATCGTTTCAAAGATACACAGAGAGAAAGAGTTAATATGTATTTACACCTAACGCCCTTTGCGATACATTATGGGGAGGGGAATAACTGATATATAGGGAATTTAAACTAATTATAGATAAGTGTAAGATAAGACATAATTTAATTGATTATCATCATCACTAACTCTATAATTTAAGAACGGGAATTTTCGGAGTATTTGAATAATAATTTCATCTTAGTTTGGTTATGACTCAAGTATATTTTAAATTTTTATCAAGGTAATTTCTAAGAATTTCTTTAGAGTTTGAAAAACAAAATAGTTTAGTTCAGAAAATTTATAAAAATTTGACCATGGCTGCTTTTTTTATGTTTTTTAATTTAATCTTATTAGCGAAGCGCAAGCTTCCCCCGAACGGGGGAGTGACGAACCCATTGTCTGGATAAATATATAAAACAGAAACTAAAAAAAATAATTCGTTAATAGAAGTAATCGTCATTTTTAATGACATTCATTGTTTAATTTTTTATATAACATACTAATAATAACGTCCAAAACCCGAGATAGCAGGATTAAATCCCTTTTCATCATTAATTTAATGCACACTAAGCTTATATGAAATTAATGTAGGTGTTTATTTATAAATTAATTTACCATCCCAAATGAGGAAATACACGATATTAATGATTCTGATCGGATTGTGTAATCTTTCGTATTGCTTAAAATTATGTTTAAAGAGTTGGTTCAATTACCTCCCATGTTTAAATGATAAGGGCGGAAAGATCTCCAACGAAATTATTCTCAAGGACTCACCGTTGTGTGGCCAATATTTTTCGCTCGGCAGTTCAAAAGAGCCTTTAAAACGAGTAATGCTCTTACATTGGACAAATTCTTTCGATCGAAGCGTGGTTCTTCTTGATTATCTATATAAATGTGGTCTTTCGATGGTATCATGTTTATGTAGTTGTGGGTTAGATTTGAGTGAGAAAGAGTCTGCTTTCCTTTAAAACCCAATGTCTGTCTGTTTTATGTGCGATTTCTTCTAGAATAGGCTGTTGTTCTGAAGATCGCTATGGTGATATATCTTTTATAACTTGGTAACTAAGATTTTTCCTGAAACAAAAAATGAGTTTTTTACTAGTGTAGTTTGCATTAGAGTTTTTATGAGTGTATGGAAGTTGATATAAGCAAGAAAATTATAATTTTAGTTTCCAGTGATTTCGAACCGATAAAATATTTGGCATTTTTTGGCACTTGGATACTTCCTTAAACTGTTAAATTCCCTCTAATTCACTAAAGAATGAAAATCCGCATGTCCTTAGATCCGTGCATCTTTAACTGGCTAAAAGTGAAATGAGTCTTGTGTTTTGGGGGTAGTTTACATTTTTATCTTAATTTCATTTCAGCTTCGAGCTGCATTCCCATTTTATATGTGAATTGAAAAAATACATTATAAAAATAGTATGTGGTTTCTTCTTTTTATTTTTTTTTTATATTTTAATTAATGAGAATTATAAATCGATTTACATAATATAATGGCCAATCAATTATTTGCCAATGCATTGATGTGTAAGGGTTTTAATGAATTTTAGGATGCTTGAACCTTAATATTGGTTTTATTGTGTCTTACATACACTCGTATATTTCAATAAAAAGAGAAGCCTTTTAAAGATTTTAACTTATTTATTGATTATAATCAGGAACCTTCCTAGTTCCCCACGTAACTGTCTGCAAATAAACCTTAAATCCCAGCTGTCAAATTCTAATAGGTCCCACAATCGGATCGCTTCTTTCTTAGCGAAGGTTCCTTCAAAAATCATCTAACCATGTCAATAGAACTAAAAATCTTTCCGCAATAACATATACAAGTTGATTTCATCACTTTCTTTGATCATAAAGATTTTCTTTATCGTTAAGGCCTCTGAGACGTTCATTTTTCTTTAAAGACATATATGCTATTTGCATGGTTCGTCCAAAAACGACCAATATGAAATGAATATTGACGGACATAACAGTAATAATGAGAACTTAACATTAGTATTGCCATATTGTGCAAACCAACTGACAAATGTTTCATCAAATTTGATTCTCAGAGAACCGAGAAATCCTACCTTTTGCTACCAAGCTATTAGTTTGTTTCAGGTTGTACACAATCTCCTGGGTATGTTCAACCACATTCCCTCCAGAAGGATACGACCAAGAAATGAGCATGATTCGGTTTGCTACCTATAACCCTACCCATTGCATAAAGCTGATTAAAAAGCTGTCTGATGGACAACATGTTCAGATCAAACTAAGAGAATTCATTTGAAGCAGGCGGAACCGAAGAAGCTGAGCAGCCTCTCGTTGATGTCCCCTATCTCGGAAGAAATCCATTTATGTTATAGTTTCGGCTAATTCTAGTCCTTGGTAAGAAACATGTTTCATTTAATCTTTCTTTATTTATTTTTAAAATTAAAAAGAAAAAAACACCCCCAAACTGTTATTAATTGATATTGGAATTATTATTGTTGAAAGAGAATAAAAAGAAAAGGCAGTAGTGAAGAACTGCAATATTTTTGAGAAAGTACAGGAAGGGGTAACGCCCCCTTGTCGCAGGAAGAGAGCTTGTGTGTACCTTTGACTTCTCCAGCTATGTCGGTGGCGGTACTTCTTGTCTGAGTACCCCTGGAAGGGCTTTCCTTGTCGATTTAGTCGTAAACAGGGATCCAGACTAAGTGCGTCCTTTCTTCTTTTTTTCTATTCTATTTTTCTCCTTTTTAACTTTTATCTTATCTCTTTCACTTATTATACAAAAAGAAAAAAATACAAAAAAAACTACACCTATCAAGTCACTCTAACCCTTTTTACCCTCTATCTACTTATAAGGACCTGGCAGCTACTTCATGCGTCAGAAGAGAGACTTTGGAACCTCTATAAACAACGCCAATCGACGCTTACTGGTTGCGAGAGACTAGGACTAGAGGTGGCCTAGGCGTTGGGGCACGATGAATGGGATGAGGGTAGTGCCCCATTAACTCCTTCCCTGGCGCATAACTATTGACCATTTCCAGTGACCGCTGACGGGTTCCTCTGGTAGCATCGGTCCGAGGTGACGGCCCTTTGTTTCCAGGCAAATTAAAAGCCTTGGGTCAAGTCTCATGGTGTAGTGGGTTTTCCATTGAACGCTAATCCGAGATCCTGGCCGTTGTGAAGGGAACTAGTAGGAGTTTAGTACGGGGCGTGCTTTGTTGTTCGCCTGGTGAGAATTGATGGCCCCTTCGGGGACAGTCAGTGCTGCTTGGTTGGGAGTCACGGCACGCCGAGGTTTTACGACTCGGTCGGACGAACAGCAGCACATGTAGCTTGCTTTCTGAAAGATCCGAAACGTCTCCGATTAATAGGCGGGAGTGACTCACGCGGGGCGAACTCACCATCCCCCTTCTTTTTTATTGAGTGGTCACAAAGTTTTCCGGGATATAAAGTTTTCAGCAAGACAGGAAAAAAAGGACCTGGTGCGCTAAAATATACGTGCTCCACGTGCTAAAAGGACAAGTGGTGCGTAGATTTCCCGGAGGGGTGTTTTTCAAAATGCAACCCTGGAAGTATTTGCACGGACTGAGTCCTAAGGGCAGAACTGCAAGAAATTAAAGAACTGTTCAAATCTTATGAGGAAAAATCACGACGGCTGGAAGAACGAGTGAAGATCCTCGAATCTGAGCTTGCGATCCAAATTCGTCGTCTCGAAGCCAGCATTGCAGAAATGACAGCCACCAAGATAGAGCAACAGGAAACTCCAACGACGCAGGCGGTCCTCTGTTGAGCTCTCAAGCACCGCGTCTACAGAGACAGGCCACTTATCCGACGTCCTAGAGCTAGCTGCTGCTGGGGTTACTCAGGGCGTCAAAAAGAAGAAAAGGAAGAGGAAGAAATGAAAGACAGCATAAAATTGGGAAGAAAGATAAATCGAAAGAGCCTCTACTGAAAAGGAAGCCTCTGACGTCTGAACCCAAATGCGCGAGAGTCATCGTGATCGGTGACTCTTAAGTGCGGGATCTACAACCTTTGCTAGGGGCCCGCCTTTGCAACAGTGTAAAGGTAAGCTGCCTTTCAGGAAGGGGGAACATAGAAATAAGGGTGGAGGCTCAGAAATTCCAGACTTCTGAGAGCTCAGTAGTTGCCCTGATGGCAAGTGGCAACGATCTCTAAATACAAGGAGGTAAAGTCGGTACCAGCAGGAAGGTTCTGACCACGGTTATAGGAGAAGTTGACGATTGTGGGCTGAAAACCCGCACACGTATCGTGGTCGGGATACTTCCAAGACGAGTTCCATCCCGCAATGCTCATGCGAGGAAGGTCTCCATAAAACAATGCCTGGGAGATCTTTGTACGGTGAAAGGAGTCTTTTTTGTAGACCCCTACCGCACCCTTTACAGGAGAAACGACATGTACAAAAGGCACGGAGTGCATCTTTCCCTTAAAGGTAAAGCTGTACTCGCAAACATGATCCAGGATGTTGTGGAGAAGACCCAAATAAGTGTCAGGCACCGAGTAAAGGAAAGTGTACGCCAGTACACCCATGTTACTTCAAGAATGACCTTTTCTGAGGTCACAAAGAGGGGAGGGACTCCACCACAGAGAAACAAAGTGGGAAACGAAAGAGCGTAGGGAATCCTACAGTTGGGGACTCCCTCAAGGTTCTTTTGTTCAATGCGAGGTCTATCAGAAACAAGTTACTTGAACTTCGTGGTCTCGTAGCAACAGAAGAACCTGAGATGGAGGCCATAACGGAGTCATGGATAAAAACCTCAAGCCAAGATTTTAAAGGTGAATTCACGATTCCTGGTTACCAGCTCTTCCTGAAAGATAGGCCAGACAGAGAGGGTGGCGGTGTGATGTTGTATGTCAAGGATACTCTTAACTCGACGGATTGCAACATCATATCCGACAATGAACTACTAGGTGATGACCTAGAAATAGATCCTGCCAGATACAGGACCCTGGTGCTTTACAGACCCCCTGCTCAACTCTTAGAACAGAAAGGAGTCTGTACCAGCTGTTGGGCGAACTTGTAAAAGACAGAGTGTGTATCGTCATGGGAAATTTCAACACATACGATTAAATTGACTGGGAATCAAAGAAACCTGTAACGATAACGCACTACTCTTGGAGTCTGTGAACAACGAGTTCCTGACTGAATGGGTGAGAGAGCCAACGAGAGGAGACAATATCCTCGACTTGGTTTTCACCTCTGAGGATGACATCGTTGAGGACCTCTCTGTTGGCGAAGAGCTCGGTGGCAGTGAACACCGACTAATTAGATTTGTAGTCAAATTCCAAAAGGCAGGGCCTGCAACTAGTAAATCGAGGAAACTTTATTTGAGAAGAGAAGACTTTGCAGGTCTTCGTGCTGGCCTAACTGACGCGAGGCTAGAAGTGTGTGAGGCTGTTGAAGATTCGTGAAACAGTTTCATAACCACATTCATGAGTTTTCAATCGCGTTTCATCCCTCTGAAATGTCCCTGTCGGTTTCTGTTCAACCAAAGTGGTTTAATCGAGAAATCGGCCAAGAGCTTAGGGAGAAGAAAATGTCTAGCGGCAATTGAAGATCTCGTCTGACTTTGACGAATACCGGAGGCTAGCCAAGAGAGTGAAGTCCAGCATAATGACGGCTAAGCGGTCTGAGGAACTTAGAGTGGCGAAACTTTGTAAATAGAATCCCAAGGAGTTCTTTGGGTATGTAAACAACCGTAAACCAATTCGTCGAATGATTGGCCCTTTAAAGAATGAGGGGGGAACATTAAAGCACTCAACTGCATAAATGCAACCCTTCTCAACGACTACTTCTCTTCAGTGTTTACTGAAGAGTGTGGTCTCATCTCCCAGCTAACGGATTCCTACTCGGGCAAAAAGCTGGCGGATATGGACCTTACCGAAGGAGAAATAGAAAAGAAGATCATTGACCTAATAACGAATAAGTCACCTGACCCTGAGGGGTTTCTACCAAAAGTGTTGAAAGAAGTGCGCGATCAAGTGTCACGACACCTGATCGCAATCTTAATGTCAATTCGGACCAAATACGTTCCTAAAGACTGGCGTAAAGCGGAGGTGACTCCTATCTTCAAGAAAGGAGACCGTAGCCAATCGTCAAACTACCCACCTATCAGTCTGACTTCGATAGTCCGTAAACTCATGGAAAGCATCATGGTGGACAAAATAACGTCGCATTTAGAGTCAAACCTGCAACTGAGGAATTTCGGAGCACGGATTCCGAAGGCAACGGTTAAGCCTGAAGAACTTTGTGAAATTCTTCTACTTCGTCTTTAGTGACCACGATCGGGACAATGTGGTGGATCTGGTCTATTCAGAAAGCCTGGGCACAGACGGAAAAGTAGCAGGCTGGATAGAGAACTGGCTAAATGGCAGACGGCAACGGGTGGTGCTGAATGGACAGGCTTCTAAGTGGGTGTCCATTCCTTGCAGGGTGCCTCAAGGTTCTATCCTCGGACCACTACTATTCATCATCTACGTCAATGACATGAACGGTGACATGGTTGCCAAGATTTCTAAATTTTCCGACGATACCAAGCTTGGTATGAACGTTGCAAAGCATGGAATTTCTGCCCACTGCAGGAATATCTTCGGAAGATTGAGGAGTGGTCGGACACGTGGCAAATGCCTTTTAACGTGAACAAATGCAAAGTGATGCATATCCTCCACCGAAACCCCCAATCTCATCATATCCTTAAGGGCACTGCTCTTGAATCAACCGACACTGAGAAGGACTTGGGTGTAACTATAACTAGTGATCTCAAGTTCTCGAGGCCGTGTATTGAGGCGGAGAAGAAAGCCCAAAGGATGCTAGGTTATATATAGCGACAGTTTGGATATTGGAACAAGGAAATAGTACTCTCTTTGTACAATTAACTTGTCCGACCGCACCTGGAGTATGCCGTATAATTTTAGAGTCCTTCATTTTAAAAGGATATCGCGAGATTGGAACACGTGCTAGCCAGAGCAACCAAACTGATTCCCTCTATCAGACATAAAAGTTATGAAGATAGATTAAGGAAATCAGATCTGTTCTCGTTGGAAACCCGTAGACTGCGTGGTCAGCTCATCCAAGTTTTCAAAATACTTCGAGGGTTCGACAATGTTGCCTACAGGGATATTTTCAGCCTTAATCAGAGCAGAACAAGAAATCACGGCTTCGAACTTGAGCTAAAGCGTTACAACTGCAATCTGTGTGGGAAATTTTTCACGTACAGTATCTGTGGTAGTTGGAACGCACTTCCGGTGGAGGTTGGCACAGCAATTCTGTTGAACAGTTCAAGACAAGACTAGGCAAAGTCTTGAAAAGTGGCCGTTTAGGGAGGACGTAAGGCATTTGAGCGAGTCCAAAGGTACCCTCATTGAATGGACCGTAAGGTCTTCTAGGTTACTTATTTTCCTTGTTACTCTTTTTTCTCCTTGTTACCTCACTAGGGCTTTAAGCCAGAACTTTACTACCAGGGCTAAACCTGGAAATAAGTACCAGTAGTTAATGGTTTTTATGGCTCACCTGTAAGATTAAGTTTTTTCCTTCAATTAAGAAAGACCACTTCTTTTAGCTGTATCGTGAAACTCAAAAGCATTCTTTGACTTATCATGTCATGGGAATAGAGAAAATAAGAGTTTGAGATATTAAAAAAAGACATTTGTAAAAAACTTATCTGAAATTAGACAAACATTGTAAACTCTGATAGAATCTATTAACGACTTACTCCTGATTTATATTTGTAAAGATTAAATATAGAATATTATAATTGGTTGTGGGATAGTATATATATATATATATATATATATATATATATATATATATATATATATATATATATATATATATATATATATATATATATATTAATTTATTGTCCTTTGCATATATGCAAATTAGTTAGATTAGCTAGGGATTAGAAATAATCTACTACCTCTTCCATAATAATTAATTTGTTTTTTAAAAAAAGAGGGAAAAGAGTCCATTTTTATAATAGAACTAAAAGCCATTACTCTTTTCCTACCTGTTGTGAAGCGATACAACGATACTAGAGTAGAATCACTCAACCCTTCTGAAATATAGGGACTGTGGGTTGTTTTGGCCGTGTATAACAGAGTTAATCATATTGTTATTATTAAACTGTTACAATTCAGAATCAGTATCTAAAGACAGTTATACACAATAGCCAATCATAGCATATAGCTATCATAGCACAGCAACATCAAGCATTGCCATTTTTACCACTAAACTGTGCCAATAGTCGCCATCGTGGCGATCCACTTGGTGCTTCTATAACGACTTTAGCCCATCCGCCCGGTGTTTTTTTATGTCATTTGGCGCCCCCATTTCATTGAAAAGAGACATAAATATCGTTATAACACTTTACACTAGTATTCTTAAGAAGTCCAAACAAAATAAAAATTCATTACGGCAGTAATAAAGCTTGAACTTTATTACTAAGGCTTTAAATACAAAATAAAAATTCTTTAAATAAGAACAACATAAATATTCATTAGGAGTGAATCAAGAGGTTCAGATGAGGATTTCTCAGGATTTAAGGAAGAAACAATACCTATAGGAGTGTTTAGCATTCTTGCCATCTCATAAAAATTCAAGGATCAGAATGTTATAACTAATTCGATAAAAGGGAAATTTATCAAACTGGCACCTAATGAAGAAGATACAGAAATAAAAGAACATGAAAATCCCTACTCTAATAGTGCTCGAATATACTAAAGCATTGAGTACATGGTTAGACATTAAAATAACAAACAATTTTCAGAGTAACATACACATAGAGATTAAGGCTGAAAATGATTGTAACAAATTAATAGAGAAGAGTGAAGAAGTTATTCCTTTGCCAAATTCGTCATAATCGTCAGATTCCTACAAAGTGACATATGCAAAAGTAGGGGACTTTATCAAGGCGTTACTGAATAGTTCATACTAGTACAAACCTAAAAACACTCAAAATTAGAAAGAACAAAAATCCTGAAAGTACCAGATAATACAACCTACAGAAACTTCCAGCAATGAATCTGAGAGTCAAGAAGATAATAAAATTAAAAATAAAAGTCAAAAGTAAGTCAGCAGAAAATATGGAAGATTACCTCTCTGATGCTACCTCCACCTCGGTGGTCACAATATCATCTTCATCAACATCAGACAGCTCATCCAGAAAAACTGCAAATAGAAGTCGTAGAGTCATAGCTCCTCTTATCTATGATATGAATGATAATGACTTATTCAGACAATTACTGAAAATGCAGGATAAATATTTTTATAAAAAGTACAATGGCAGTCAGAAAGAAAAGGCCATTCATTTATAAAAATTTCTAACAAGAGATTTATTAAAGATCTACAAATTTAACGAAAGACAGCTAAAGAAATATAGAGCAATAAAAAAATGCTCCTAACATTTTATGATTTTAGAAAGATCAAAGGATCAAGACAATGGAAAAAGGAATTCTAAAGCACACAAATGGAAGCTGATGAATCTTTTTTTTCACGATGAGATTGGAAAAGATAGCCGAGAAAGCTTTGACTGACAAGAGAGAAAAAGGAAAAGAATTAACGTACCATTTTTTGAGTGTAGCACCTTCGTGGTTCAAAAGAAAAATAAATTTCATTAAAGAGACAGCAAGACATCTGGGTGCATCACATAAACAAGCTTGGTCATAAGTAGTAAACTTAGCAAAAGATGAAGAAAAAAGAAATAAAAAAAATCGGTAATCAGGAGTCAAACTTACACAATTTTAAGCAATTTCCTAGAGAAGAAACAACGAGACACAAAAAGGTATTCTACAATACAACAATGAGAAGGAAAATGTTTTGTCCCATATGTAAGAAAACAAATCATGTAGCCTCAAGTTGTAGATTCAGGCAGAAGCTTTTCTGTTCCTTTTGTGAAATAAATAACCACACACATGAAAGAGATGCAATAGGTACTCCATCCATTCGCCTCAACAGAAGTGCTAGTATATTTAGACGATGACATAGCCTGAAATAAAATCTTTGACATCTGCAACTGTTAGAAAAATTGTTAAATATTTTAAAATTTTATGGGATAAGAATAAAGGCAAACAAATGCTGCTGGGTTCAACTGGAAGTTGTATATCTAGGATACATGGTAGGCAAGAACAGAACAAAAAAGTCACCCAAGTTTCACAAAGAGATAGACAAGATAAAAAGACCAAAGGCTGTCACTGAACTAAGACTATTTATAGGAGCGGTAAATTTTCAGAGAAAATTCATGGAAAACATCTTTATGATTCAACAACCTTTAACTAAATGGACTGGTCACAAGCGCAATATGATCTTAAAATGGGACAATGAAATGTATCAAGCTTTCAATAAAATAATAGAAATGCTAAAACAGGATATCACTCTTTCCTTTTCCACCTATAATGATTTAGGAAACCCACTTGAAATCTATAACAAAGGGGCAGGAGAGGTATTAACCCAAATCCAAAATAACGAAAGAATATTAATAGCCTTCGCATCATGTGCATTTAGCAAAGCGCAACAGCATTTCAGTACATTGGAACTCGAATTAGCAGGCCTACGCTTTGCAGTAAAATCATATCGAACAATCTTAATAGGGCAACGATTTATAATTTATACAGATCATTTTTGCCTGCAATAACTACACAGAATGAAAATAATTGATTGTAGGCTTGCAAGATCACTAGAACACCTTTCTCAATTTTCGTATAAAATACGATTTGTTCTCGGAAAACTAAATAAAATGGCAGGTGCCCTGTCTAAATTACCTAATTTAGCACCAGAAAAGATAAGACCAGCAAAAAACACCTCTCAAGTTCCAGATGGCTTTAGACTTGAACAAGTACACGGGTAGGAAATGATATACTAGACAGTATAAAGACATTATTTGATTATTACGGGATTAACAAAAACTAGATGTAAAAGAACTCCGGCATCTACTACTGAATGAATTACTCCATCATTCGGCCCGAAATAAACTAAAATTAAATACCCAAATGAATAAACAGCTTACAGCTATGATGTAGAATGATAAGCCGCCATGCATCGAAGTTTTGCTAGCTGCAAGCTACATATATAAAGTGAGATTCTCTGTGTATAGATAGACAACGGACGGCATTCCGGTTGTATATGAAATGAATAAGAAAAATAAAACGACCGAATTTGACTTACACATGATTTGAGTTGGTGAGGATCATTTTAACCCAATGTTCCCTAAAAAACTAAAGACAGGAACAGAAAAGTCAAAATATGTACTACATATACTAAAGCCGACCAAACAATTAAAAAGAAGACGAGAGAATTACTGCATATCTCGGAACAATATAGACCAGACACAGGACTAGGAAATATTAATTAAATCTGAAGAAATTAGCGAAGAAAATTTTAATCAATTTAATTCTTGTTTCTTTAACTATGACAACCAATGGTCCCATATAAAGGTGTAAATTAATCATACTTACTAATGTTCTCGGTTAGACAGTGGAGCAGAGGTAAGTTTAGTATAAATAGGAGCCTTAACTAACATGGACAATCTCCAGAATATGACAGAAAGCAATGTAGCGATCAAAGGTGTTGGCACAGACCTAAACAGAGCATTAGGAAAAATCATATTAAACATTGAGAGTAAACCCTTCCATATTCAGCCAAATAAATTTTTATTGACAGATATCAAAAATTAAGCAGCTGTCTTTTATTAGCTTTAGATTTTCTAAAAAATAATAACATAATTTTAGATTTTGCACAACACAGTTGTATTCAGAAATTTAATGGGGTTAGTAGATATTTATTTTTTTTTTAAATTTTATAGAGCCCATCTGGCAACTACCCACTTGGGCATAAGTCGCAGAAAAATACGGCAGCCTAGAACTAGGCTACTTTAAAACAAAATATGAAAACATAACAATGATATAAATTGGAAAACTTTACAATCAGGAAGCAATCTCCGGCAGAGGGGGGAGGTCCCCCTCAACAAGGTGCAGGAGAGTGCAACCAACAAAACAACAATAATAAACGAAAAACAAAAAGAACCTTAAATAAAGGAAAAAAGCCCGGCCTCCTCCAAAAAGTCAACAAGTCCACAAGTCAATGTGAACGAACTCGTCCCGAGCACAAACGACAGGAGGTAGCGACCCCAGCCATCCCGGTACTGGGACAGGTATCGTGCGCGAAGATCACCCAGACTGGGACATTCGACAAGAATGTGGCGAACAGTCTGGGGGACGACGCAGTCGTCGCAATAGGGCGCTAGCGAGCGCTCCATCAGATAGCGATGCGTCACACGAGTATGTACGATTCGGAGACGACAGAAAGCGACCAGAAGCCGTCGCGGCATTGGGGGATAGGTCCATGGGAGCAGTCGCGGTGCAATGGCACGCAACTTGAAAGTTCCCTTCGTTTGTCTCCCATCTTCTTTGCCAAGCAGTCCGAATAGCTGCCCGTATTCCTGCCATGTAGTTGGTGTTAGGAAGAGCGAAACGCTGGTCCGGTCGCAGAGTCCTCGCGGACTCTTTGGCACCCTCTTCGGCGCGCTCATTTCCCGCAATTCCTACATGTGCAGGAACCCAGCAGAAGATAATCTCGACATCTGCCCGGCTCGCCCAAACCGTGGCGCCACGGGAGCACTCAGGGCGCTTTGTGAGTCACTATAGATCACAATCCGGTCTCAGAAGCGGGCACGTCGCGTAATCTCCCGTACCGAGTGCTGTATTGCCACCAGCTCAGGCGTGAAGACAGACGCAGCGCCTGGTAGAGCCCCGCTGACTTCAAACAGAGGGAATACGGCGTGGAAGCCGACCCCCTTTTGGGACTTGGAGCCATCCGTATACACTGGCACGGTTCCAGCGTGACACGATGAGTGCTCCAAAAAGGTCGAACGCAATACTCCCGGCGCCGTACAAGCTTTGGGAGCAGAGGTGTGGCGACAAATAGCCAAATGTGGTACCCTCCAGGGTGGCGTCCTGGGCAGAACCCGGGGCGCCACCGGCCCGGGAGCTATATCTACCTCTCGAAGGAGTTTCGTGGCCCTAAACAAGAAGGGCTTAAGGTATGACTGGCATCTCTCGGCGGCATAGGCACCATCGAGATCAGCTGCTGATGCAATGAGAGCTGTTGGCGAATGAGGGAGGCGCCAGGCTCGCGCGTACAGGCGAGTGATGCACTGCACGTGGCGCAGAGCGTGTAGCATCTCCCCGGCATCGACAAACAGGCTCTCAATGGGGGAAGTGCGGAAGGCACCGGTCGCAAGGGGAAGGTCGGTCATGTGGATCGAATCCACCTTCCGCAATAAACTCTCGGCTGCGGATGCATAAAACTTGCATCTATATTCGAGCTTAGAACGAACAAAAGATCGATAAAAAAGTAGGGCAGTAGCCCTATCAGCGCCCCAAGCGCTAAATGTCACGAAACGGAGGATCTCCAGGGCGTGGCTACAAGAGACCCTAAGGCTGTAAATATGAGCCTCATAGGTGAGGCGTCGGTCGAACACAAGACCAAGGAAACGGTGCGACTCCACCACATCCAGGCGCACCCCATTAAGAAACAAATCTGGGTCAGGGTAAAGCTGTGGATGGCGGCAGAAGTGCATTACCTTAGTCTTGGCCAAAGAAAACCAAAACTTATGCGCTTCAGCATAGCGAGAGACGCGGTTCAATGCCTGTTGAAGTGGACGTTCCAGAGTTGGCATCTGGGCCGCGCCAAAAGAGATCGAAAGGTCGTCCACGTAGAGCGTAGCGAGATCATCTTTCGGAAGCACCGAGGTTATGCCGTTGATGCTCAAGGCAAAGAGTGTGACACTGAGGACACTTCCCTGCGGAAAACCCTCTTCCTGCTCCTTTGTGACGGAGAGGGCTCCCCCCACCCGTATGCGGAATCGACGATCTCGCAAAAATTTAGATATAAACATTAGGAGGCGTCTAATCGCCCCTGTCGTGAGGAGAGTCTCCATGATACCGTATCGCCATGCGGTATCATAGGCCTTCCCCAGATCAAAAAAGACCGTGGCGTAGTGCTGTATACGAAGTAAAGCCTCACAGACGGCATTTTCTAGTCGGAGCAGCTCATCCGACGTTAGAGTGGAACTTGCGGAAGCCGCACTGTGCGGAAGACAGATGGCCTCCGCTGTACAGGTAAAGGCTAATCTAACATTTACCAATTTCTCCATCAACTTGCACACGCAAGAGGTTAGAGAGATTGGGCAAAAACCGGTCGAAGTAGAGTCATCTCTCCCCGGTTTGCAAAATGGGAGCACAGTAGCGATTCGCCAGGAGTCTGGGAGAAGACCCTCCACCCAGATCCTGTAGAACAAATCTAACAGAAAGGCCATGCCTCGCTCACCCAGTTGTCGAAGCATGGCGTACGGGACATCGTCCGGACCATGGGCGGTGTCGGCGCACGAAGCGAGAGCGGAGCGCAACTAACTGAGAGGAAACTTGTCGTTGAAGGGTTCTCCGCCTCTACAGGTAAAGTCCAGCCGGTGGCCTTCCACGACATCACGACGTGCATTAAATGCTGGCAGAGCAGCATCCCGGCTAGAGAATGCGGAAAAATCGTTTGCTAAGGATTCCGCCACGGACGCGGGGTCCGAGATTGCGGTCCCATTCTTCTGGATACCGGGAGGGGGGTCCTGCGAGAACTTGCTTATAATCCTTTTGACTCGCTTCCACACCTCAGCTAAAGGGGTCTTCCCGTTAAGTGAAGACACGTATGCCCGCCAAGAAGAGCGGCGGGCGTGCTTTAAAACATAGCGGAACCTAGCCCTAACCCGACGAAATTCACCGACAGTGAAATAGTTCGGGTGGAGCTTATAGCGCATGTAGACATTAGGCTTCTGTTTGGAGGCCATCTCAGACTCAGCCGACCACCAGGGGAGTGGTCGGCGTGCAAAACGGCCAGACGTTTTGGGAATAGTAGTCAGGCCCGTGGCGATGAGGTTGCTGGAGAAGAACTCAACGGTTTCATCTACCGAACAAAACTCCCCGACTGAGATAGAGAATTCAGTCATTTCCTGAAATGCAGGCCACCGCACCCGCTCCAAGCGCCAGCGAGGTGGTCTCTCAGGCAGCAGTTGCCCTGAAAATGATATTTGAATGGGAAAGTGATCACTACCATGAAGGTCATCGACCACCCCCCAATCAAAATCAGGCTGTGCTTCCGAGAGCGCAAAGATTTGTCAAGGCAAGAAAATGAAGCGGTTCTCGGACAGTGATGCGTAAATTTATCCACGTTTAGGACACCCATCTTAAGCTCTTCGATCAGATCGGTAAAGACTTGTCCCCTGGGATTTATTGAGTAATCTCCCCAGAGAGGATGCCTGCCGTTCAGATCTCCAAGCAAGAAATAGGGCCTCATAAACCGTGCCACGACGCGGCGGAAGTCCCTCGCGTCCAAGTCAGCTGACGGTGGAATGTACGCAGAAATAATAGTATACCTCCTATCCAGGTGAAGCTGCAAGGCCACTGCCTGAAAAAAAGGTATCTAAAGAGAAAGGAAGAACGGAGACATCATGCCGGGTGTAAACTGCACATCCCCCAGCCCGGCCATCCCGCGGTGGTGGGGTCGCAAGACCCTTATACCCCGGGAGGGCGGGCAGGGGGCACGCCCCTAGCATGGTCTCCGGCAAAAAGATAGTTAACGGGAAACAGGACGAGACGAGCCTCCGCAGCTCCTCCTAGTTGGCCTGGAGTCCACGGCAATTTCATTGAAGGAATATGCCCTTTAGGCCTAGCTCGGAGGAGACGCGAGGGCCCTCCTTGAACTGAAGACCCTCACGAGAAGGGCCATACGCTTCCCGGGGGCAGAACCCAGGGCACTGGTGGCCGGACAAAGCGCTGAAGGTGCTGTTGCCTTCGAGGACTTATTGGGCTAGGTTTGGCTCGCCATGCGAGTCATTTCCTCCCTCCACCTCGAAACCTTAGGCGGGCGTTGCGGCTTCGGAGGCGTGGGGCCCTCTTTTCGAGGAACCACCGTCTCCGAGCCACTCGCTCCACCTCAGGGCGTTGGCGAAGGAGCCGAAGCTCCTTTGTTGCTGTTCAAGCTCCGGGGGACAGCTTTTGGAACCCTGGAAGATGGCCTAGCGACCGAGTCTAACGACTCGGTGGAGGCACGTGGCCGTTTGGCCTTACGGGAAACGGTCATGCTGGGGAAAGAGGGGAGAGCCCTGATTTTAGCCGTGGCTGGGTATGAACCCTTTTTGCCACCAGCTTTACCAGGGGAGCACCCGGGTTGGGTAGAGCCCACCGAAGGGCTTAGAATGGGAGCGAAAACAACCGTGCTCGTTGAGCTGGATGGGCCAGAAGCAGAGGGTGCCTTTCTAACTATTGAGGCATATGACGTCCCAGGAAGAGCCGGGCGCGCCAGGACCAAGTCCTTAGCCTCGCGGAATGAGAGTCGACCCTGGGCCTGAACGGCCAGGATTTCTTTTTCAAGGAGATATGCACCACATTGCTTCAAAGAAGCAAAGTGCGGCTCTCCGCAATTGACACACTTGACCACACACGATTTGTACTTATCGTGTGTGACCTTGGAGCAATTTACACAGACTTCGAGTGACCCCGACTTTGCACGTCTACATGAGCGATTCGTATGGCCAAAGCGGTGATAGTAATAGCCCCGCCGCGGTAGTGGCACGAATGCCTTCACGCGGTTGCGGTACCAACTGGCACGCACCGACTCAGGGGGCTTGTCACAGTCGAACGTGACGAAGAGTGTAGGGGTGGGTCTCGAGGCCCCTCCCTGTTTTCTCATCACACGTTCGACTTTGACCGCCCCATGGTCGGCAAGCTCTAGGGTGATGTCCTTAAGGGACAAAGTTCATGGTAGAGTGCGGCGTCACACTCACCGGGGTGCCATGAAGTGTCCGAAGAGCACTTATCTTGGCCGCCTCGGCGGGATTCGCCGCATTCGCCAGAAGGGTCCCGCCTGAGAAGCGGGTCACCCTCGGCTCTCTACCAATTACACTAGCTTATCATCTCCTCTGATCGATCATGTTGCCCTTGGACAACATGGTGCCATCAGTGGAGCGAATAACGAGGAAGCGCTTGAAGCCAGCGGGCTCGAAAACGCCAGGTAACCTCTAAATGAGGGTCCCCGATGTCATCGAGGCTCCCCCCTGTGCACTCTTGGTCTTAGTCGTAGTCAGGGGCTCCGCACACGGAGGGGGGAGAGGGGCGGATGTGCAGATCTTTGCTTGAGCGCCCCCTTAAAGTGGCAGCAGACCCATCCGTCCCCACAGCCCATGCGGATGGAGAGGAGCCCCGAGTCTTCTTGATCTTTTTAGTCTTTTTCTTTCTCTTTTTTGGAGAGGAGGGCGGGGAATGAACCCGCTTCTCACCTCCGCCGGCAGAAGTCCCCAGGCCAGATGGACCGGCCTCAGCCAGGTCCTTCTCCGAAATGGAGAAGGTCCTGGTAGTCGTAGGGGCCCCTGTCGTTGGAGATCTCTCCTCTCCTTGTACTGCCTCAGAGACCCCATCCGTTTGAGCAGGACCTTGCATAGGGGTGAATTCGGGTTCGGTGTTTGGTGCCGAGCCTGGATTCCTTTCCCATGAAAGGCTCTACCGTCTGAGGCTGAGGTTTCTTAAGGACCATGTGTGTCACAGTAGGGGCCTCCAGTTGGCCATCCCCTCCCAAGACATCGCAGGTCCCGTTGTCTGTATTGTCACTAGTTTTGTGTGGGGAGGCACAGGCCTTGACCCCGGCAAGGTTCAATATTCTTGCCAGCAGGTATTTTGATGGAAGCGACCGAAGGGGCCTGGCTTTCCTCTCCCCCCTAAGTGGGTTTGCCCTACCGAGCCACTTACACGAGGGGCGTTCGGCAATGGGCTGCCTGCTGGCTTTCTTGGCAGTCCCCTTGGAAAGAAAAGAGGGGACTGCCGCTGGAAATAGGGAGGTGCCCGAAAGACCCTACAGAGAAGAGGGTGAGGGGGAGTCCCCGCACCCGTAGGCGAAGGAGAGGCGTAAGCCTCCTCTCCAGTTAGAGAAATATGGATGATCCCCTGCTCAAGCACAGGGGGGGACCTCCATTTTTTTGGTGGAGCTGCACGAGGGCGGCTCCGTCGTTGTTATAGGGGGAATTAAGGGGGGATGGGTTTTTTTGCATCATTGGGCATGGTGACCCTCTTTGTTTTACGGGACGCAATCGCTCACCACCTCTCGCAGTAGCCCGCACTGCAAGAGGTCCTTACAGGCCCGGCAGAGCCAGGCGCTGCCATTTGGGACCACCCCTCCCTCCTAGTTGCCTGGCACTCCGTCGGCATGGCGGCCCCACCTTGAACACGGCGTAAAAAAGATAGATTTTGAAGACGAGAGGAAAAGAGATGTGAGGAAGGTATGGGTGGGGATGAAGCAGGTTGTTAAAAACCAACCATCCCAGACCAGCGCTCAGGGGTTAGAAAACATTGTCCCCTTCCCCCTCAGCCCCGATCCGGGACGGTTGGCTGAGAAGAAAGTCAGCATCTACCTTGTGAAATTAGAGGCTGACCAGAGAAAGATGAGGGAGAGGTTGTTTGAAAAGCAAGGAAGTAGGGGAGAAATACAGGCTATCTGAAGGAAGAAAGAGTAACTAAGCTAGGGCCGGACTGAGCGCTGGATCCCGTTAGCACGGCGGCCTGGATGGCAAATCGCCGCGCCCCTTACGGAGTGGGGTTAGTAGTAGCGTAAAAATGGAGCCGATAATAGACTCACAGCCATAAGTTGGCTTGAGAAAATAAAATTTATATAACAGAAGAACCCATAGAAAAAGGACATTCTATTGAAACCTGCAGAAGTAAAAATACACAATATTGAACCTGACCAAAAAGATGAGAAATATGAAAATTTTAGATATAACATCATAATGCAAAATGAATGCCGCATATTAAGAAGCTTGAAATACCATCTTATATACAAAACCGATCCAAAGGACTGGCCGAACAACCTTTTTGAATTTATTAGCTTTAATAAACAATTACGACTAATAAAGGACACAATAGTAAGAGGTTATAAAGATGAATATGTAACAGTAAGCTCTTTGAAAAACATGGTGACAAAATGGTAGACATATTACAAAAAGAAATTGTCATCCTCAATTAATTCAATGCATAAAAGATATATGCCGATCATGCCTTACCTGCCAAGTTAATAAGACACCAAGAGGCCAGCAAAAGCATCCGCCAGTATTAAGAATACAATCTTCAAAACCATGCAAGTTGGTAGAATTAGACCTATGACATCTTCCCCCTTTCCAAGGTTTTAACTGCTGCCTCGTGTCCGTAGATTTATATAGTAAGTGGGTTGCAGCATGTTCTTTAAGGAATATACGGGCAGAAAGAGTAGCAAAAGCTTTAATAGAGAGACTGCTACCTACCATGATAAAGGTACCAGATAAGATCTTAACTGACTCTGGGCCAGTGTTTAAAGCAGAAACTTTTGAAAATACGTTACAAGATCGGGAGAAACATTGTCACTACTCCATACCATTTCATGCGTAATGGAGCGTGCGAGCGCGTAATTTTAACTTTAACTGAAATGTTACGAACAACCGGTACCAAATATTGGCCAGACAATCTCCAGAA
Organism: Ceratothoa steindachneri; assembly: GCA_963969495.1. NCBI lineage: Eukaryota > Metazoa > Arthropoda > Malacostraca > Isopoda > Cymothoidae > Ceratothoa > Ceratothoa steindachneri. The sequence continues at coordinate 13,483,858 of OZ018336.1, read as the reverse complement.
GCCTATCAGAACGTGTAATACAACAAAATATTTAGCCGTAGAAATGTCCCCCAGTGAATTCATCCTAACAGAAATACATACTGGAAATAATAAAAGAAAATAAAACTTGGGAAAATTGGAAGAGTGAAACAAAAGGTTTTCAATCCTTTAAGAAGGGAGACTTGATCATAAGAAAACTACCCCAAATGACAAGAATATTATCGCACAAATTGGAAGCTAAATATGATGCACCTTATGAAATTGTTTACGTAGACAGATATAATTCCATAACATATGTGGCCACATCCTGTATTAATAATAAACATATAGGAGTCCATCATGACCAGATAAAAATTTGGCTTGTACCTCCCAAATACCTGCGGAATAATTATAAATTTTCTGTGTTATACCCCGAGAACTTTGTAAGAGCAAGTTCATATGAGAGCGATTCAGGTAATGGATATTCTTCTTCTTATTCCATCAGCTCATCAATTCCTATTACCGATATCAGCTCATCCGATGAAACAGATATAGAGAGAAGCAAAACATTAAAACTACCAAAGAGAAATACTAGGTGAAAAATAAAGCAGAAAAATAGAAGTAAAGTCAAAATAATAGAAAAGAAAAGCTCTAGAGAGGATGAAAAAGATGAAAATAGTAAACAGTATGAAGATGTTATATATAATAAAAAGAGGACCTCTACTCTGAAGAAAATATTGACTCTCCGATTAAGTAATATTGGAACAGAAGAGCAGTGGAGACCATTCCCTTCACTGGATGTAAGTAAAAGTAGCGCTTCCCCAGAGGCTATAGGAGCCTATATTAAGAAAATATATAATCGCCTAAGTGAGGCTGGAAAATTAATAAATCAGAGAAACATAAACGAAGAGGTTAAAGACCTGCAATAAGACTCGAGCCGTTCGTGCTCTACACCGACGCATATTTCTCTTATTGGTAGGATAAAAAGAGCCAGAGGTACAGTGGCTGAATTACCTGGCGTCCAATCCCATATATTGGAGAGAAAGCGAGTTAAAAAGAAATGAAAGAAATAAACAGGTTTCTTCTCAAGAGGGGAGAATGTTATTGTTTCGGCTAATTCTAATCCTTGGTGAGAAATATGTTTGATTTAATCTTTCTTCCTTTATTTTCAGAAGTAAAAAGAAAAAAATACCCTCAAACTGGTATTGATTGATACTGAAACTATTATTGTTGAAAGAGATTAAAAAGAAAAGGCAATGGTGAAGAAAGGCAAACTTACCTCACTAGAGCTTTTAAGCCAGAACTTTACTACCAGGGGGGGCTAATCCTTGAAAGCAAGAGTGGCACTGCGTCTTCGATATTTGGGACTGCAAGCTTACCGCCAGAAAATAAGTACCAGTAGTTAATGGTTTTTATGGCTCACAAGTAAGATTAAGTTTTTTCCTTCAATTAAGAAAGACCACTTCTTTTAGCTGTATCGTGAAACTCAAAAGCATTCTTGGACTTATCATGTCATGGGAATAGAGAAAATAAGAGTTTGAGATATTAAAAAAAGTCATTTGTAAAAAAAATAATCTGAAATTAGACAAACATTATAAACTCTAAAGGAATATATTAACGACTTACTTGTGATTTATATTGGTAAAGTTTAAATATAAAGTATTCTAATTGGTTGTGGGATAGTATATATATATATATATATATATATATATATATATATGAATTTATTGTCTTCTGTATATATGCAAATTAGTTAGATTAGCTAGGGATTAGAAATAATCTACTACCTCTTCCATAATAATTAATTTGTTTTTTAAAAAAAGAGGGAAAAGAGTCCATTTTTATAATAGAACTAAAAGCCATTACTCTTTTCCTACCTGTTGTGAAGCGATACAACGATACTAGAGTAGAATCACTTAACCCTTCTGAAATATAGGGACTGTGGGTTGTTTTGTCCGTGTATAACAGAGTTAATCATATTGTTATTATTAAACTGTTACAATTCAGAATCAGTCTCTAAAGACAGTTATACACAATAGCCAATCATAGCATATAGCTATCATAGCACAGCAACATCAAGCATTGCCATTTTCACCACCAGACTGTGCCAAAAGTCGCCATCGTGGCGATCCACTTGGTGCTTCTATAAGGAATTTAACCCATCCGCCCGGTATTTTGTTTATGTCACTTACATAGTGCTCTTCTAATTTGAAAGCGATTTTCCACCTCCTTACAAGGGCATCTAGAAACAAGGTGAGCCTTTCTTTGCCAGGGGTCCTGCCGAATCGGCAGGGCAACCTTAAGTACAGGGAACTTTCTCGAAGAGACAAAAGCCCTTAATCCTAACTTTATTTTTCATTTGACGAAAAGTATGGCATTCCATATCTTTTATCCCCCTAAAGAGTCAGTCAGCAGGCTGGAGTGGACAGCCTCCACCTCGTCCTATTGCTTAACTTGCAAAGGAGCCAGTCGTTGGCAAAGCTCTACTGGAATGAGGAAATGGCTTTTTTCTTTCAGGTCATCAGTGCGACTTTCTCTTTCCGGAAGCACTGTAGCTGATGAAGGATTCTCGCACGAAGGGTGATACCAAACAAGCCACCATTCTCCTGCGAAAAAGATTCTGCTCTCTGGGACGAGGGCTTCTGGGAATTCGTGCTCGGATCATGGCATTGGAAAATACGAGAAGAGCTAGATAGTCTCAGCCTTTTGTTGCTTTCGCATCTCTGGGGGAGTGTCGAGCGACGTCCAAGGAAGAACAACCCTATTCAAAGAACGCAATAAGTTCCAGTGTCTATAGTTCTTCTCATAGATTCCCAAAATTTCATCTGCTTTTCCTTTTAGGAGTTGCTTACTCTATCTTATTTATTTATATGTCGCTCCGAGAAAATCTACGATTAGAAAGGGAAGGACGGTCGAAATCTCAGACAGAGTGGTTTTTTTTTAATTCTGAAAAGGTGCTAATTCAAAAGTTTCCCCTTCCATGAGATATAGAAGAGAAACACTGCCTCTTTCGTAAATGATTTAAGGGGGGACCTAGAGAAAGCAAATGATGGAGTACCTCCTTGCTCGAGGTGTAGTTCCGTGAGTGTGGCGGTATGAATGGCAATGGCGAGTCCTCTTTAGCATTTAACTGTGGTGAGAGGGGAACCCTCTCAATCGGGTAGTGGGTTTTGTCGAGAGGCTTGTACAGATAACACCAGGGTTGGGCGAGGTTACGCATTTTTATGACAATTCCTTTTGTGGTAACTAATGGAGCGGCAAAATAAAGGTATAATATGATAGAAAAAAAAATAAAATGTGTTGTAAGTGATACCAATCCACCTACTAGTAGATACCTTTTGATATCAGACTTTTACAAAGCTGTAAAAGGTGAAAGAAGCTAAGCTACAGAAACAATTGAACTTAAAATAAACACTTCTCTTGCGACTTACGAGTATCTATTAGTCAGTAGCTCTTCAGTCAAAGGGCATAATATTTGACTGCCAGCTGTGACCCAAACATAGTCACGCTAATGTAGGAACCCTTATGTTATTTGTTCCGTTCGTATCTCCAAGAACCTTTAAGTAAAATAGTTCTGAAGCCCCCAGCAGTTTAAAAAATATGATAGAAATTACTGGCCAATCCGCCTTGGCGACCAGAAACCCGCGCGTTTTATACTGGCGTCCTTGCCAGGATATTTTGGCCACTGCGATCCATCGTCATCCCTCGGTCGACTCCCCTTTAGGAATTCGATTTTGTATCCACCGAACACAAGGTCATGGTTACTTCATTTCATCTACGCATACCCACTTATCACATGTTTGATCTTCTGCACCCATAAGTCCGTAGATGACGACAGGAAGAACTCATCTTAAAGTAAATCATGTGACGAAATCAAGGTAAAGATTGTCTGAAAATGATTGAATAACAGGTGATTAAGAAACGAAGTAAAGAATTTTATTTTACTTTTAATAGAGAAATGCTCCTTCACTCTCTATAGTCCATCCGAAGTAAGCCACCTGACACCCACCAACATGCCTGATCAAATCCACTTAACAAATGCCAATCAAAGTCAACAGCTAGATCAATTAACACTAGTTGATTAGTAAATTTGACACATTCGGTCGTTATATTTTGAGGTACAGGCGAAGGGAAATCACTATATTTAGGAAAGAAAATTGGCTGAGTAATATAGAACAGTATTTCCCTCAGCATAATTTTCTGTATTATTAGCAAAACACTTCATATATCAATCTAAGGGAAATACTGTTTTAATATCAGTCGTCAACTTGGACGCTTTAAAGAAATAGTTAAAAGAGGTGTATAAAGAGCTGAAATTGGCCCCTCCTTTACTGTCGATCCTTGTTTTTCATGCGAAATGGAAAAAAGAGAAAACGGTAATTTCCATGTGATTTCTTTCCTCGCTCATATTAATTGGTATGTATAACCCTTCAAGCTGCTGAAGAAAATTTGAAACTCCAATACACTAAGAATCACGTTATTAATTGGTTGATGAATAAGGTTATGTACATATATAGAATACTCGCCATAAGCCCAAAAGATATTTAATTGAAATATTTCGCCTTAGGTAATTCCTAGTGTAACAATTATCAAATTTAAAGAAAGGTGTTACAAATTAGATCAGGGTCGAGGGAACGTGGAAACAGAAACCAGTATTAATATGGTTCATTATTATGTTATGAGACCAAATGCACCTCGGAATTTATTAGCCTTGCGAGAGCGACCACACTAAAGTACCTTCACTGAAAGATTTAGCCAATCTAACTGCGAAAGAATAACCACATAGCTACATGATGGTAAACCGAATAAAAAAGTCGTGACCTGCTCATGCAAAGTATCAGAAAAGGAAACTCAATTAGAATTTTGGAAGATCCCTGGTTGATAATAACTAAGCTTCGGTGCTTTATGAGGAATATCAAGATGTTCAGATGTAGAACATGATTCTATTTTAGTGTTACGATGAAATAAAAGCTGAATTTTTTGGCAAAGCATACGGTGCGAGGGAATAAGATTACCCTCCTACTTTGATGAGTTATTAGATTCTTTGCCCTTCCCAAAAAGATTAATTTAAGAGAATAAATTCAAATTATTTAATACTTGGTAGTAAAGTGAGTAATATTGATTTTCTAGGTTTCCGAATCACAGGAGCTTCTACTACCTTAAAAAGGAATTCGTAGAGGAATTCTAACACCTCACGAATCAGTTTCACAGAGTTACGCCACCCCGATTTTAGTTTGTGGGAACAAAATTCAATATGCTTAAGTTTTTTGTAGAGATTGAATTGTATCTTGAATTAGATAATCCCGTGTATACCGCAAAATTTCTTTTGTGAGAGACGATAGGAGATTGATAGTAAATCTGCTAGTAACTAGGTTGAGAATTTTTGCAAGAAAATCATGGGTAATCGAATAGTTAATATAGTTCCCTGTAAAGGAAACAGTTGGGAATAATTTAGGTAAGGTGCAAATAGTCCAAACGTGGAGATCCATGGTACGGATGCTCAAAATAAGTCATGAGTCATGAGGGGACCAAAGAGGCGCCTCCCTAAGAAGACTAGGACAATGATGGAGAAACAAGAAAGGCCTACTCCATGAAACCTTAGTTTAAAGGAGGAGAGACAATAAAAGACTGCTCCAAAGATTATTAGTTTAATTTTGTAATAATTTCCTAAAACCAAATGAGTAAATTGCGCACTAGTATAAGTGATTAACTGATACATTAGGCCTCATAATAACAACTACCTGTCAACCTCGCCGCAACACGAGAAATGACTTGGAACCGTGCAAAAATAACATTTTTCAAAATCAAACAGTCAATACAAAACTGTCCTCTCGCAGAAATCACCGCGTTTCTCCAACAAATGGCAAAATAAATTAAGATAAAACAAAGATCAAAATATTTCTCTCTAATTACAGATGCACTACCTGATTTTTAAACCAGTTCCACTGCTACTTTATATATTCAAGCTGAACTACACTTAACTTTAATGGGATAACCAGTGACCAAGAGAAGTTGAAATCATGAGCTCGACAGTCAGTGGTTTCTCCAAAATCACCGGCCCGAACAACTCATGACGACATCCCTGAAATCATATCGCAGGCCGCCTAGGGTTGGCTCTCTGCCGTGCTTGTGTATGCACCCTTGCGCCGAGCGAGCCAGACTTCACAGGCATACCTCGAAATATATATATATATATATATATATATATATATATATATATATATATATATATATATATATATATATATATATATATATATATATATATATATCATATACATGGCACATCTATATCACCCCTGGGAATTACCGGGGTAATGCACTTTACGAGCGTGTAAACAAAAACCATGAAACCTTCTCTCCTAGATAAAGTCACTCCACACAAGGGGCTATTACACATAGACATACGTAAGTCAAACAAGCTGGTATGTTGGTTATCGAATATTCTCATGCTTTAATTTGTAGAATCCGAGAGACATATTTTACACTGGCAGGAGTGTTGCATTCACACTCAATTCAATTCTAAATTTGCAATCTACGATAAATAAAGTAGGATTTATAGTGTCCAAATAACTGATTGAACAGGAAATGTACATTGGTGAGCAATTAAAACAGTATACTCATTTTTTTGAAGAAACACCCAATTAGGCATTAGCTATACCCACCTATTTAAACCCCAAACCAGATTCTGGATCTCCCCTCCAAAAGTAGATACGCTACAAGAGAACAAGAGGCAGATTAAAGCTCATATCGAAACGTCAAACCTGCCCTCACCCTCAAGGTAATTTCAGAAATAAGGAAAGACACAATTTTCCCCATGACGCATTAAAGAGGTCCGAAAGAGAGAACTTACAAGACAATTCACTTCGTATTAGTGTAAGGATTGTTATTAGTCTCCCCCTCCCCCTTTAAACATTTAATACTTTCATTCCACAGGAATACTCGAGGAAAAAGGGAATCCTAAACATAATGAAATATTTCTCTTTTTTTCTTCTTATGGTTGCATCAATCAATCTCGTTACATTATATGAATATCGGGTATTGCAAATGCCCTGTAACACTCGTTCCGACGCTCTTAACAAAGAACACAATAATAACACTGGCCAAACAAATTTGAACTTTTTTTTAATCATCAGAGAACTGAGCAAACTTTTCTCATGGCACTTTCCTCGCTGATTTCAAATCTAACTTTAGCTTTTCTTTAGCACATCGGGTTTTCGAGATATTCGAAAATGCAATGTGACCGCCGTCGCTGATAAAATGTAGCGTTTTACTCTGATTTCTTTGCCGAAACTGGTGATATATTGTAAAATATAGAAACTCTATTTTTTTTTTTATAGAGCCCATCTGGCAACTACACACTTGGGCATAAGTCGCCGAAAAACACGACAGCTTAGAACTAGGCTACTTTAAAATAAAAATATGAAACTTAACAATCGATATAAATTGGTAAACTTAACAATCAGGAAGCAATCTCCGGCAGCGGGGGGATGTCCCCCTCACCCCGGTGCAGGAGAGTACAACCTACAAACAAAATAGTAACAAAAAAGAACCTTAAATAAAGGGGAGAAGCCCGGCCTCCCCAAAAAGTTAAGAAGTCCACAAGTCAATGTGCACGAATCTGTCCCGAGTACAAGGGACAGGCGGTATCGACTTCGCCCATCCTGGTACCAGGACAGGTATCGTGCGCGAAGATCACCCAGACTGGAACATTCGACAAGAATGTGGCGAACAGTCTGGGGGCCGACGCAGTCCTAGCAATAGGGCACAGGCGAGCGCTCCATCAAATAGCGATGCGTCACACGAGTGTGTCCGATTCGGAGAGGACAGAAAGCAACCTAAAGCCGCCGCGGCATTAGAGGATAGGTCCATGGGAACAGTCGCCGCGCCATGGCACGCAACTTTAAGTTCCCTTTGACAGTCTCCTATCTTCTTTGTCAAGCAGTCCGAAGAGCTGCCCGTATTCCTACCATGTAGTCGGTGTGAGGAAGAGTAAAACGCTGGTCCGGTCACAAAGTCCTCGCGGACTCTTTGGCGCCCTCATCAGAACGCTCATTCCCCACAATTCCTACATGTCTAGGAACCCAGCAGAAAATAATCTCGACATCTGCCCGGCTCGCCAAAACCGTGGCGTCACGGATATCGCGAACCAGGGGATGCGGAGATTCCAATGCCCGGAGAGCACTCAGGGGGCTTTGTGAGTCGCTATAGATCACAATCCGGTCTCCGAACCAGGTACGTTGCGTAATTTCCCGTACCGAGTGGTGTATTGCCACAAGCTAAGCCGTGAAGACAGACGCAGCGCCTGGTAGAGCCCCGCTGACTTCAAACAGAGGGGATACGGTGTGGAAGCCGACCCCCTCTTGGGACTTGGACCCATCCGTAAACACTGGCACGGTTCCAGCGTGACACGATGTCTGCTCCAAAAAGGTCGAACGGGATACTCCCGGCGCAGTACAAGCTTTAGGAGCAGAGGTGTGGCGACAAATAGCCAAATGTGGTACCCTCCAAGGTGGCGTCCTGGGCAGAACCAGAGGCGCCACCAGCCCGAGAGCTATATTTACCTCTCGAAGGAGTTTCCTGGCCCTAAACCCGAAGGGCTTAGGGTATGACTGGCATCTTTTGGCGGCATAGGCACCATCGAAATCAGCTGCGGATGCAGTGAGAGCTGTTGGCGACTAAGGGGGACGCCGGGCTCGCGTTTACAGGCGAGCGATGCACTGCACGTGGCGCAGAGCGAGTGGCATCTCCCCAGCACCGACCAACAGGCTCTCAAAGGGGAAAGTGCAGAAGGCACAGGTCGCAAGGCGAAGGCCGGTGTGGTGGATCAAATCCACCTTCCGCAATAAACCTCGGCTGCGGAAGCATAGAACTCGCATCCGTGGGCGAGCTTCGAGCGAACAAAGAATCGATAAAAAAGTAAGGCAGTAGCCCTATCAGCGCCCCAAGCGCTGAACGTCACGGAGCGGAGAATGTCCATGGCGCGGGTACAAGAGATCCTAAGGCTGCGAATATGAGACTCTCAGGTAAGGCGTCGGTCGAATACAAGACCAAGGAAACGGTGCGACTCAACCACATCTAGGCGCACCCCATTAAGAAACAAATCTGGGTCGAAGTAAAGCCGTGGATTGTGGCAGAAGTGCACCACCTTAGTCTTGGCCAAAGAAAACCAAAACCTGTGCGCTTCAGCATAGCGAGAGACGCGGTTCAATGCCTGTTGGAGTCGACTCTCCAGAGTTGGCATCTGGGCCGCGCCAAAAGATATCGAAAGGTCATCCACGTAGAGGTGTAGCGAGAACATCTTCCGGCAGCACCGAGGTGATGTCGTTGATGCTCAGGGCAAAGAGTGTGACACTGAGGACACTTCTCTGCGCTAAACCCTATTCCTGCTCCTTTGGGCCGGAGAGGGCTCACGCTACCCGTACGCGGAATCGACGATCTCGCCAAATTCAGATATAAACATTGGGAGGCGTCCCCTCGCCTCCATCGTGTGGAGAGTCGCCATGATACCGTATCGCCATGCGGTATCATAGGCCTTCTCCAGATCAAAAAACACCGTAGCGTAGTGCTGTCTACGAAGGAAAGCGTCGCAGACGGCATTTTCCAGTCGGAACAGAGCATCCGACGTGGACTGGAACTTACGGAAGCCGCACTGTGCAGAAGACAGATGGCCTCCGCTGTCCAGAAAAAAGACAATCTAACATTTACCAATTTCTCCATCAACTTGCACACGCAAAAGGTTAGAGAGATTGGGCAAAAACCAGTCGGAGAAGAGTGATCATTCTCCGGGTGCGAAAGGCGAGCACAGTAGCGATTCGCCAGGAGGCGGGGAGAAGACCTTCCACCCAGATCCTGTTAAACAAATCTAACAAAAAGGCCATGCCTCGCTCACCTAGGTGTCGAAGCATGGCGTACGGACATCGTTCGGACCATGGGCGGTGTCCGCGCACGAAGCGAGAGCGGAACGCAACTTACTCACAGTAAACTTGTCGTTGAAGGGTTCTCCGCCTCTGGAGGTAAAGTCTAGCCAGCGGCCTTTCGCGACATCACGACGTGCATTGAATACTGGCGGAGCAGCATCCCGGCTAGAGAATGCGGAAAAAGCGGTTGCTAGGGATTCCGCCACGTACGCGGGGTCCGAGATTGCGGTCCCATTCTTCTGGAGAACGAGAGGGGGGTCCTGCGAGAACTTTCTCCGAATCCTTTTGGCTCGCTTCCACACCTCAGCTAAAGGGGGCTTGCCGTTAAGTTAAGACACGTATGCCCACCAAGAAGAGCGGCGGGCGTGCTTTGAAATATACCGGAACCCAGCCCTAGCCCGACGAAATTGAGCAAAGGTGAAATCGTTCGGGCGGCGCTTATAGCGCATGTAGGCATAACGCTTCTGTTTGAGGGCCTTCTCACACTCTGCCGACTACCATGGGAGTGATCGGCGTGCAAATTAGCCAGACGTGCTATGAATAGTAGTCAGGCCCATGGCGATGAGGTTGCCGGAGAAGAACTCAACGTCCTCATCTACCGACCAAAACTCCTCGACTGAGATAGAGAATTCAGTCATTTCCTGAAATGCAGGCCACCGTGCCCGCACCAAGCACCACCGAGGTGGTCTCTCAGGCGGCAGTTGCCCTGAAAATGATATTTGAATGGAAAATTGATCACTACCAAGGAGGTCATTGACCACCCCCCAATCAAAAGCAGCCTGTGCATCCGAAGAGCACAAAGATAGGTCAAGGCAAAAAAATGAAGCGGTTCTCGGACAGTGATGCGTAAACTCATCCACGTTTAGGACACTTATCTCAAGCTCTTCGATCAGATCGGCAAGGACTTGTCCACTGGGACTTATGGAGTAATCTTTCCAGAGAGGATGCTTGCTGTTCAGATCTTCAAGCAAGAGATAGGGCCTCGGCAACCGTGGCACGACGCGGCGACAGCCCCCGCGATGAAGTCAGCTGACGGTGGAATGTACGCGGAAATGATAGTATACCTCCTATCCAGGTGCAGCTGCACAGCCACGGCCTGAAAGGAGGAATCTAAAGGAAAAGGAAGAACGGAGACATCATGCCGGGTGTAAACCGTGCATCCCCCAGCCCGGCCATCCCGCGGTGGTGGGGTCGCAAGACCCTTATACCTCGGGAGGGCAGGCAGCGGGCACGCGCCTAGCATGGTCTCCTGCAAAAAAATAGCTAACGGGGAACGGGACGAGACGAGCCTCCGCAGCTCCTCCCAGTTGGCCCGGAGTCCACGGCAATTCCATTGAAGGAATATGCCCTCTAGGCCTATCTCGGGGGAGACGCGGCGGCCCTTCTCGAATTGAAGACCCTCACGGAGCTGGCTGTACGCTTTGGGGGGGCAGAACCCCGGGCGCTGTTGGCCGGACAAAGCGCTGGAGGTGCTGTCGCCTTCGAGGACGTATTGGGGGAGGTTGGGCTCGCCATGCGAGTCTTTTCCTCCATCCGACTCGAAACCTTAGGCGGGCGTTGCGGCTTTGGAGGCGGGCAGCCCTCCTTTCGAGGAACCACCGTCTCCGAGCCACTCACTCCACCTGTCCTTCTTTCGGAGAACAGCTTTATGAACCCCCGAAGATGGCCTACCAACCATCTTCAGGACTGTTGCCTCCTCTGAGTCTAACGACTCGGTGGAGGCGCGTGGCCGTTTCGCCTTACGGGAAACGGTCATGCTGGTGCAAAAGGGGGAAGCCCTGGTTTTAGTCGGGGCTTGGAATGAACCCTTTTTGCTGCCAGCTTTACCAGGAGAGTGCCCGGGTTGGGTAGAGCCCGCAGAAGGGCTCCGAATGGGCGCGGAAACAACCGTGCTCGTTGAGCTGGATAAGCCAGGAGCAGAGGGTGCCTTTCTAACTACTGAGGCATATGACGTCCCAGGCAGAGCCGGGCGCGCCAGGACCAAGTCCTTAGCCTAGCGGAATGAGAGTCTATCCTTGTCCTGAACGGCTAGGATTTCTTTCTCAAGGAGATATGCACCACATTGCTTCGAATAAGCAGGGGGCGGCTCTCCGCAATTGACACACATGGCCGCACACGATTTGGACTTATCGTTTGCGACCTTGGAGCAATTTACACAGACTTCGGGTGACCCCGACTTTGCACGTCTACATGAGCGATTCGTTTGGCCAAACTAATAGCACCGCCGCGGCAGTGGCACAAATGCCTTCACGCGGTAGCGGTACCAACCAGCACGCACCGCCTCAGGGAGCTTGTCACAGTCGAAGGTGACGAAGAGTGTATGGGTGGGTCTCGAGGCCCCTCCCTGTTTTCTCATCACACGTTAGACCTTGACCGCCCCATGGCAGGCCAGCTCTAGGGTGATGTCCTCAATGGAGTAGTCAACGAGTTCCCTCGCATAAACTACTACTTTCACAAAGTTCATGGTAGAGTGCGGCGTCACACTTACCGGGGTGCCATGAAGTGTCCAAAGAGCACTTATCTTTGCCGCTTGGGCGGGATTCGCCGCATTCGCCAGAAGGCTTTCGTCCGAGAAACAGGTCACCTTCGTCTCTCTACCAATTGCACTAGCTAATCCCCTCCTTGTACTGCTTCGGAAACCACAGCCGTTTAAGGAGGACCTTGCATCGGGGCGGATTTGGGTTCGGTGCTTGGCGCCGAGCCAGTATTCCCCCCCATGGAAGGCCCTACCATCTGAGGCTGGGTTTTCTCAATGACCATGTCTATCTCAGGGGGGGGGGCCTCTAGTTGGCTATCCACTCCAAGACATCGCAGGTCCCGTTGGTAGTATCGTCACTAGTCTTCTTTGGGGAGGCATGGGCCTTTACCCCGGCAAGGTTCAGTATTCTTGCCAGCAGGTCTTTTGAGGAAAGCGACCAAAGGGGCCTGGCTTCCCTCTCCCCCCTAAGAAGGTTCTCCCTACCAAGCCGCTTCGATGTGGAGCGGCTGGCTAATGGCTGCCTGCTGGCTTTCCTGGCAGTCCCCTTGGAAAGAACAGAGGGGACTGCCGCTGGTAAAAGGGAGGCGCCCGAAAGCACCTCCAGAGAAGGGGCGAGGGGGAGTCCCCTACACCCTAGGGGAAGGAGAGGAGTAAGCCTCCTCTCTGTTTAGAGATATATGGAGGGTCCCTTAAGCAAGTACAGGGAAAAGGGCCCTTTATTCTTTTGCTGGAGCTGCCCAAGGGCGGCTCCGTCGATGTTATAGGCGAATTTGGGGGTTGGTTTTTTTTATACTCATCATTGGGCATGGTGACTCTCTTTTTGACACGTGATGCAATCGCGCATCACCTCTCGCAGTAGCCCGCACTGCGAGAGGTGCTTACAAGCCCGGCAGAGCCAGGCGCTGCCATTTAAGACCACCCCTCCCGCCTGGTGGCCTGGCAGTCCATCGGCATGGCGGCTCTACCCTAACCACTTCGTAAAAAATATATAGATTGTGAAGAGGAGAAGAAAAGGGATGTGAGGAAGGTATGGGTGGGTATAAAGCAGGTTGTTAACCCCCCCCCAGACCGGAGCTCAGGGGTTAGAGAACATTGCCCCCCCCCCCCCTCAGCCCCGATCCGGGACGGTTGACTTAAGAAGAAGGTCAGCATTTACCCTTGTGAAATTAGAGGCTGGCCATTGAAAGTTGTGAGAGAGGTTGTATGAAAAGCGAAGAAACAAGTTTTTTGAAGGAAGGAGAAGAGGCTAAGCTGGGGTCGGACGGGGTGCTGACTCCTATCACCACGGCGGCTAGGATGGCAATATAGAAACTCTAAAATTTGAAATTTATAAAATTTATCATTCTCTTGAGGTGTAAACAGATGATAAAGATAAATAGCCATGTTTTGTTTATTCCAAAAGCATCATAAAGTTAATGGTACTTATATTGCATGTATAAGAAGGGTAAACAATGGTTGAAGGGCTAATAAGTCAAAACTTGAATTCATAAACGTTGTGCATAGTATTTGCTTTTGATTTTTCTCTCAGGATTATCACGATACAACATCAAACAATGATCTCCCATCATGCTCTCATTCCAAAATCCTCGATAGCGAGTTTCCATGGTCTTGATATCCTCGTGAAAACGTTCATCTTGCTCGTCACTTACGGCTTCAAGATTTTCTGGGAAAAAGTCTAGGTGTGAGTGTAGGAAATGGATTTTAAGTGACATATGGCATTCTTATTCTTTATAAGATTGAAGAAGGTTTTCCACGCCATCTATGTATGCAGGTGACTTGTTGATGCCCAGAAAGTTTGCACATAACCACTTGAAGGCTAGCCATGCATTTAGTTCAAGAGGAGTGTGGTTTTCTCAAAGTCAGGGTCTGCTAAAACCTCCCTGATTTGTGGTCTCACAAATATGCCTTCTTTTAATTTTGCAGCGCTCAGTTGTGTAGATTCTTTGCACATATATTGGAATCCCTGAGAATTGTCCTTAGCCATTGCTTTAACGAAGTTTTTCATTAGACCTAGTTTCAAATAAAGAGGTGGGAGATATATTTTATGAGGCTCGATCAAAGGGACAGACTGAACGCTGCTTATTCCAGACTCATATGCAGAGCGAAGTGGCCAGTCACGCTTGTCATAATGTTTTGCATTGGCACGGCTATCCCACAGGTAGAGGAGGCAACAGTACCTCGTGAATCCTCCTTGCATACCAATTAGCATGCCTATGACTTTTAGATCACCACAGATGTACCATGAGGGGCTTGGTAGTTTATGGCTTTAAGAAGAATATCTATATTGTCCTAAGTCTCCTTAAAGTGGACAGAATGGCCAATAAGAAGGGAAGTCTTTACATTGCCATTGTATAAGAGGACAGCTTTGAGACTTGTCTTAGAAGCATCAATAAAAAAACGCCAGTTAGACGCCTGATATATCTGTGACAAGGCTTCGAACAATTAATTTATATCATGGATGTAGCAGAGAGGTCCATTAACTGTGAAGAATGAAGTTAAATCACGATTGCGCTTTCTAAAGTAAACCACATGCACATTTTTCTCGAGTACGAATTTTTCCTGTAGCCGAGATGCTAGAAGTTCTGCTTTCTCCTTTGACAGTGACAGATCTCTCACAAGATCATTGAATCTTCCTGAGTAAATAAACTTTACTCAGAGTTTGCATCCTAATATTCAACATTCGCATCTAATGTGCATGCACCTTCAGTACTGTTATTATCACTAATATCATCAGTTACGAGGCTATCATCAGGTGGAACTGGAATTGGCAAAGATACATCATATGTAATTGGTCTCACGCCGAATCCATGGTTGGATAAACATTTTGGTGTTTGTTCTTTGCAGAAAACTCTTTTTCAGTCACACTGCAGATAGCAATCTTTGAGATGGTCTCTGGGCTCTCTCCATATCATAGGAACAGCAAAGGGCATTGAGGCTTTCTTTTTGTTAATCCAGTCACGTAATCCATTAGAGCAGGAAGTACAAATTTGGTGTGGTACCCATGGTTTATCTTGGTCTCGCAAAGGGCAACCGAAGCAGAGTTTGTACATTTTCTTTATATCATTGGTGAGAGTACGCTACTGAGATTTTGCTGTAAAATGCCCACATACATAGTAGAATTTATCTGTATGATTTCTGCACTCTCGAGGCATTGTTACTGCTTTGTGGAAATATTTGGAAGCCTATGATCTACGCAGAAGTTGCTTAGAAGATGCATATCACATGAGCAACCTGAAAGCATAGGGAACAGAATTGTAAATAATTGCGCAAAATATACATGCGGGTTACAAATGTAAATGAATTCTTCTCTATACCCCTTTAACCAGCAAGAACCCACGAAGCATCTAGTTTGCTCATCTTAGCAGTACAATAATGATGCATGCAATAGAGCAATACCAGTAATATACTACATTTTATAATCGCAGGCGGCCATTTTGAATTTATGGCATATCTTAAAAACGGTACGTGCTAGAGCAAAACCGAAGGCAGATACGGAATTAGTATGGGAAATGCATTTAGAAAAGTATAGTAAGGCCTCTGATGAAAAATGTGTGGTGACCAGTGTAATTTGATGCATTCAGACACGTTTTTGTTGTTTTATCATATAATGGGTGTTTAAATTGTAATATAATCAATGTGGCTGCCCTTGAAGCCAAGCACGCACTCCAGTCGAAAAGAGAAGGCTGGGCACACGTTACGGACAAAGTCATTCTTCATGCTAGGCCAAGCGTTTTTGTGTAAGGAGTCATCTCGTCAATGGTGCTATGTTAGACCTTGCAGGCTTTGTTCTCGAAGTGCACTGTAGTCGAGGGGATTGAGGTTGGGAGACTGCAGCGTTCAAAGGTCATTCGACCAGAAGTTCTTGTTCAACTTCAAACGCTATTGAACTCTCTTGGCCATATTGGCAGGGGCACCGTCCTGTTGAGAGAGTATTCCGCTTTAATCATGATCTTTCTTACGTAGGCCAGGGATTTCGTGGCCAAGATGTCCCTGTGGTCAGTCGCAGTGAGACTATAACCGGCCGCGAACCACATCGGAGGCATCTTCTTCTCACTTGAAGCCCTGATACTGAGCATCATTACGGAAGGTGCATGCTTGGTTGACACGTAGCAGACCTCATAGACGTCTTGGCCGAAATTTATCACACGATGTTTCTGCTTTTGAATGACCAGATCAACCGTGAAGGTTTTATATCAGAAAAAACGAGAATTTAATTGCCATGACTCTTCAAGTGTTTGTAAAGGCGACGGCAGCGCTAGCGACATTATTCTCATATACATTGCGTAAGCAGAGTCCTACCCATCAACCTCAAACTCTTGCCACCATGCTCCTTGTAAGCCCTTAACACTGTGGCCACCGAAATGGCCACCTGCTTTCCATTGTTTTGAATATAAAGTTTACTGTTAATTAACTTACACGCATTACAGTGTCGATATTTTGCATTCCCATCTAAGCCTATAAGCATCGCAGCTCATTAAAGTTTGGTCAGTCTATGGGGAGGGGGGCATGCTTTTGTTTCTTTTGCTATATTGTCTTGTTATCGAATAATCTTCTTGTTTTGCTGAATTTCCTTTTTTCATTGAGTTGGCCCTTCAAACGTTTTCTTCCGACTTCCTTGGCTTCCATATTCTGGTTTTAGTTGGTCCTTCAAACGTCTTCGTTTTCTTCCTTGAGATTATTTCATAAAATTTATTTAGACTCTTGAGATTCGAACAAGCTACCTCTTGATTCCGTTTCCGATACGCTTGCCACGCGACTGGCGAGTCCGTTCTTTTGACTAGGTAAGTTTTTCTGCTATTTATATTACCGAGTTGTTAGGAATTTCTCTCATACATGTCGCACCAATACAGTTTTTTGGCAATTTATATTATCGAATTGGAAGGAATATCTCTCATGCATTTCGCACCCCTACAAGACAACAGACGAATTTAGATTTGTATCCAGAGAGAGAATTAGCGCCGTTTGTTCTACAATTCCCGATATGAGTTCAGAAGTTTAAATGAGACTCCTGTTTTGTATATTGATATAACAACTAACATTATGAGCTATCTTAGCCATTTAAGAAAGGACTATTTAGAAAATAAAAGAAAACGCTTTGATAACAAGTTCCCATTGTGTTGCCTTTGGAAGTATGCTTCTATTAATTTATGATTGCTAGATTTTGTGAAACGATATAACTGCCCTATTTTACTCTTACAAATTTAAGCACAAGTCAGTGTCAAAAGAGAGTTTCCTTATTCTTCATTCATTTGCAATCAAAAAATACCTCATTCCACCATTCAAACTTACCTCAATCCTTTGATAAACTATAATAGTTGAGTCTTAAATATATTGTTTTCTTACAAAGGATTTTAGTTGATAGGTAAAGAGTAATTTATTTATAAAATACTCAAATTCGAAAGTGTAAATTGTTTAACAGAGACCTAAAAAGAATACAATAGTTATAAAGAAGACTGTATTTTGACATTTATGGTAAATAAATTCAGTAAATATTTATATTATATAATTATTTATTTTTAATGAGTTTAAATCTTATCTTTTAGATCTTTTGTATGTTCATTCTTGCCTGTTTTCATGTCTATAGATAGCTTCAGAAATATATATATATATATATATATATATATATATATATACATATAGGGATAAAACCACAGTAATAAGACTAATTTTATATGCGAAACCAGGTTTCGAAGGAAACATCCGCCATCGTCAATCGCTTGTGGGCAAGTGAAATACAGCGGTTGCTTAACGTACAAACACACAAATCACTGGGGCCAAAGTGAATGATGCGGGATTGTAGCGGCATTATTGAGAAGCGGAAATATTCATTTCTTGCTTTTTAAGGTATTAATATTAAATTGGCCGTAGGATGTTTCAGTCGAAACCTGGTATCGCATATAAAATTAGTCCTATTACTGTGGTTTTATCCCTATAGTTACACGTACTTTACTGTACTTTTTAGCATATATATATATATATATATATATATATATATATATATATATATATAAGTATATATACATATGGATATATATACAATAGTATGCAAATTAGTTCAGAGAGAGGTGAAATAATACAATTATTTAATAATTTTTTATATTTGAAAAGAATACGTCAATGATCAGATAAATGGTATATTTAATATGAAATAAGACCGCCCTTTACTATTATAACCTGCTTCACTCTCTCTTGCATAGATTCAACCAAATTTGAACACATTTCTGCCAGTTCTTCGTTATGGTCCCGGGCTTTGATAACAGCACAAATCATCTTCTGCATCGTCGAACAGTCGGTTTTCTTGATTTTATGTTTATAATAGCACAAATATTCTCGATTGGGCTTAGGTAAAGAGAATTCCTAGGCCAATCTATAACTGTAAGTCCATTTCGAAGAATGTGCGCTTTATTTGGGAAGTATGGCACGTAGCCAGATTCTGCTGGAAAATGTCGCCTCTATCAGGAAAGTCTTATTGCATCACGGGAAGCAAGAGCGTCCGTAGGATTGCCTTGTATTTAACGCTGTTCATCTTTCCCTCAAGAATACCAAGCTGCCCTACGACTTTAGCCGTAAAACAAATCAAAAAGTTTTGCTTAGGGGGGTATTTTGGCGCTTGTTGAATGAGTCATGGCTGAAGTGATTCATCTTTGCTTCGTCTTACTACCATTGAACTATGTCCATGTACTTCAAAAGTTTGGGGATTAAAATTGCTTTTTATTATTTAATAGAGCCACAAACAATTGG
The DNA here is from genome assembly GCA_963969495.1 of Ceratothoa steindachneri. Lineage (NCBI taxonomy): Eukaryota > Metazoa > Arthropoda > Malacostraca > Isopoda > Cymothoidae > Ceratothoa > Ceratothoa steindachneri. The sequence goes on along the minus strand of OZ018336.1, from coordinate 13,464,760 downwards.
GATATAAAAGTTTTAACCCAAGGACAAGACAAAAGTGGATTTTTATTACACAGTGTTCTGTGTTGAGATAACCTCAAGACAGCCGTTGTCAATTTTTTAAACGAAAAGAAATACAAGTTTACAATATATACATTGTTTTTATTGAATATCTTTGTTTAATATTCAAATCGTAATTTGTCTTCAAACACTTGGCGCAAACAAAATGATTTAATGATAATAAATATTTTTCAAATAAAATCCAAGTGCTAAAGGTTGTATGAATAGTTTACAACAAATCAACATGATTACAAAGTAGTTAACGTGTGCGAAGAATCATTTTACATAAAATCAAAAAATTTCAAGTAAAAATATCTGGATATAATTAAAACGGAAACTGAGATTTTTCTGTAAGTCATTAGAACCAATTGCAAAGATGAATGAAAATTCACTAATCAATTTGTAGAGAAACCGAACTTAGTAACATTGTATGACATTTCATGTTACTCAGACATCCTAATGATATAGCCTGCCACCCACTATTAGATGTGATCATACAAGCTAAGATACGGGTCAGTTTTTCTTGGGGTAGCTTGCGACGAAGGATTAAAGTTTGAACATTATTTTATCTTGTGATGGCTGTTTCAAAATAAATAATTATTGGAAATACGTAATGGTTCATTAAAGGGTCTGATTAGCCATGTTGGCAGAATTACTTGGTTCCTTCTAATACATGACTTTGTCATAACTTGATGTGCAATGTTCGTATATTTTTTTCTTTGGGTAATTTCAGATCGTGACTAATTAAATTTCAAGAATTTCGTTAAATTTCCTAAATTTGTTACATGATTAGCAGTCGTTTTTAATTTGTTAATAATATTTGGTTCTTTTAAAAGTGATAACGATTTGATTTTTTATTGTATTTTTCTTGAATTTTTATATTTTTTCCAAGTGATTGTTTTCCACGTTGTTTATTTTCTTCTTGATTTTTTTTACTGCTCAACATTACTATTTTTTTGCTATTATGTGTATTCTTTTTTCCTGACTATTTCTATTATTTTTACCTGAAAATCTCGACTTCGTAGTGATAGATTTCTATTCAATAACTGTCTAAAAATTCCTGCATTTCTTTCTTTACTTTGTTTGTCTGAACTTTTTAAATTTTGATAATATCTGTTTTTACATTCCAATATTAAAATTGTTGTATCCAATAGTTTAATTACTTAAATGGTCAAATTTCATGTTTATTACAATATTTCATCTTTGAAACTACCTTTGGAGAAATTGCTTTTCATTGTGGTTACTAGCTTGAAGTTTTTCTTCATAGTTCACTCTCTCTCTGTGGCATATATTAGGATTTTTAGTTTTCCTTATTATTTCGAAAATGTCCTGAGGAAATTCTTAAATTTGTCTTATACGAAAATATCTTCATTTTTAACTTATTTTGCCTCTTTATTACCGAGAACTTGTCAGAAGCTAATTAAAACTTGCTACGCTCATCATAATCAGAGAATACAGACTCCCTGTAATCAAGAAACAAGAGATCATCATTATACTCACACGCAAGAGGAGGTTGTGGCAAGAAATCTTTTGTGACTCTGCACATAAAAATACCCCATTTTATAACGGAACAAAGGCATTTTAGGATAATGGTGTTCCTTCATTTCCTTAGTGATCAACTTATCCCATTTGGGACTTTTCATAATTCTATCCCATTACACCATTACCATCTACTTTGTCTATGATAAAAAATTCAATCTTAATATTTGTGGCAAAGAAACTTATTGTTTTGCGCCTTTGAAACTTTTTCCTCGCCTCCTCTTTTTATCATCTATTTCTCAAATTATTTTATCTAGGCGCACTTGTTAAACAGAGGGTTAATAAACATCTTTAATTATCCCATAGAACTCAAAGACCCTTAACTACACCCGAATTCTCCTGCATACAAAATCACGCAAAAATACTGGCCACCTCATTTCATCTTCGCATTTTTCCATTTTCTCAGGGGCTGCTTCAGTCTATTTCTTTAAAATGCTCGAGTCGCTCCATATTAATAAACTACATAAACCAACACTCAACGAGTCTGATTCCTCCTTTTCTTTACGTATCCCATAACCTTACAACCTACCAAGTCATTTTCATGTTCCTCTGTAGTTCACTTTTTCATCCTTGTAATGTGTTTACAATTTACGTATTCGGTTCTTTTAATATTTTAATTTTGTAATTTTATACTTTGTCATATTTTAACTTTAGTCTCGCTTCTTTGGCTTTATCTGATTTGCCCTAAGCTTGGTAGTTTTTTCATGGTTTTTTTAGTGTTCTTATTATTCCTGTTTGTTTGTTTTTTTGATATACGTTCCTAAATTGAGTATCTTTACTTTATTTTAATAGAATCACTGAAGATGTTCCAATGTTTGGAACAAAACCCCTGATAGGAACGTAAATGTCCTTTCCCATCTACTGGTGAGTCTTCATTTTCCTACTAATATATACATATATATATATATATATATATATATATATATATATATAATAGCCCCTTGCCAAAAAAATAGAATAATTTTTCTTCCGAATTTGTTTTCGTAATTGCGAACAAATCCAGGTAAGAGCGAAGTTCAAACCAAGCACACAGGCAGCGAGCAATCAACTTATCTTACTTATAGCAACCCGTTATTTCCGTCAGCTACCAATTTATTTCTCTTTCTTTGTTATTCTTTTCTATCCACCTAGCGAAGTAGGCCATAAAAGCTTGTTTATTCAGGAGAAACTTTGTTCTTCCTCTTACCAAAGTGTATTAAGAGGTTGCTTTAATTTAGAGCAAAGCAGTTGCTTGCTGCCTCAGTATGCTTATTTCGATCCTCACTCCTGTACGGATTTTTGTAATTTAAATAAAACATTATCTTTATCGTCCCTTTCTCTGCCGTATACTGATATATGTTTGTGTGTGTAGAGAGAGAAAGAAATTTGGGGATATCTTTGTAAACAGCAATCTTTGCAGGAAAATGAAAACTACGATCAGGAGAAGGAATTCTTCTATTTAGAACGTTTCGAATATTTCAAAGCTAATCATCAGCCACTTGTGAAAATGAACTTAAAAAGTGCTAAGGTTTTACATAATAATATATGAGTTAAATCAAATTACTATTAAAAAGCATTTAAGATATCAAATATAGGAAGAGAAGAAACAATATGGTAGCACAAAAGTTAAGAAAGGTTAATCAAGAATAATGCACATCACATGTAAACCCAATGATAATAGTAATACTAGAATAGAAAAAACATCCAAAACGAAATGTAAAAAAAGTAAAACGTAAAAAATCTAAAAACTAAATAATAACATCAACTTGAGTGAAAAACAGAAACCGAAAATTTCATGGAATACTCGAACAAAATTAAAAACTACCATAAGCTTCAAAATTAATGAAAAATGTACAAATAACCAATCAACAATTATAGCTATCGCGTTATTAAATAGTGCTTAGTAAGTGTTCAAGTAAAGTTAATTAAATAAAATCAAACTAAAGATTGTCAAAATTTTGATCAACAGATAATGAGTGAAGTTGAAGACTGATAATATACGTTCAAAATCTGCATGTATTTTTGGCTCGTTTGGAGATTTATTTAAACATACTTGGATGTTCACCTTCTCCTGGGTTAATAAATACAAACGCATTATTCCTCTCTTTGCATCTAATGGACCCATTTCCCTAGGGAATTTTCGACTTTTGGGGATGTATTTTTTCAACATATACCCATTTCAGATTTTCAATAGCTGTTATTTACGCATCTCCTTTTCCTCTTCCTGGCAAAGATTAAAAGTTGTTTTTCGATTTTTGTTAACTAAAAATAATCCACAATTCTTTCCACAAACGTCAGCTTCTTTCAGGTCAGTTGTTTATATCCTGTTTATTGATTCCGAGACGAGGAGGTATTATTTGCTTTTCCATCTTTCTGTCAGTAGTAAAATGCAGGTATTAAGGAAAAATATCCTTAATATGGTGCGATTCAATTATCCTAACGCAGTTAGGTCAAACTTTTCCCAAGCTTTAGTTGCATCCGATTTCGTATATAAAGATAGAACACAAAATATTTCTCTGATGAGAGAGAATCGTACGATAGCCGAACGCAGCGTTTGCAAACGATTTATACGTCTACAAATTTCTCAGACTTTACTATACGAGTTCACCCACAAGGCCAGATACATCGGGCTGTCTTAGGGGAATCTTGGAAGACTCTGAGGGTGGATTCTGAAAGCATCGCAATCATTCCTTTGTTAATTGCAACATTGTTATTCATGGGCATTAATTTTGGAAATTTAGCATGTTATGGGGAGTTGCGAACTCACCCGCTCCCAGTGCTGCAAGTAGTTTCTACTTGAACTATCTTCCACACATTTCACTTCCCATAACTGCACTCCAGCCCTCAACGTAAACTCATGCTTTTAGTGTTTTTGCTTTTTAGTTTTTGAAATAATGAAACTAGAACCTAACAGAGTGTCATGTTGACTTGCCTTTACTTTACCAGTTGGTACAATAATTAAATTTTGACACGTTAAATTTGGCAATATATATATATATATATATATATATATATATATATATATATATATATATATATATATATATATAATAAGATTGGCGAGTCTTAAAGAATTAACTAATTAACAAGCTTCTGTAAATTATGGACAGATTTTTACACAGAGAAGGTAAATTTCTACCCTCAAAAATAACAATAATAATACATAACACATTCATAAACATACTATTTCTGAACTAAATTAATAACTATAATGCGGTCAGTGGAAAAACATCAGTAGTGCATATACTAAGTTATGTTGCGGCAAAAGTTAAGTTATGCTGCAGCAAAAGTTAAGTTATGCTGCGGCGAAAGTCTGAACCGTAAGCGGAACAGGTAGATATGGAACTGTATGTAAATTAAAATTTAAATATTGCGCAACTTAATTATATTTACACTGTTGCTGTAGAAAATATCTCCAATACGCTAAATAATAATACAGAGGTTATTCAAATCCCTACGACGAGAATAGTTTTTTAGGTTTTTATAGGAGTTAGATAAAGTGGCAATAAAAAATCTATTAGTTTGTAGAATATACATTTGGTTATATACTTTTCTTGTGGTAAAACTTCAAGAAATAAGCCAAAGCACACGAGAAGCGTGATTAGCTTATAAGAAGAAAAAGATTAAAACAAGAGCGTTTCCTGAATCTCTTTGATCCTTTAGTATATAAGGAACCAAATGGTGTCTCTTTTAGGCCCTTGTGGGATAACATAGAAAATTAACTAAAAGGCTCCATAACTCTATGTTAAACTCTACTGCAAGTTACTTTGCCAAGAGTGTAGGAAAAAATACATCTTCTCATGTTACTACTATTAAGGAGATTCGCAAGGTATATCGTCTAATAATTTACACATCTATTTAAATTTTTAAAGTGCCAGCACCAAGAGTATGTGGTTATATTCTCACAAGGAGTTATCCACATAAGTTGAAACAACCCGTTTGAGTAATGAGGTCTTGGTAGACCCTTTTAAAATTCTGTAGTTTGGTCTGAACTGAAACACACCTATATTTTTGCTTAATCTATACCAATATGGACAAGATGTGACTAAAGATTTTAACTTAGCACAGTGACCTCTCCAAATATTTAAATTTAACCTATTCAGTAACAACATGGTTGTACGTTTCTACATTTATTACTTTTTTCAAGATTTGAGACAATCCAGTCTCTCCTAAAAAGCGTCAGTTTTATTCAATGTTATCCTTTATCACATCTTTATTTATGCTGTCCTGTCTTTTTATTTAATGGGCATTGTGCTTCTTTAGAGTGGAATATTGCGTCATCGAAATTTATCACCTGATTCTTTCACGATTCATGGAGATGTTTTGCTATTTTGCCTATAAATAAGATACTAAAACCAGTCACAGATATATTTAAGTCAGGTCCTAAGGACATTATGTCTAGATAAAATCGGATATTTCGCCAACACAGCGTCGTATATATATATATATATATATATATATATATATATATATATATACATATATAAATATGTGTGTATTTTACGTGGTGCATTTACAGTCAGAGAATTTTATATTAGAGAAATATTTTTGACGGTATATTTGAGACTTCAAAATATTGCCTAAAAAACAATTTACGAAATATTTTTTTATGTGTCATTTATCAAGTTCCTAAATTATCCCGAAAAAAAGTGTTATACATATAAATATAGGACGAAGATTAGCGAACATATCCTTACCCCTGATTTGATGGTAAAATTGACCTCAATGTTCTCTCCTTAAGGTAACATAATTGGGTGCTGCTGAATGATTTCTTATGAAATCACTCTTTTTGCATTCTCCCCTAAAGAACACTCTCTTAAGTAATAAGCTTTATGATTAGGGTGTTCCAGATGATTACCAAATAGGATCAAAGATATTAGTACAAACCGATAAAATTGAGGGTGGTCTTACCATCTTCAATCAATTATGCCTGATTTTCTGTTTGCGCATTGACTGCCCAATGAAGTTGCCTGGTAGGGTAACATTCTGACTTTTTATAAAAATTCATATTTGAAAGAGAGAGAAAGTATGTAAGTACTATGAACCTCAATTCATGGAAACATTTTATAATGTATAACTGTATGTTTTTAATCCAAGGAATTCAATATACCTTATGATTGAGCTGCCCTGCTTTATAAAAAGAGGTCCGATCCCAATTACTAGTGAGGTTGTTTGAGCCTTGTCTTGTCAGGCTATTTGCTTTAAGCTCATTTCTGTATCTAAATAATAGGTAATACCCGAATTATAAAGCGTTGATTGAGTCTAATTCAGGGAGCCTGATTTCCTCGTAAATTGAGAAAGGATAAGACTATTTATTATATCTAGAGAAATAAATAGACTAAGAGAAAGAGAGAATTCGGCTGTAAAACGCTGTTGGATTCTATTATTATAACTTTTTTTAAAGAGACCCTCTAATTAGACATTAGCTTGGTCTTTGTTTGAATAAATTAAATGAGTGATCAACACTTAGCCATCAAAAAATATTTAGATCTTAAGAATTATTCTAGTTCATTAAATTACTTTTAACTATTTCACCAGATATACTTAATAATTCAGCAAATTCTATATTTTCTTTACTCGCAAATAGGATCTAGCTTATCTAAGGATCTATGTTTTTCTAACTTTTCCTCCTAAATTACATAATAAGTAAAAATAGCTAGCTGGCGTCCATATTATCTGTAAATTGAGTAAAGTCCAACTTCGCTACGACAAGAACATCAAACCACGAAGTTTCTTTCTAATTAATTGCGACTCTTGAATTTGTTGGGTTTCTTATATTTCATATGGTTCATAATTATCTTTTTTCAAAAAACATCTTTTTCGCTGATATTTGAATTCTCTTTTCGGCCTGATAAAGAATTAAGGAGGATGATTTGAAGAAATTATCATACAGGGGTCAAAATTGACCTTAGATTATGCATCCTACTCGTTTTCTTCTCAGGCACTAGGGAATACGTCATTTTGGAGTGAAGATGTGTGTTCAAAAGGCAATCTGCTGCACACGTCACACCATGTGCCCTTACTGGCCCAAACCTTTTTTTGCTGGTTTTCTTCCTTTGTAACAGAAAAGCTTTTCAACATATAATCGCGTTAAGATTAGATCAATAAGAAACACAGGTAAGAAAATAATTACTCATTAAAAATCTTTATTGATAGCACTTTCTGTATTCATTTTGACATTAACCATCTTTTGGGAACGAACTACAAACTTTCTTGCTAAACCTTGATAAACACTTATAAAGTTCTACTTTCTAAGCACATGTCTTTAAAAGTCAACCTTTCTGTGTAGACGGGTCAAGGTATAAGTAAAAAGAATTGAGATCTCTGCTCTCCTGCGCGCAAGCCACAAAATTTTTACATCGCCAAGCGGCTCACCGTCAGCCGGAGGACCGTTGAGAGAGTCGCGAAAGGCCCAAGAAAGAGAAGACTTCTTAGATCGAGCCTTTTCAGGCAGACATCAAAGCTCAGATAAGCGCTTTTGAAAGGGCTCCGAAGTTCAAAATGATTGCACTCGCGAAAAAAGATTACCTCGGTGCGCAACGTGACAAGTACTGTCAAAGATGAGGACAGCATGAGCTCGAAGAGTGTGGAAAGGACTCTTCTCAGGAGTGCCTCCATCTCTTTTTCAACCACTTGAAGATTCATGGCAATCAAATTCTTATTTTTCGAATGAAAACTCCTTTAAGGTTGATCCGCTCATTAGCATCTTGAACAACCGCGTGGTAAGCTTCCGCCAAGACACTCTGAGGTCACATACATGCGCAAGACCAAGCACAAGAACTCCGTGGTGAAGCTTGACGTCGTGTTTGTGAATGGGAAGAAGATGCCACCGTTGTAGTTCGAGGCTGGTTACAGGCTCACCACGGCCGATCAGAGGGGCAGCTTGGCCACGAAAGTCCTGCACTAGATCAAAAAGATCATTGTCAAAGAGGATTACTGTTAGCTGTTTCAAAGATTGGACAATGTTTATGTACACATTTAAATTTCCGGTATGCAAGAACAAATCCTAGCGGACCGAATCCTTCATGCGAAAACATCCCTCCAACTTACCATGATGCTGCCTATTTCATGCTTGGCAGACTTTTTAATAAATTTAGAGTTAAGTCTGTCAACTTTAAAGAAAATATAGAATTGGCTGAATTATTAAGTATATCTGGTGAAATAGTTAAAAGTAATTTAATGAACTAGAATAATTTTTAAGATCTAAAGATTTTTTGAAAGCTAAGTGTTGATCACTCAATTAATTTATTCAAACAAAGACCAAGCTAATGTCTAATTAGAGCGTCTCTTTAAAAAAAAGTTATAATAATAGAATTTAACAGTGTTTTACAGCCGAATTCTCTCTCTTTCTCTTAGTCTATTTATTTCTCTAGCTATAATAAATAGTCTCTTCGAGCTCATTCTGTCCTCCTCTTTCACAGGAATTGTCACGTTGCGCACCTAGGTAGTCTTTTTTCGCGAGTGCAATCATTTTGAACTTCAAAGCCCTTTCAAAAGCGCTTATCTGAGATTTGAAGTCTGCCTGAAAAGGCTCGATCTAAGAAGTCTTCTCTTTCTTGGGCCTTTCCTGACTCCCTCAACGGTCATCCGGCTGACGGTGAGCTGCTTGGCCATGTAAAAAATTTTGTGGCTTGCGCGCAGGAGAGCAGAGATCACAATTCTTTTCACTTATACCTTGACCCGTCTACACAGAAAGGTTGACTTTTAAAGACATGTGCTTAGAAAGTAGAACTTTATAAGTATTTATCAAGGTTTAGCAAGAAAGTTTGTAGTCCGTTCCCAAAAAGCGTCTGCCACCAGATTCCCCCTAAACTAAATTTACTTTCGTCGCTGAAAGGAATTATTTCCTAGAAAGGAGAGAAATCTGAACCTACTAATTTCCGTCCGATCAGCCAAACTTCTGTAATTGAGATGCTCTTGGACACGTTATTTAGAGATCGATTGGTGGGTTATCTTGTAATGAATAATTAAATCGTAGACACCCAGCATTTTTTTTTGAGCCTATCTGGCGACTGCCCACTTGGGCATAATTCGCCGGAAACACGACAGTCTAGAACTAGGCTACTTTAAAACAAAAATCTGAAAACATAACAATGATAAAAATGGGAAAAACTTAATAATTAGGAAGTAACCTTCGGAGTAGTGGGGAGGTGCCCCTTACCCTGGTGAAAAAGCGTGCAACCTACAAAGAAAACAATAACAAACATAGAAATAAATAGAACCTGCCTAAATAAAGGGGAGAAGCCCGGCCTTCCCCCAAAAGTCACAATTCCACAAGTCAATATGCAAAAACTCTTTCCGAGTACAAGAGACAGGCAGTAGTGACCACGCCCATCCCGGTACCGGGACAGGTATCGTAAGCGAAGAACACCCAGACTGGGACATTCGACAAGAATGTGGAAAACAGTCTGGAGGACGACGCAGTCATCGCAATAGGGCGCTGGCAAGTGATCCATCAAATAGCGATGCGTCACACGAGTGTGCCCGATTCGGAGACGACAGAAAGCGACCTGAAACCGTCGCCGCATTGCAGAATAGGTTTATGGGAACAGTTGCGGCGCAATGGCACGCAACTTTAAGTACCCTTCGACCGTCTCCTATCTTCTTTGCCAAGCAGTCCGAAAAGCTACCCGTATTCCTGCCAAGTAGTCGGTGAGAGGAAAAGTAAAACGCTGGTCGGGTCGCAGAGTCCTCGCAGACTCTTTGGCACCCGCATCGGCGCGCTTATTCCCCGCCATTTCTACATGTCCAGGAACCCAGTAGAAGATAATCTCGACATCTGCCCGGCTCGCCAAAACCGTGGCGTCACGGATATCGCGAACCAGGGGATGCGGAGATTTCAATGCCTCGAGAGCACTCAGGGCGCTTTGTGAGTCGCTATAGATCACAATCCGGTCTCCGAACCGGGAACATTGCGTAATCTTCCGTACCGAGTGGTGTATTGCCACCAGTTCGGCCGTGACGACAGACGCAGCGCCTGCAGAGCCTCGCTGACTTCAAACAGAGGGGATACGGAGTGAAAGCCGTCCCTCTCTTAGGACTTGGAGCCATCCGTATACACTGGCACGGCTCCAGCGTGACACGATGTGTGCTCCAAAGAGGTCGAACGCAATACTCTTGGCGCCGTACAAGCTTTGGGAGCAGAGGCGTGGTGACAAATAGCTAAATGTGGTACCCTCCAGGGTGGCATCCTGGGCAGAACCAGGGGCGCCACTGGCCCGAGAGCTATACCTACCTCTCGAAGGAGTTTTGTGGCCCTAAACAAGAAGGGCTTAGTGTATGACTGGCATCTCTCGGCGGCATAGGCACCATCGAGATCAGCTGCTGATGCAATGAGAGCTGTTGGCGACTGAGGGAGGCGCCAGGCTCGCGCGTACAGGCGGGTGATGCACTGCACGCGGCGCAGAGCGAGTGGCATATTTCCAGCATCGACCAACAGGCTCTCAATGAAAGAAGTGCGAAATGCCCTGGTCGCAAGGCGAAGGCAACTGTGGTGGATCGAATCCTCCATCCGCAATAAACGCTCTGTTTCAGGTGCATAAAACTTGCACCCGTATTCGAGATTGGAAGAACAAAGGATCGCTAAAAAAGTACGGTAGTAGCCCTATCAGCGACCCAAGCGTTGAACGTCATGGAACGGAGAATATCCTGGGCGCGGGTACAAGAGACCCTGAGGCTGTGAATATAACCCTCTCAGTTGAAGCGTAGGTCAAATACAAGATTAAGGAAACGGTGCGATTTAACCACTTCCAGGCGTACGTCATTAAGCAACAAGACTGGGTCTGGGTGTTGCGGGGGGTAGCGTCAGAAGTGAACCACCTTAGTCTTGGACAAAGAAAACCGAAACCTGTGCGCTTTGGCATAGCATGAGACGTGGTTTAATGCTTGTTGGATTCGACGCTCTAGAGTTGGCATCTGAGCAGCGCCAAAAGAGATCGAAAGGTCGTCCACGTAGAGCGTAGCGAGAAAGTCTTATGGCAGCACCGAGGCGATGCCGTTGATGATCATGGCAAAGAGAGTGACACTGAGGACACTTCCAGGCATGAAACCCTCTTCCTGCTCCTTTGACGGAGAGAGCTTCCCCCACCTGTACGCGGAATCGACGATTTCGCAAAAATTCTGATGTAAACACTGGGAGGCATCCCTCGCCCACATCGTGTGGAGAGTCTCCATGACACCGTATCGCCATGCGGTATCATAGGCCTTTTCGAGATCGAAAAAGACCGTGGCGTAGTGCTGTCTACGAAGGAACGCTTCGCAGAGGGCATTTTCCAGTCGGAGCAGAGCATCCGACATGAAGTAAAACATCTGGAAGCCGCACTGTGCAGAAGACAGATGGCCTCCGTTCTCCAGGAAAAAGGCTAGTCTAAAGATTCGCCAGGAATTTGGGAGAACGCACTCCACCCAGATCCTGTTAAACAAATGTAACAGAAAGGTTATGCCTCGCTCACCCAGGTTTCGAAGCATGGCGTACGAGACATCGTCCGGACCATTGAATGCTGGCGGAGCAGCCTCCCGGTTAGAGAATGCGGAAAAAGCGGTCGCGAAGGATTCCGCCACAGACGCGGGGTTTGAGATTGCGGTCCATTCTTCTGGAGAACGAGAGTGGGGTCCTGCGAGAACTTAACCCGAATCCTTTTGACTCGCTTCCACACCTCTGCTAAATGGGTCTTCCCGTTAAGGGATTACACGTATGCCCGCCAAGAAGAGCGGCAGGCGTGCTTCAAAATATCCCGAAACCAAGCTTTAGCCCAAAGAAATTCAGCAACAGTGAAATCGTTCAGGCGGTGCTTATTACGCATGTAGGCATAACGTTTCTGTTTGAGGGCCGTCTCACACTCGGCCGACCACCATGAGAGTGGTTGGCGTGTAAAACGGCCAGACGTTCCAGGAATAGTAGTCAGGCCTGCGGCGATGAGGTTGCCAGAGAAGAACTCAACGGCCTCATCTACCGACCTAAACACCTGGACTGAGATAGAGAATTAAGCCATTTCCTGAAATGCATGCCACCGAGGTAGGCACTCAGGCGGCAGTTGCCCTGAAAATGATAATTGTTTGGAAAGTGATCACTACTATGGAGATCATCGAACACACCACAATCAAAATCACGCTGTACATCCGAAGAGCACAAAGATATGTCAAGGCAAGAAAATGAAGCGGTTGTCGGACCGTGATGCGTAAACTCATCCACGTTTAGGACACCCATCTCAAGCTCTTCGATCAGATCGGCAAAGACTTGCCCCTGGGATTCATTGAGTAATCTCTCCAGAGAGCATGCCTGCCGTTCAGATCTCCAAGCAAGAAAAAGGGGCCTCGGCAACCATGCCACGACGCAGGGGAAGTCCCCCGCGTCGAAGTCAGCTGACGGTGGAATGTACGCAGAAATGATAGTATACCTCTTATCCAGGTGCAGCTGCACAGCCACTGCCTTAAAGGAGGTATTTAGAGAGAAAGGAAGAACGGAGACATCATGCTGGGTGTTAACCGCGCATTCCCCAGCCCAGGCATTTCGTGGTGTTTGGGTCGCAAGACCCTTATACCCCGAGAGGGCGGTCAGGGGGCACGCGACTAGCCTGGTCTCCTGGAGAAAGATAGCTAACGGGAAACGGGACGAGACGAGCCACAGCAGGTGCTCCCAGTTTTCCCGGAGTCCACGGCAATTTCATTAAAGGAATATGCCCTCCAGGCCTAGCTCGGAGAAGACTTGGGTGCCCTCCTTGAACAGAAGACCCTCACGACAATGGCTGTACGCTTCCCGGAGGCAGAACCCCGGGCGTTGTTAACCAAACAAAGCGCTGAAGGCGCTGTCGCCTTCGAAGACTTATTGGGGTAGGTTGAGCTCACCATACGAGTTTTTTCCTCCCTCCGCCTTGAAATCTTAGGTGGGAGTTGCGGCGTTGCCTACCCCGGAAGATTGCCTAGCGACCAACTTCAGTGGTGTTGATTCTGTGAGTCTAACGACTTTTTGTAGGCGCGTGACCGTTTCGCCTTATGGGAAACGGTCCCGCTGGGGGAAGAGGGGGGAGCCCAATTTTTAGCCGGGGCTGGTTATGAACGCTTTTTGAAGCCAGCTTTACCAGGGAAGAGCCCGGGTTAAGTAGAGCCCGCAGAAGGGCTCCGAATGGGCGCGGAAACAACCGTGCACGTTGGCCTGGATAGGCGAGGAGCAGAAGGTGCCTTTTTAACTATTCAGGCATATGACGTCCCAGGCACAGCTAGGCGCGCCAGGACCAAGTCCTTAGCCTCGCGGAATGAAAGCGATCCTGGGACTGAACGGCCAGGATTTCTTTCTCAAGGAGATATGCACCACATTGCTTCTAAGAAGCAATGTGGTGCCTTTAACACAATTGGCTACACACGATTTAGACTTGTCGTGTATGGCCTTGGAGCAATTTACACAAACTTCGAGTGACCCCGACTTTGCACGTCTACAAGAATGATTCGTATGGCTGAAGCGGTAACAGTAATAGCACCGCTGCGGCAGTGGCACGAATGCCTTCACGCGGAGCGGTACCAACCGGCACGCACCAACTCAGGGAGCTTGTCACAGTCGAACGTGAAGAAAAGTGTAGGGGTGGGTCTCGAGGCCTCTCCCTGTTTTCTCATCTCACGTTCGACCTTGACCGCCCCATGGTCGGCCAGCTCTAAGGTGATGTCCTCAATGAAGTATTCAACAAGTTACCTCGCATAAACTACTACTTTCACAAAGATCATGGTAGAGTGCGGCGTCACACTCACCCGGGTGCCATGAAGTGTTCGAATAGCACTTATCCTGGCTGCCTCGGTGGGATTGGCTGCATTCGTCAGAAGGCTACCGTCTTAGAAACGGGTCACTTTCGGCTCTCTACCAATTCCACTAGCTAATCCTCTCCTCTGATGGATCATGTTGCACTTGGACAACATGGTGTCATCAGTGGAGCAAATAACGAGGAAGCGTTTGAAGCCAGCGGGCTCGAAAACGCAAGGTAACCTCTGAATAAGGGGGCCCGATGTCATTGAGGCTCCGCCCTGTGCACTTTTGGTCTTTGTCATAGTCAGAGGCTCCGCACCCGGGGTAGGGGGACAGAGGGGCCGGATGTGCCGATCCTGGCTTGTTTGCTTGCCAAAGGGGCAGCAGACCCATCCGTCCTCGCATCCCCCGCGGATAGAGAGGACCCCGAGTCTTTTCAATCTTTTTGGTCTTTTTCGTCCTTTTCTTTTTTGGAGAGGAGGGCGGGGAATGAACCCGCTTGTCACCTCCGCCGGCAGAAGTCCCTAAGCCAGATGGAACAGCCTCAGCCAGGTCTTTCTCCGAAATAGAGAAGGTCCTGGTAGTCATAGGGGCACCTGTAGGAGGAGATCCCTCCCCTCCTTGTCCTACCTCAGAAACTCTTACCATTTGAGGAGGACGTTGCATAGGGGTGGATTCGGGTTCGGTGTTTGGTACCGAGTCCGGATTCCCCCACATGAGAGGCCCTACTGTCTGAGGCTATGTTTTTTCAAGGACGATGTCTATCACAGAAGGGGCCTCCAGTTGGCCATTCTCACCCAGGACATCGCAGGTTCCCTTGGCAGTGTCACCAATCTTGTGTGGGGAGGCACAGGCCTTGACCCCGGCCACTTTTAATATTCTTGCCAGCAGGTCTTTTGAGAGAAGTGCCTAAAGGGGCCTAGCTTCCCTCTTCCCCCTAAGGGGGTTTGCCCTACCAAGCAACTTCGATGGCGAGCGGATGGCTATGGGCTGCCTGCTGGCTTTCTTAGCAGTCCCCTTAGAAAGAAAAGACGGGACTACCGCTGGAAAAAGGGAGGTGCCCGAAAGCACTTCCAGAGAAAGGGGTGAGGTGGAGTCTCCTACACCCGTAGGCGATGGAGAGGAGTAAGTCTCCTCTCTGGTTAGAGGAATATGGAGCGTCCCCTGCGAAAGCACATGGAGGGGGGGACCTCCATTATTTCGCCGGAGCTGCCCGAGGGCGGCTCCGTCGTTATTTCAGGGTGAGTTGAAGGGGTTTGGTTTTTTGAAGAATTATCCATGGGCACGTTGACTTTATTTGTACCACGGGACGCAATGGCTCATCACCTCTCGCAGTTTTCCGCACTGCAAGAGGTGCTTACAGGCTTAGCAGAGCCAGGCCTTGCCATTTGGGACCACCCTTCCCGCCTGGTGGCCTGGCAGTCCATCTGCATGGCAGCTCTACCTTGAACACGGTGTAAAACTGAGTGTGAAGAGAAAAGGAAAAGGGATGTGAGGAAGGTATGGGTGGCGATATAGCAGATTGTTAAAAAAAAAATCCGAACCGAAGCTCAGGGGTTAGGCAACGTTGTGCCTTCCCCCTTCAGCCCCGATCAGGGACGGTTGGCTGAGAAGAAGGTCACCATCTACCCTGTGAAATTAAAGGTTGACCAGAGAAAATTGTGGGAAAGGTTGTATGAAAAGCGAAGAAATAAGTGTTTTGAAGGAAAAATAAGAAGCTAAGCTGGGGTCGGACGGGGTGCTGAGTTCCGTCAGCACGGCGGCCAGGATGCCAAATCTCTGCGCCCCTTATGGGGTAGACACCCAGCATCTATTCCTACCAGGGCGCTTGAGATTAACCAATTTACTCGAATCTTTTTATAACATGATTTGCATTTATGATGTAACTAAAGACGTGGATATAATTTACCTTTACTTTAGAAACACCTTTGATACGGACCCACACGAAAGTTTATTGATGAAAATTAGTGTCACCAGCCGGGTTCATTAGCGGTCACTTCTCGGCCCATTATCATTTATTGTTTACATTAACTATTCGGATACTGGAGTGATTATTAGGCTCTCTAAATTGGCTAATGACACGAATCCAGGAAGCCGAGCCATTTCTAGATCCAATGTAGAGGAAATGCAGAGAAAGATTGATCAAATTGTCGAGTGTGTGGACATATGGCAGATGGTTTTCAACATAGGTAAATAAAAGTTCATGTATTTATGATAGCATAACTTAAAAGTAGGATACCATATGAAAGGCCAAATCCTCGACTCCGTTAACTTAGAAAAGGCCCTTGCGATTTTACTCTCAGAAGAGCTTAAAGTGTTGAAGGAATGCGCAGAAGCTTCTAAGAAAGACAACTGAATGCTAGGATATATTGCCCTGAATTTCCCTTTCAAGTCGAAAGATATAGTCTAACCTCGAATATGCAATAAAATTTTTGGCATCTTACCTAAACAAGGATATAGTGCATTTAGAAAGGGTGCAACGTAGGGCTACTAAACTAGTTCCTGAATTCGAAACAAACAGTATAAAGAGAGACTCAGCTCATTGAAGCTATTATTCCCTTGAAAGTAGACGATTACTTGGTTAGCTGATCGAGGTATTCAAAATATATACTAATATTAATTACAGAATACTGTTCGAGATAGACGAAAGTGTCAAGACACACCCAGACTGCTTCAAATTAATGAATAATCGATTTAACTCTACTCTTGCTTAAAATTACTTCACTTTTAAGATCACACAAACGTGGAATAGCCTACCCCACCATATAGTATAAAGCATGTCAGTAAATATGTTCAAAAGCCGACTTGACGAGTCTTTTAATAGAGTAAATATAACATATTATGAGCGTAGATGTAAACGTCATAGGTCAAAACAATTTGAAGAATAAAATAAAATTACGAGTATCAATAAAACTATGACGGCGACGTCCGCCAGCATGGCATGTAGTGTATGTGATTTCTCTCTTTTTTCTGTCTGTTCTAAACATTTATTATAGTCAGCACTAGCAGGCAAAATCTGCCTAAGAAGAAAATACTGTCTTATCCCCTCCCTTGCCTCTCCTGTTAGGACGAGCGTATCCATGCATTTGAGGGCAAACTGAACTTGCATGTCAAGGGTTACAAATCTAGATAAGTGTGTACTGTACAATTGAAATAGTTAAAAAAGCATAATATATTAACATTACATAGTGGTAGTTTAACAATGTCTGAAAAGTGGACTGGCCTTGAGCCGATCTTAGGGTCTTGTTGGTGCTATTTTCTGTAGTTCTAGAACTTTTTAGCAGATAAAACCTAGTTATTATGTAATAAAGAAAATATGCAGAATTAATAAGTTAATAAATTGTAAGGAATCTTAAATATGACTTTCGATTATTGCTAATCGCGCATGCAGGAAAATAATTCTAACTCTTAAATTAACAGAGGAATGGCTCAAGTGCCTAATTATCTCCGTCTATATAAATTGTGGAATTATCCATGCAAGGATGATGTCTTTAAAAATGTTTTTACCTTTAAAGAGGCCGTAATATCTACTAGTTAACACGAACCATAAATTAGACAACTGAATAAAAACAGTCGAAAGAAATGTAACGAAGTATTTAAAGGCGCTGTACAAATATTTCTATCGCCAAACTTTAAAATTTTCTCACATATTTATACATAAAATTATTGAATGTCCCACTTTGTTTATGCCCGAATTTCTAGCTTGTCCAAATACAACCTAAAAGCAAACTTATCTTTAATTATTATCTGTCGTTGATAGACATTCGTATTTGACTAAATCAATTCATGACTCAGAATATGTCAATTGATTTAGATCCGTCAAATCAAGTTTAACAATCCCTCGCCAAAAAATCACTTGCAATTTCAGAGGCGAACAGGCTAAATAGATATCAATCTAAGTTAATAAAACAACAAATAAACATATTAAAAAAAAGACAATAGAAGTTTGATTCGGAAAATGAAAATGGAAATATACCTATGAATTTTTTATTAAGAGAAAAAATACGAAAATTGGCGGCCAATCCTTCCTTTTTAGATTCTTATTGGAAGTCACACATTTCCCCTCCTTCGAAAATCGAAACCAGGGAAGAATTAGGAGATTTATTTAAATCAGTTCAAATAGAGGTTTCCACTTTGGATAGAGCCGAGCTGATAGATACATCCCTCTCTTTGCACACTTTTATTTCACTTTGACCAACCAGTCTCTCCTTTAGGGTCTCAAGAGTGTTTCTTGTTTGAATATGGCTAGATTTCGGCATCTTCAACTCTCATTTCCAGACAAGGCTAA
This sequence comes from Ceratothoa steindachneri, assembly GCA_963969495.1. NCBI lineage: Eukaryota > Metazoa > Arthropoda > Malacostraca > Isopoda > Cymothoidae > Ceratothoa > Ceratothoa steindachneri. The sequence continues at coordinate 13,446,188 of OZ018336.1, read as the reverse complement.
ATATAAGAGAATCACGTAGCATCTTTTGACTGTATAATGTTATCTACTTGAACTATACATCGTTCACTCATTTTTTTCCAATGTATATCGTTTGCAAATGTTAATTTATCCCAGTTAATTTATCATCAATAGCAAGTCCCATGGCAATCTGGCTGTCTCCTAAAAAATTCTTAATTAGGTTACTATCATATCTAAGAAATCGCTCCGGCTAGTCTTTTGACACCGATGCTAATTACCTTTCATAATTTCTTTTATAGTAATTAATACCTTCTATTCAGTAATTTTCTTCCTATAAAAGTGCCCGTTTGTATAAATAGATGACAAGTTTTCTAAATGATCCTCAAAACTATTATTTGGTACACCATTGTACTTGGTTGGAAAGAAAGTAGTACCTCTTGCTATAATTTAAGAATGCTACAATGAGTAATTTATACCCCTTCATTTCAGCCGCAATAAATTTTTAATAATCTTCTTCAGTATTCGGCTTTGTGTCCCGCAATCAAGAGATGACATTCGACATGTTTTACTCTATGAGATTTATAGAGGTGCCATTGCAAGTACAGCGATAAAAACATTTTTGATACTCATAAGAACGATGCATTAAATGAAAGAAGTTGCATGATGTGGTTATCCCTTTAGCAAAGTGGGTATTTTAGTCTTAAACACGGACTAATTAACGAATCCTAAATAACTGGATTCGAAAGAAATGGATGCTGTTATTACATAAAATCCTACTAAAAACTTCTAGTGAACTCGCAAAACAATTTAACGTAACTTATACGCCTTCCTAAATTAACTCAAAAGAATTGGAAAGGCTCCCGTTATTGTTAAATAAGTACGGCAGGAACTGTCCACGGGGAATCTGCAAAAGCATCTTTTTCTACTGAGTCATTTCTTCAACCACACTGTCTGGCAATTTTGGGAGCAGTCTTGTTACTGGTGATAAGAATTAGATGCTTTATCTTAAGGATACAATTCGGATATAATCAAACGAGATATGAGGAAAAGTGTTTTATTATTTTTCAATATAACTACCCTCGACTTCAATGCACTGGCGACACTTGTCCCTGAGTCTTCGAATTTCCGACAACCAGAGATTTGCTGACTGCTGTTCAATCCACTCTTGGACGGCGAGCTGGATATCTTCATCGTCCCTAAACCAGCGTCCACGAAGTGCAACCTTGAGCTGGCGGAATAAAAATTAGTCGCTACGGGCCAGATCTGGACTGTAGGGGGGATGGTTGTACTCCTCGAATCCGCACTCGCGCAGGGCAGCTTGTGCAATTCTGGCCTTGTGGACTTTGGCGATGTTGAAGTCAATCATGAGGGGGTGAGGTTTCTAGAGACCAAATTGTCGTGGATGATGTTGATAACAATTCCATGTGATATTCCAAGTTCTCGCTCGATTTCTTTGACCTTCACCCGTCAATTTTCGAGGATACTCCTCTCCACACGGGCCACATTGTCTTCGTTGGTCACGTCTGACGGGCGTCCTGGACGGGGGTAATCTTCAAGGGACTCACGACCATAACGGAACTCCCTGTTTTAGAGAGAAATGGTTGCATAGGAAGAGGCGGTGTTGGTCTACACTGCAACCATGCGTTCATGGATCTCTTTTGCATTCTTGCCTTCCTTGGTCAAAAATTTGATCACTGTGCGGTGCTTAACCTTCTTCATTGTTGAAAAATTTGTGACTGACGATCTGCGATCAGCTACGTCTTCTTAAATAGACGAGGCAGAAGCGTGCGGCTACAGGTTCTGATTTTTCATAACTTGTTCTAACACCATCACAAATTGCCCTACCGATTCGCAAAACTTATTGACCGCGACTCGTATAAGGCATACTAGATTGTCAATTTATTCGAAAAAAAATCGGTAATAATTTTAGACATTTTACCTATTCGTCTTCCCCTTTTCTGAGAAAGCCATGTTTATCTTAAAGATTATCTCAGTGTTTGGTTATTTTCTAAGCTGCCTCTCTCTATCTAGATATTAGTCTTCCTCTCGGTCTTTCTTGTTTTGTGTTGTATAATATTTACCTTGAATTAAAATCGAGTCAAACCCGATCCGAGTTCCTATTTTTTATGATTCTTATAAATCGTAATATTTGGCCTGTTTACTTATGAAAAGCATTTCTGCAATTATCTTTTGGTTTTTGCGCTTTGTGGAATGACATTAGTCATCATGATAACTCGGCACCGTAAAGAATTTCCAGTACAATCGGCATGCTTCGAAATATGCTTTGGTTACCTTTTAATCTCATCTCGGAAATCTTCCTTTTGAAGATCCTGTTTTCCTATCCAAAGTGTGAGCATCTAAGAGTAATTAATCCTCATTAGACGACTCCAACAGATTTTATGTTACAATTATATATGCTACCCTGGATATGCGTATTTTTATTCGAATACAGTATTTATGACTTGTCGTTGTAATTTTCTTATCTGTTTTTCAAAGATTAAATTTGGCAGCAAAAGAATTTATTTAACTAAATGTTCTATCCGAGCTGTGTTTCTTTGCCATTTATGGCATTTGTTTTTTTTTCTAACTTAAGAAATAGTAGTTTGTTTTTTATTATCACCTTTAATAAATCCGAATATGTAGAAACAAAAGATTAAAAAACAGGAAAATAGAAAATTTTATTATAGCTTCATATAAATAAATGTGATTTCTCTTTTTCGTATTATAGAAGCAATTTTTCATGTTAGTCCTCAGTATATTTTAGGACGTAAATTAGAAATAAATAATTTGTTCTGCTCGACAAGCAATTTTTTTATTTCCGGCAATGTAATTATCTTTTGTGGTATCAATGAATTTCTTCCATTTTTATTGCCCTGTGTTTTCGATATGTTCATCTGTGTAAATAACATATCGTCCGCAATCCTAAATGTTGTAAGGGCATTTAATATGATCTACCAATTTACATAAAGGCTTTAATTAGAATTAGTTAAGCAGAACAAATTACTGAGACTAGAAGGTAAAATTAATGTGTTACGGTGAGATATCTACTCTCATGTTTAAGGAAAATTAAAAGATCGATTTAGCACAAATTTTACAATTATTCACTCGCGCATGATTGAAAAAAGAATAAAAGATTGAATATCCAAGGAAAGTAATGAAATTAACGAAGGTGTGGAGAGGAAGATAAAGTTTAAAAAGGTATATGACAGAAACCTATAGAAATTTGTTATAACAAAGACTTAAATCAAAACAAATAAACAAACATACCCTTAGATGGAGATAGCCTCAAATATTGATGAAATAGAAAAGCGAATATGCAGTGAGAGACAGAGACACAACTTGAACCACCCAACTAGATATGTACATATTTAAAATTAATAGCTTTATATTATTGTTAGGATTTCCGAATATAAATATAATTTACAAGTTATATTTCTTTTTACATTAAAAGTGAGAAATGGCAAACGTAATTCCTTTTTGACATTTGGTTTTAACCTAGAAAGACGTCAGCCTGAGCAATCTGGTAATTAGCGACAGTCAAGTTATATTCAGCGGAATGACCAACGAAGAAAGATCAAGGATTAAGCGCTGGCTCAAAATATCTAAGATGGGTGCAAACATTCAAAGACATCTTTGTGCGAGATTCTCATTAATGCCGCTCGTTTGATGAAGGGAGGTAAGAAAATCACGTCACGATGTGCATTTGACACTGAAGGGTGTCCTCTATTTATTTAGGAACTCTACTAATTTCATAAACCTCAATTTATCTCTACCTTTTTATTTTCCTGTTATAAGTGCGTAAGAAATTTTCTCTGCTTACGGTACTCATATGAATTGTGAATTGAATGATTGCTCCAGGAATTGAGAAAGCCTTGTGATGAATATGTAAAAGCATCGGCCCTTAGCATCGTAGCAAGTTAGTTCTAACGTCATAAAAAATGAGTCTTATTGTTTTACTCTTTTTTGATGCAATCTATTCGCAATTACCAATCAATGCAACGAGATATGCTTATAGCAAAGTTTATGGGGAGATTTAACAAGTTGAATATTACCTTTGGAGTACTCATTATCTTCTCTTTGATAAGGCGGTTTCCTTTTGTGATCTGCTTTCGACAAAAGAGTCTTTGAATCTTATAGCTTTATTCATATTCTTGGATTCAGAAAAGGTGAAAGATGAATGTTTTCCATATTAAATGAAATCTCCAGAAGAAGATAAAAGATGTAACAGGAAAGGTTCCTTTGCTCGATAAAAAGAGAAAAATTCAAAGTAAATTGTAACTATTATATCACTAAATGGCTTCCCTTGAGGCAAAAATAATAAACAAATCTCCAAACCTTTTGAGGTCAACAATTTAAATGATATGAGAATTTTAAATATAAGAGGCCTTTTAAGGTGGAAATAATTAAATTGTTGTCTACTAAATTTAAATTAGTAACGAAACAATGAGTTGATAATTAAAATAAAACTATCGATGTCAAAACAGTTGCTTAAAATAACCAGGATGTCATCAACATACCGGAACCAACTCATTTGTTCCGTCAGTTAAATTTACCGTAGAAAAGGAGCTAAATAAGAGCCTTCCATTTTTGGATGTCCTAATAATTAGAGAACCACATAGATTTAAATTTACTGTTTATAGGAAACCGACAAATAATTTATCTTATGCCCATTTTTATTCAAGTCCTGCCAAAAATATAAAATCTGCTGTTTTTTCCTCCATGTAGCTTAGGGATCTTCGAATATGTAGTCCCGACTATATAGATAAAGAATACATAAAAATCGAAGATATTGCTACCAATTTATGCTACCCAAAGTACTTTTTAGAAAAATGTAAGAATATAGCCCAAAAAACATTTTACAATTGTAAATTAGAGACAATAAAACCTCGTAAAAACCTATTAATTTTACCCTATCATGATAATTTTATGTCTGTAGAGCCCATTCTAAAACAACTTAATATTTAGGCAGCCTTTAAATACAATCATACATTGAAAAATCTCTTAATAAAGCATAGCCCCAATAATAATAATAATGTAATTTACCGAAATCCATGTTTAGATTGTAATTTATTCTATGTAGGCCAAACTTCTAAAAATGTTTCCATAATGACCCAACAACACAAAAATGCAGTAATTAAGGGTTATCTGAATAATGCCTTGGCTGTCCAAAATTCTAAGATGGGGCACGGTATAACTGGTCAAAAACTGATACTATAATCCATACTAATGATTTTATAAAGAGAAATATCCTGGAATCATTTTTAATTACCCACACAAAGGAAGGTAATCTCAACATTAGCACAGGGCTGTTTTCGTTAGATCCAATACTGGGTGTCTTATTTTTTCTCAGCATTGAGTTTGAAATTGTCTAATAGACGAAAGTACTAACTTCAACCTGCTTTTTATTCAGTTTCCTTCCGTGGTACATATACATATTTATAGTTATCACGTGTTAACTTTCGTGATATTTCCCATATATATATATATATATATATATATATATATATATATATATATATATATATATATATATATATATATATATGCAATTATCTATTAGGGTGAGGAATAAGTTCTTGCGGTTTTATCAAACTTATTCATTATCATAAACAATTTAGGAAACACTTAATTTTTAATTGATAACAATATACAATTTATTCAAGGTTGTTATTTACGACTTCTTCCCAACGTTTAACTAGTTTTTCGATGCCTCTGCAATAAAAATCTCTGCATTTTGACTCGAAGAATTCGTCTAACCAGGTTCTTAATTCCACATCAGTATTAAACGAAAAGGCGCGCAAATTGTTGGAGAGCGATCGGAACAGATGGAAATCCGATGGAGCCTAGTCTGGCACATATGAAGTATGTAAGGGGATTTCCCAATTAAGCGTTTGTATGGGGTCTTTTGTCATATTGGCAATGTGAGGACGAGCATTGTCGTGTTGCAGAAGGGCTCCATAACGCCGATGAGATCGCTTTTCACGAATGGCTTCGGCGAGTAGATACATTTGTTGAACGTAGAATTCTGCATTTACAATCTCGTTGTTCGCAAGGGGCTTATAAAGAATGAGGGCTTCGCAATCCCACCACACACACATCATCGTCCTTCGTGGATGAAGTCCTTGCTTTAATCGCGAAAGTGGTTTTTTATTGGGGCTAAGCCATTAATTTCGATGCTTCATGTTGACATAAACACACCACTTTTCGTCGCCAGCGATGATGTGGTGAAGAAACCTGTCCTTATATCCACGAATAGCCTTGTGACGTGCAAGCAAACGTGCGGCAACTTTTAAATAAACCGCAATGACTTATTACTCAACTTCAAGACGTAGCCTAAGCAAAAGCCTAATAGTCTACGCTGTTAAGAGACATAGCCTTACCTTTGCAAATTTTGCTCTCATTATTTATTATTGTTTCCTAATATTTGCACAAATCACTTCAACAAAAGTGAAATCAACACAACATAAAAAAAACGCAAGAACTTTTTCCTCAACCTAATATATACTACGGACACATTTCAATGCTAGATGTTTTTAGCTCAATATTTTCCATTAGTCAATCAAAAAATGAAAATTAATCCCCGCACAATTAAACAACATCCAGATAATCCCCACAAATATTGTTTAGAATTGTATCATGACTACTTAACCAACAAAAGTAGAATTAATAGATTAAACCTAATATATCAGATATATAATAAAACGTTTATCCCAGAGCGTAGATAATAGAATGTTAGCAAGGAATGAAAGTAGAGTGCATGGCCCTCTGAAAAGTTTTTTCTCGTCCCATCCTTAAAGGGAAATGGGAAAAGTGACCGTTAGTTCTTCTTAGCAAATCTTTGAGTCGGTCAAATCTTATAAATTTTAGACATTCTTTGATAAGAGACCTTGTTTTCGATCACGATATCAGTTCTCGGTTCGGTCTTGCTCTTCCTAGAAGCGCAATCCTGGAGTGAGTCAGCTAACTGGTGCTGTATTACAGGCATTTCAAAGGTGAGGCCAAAAGTTGCTCCTCACTCTGTTACTTGCGCAGAGAACGAGTGCAATGACTATATTTTCTTGTTTAGTGTTTCCTACAAATGAGAGACTATGACAGTCTTTCCTACTTTGCTCCCAGATTCCACCCAACACTGTTGTGCTAAATACTCAAACTCTTTAGCAGCTATATGTCTCATTATTTGCCTCAACCGGACAATTCTCGTAACTTACACACCCCAAATTCCCAATTTAATAATTGGAAAATCCACGAGAAATGATAAGTGAGCCACAATTAACACCAAAGGGATACCTTCATCTGCGCTATTCAATAATCCTAGCTCCGCACTCAGCGCGGATGGGATGCAGGGTTCAAACACTCACTCTTGATCTGGTATCGTAACAAGGACACTAAATCAAGGGCTTTATGCTTACTGATTCGACTCAGGACTAACGTCAACCTGCGATGGTCTCTTTATTAAAACTATGTTATTTTAACCTATCCCGGTCTATTTAATTAAACGTATCTTCCATTTTTATCTTTCCCGGACAGTCTCTTGCTTGGCTGGTTTTAGTTGCTAACCTCGGTCCCCCCATTTAATTGCCGTGTTCTGCAACACTTCTCGCTTGCCCTAGCTTTAAATGGGAGTCCTGTTACGGATCAAGGTTTCGAAATCATTATTCACGACAGTAGTTTCTCCCAACTCTGGCCTCTCTTCTTAAATCCTCTGTTTGATTACTTAAATTTCCAAGTCCTATAGGACTCTTTTTAGCCATGCAGCTAACAATAAAAGAAAAATATCTTGCATTACAGTCTTCATTCTTGCCTTATCGCCAACTAGTCAATGGAAAAAGTTTGTTACCGATACAAATGACAATTAAGAGAAGACCGACTGACTTTCGGGGCAGCTACTAAAACAACGACTAAGAGATAACCATAAGCAATTTCTCTACGTATACTACAATTAATCTCCAAGGGAATTTCTAATTCTGTTTAATTTCAAATGGATCCTGTTAAAAGGCTGCCTCATTTACGCAATTTGTGAAGGACCCCACTATATGAGCATCTAGGATACACCCAAATGCACCCAATTCCCATTGATTTAGCAGCAAAATCTTAAATGAGCCTTTCAGGGAGCCAAACATGCAATTACCTTATTTAACAAAATAAAACATCCACACAAGAATCCCCCTTTCCTATTTTGTCTGATAAAAGTTTGACTTTTGTGTGGGATACTTTAGAAAAACATCAGAAGTGAACATGGGCCTCGTTAAATATATCACAAGAGCTAGATTTCAATTCGCAAATTCCGAACGACCTCCATCCAGTGTTTACACATCAACTATCTGATATCAGCTGACTCTCTAGGAATATACCAACAAAGTTCCGCCTTCTCCCGGTCAAAATAACAATTCTCATGTGGAACTGTTTGACAAGGGATCCTTATACAGTCTCATCTCTCGGCTGCCAATTCAATTTCTATAACGTGTTTTCAAACCTCCCACTTTGCACTTCTAAGCCGCAGACCAACCAAGCTCCCAATATTTGCAAGCTACTTGAGTAGGGAAGACAAAATCTTCAAATTAATAGGGAATATTTTTAAGCTAATGCATAAGGATGGGTTGCCCGTTCCGGCCTGCTCAAAACACAACTCCGACAATGGAACTAATTATCGTTCTCAACTATTTTCTGAATTCACATAGATTTTTTGGCATTTACTATGCTTTCACTTCTCCTTGGAATCCGATAGGGAATAGTATCGCCCAGGTGTTTCATGTTACGGTCAAAGGCTTCCTGCTTGCCGTGTTACACTTGGGTAATTGTAAAAAGTTATGTCCCGATCAGAAGGTGCATATGTATTCCTATCAATCTACAAACTTGCTTATATGTGTTAGTTAGAAACATGAAAAACTCCCCTAAATTAATAAACAACATTAATGAACCGTTTCTTATTTAGGGTCACAGATGATCGTTATTTCTTATACAAGTTTGCACAACGATTCAAAAGAATGTAGCTGTCCGTAATCCCAAGGTGCCAAACCTTACACCGATTACCTATAAAACCGCAAATTTTGCGGCGTTCTTTTCCGTTAAGGCAGAAATCGCAGTTATTCTTCGCGAACAGAATTCGAGCGATAGTTATCTTGAACCACTTATTAACCTACATCCATACCTTCACCACAGAGTAGCCTAGCACAAAATATTTAATAATTCTCTGAGGGGTGTTCACCTTTGACCTAAAGGCGAAATGGCTTATCACAGGGGAGCTTTCTATTTTTCGATGTTTTCGAAACTTACTCGCGGAATATATATGTATAGTGTAGAGTATTTTACCTTAAGTTTTAGTTTATATTTAACCCTCATCTAAACACAAGCAATACTGGGTGTCTTGGCGCAGCAAGTGACCGCTGGCAACCCAATGAGGTTACTCCTGCCTACTCCAAACCATTCGAGCCTACTTGATCTTGCACACACAGCAAAGGCAGCGCAATTGATCTTAATTACACTCTAATCGCACTACGCCATATGCAATCCTTCAATCAACATCCATAAAGCTCTTCTTTTACGAGAGCTATGAGCCACCTGATTTGCGCCAACTAAGAATAATTCAAACATGACTTCGTTTATAAATATTAATTGTAGTTCGTACAATATACATATAATATGTGATTTTTAAAGCCTTAGAGTATCGCTAAAACTGCATATTTTACCTCAGGTCAAATAATTTGATCTTATTTCTGAAGTTTGACCTTAAATTGTTCGAAATTTTTCGGATATCATTTTGTATATTTGTATAACTTTGTGCACAATCATGATTTGATGATGATTATATTTCTTTCGAACATGGGTTTGGAATTTGCATCAGTAGCAAGCGTTAATTGCATGTGCATAAAATCTACACATGCATAACTTTTACAAATTTTTTCATAGATATCTGATCCAAGAAAATAAGTAACCCTAACAGGAATATTATAATCTAATATAGGTAGGTATATAACCTGATTATTCAAGCAAGCGTCAATTGCATGTGCATAAAATCTACACATGCATAACTTTTACAAATTTATACATAGATATCTACTCCAAGAAAATAAGTAACCCTAACAGGAATATTATAATCTAATATACGTAGGTATATAACCTGATTATTCTAACATATTTAATTACAAATAAATCAAAGGCAACAAGGAGTATAATGTTCTAAACATGATTAAATTTGATTTTCTTGCTTTTTAAGAGAGTTGGTTCTGTTTCACTTTGCATGCAAAGCTAAAAGTTATATGACGAACTAATGATAAGGCAATTTTGTGTTGATTTGAAAGATTATTGTATATGAGCTTTGCACGCATGTCACTCTTGGCTATGTTTATATGCGACAAAAATTGATCTTATCGGTAGGTAGTGGATATTTACGATGAAACTTTCAGAGGGAGATAATACTTAATAGTTACATATAATTTATTTAACTCCGTATGTGATGAACTATTATATTTAAATTTAGCTGCATTGTTCTATTGTAAATTAATTAATATTAGTGGACTGAAATCAGAAAGTTATCTCGCATTACATCATAATACTTTTCACTTAT